>CM031614.1:40808989-40811489 GCA_018398815.1 Conus ventricosus
AAGGCTTGAACTTGAAAAGTGCAGACAAGATTTAATTAGTCTGAGGGAAAAGAAAATGGAGGGTGTGCTGTTGCGTTCTTGGGCGAGATGGGTCGCAGAAGGGGAACAGATAACAAAATATTTTCGTGGATTTGAAAAGCGTAACTACGTTAATAAGAATATAAGCAAACTTAAGCGTGATAACGGTACTACCTTACATGATAACGATGAAATTGCTCAGGGAGTTAACAACTTTTACAGAAAACTATATTCTAAAAAAAGATGTACAGCCTTGTGAAATGATTGATTTAGTAGAAAACTTGCCAACGTTAACTGAGGGTCAGAGAACGTCTTTGGAGGGTAAAATTCCTGGGAGCGATGGTTTCACAGCAGAGTTTATCCAATTTTTCTGGCTGCAACTTGGTCCATACGTTGTAAGAGCGATCAATGATGGATATGATTAAAAAAATTAAAAAAAGAACTCTCGTTAACACAAAATGAAGGTATTGTTGTATGTATTCCAAAGGGTGACAAACCTAGAGATCTGATTAAAAAAAAGAAAACTGAAGACCCATCTCTCCCTTGATTATTGTGTACAAAATACGATCTACTTGTATAGCTAACCGACTAAAACATGTATTTCCTTTTATAATTAATGAGGATCAGACTGGTTTTATTCCCAACAGGTATTCGGGAGATAATATTCGTCTTATCTATGACAAACGTGATTTAATGATTGTATCAACAACAACAAAAAAGGTTTCCTTCTTTGTCTGGATTTTGAAAAAGCGTTTGAAATTGATAAGTTATAATTTCATGTTTCAGGTATTACATGCCGTTGGCTGTGGTCCAAGCTTCTGTCAATGGATACAAACATTTTATACAAATATTAAATCAACTGTGTCTGTGAATGGAAAATTGGCTGGGTGGTTCCCTATTGAGAGGGGATGATGTCAAAGTGACCCAATCTCCCAATATTTGTTTTTTATGTGTGTTGAGATTTTGGCAAATATGACATGACAAAATCAAGGTATAAAGGGAATTCAAGTCGCCAATAATGAAAACAAGCTATCACAGTACGTAGATTATACTGAAAAATTGATACTGGGATACCATAAATCATTGGAGGAATCTACTTACACTATTGAACAATTTGGAAAAGTGTCTGGAATCATATTAAACGCAGAAAAAACAAAACAAATGCAGTATGGCTACGTAGTAAACGAAATTCCCCTGTTAAGTATATGTCACATTTGAACATAAAATGGAACCCACCAAAATTTAAAATCTTGGGCATCTGGTTTACATGAGACTTAAAACATTTCCGAAATTATGAATCTTGAAGAAAAGTTTGCAGAAATCAAAACACTGTATAAAACTTGGCTGAAAAGGCAGATAACGCCTCTCGGCAGAGTAGCAGTGCTTAAATCCACGATTCTTTCTAAACTAATCGGTCTATGGTGGATGTTATGACCAAAGCCCGCCGGACTTTATAATTCATGAAATCCAGAACTTTATATCTAGGTTTGTTTGGGACAAAAATAAACTGTCACGGTTCCAATTGAATCAAGAAGAATATCATTGAATGCCATTCATATTACATGAAACTTATAATCATGGTGGTGATTGGCTCATTTCGTTGATGAAAATTACCCTTCAAGAAGATAATTTCAATCTAGGCCTATGTACCTTCATGAACACAATTTCAATCTGGGCCTATGGCAAAGACTACTCCACCATCCATTTTTCCTGTTCCACACTCACTTTTTCTTCGGCACAGTGTCAAAACACAAAAACAGTAATCATGATTTTAGCAACAATCTTTTACCATCCACACAAACATCGGCGGTGAAGTTAACAATGAAAGTGATCAATTTTTTTCCAGGGTGTTAGTACCTTCTTTCAATGATCCCCCAGGCACAAGTCTAGAGTGGTTTGTGTGATTATCCATGCGATGCTTGACTTCTAGACTGCTGGACTGCGCTGAATGCACGTAGGTATGTACAGATTCGAAAAAGAGTAGTTATATACACTGTCTAGAATAAAGAAAGTTTTTCAAAGAAAATGAAATAAACTGACATATGGTGAAAGTAAAGGTGCTGACATATGGTGAAAGTAAAGGTGCCTTTGAAGATGAAATAAACTGACATATGGTGAAAGTAGAGGTGCCTTTGAAGATGAAATAAACTGACATATGGTGAAAGTAGAGGTGCCTTTGAAGATGAAATAAACTGACATATGGTGAAAGTAGAGGTGCCTTTGAAGATGAAATAAACTGACATATGGTGAAAGTAGAGGTGCCTTTGAAGATAGGAAGTGGAGACTTGGCGCATGATGTGGCGCGTGATTTCTTTTGTTTGGGTGTAAACGATTAACTCTTTTAATTCTAATTTACCCGGTCCGCTTTCCTTTACTTTGCTTCACAAAGTCCGCTTTCTTTCTACTTTCTTTTACTTCGTTTTACAAGGTCCACTTTCTTTTTCTTTGTTTTACAAGGTCCACTATTATTTTATTTTACACA
>CM031614.1:40843989-40853989 GCA_018398815.1 Conus ventricosus
TGTGTGTGTGTGTGTGTGTGTGTGTGTGTGTGTGTGTGTGTGTGTGTGTGTGTGTGTAGGTGTGAGTGTGTGTAGGTGTGTGCGCGTAAGTGTGTGTGTGTGTTTCGCTCTGTCTCTGTCTGTCTGTCTGTCTGTCTGTCTGTCTGTCTCTCTCTCTCTCTCTCTCTCTCTCTCTCTCTTCTCTCTCTCTCTCTCTCCATCCTTAACAAACACACACACACACACACACACACACACACACACACACACACACACACACACACACATTCTTCATTTTTGAACAAATGATGCACTATACACATCGAAAACTGAATAGAATAAACACTGAAATTTGTCTCAAATTGACAAAAACTGACCTGTGTCGTTGATATTCAATACAGCCACATCGATTTCGACAATGACCAATCAAGAACAACAACTGTACGATCTAAAGGACGATAACCCTGGGGTTAGTGGGTAAGGGAGTGTAAGGATAAGTCAGTGCACGCACACTGTAGGAAGCGAAAAAAAAAATGTTAACAAAAATGTTTTAATGTGTGAACAACAGTCGCCTTCATGTCTCTTTCAGTCAGGTTAAAGGTGCTTTGTAGAGGATCATCGCCCTTCTCGATCTGTTGTGCTGAATTGTCCAAACTGTGGTCACAATCGACCTTTCTCTTTTATTCTTTTCTTCTTTTTTTTCTTTTTTTCTTTATTTTTACAAAGTTCTCTCAACTCCCGATGCTTCATAGACCTTTTTGTCTGGTTCAAACATGTTTGGTCTGTTTCACAAAGTAGGTGTCTTCGCGTTTACAACTGAAAATGCAACCCTACCTCCTCCCCTCCCTTTCCTACCCTACCGATCCTCCCCCACCCACCCCTCTCTTCTTCTGTCTGTGTGTCTGTCTGTTGTCTGTCTGTCGTCTCTCTCTTTCTCTCTCTGCGATATTAAATACGGCTCTTGTCTTTTCGTCGTGTATGAATCAAACAGTGTTGCATGAAGATTCGGGCGCTGACGTTGTCTTTCTACTCCTCGTCCAGTTAGGCAGCAGTAGGAGTGAATTAACTCTTGAAAGTGGTCAGTGTGTTGGAAATTAAACACTTGTCTAATACCTTGTTTCTTTGCTTGCATTTATGGGCGCCTTTTTTGTAACACTATGAAGCGACAAATTTCGCGTCAGTATTCATCTTGCAGTTACGATCTGTAAATTGCAAACACGAGGTTATTCTTGCGGGGCATTTTAAATTTTGATGGGGGGTATTACTCGGACACTACTACGACGAATTCTGCTTTCGTCATAACGTCGCCTTGGAGAAATGGCAAAATTGAGTACTCAAAACAAACAAGGATACCCCCCCCCCCCCGTCACCCCTCACTCCCTCAATACAAAAAAAACGGATGTTCCATGCTTATCTACATACCTGCACCAAGAAAGGGTCATACTAGACTGTGCAACAAGTGGAGAAATGAACGGTAAGCAAGACTGACACAGTATTTCCACCTTTCCCGATTTACATTATTTTCGTATGCTTCGGCTTCGCTCTGCTCGCCTGAAAATCTTTCAGGCCAACGATCTTTCTCTTTGATCTGAGTACTGCTATGTGGGAATGGTCGGACGTCTTCTCTGCGTAACACTGACTCTTGAAAGACTTTTGAAACCTCCCTATAGATAATTCTTTTTCCCCCCGGACTCAATTACGTTATCCATTATCTCTGTGCGCGAGGGTCTGCTAGTTTTGACGCGCTTTGTTTGTCTGTCTGCGGTGTGTGTGCGTCGTGTGTTTTGTGGTTTCGCCGCGAGTGTGTGTGTGTGTGTGTGTGTGTGTGTGTGTGTGTGTGTGTGTTGTGTGTGTGTGTGTGGGTGTGTGTTGTGTTGTGTGCGTAGCCTAACATGCGCTCTGTGTGTGTGTGTGTGTGTGTGTGTGTGTGTGGTGTGTGTGTGTGTGTGTGTTGTGTGTGTGTGTCTTGGGTGCTTTGAGTTAGATAGTATTTTATCATGTTCTGTTACTTGCGCTTTTTGGGCTCTCGCGAGATATAGCGCTCTAGAAATATCCTTTCACATTTTACAGTACCTTTACATTTGAATATAGTCCATAGAATACACAGTCGAGAACAGCTACTAAGACATGTAACGTCGTTTAATTTGAAGGAAGGATATCTTATAATGGAGACAGATTTTAGTAAACAGGTAGGGCCATCTCGTGCTCCGATGAGATATATTACACGGAACAGTTTTCCACATGAATGCTGCGTTTGATATCCAAATATTGCTTAGCCACAAGTGATAATATACCAGAGCTCTGAACAGACAAAAGAGCAGGTTTTGTTCAGCTTGCTCGTATCATAATTGCTCCTGTCACATGCTACTGAAGAAAATGAATCGTAACTCTAATCTAAATTTATTCAAAGACTGGCACTGCATTTATGATCTTTAAACTAGTAACACTGGGAATCAAGTCGATTCGAAACAAAGATGATAACCCCCAGTTGGACTGTGTAGAAAACGTTTTCCTAAATTTTGATTAAGGAACAGTAAATGGCAATATGGTAGGGTAACTCTTGCTCCCAGTGAGGAAGAAGTTACACGCCCAATTACTCCTACCAACATTCTGCTCAAGAACAAGGAATCTCCAGCGGCAAAGGCGAACATTGAGCTATACAGAATCTCACACGGACGACAGTCCCTATAAAAGGATATTTCAAGCTACACTTTCACCCCTCCGACTAGCAGTTATATGGAATTAACGTGAGTGTTAATAATTGTACTGACGCTAGGTAAAATCATGGGTGTGTTTTGTATGGCAATAGAATCTGAAAAGATTCACCAACTTCCGAGGGGGACAAACATGTATAGCCATCTGATCGCAGGTAATTGGTGTGAATGCATTCACAATGGGATAACCCCTAAGTGATAGCTGACAAACTGTCGTCTGAGAGAAATACCAGGTGAGGGAGTAATCCAAGTTTCTGATGTTGGACTGCGACGTGGGGAGAAGTGTTTGTGCGGTTGCTTTGTCTGTGGTTCGTAAGTATGAAGAAGACGTTTTTTGTTCGAATTTTCGCTGCTCAAGTTCGTTTTCGTTAAAATAACCGGTTCTTGCATCTCGTTTCGTTTGCATTTTGGTATTCCATTCTCTCTCTCTCTCTTCTCTCTCTCTCTCTCTCTCTCTCTCTCTCTCTCTCTCTCTCCTTCTCTCTCATATCTCTTCTCTATACCTCACACCACACACACACACAACACTCACACACTCTACACTACACACACACACAACACACACGTGTCTCTTGATCCGCTCCAATAAAACAAACAAGAATAAAGAACAGCAATGCAGCAGCTGCTGCAGCAACACCACCACTCCTCCACCACCACCACCAACAACAACAACTAACAACTATCAACAACAACGTACAGTCTAAGGGACGATAACCCTGGGGTTAACAACAACATAGATTCGTCTAAGGAACGATAACCTGGGTTATGTGGGTATGTGAGTGCAAGGCTAATCAGTACTCGCACACTGCAGGGGAAAAATATTGTTTTCATGTGTAAAAACTGGCCGACTTCATGTCTCTTTCAGTCTGACGTTAAAAGGTGCTCAGGTACATAGGACAATTGACCTTCTCGTGATCTGGTGTGTCGAATCGTCCTAAGGGTGGCGCCACAACAACTTTTTTCTTTTTTCTTTTTTACAAAGCCCTCTCCAACTCCGTTGCTTCTACAGTACTTTTTGCCGGTTGACAAAATTGTTTGGTCTGTTTCGAAATGTATCTGGTCCTTCGCGTTTAAAACTGAATTGCAAACCCTTCCTCCCTCCCTTCCCTTACTAACCAACCGTGTGATCCTCCCCACACCCCTTCTATCTCTGTCTGTTCTATGAGTTTTTTTGTATTGTCCCCTGCTGTTTTTTCTGTCTGTCTGTCTCGCTCTCTCTACGCCTCTTTCTCGCTTCTCTCCCCTCTAATAAATGTGGTGTGTGTGGGGGGGGGGGGGGCTGTGTGTGTGTGATGTGTGTGTGTGTTGTGTGTGTGTGTGTGTGTGTGTGTGTTGTGTCAGAGAGGATGACACAGAGAGGGACAGACGAGAGAGAGAGTAGAGTAGAGAGAGAGAGAGTGAGGAGAGAGTAGAGAGAGAGAGAGAGACGCGTCAGTTGATCTATTTCTCTGTTTACATCCGTTCAAAGACATAACATAATGAACTATTAAGGAGAGTTAACAACCTCGAAGGTTTGTGTGTGCGTGTGTTCAAGGCTAATCCAGTGCTCGTGTACAATGCTATTGATTGTGTTTTAGAGTGTTTGGAAGTCAGCTTCGTGGCGTTTCAATCTGTTAAGACGAGGGCTTTGTGGGAGGGATTTCGATTCATTTCACTGATTTTGAATCCTGTCTTTTCCGCAGAATCGTCCTAAGTGGTGGCAATGAGAGCCACGTTTACAATACTCAACCCAAGCCCACGATGTTTTCACAGATGTTTGTTCGCCTGCTTGGACTCAATTTTAGCCCTCTTCAAAGAGTATGTAACTTTCTTTTCTCCACTGAATTAGTACCTCCCCATCCTACTCCATCCACCCTACTCTCCTCTCTCTCTCTTTCTCCTCTCTCTATCTCCTCTCTCTCTCTCTTTCTCTCTTCTCTCTGTATGTATGTATGTAGCTGTCTGTCTGTATGTATGTTATGTCTCTCTTCTGTTATTTGACTTTATTGCTCTCAGTCTCAAGTATCGCTCTGTCTGTCAGTCAGTCAGTCTGTCTGGCTGTCTCACTCTCTCTCATCTGTTTATATTTTTTTTTATTTATATATATATTTATGTGTGTGTGTGTGGGTGTGTGTGTGTGGTGCTGTGTGTGTGTGTGTGTGGGTGTGTGTTGTAGGTTGTGTGTGTGTGTAGGTGATGTGCGCTTATGTGTGTTGTGTGTTTCGCTCTGTCTTGTCTGTCTGTCTGTCTGTCGTGTCTGTCTGTCACTCTTCTCTCTCTATCTCTCTCTCTCTCTCTCTCGCTCTCTCTCCTCCATCCTTAACTAAACAAACACCACACACAAACACACACTACACACTCACACACACAAACACACACACACAGTTCTTCATTTTTTGAACAAAGGTTTGCTCTATACTCATCGATAACTGATTTAGAATTATACATGAATTTTGTCTCTAATTGATCAATATTCTGTACTGTGTCGTTGTATTCATACAGCCACATCGATGTCGTCAATGTACTTTCAAGAATACTACAACTGTTCGATGAAAGGAGATTACTTGGGGTTTGTGGGGTAAGGAGTGTATGGATAAGTCAGTGCACGCACACTGGAGAAGCGAAAAAAAATTGTTAACGAAAATGTGTTTATATGTTTAGTGAACACAGTCGCCCCCTTCATGTCTCTTTCAGTCAGGTTAAAGGTGCTTTGTAGGGATCATCGCCCTTCTCGATTGTTGTGCTGAATTGTCCAATCTGTGGTCACAACGACCTTTCTCCTTTTATTCTTTTCTTCTTTTTTTTTCTTTTTTCTTTTTTTACAAGTTCTTCTTACTCCCGATGCTTCATAGGACCTTTTTGGTCTGGTTCAAACATGTTTGGTTGTTTCATACAAAGTAGGGGTCTTCTCGCGTTTACAACTGATAAGGCAACTCCCTACCTCCTCCCCTCCCTTTTCCTACCCTACCGATCATCCCCCATCCCACCCCTCTCTTCTGTCTGTCTGTGTGTCTGGTCTGTTGGTCTGTCTGTCTGTCTCTCTCTCTCTCTCTCTCTCTGTCTGCTCTCTCTGTCACACACACACACACACACACACCACACACCACACACACACATACGTACACAGGACACGTGTTTTACACACACACACACACACACACTCACAAACACACACCATCACTAAACAACTCGCTCGCGCGCTTCTCTCTCGCTTCTCTCTCTCTCTCGCTCTCTCTCTCTCTTTCTTTCTCTCTCTACTCTCTCCCTCTCTCTCTCTCTCTCTATCCTCTTCGCTCTATCTCTCGTCTCACACTCACACATACACGCACTACCACTCACATAACATCTTATCTCTATGTTGTGTGTTTTGTGTATCACTGCTGTCACACACACACACACACCACACACACACACCTCACACAACTCGGCTTTGTAGGAGGAAATTCGGTTTCACTTCATTGAATTTGGGTAATTCATGTCTTTTACGCGGGAATCGTCCAGCGACAACTTTTTGCCTGGTTCAAACATTTTTTTGTTTGTTCACAACAGTAGGTGTCTTACGTTTGAACTGTAAATGCCAACCTACCCCCACCCACTTTCACTTTCCTACCTACCGAGTGACCCTTCCCCCCCACCCCATCTCTTCTCTGTCTGTCTGTCTGTCTGTTCTCTCTCTCTCTTCTGTACTCTCTGCTCTCTTCTCTCTTATCTCTCTTGTTCACAAATCACCACTACACACACACTCACACAACACACACACTTCACAACACACAAACACACTCACATACGTACACAGGACACGTTATAACACACTCACCACAAATACTCGCTCTCTGTCTATCTCTCTCTTCTCTCTCTCTCTCTCTCTCTTATCTCTCTCTCTTCTCGTTATCTATCTCTCTCTGTCACCAAACATCACCACACACACACACAACTCACACACACACACTCTCCTCTCTCTCTCTCTCTCTCTCTCTCTCTCTCTCTCTCTCTCTCCTCTCTCTCTCTCTCTCTGTGTGTGTGTGTGTGTGTGTCGTAAGGAAGGGAATTTGTTTTACGTTTCTCGTCAACATATAGGTGTTTGCAGACGTCATAAATTACATATTTGTTTACAATTTTAGACTATATATAAAGAAAAGAGGACGATGTGGGTTACATGGAACTAAAATAATGGATGAGATGAAGTGTAGGCAGTAACTATGAAAAAAAAATTAGATAAAAATATCTGAAAATAATCTAACTTACGATTATGATTATAAAATGTTCCTTAATGGTGCTTCCCAAAAGGTTTCTCGGATAATTTAACAAGAGGAAACTACTGGCAAAACGAATCTAAAAAGTCATACACTTAACATGGCCTGTCTCAGCCACTTGGTATAAAACCATTCAAAAAGGGTGTTCGTTAGTTCACAATTCAAAAATCACATGTTGAACTGAATGACCCCACGACATACGCACTTAACAGTCTGGCCAATACTTGGTTCGTAGGGGAGGGTAGTACATTAAAAAGTCTAAAATGTCAGCTAGAAACCGGTCGGCTATATTCGACACAAAGTTTGGACAGAGTTTGCTGACGAGGTTTGTGAAGGAACTGTATGACTTCAGAAATCCCTCTGATTAATGGACTAATTTCCTTGTAATGATAATGGACAATCAACCTTTATATACTACCAAATATTTTCTTTGCTCCCTTTTTCTGCTTCTATCTGCGGTTCATTAAAAACGAAGGAGGTGTGCGATGGAACCAAGAAAATACAACCTTAGTACCATTCATGTAAGGACAGTGCACACTGTACATAATCTCAAATTATAAATTCCTCCTCTTTGTGTATTTTCAAACTTACAAACTTTTTTATTTGACTGTGAATCAAAACACAAATTGGATATTATATATTGAGACTGGCAAGGAAATTAAATAATTTATGCATCTGGACAGCAACTTGTTCAGCTGTAAATATGGAATGACCCTTACCATAAATAATATGATTTTTCAGCTTTGAAATCTGGATTACAAGCCAGATCCCGCATACCATCATCAAGAAATGAGCCGTCAGTGTATACTTTCAAATAGTTAGTAAACTTTTCTTCCATGTCATTTTGACTGTTGCTGACTTAACACATGCGGCGAAATCGATTTATTTTGTTCAGAAGAAAAATGTTAACTGTTACTTCTCGTTAGTCCCAAGGGGGTTACCGGCGGCCGGAACCAGTTCGCGGGCGCTACCTCATGTGGGGTCATCTTTGATGAATAAAAAAGTCTGAAACATAGAAATTTATTCTGTGCATTTTTCGAAATTCTATGTCGGATCGTGTATTTACTCTTTCAAGGTCGTCACGCATTCCGGGTTCACTAATATTTTACAGTACTTATTTTCCGCTTTTCTTCATCAAGTGGCATAAGGCCTGCTATCGTATAAGCTTCTGAGGAATCTTAGTATGCACAGGTGAAACCCAGGGCCAACTGTACAGCTTTACTGTAATTCTTTGAAGTTTCTTAAAATTGCGGATCGCGATGCAAGAAAAGAATACTTCCTGTCCGTAAGTCAATTTGATCGTATCAATGACTGGTTGCTAAATGCAACATAACTTTAGGTTCCTGTCCCATGGAGAATGACTGTCATTTTTAGAAATTCAAACTTTTACTGCTTTAGTAACAATTGGTCAATTTGTTTTTTACAGTTTAGTTTTGGTGTATGTAGGACACTATAAATTTGTACTTCATGTTTATAAAAAATTTCCCGTCATACCAGTAAGAATATAGGCAGGTTACTTGGGTTATTATCCATGGTTTAAGAGAACCAAATGTGTTCTTTTCAACAGAGAATTGAAAGCCATTCAAAATGCATATAACTATTTAAATTATCCAGCTCGTGCTGAAAAGAGCTTTGAATATTATTTATGTGACGTACATTTGTTTCTTTTCTTTAAAGATTCGTTAATCCATATTGCTATGTCAATCTGCTTATCGAGATCTACCTTGGTATATGATGGAAAACATGTATATAAGTCATATAGCATTAATTGAATAACTTATGGGGAGATTATAGAACTGGTGGAATTCAATATTTATAGATCTTGTGGATGATAAAGTCACACCAACTTGGTCATTATGTGTCTCCCACTTAAAATTGATTCAACATAATGTAGGCGTGACCAGAAATGACCAATTTGTTTTTATTTTATATAATAAACGGCTGTGCCACACTCTTATCGTAAGCTTTTGTAAGATCAAAGATGGAAGCAAGGACTTTTACGTTTAGCAAACTGTTTCTTAATTTGATGTAGTTAGTTGTGTAGGTGTATCAATTGTACTCGTCCTTTTTAAATCCAGATTGTGTGAAGAAAAATTACATCATTTTTATCACAGTATTAGGCCATTTAACAGAATTTATTTTTTTTCCATGACTTTTCCAGTAGGATGACGTGTCTGAATATTGTGGTCTATAGTAGATGTCTCAGACCGAGGATTGCCCTGCTTTAGAATAGGAGTCACATAGACGTCTTCCATATATCGGGAATTGTCCAATTTCCCAAAGTTTGTTAAATAATTTATGTAAAATGAGCTATCAGTTTCTTGGGTAAATGGTTTTACATAGTGTAAAGAAATCCATCCAAACAACCCCCCGGGGAAACCTTTTTATTTCCTACAGACGGTCCAGCTTTCCTGATTACTGGTAAAGTTATTGATACATTATTGTACTGTTGTTGTTTGGTACTGGATCTCTATAGTGATCAGTATTTTTTTTCTTTCAATCTAAAGACTTGTGCTCATTAGGCAAATCATTCCATTACAACTTGTTTTAACGTAACATGAGGCAAATCCTCAGCCTATTCTTTGGGTAGGGTATAGAAATAGCAATTCTGTACTTGTTGTTTTTGATTGGGTTAATCTTGGAGTTTAATGCCCGATTTCATTCTTTTCACTGATCACACCTTTTTCAAGTCTTTACAGTCAGTTACTTCATTTTAGACAGAACTGGACCAGTATTGTCTTTTGCTTGGGCTGTAACTCTGTTTGCTTTTATTGTTGTTACTGCCATTTCTTTAGAGCCTGCATCTTGTTATCTCTTGCACAGGAACTTTTCTAACGTTTAGCCATTAAGTTAAGATTATGTTTTTGCTTTAAACGGCCTCCTGCAAAGGCCTTATTCCACTAGACATTCCTGAGAATGTTTCCCACTTTTTGGTCTTTTTTTGGGGAATAGCTAAAACAGCAGCCTCTAAGAACTGCTTTCTGAAAGTTATCAAATAGATGTTACATCTCACAAATAACTTCACTCTCAGTCTTCTCAGTGTGAGGTAATTTGAAAAGTTTTCCCCATCTGCCT
>CM031614.1:40861489-40867207 GCA_018398815.1 Conus ventricosus
TGCAGATCTGATACAGACCTGGAATATGCAGTCCTCTCATTCCAGATTTTATAATGATGTAAACCTACAACAGCAAGTCCTGTCACTGGAAAATATAACGAAAATAAAACGAACACAAGAATACTTATCATTTTCTACGAACTAAATTATTAGGTCATGCTAAACGTAGGCTTACCAATCTTTTCGTTTCATTTTTATACTAAGATTTTAAGGGGAAAAAAAGCAGCTTTTAAACATTGAAAACGAGTGCCACCAAAAACACTTACAGAAAACACCACCGAGACAAACTGACACAGCAGAATGGTAAGTTTCTATTCTCTGTGGACAGTATTGATGATCCTCACTATGTAGTTACGTGACCTTAGGAGACACGTTGGCATGTCCAAAAACAAAAAAACTTCATAGAACAAAGACAGCCTATATTGAACAGCAAAACAGAAAACGGTGAACTGCAGTAATTGAAAAATAAAAGGGGGGAAAAGGTCGTCAGAGAGAGAGACAGACAGACAGACAGACAAGACAGACAAGGCAGACAGACAGGTCGATAGACATTTTTATAATCAGGCTTTCGACCACGTCGATTAGACTTTGAGCTCAAACATCACTGAAAAACACTTGCGTAGATAAACGCGCGCGCGCGCGCGCGCGCGCGTGTGTGTGTGTGTGTGTGTGTGTGTGTGTGTGTTGTGTGTTATGACACAATTTTTCCCCCAAAACACAACCTAGGATTCTCAAGGGAGAGAAGAGGCTCGTTCAACAATGAAATCAAACAGGGTGACGGTCAACGTTCAGATCAGTTGACGGTTCTTATCGGTCATTTAAAATGTCCTACCAGATTGATAACAAGATGATCTTTGTGTCTCTTGACATTAATTGTTTACCACATCGGTCACGCCATCTTTATCCTTTGCCACCCCCCCCCCCCCCCCCCTCTATCCCCCCCACCCCTCCCCCCACCTTTTCTTTTTTTCAGGTATGATGGAACATATCTTCGATCATTGTCATTCGTATCGTTTTCATTTAGAGCTGTTGGCATCTCGTCGTCAAACAAAAAGAGTGAGTTTGTTCGGGTATCAATTAAAGTATTACTGTGCAGTAGAAACATGCAAGGCCTTAACTAATATGACATGGAACCGGTTTCATGATCGTTGATCGAAGAGCGTGATTTGTTAGAAATGTGAGTTCAGTAACTGATGGCAGTATACTGTGTTGCAGTTATATATCTGATCAAATTACGTTTTGACCCAGCCAGTGCAAATTCAATACAACCATCAATCATCATCTATAAACGTGTCCTTGAAGCAGTTCTGCTGAAATTCTTGGGCCTTACAGGATCGGATGAAATTCTTGGGCCTTACAGGATCGGATGAAATTCTTGGGCCTTACAGGATCGGGTTATGTTGAAGTTGAAGTTTGTCCATTAAGGAAAATTATGTGATGAAAAAAAAAGGAATGTATGCGAAACAAAATTGTATCTGGCCAATTAGCCATGTAAACTCTTCAATCCAAATCTAACATGAATTCTAGCAATTGTACAACACTCCAGGTTCCCATACCTAGACATTGACTATTTAAAACAAGTCTTTGTTATTCTGGCCCTCTTCTCTAGAACTTACTTCCGCCTGAGCTTAAATGCCACCAAAGCTCAGAATCTTGCAGAAGACAATTGTTTACGTGTTTGGCACACTGTCACTAGCTATAATATGCAGTCTATCTCATTTTACTAATGTCTATCCACATGTATGTGTGACACGTCACTTGATACCCCCACACCCATCCACTCCTACACCCACCCTCTTGTACAAACTGTACAAACACACACACCATTCTCTCCCCCCCCCCCCCCCCCCCCCCCTTCTCTCTCCCTTTGTCTCTCAAACGGAATAAAGTTTACACTGCCGTCACCCACCCACCCCTTTTCCTTCCCCAAGGATCACGAACATACAATTTACTTACTTCTCCAAAGTCATCATCGTTGTTTACATTATATGAGCTTGCTCTCTCTCTCTCTCTCTCTCTCTCTCTCTCTCTTGTCTCTCTCTCTTCTCTCTTCTCTCTCTCTCTCTCTCTCTCTCTCTCTCTCTCTCTCTCTCTCTCTCTCTCTCTGCATGATTAAAAATAACCGATAAACATCTTTTATGATGGGTTAGTGAGCAGGTTAGGCATCCACTACATCTTGTCCATGAAATCCCTTTCCTAAACCTTTCCAATTTAAAACTTCATTCATTTCATCATCTAGCTGTAAACCCATGGACCGACAAATTTGTAGAAAAGACAGGAAAACCATCGGCAGAGACTAGGGCTTTCGTGCACAAGTAACAAACTTGAAAAAACCCTGGTGAGCAGTTTTCTGATCTCGTCAGTGAACTTTTATTTTCAATTCACAAGATATTAATGCGAGGTTCTAAAATAACATTACTATGGGTACCTGGTCACTGTAATCTTCGAGGAAATGACCTGGCTGACTGTGCAAAAGAGGCTTCAATGTGCAAATTGAATACAGATTTATGTGATGTGTCTCATTCGGTTCTTGAAGTAAACAATATTCTGACAAAAGCACTCTGGGACCAGAGAAGAACGCAGCATCTTGAAGCTGCCATTCAGAAGAACAGATGGAATCTTTCTGCCCCCAGCAGTCATTGTATAAGTCCTCCAGGCTCTATTTCGAATCGAAATTCATTACAATGAATACATGTGAATGGCCGGCAGCAGGTTTTAAGAACCATCTCCTTTGTGTATCTGTGGTCAAAAATTAATGCATCTAATTTTTTTTTTACATGGATGCTCCATGACAAAAGCATATTTTCAATGTCGTCATGATAAAAGTTTATGTACAAATCTACCTTTAACATTGCGTAGTGTACTAGGTCGCATTATTCCATTTCTGAAACTTTTGCATATGCTGTGCGCGCGCTACACAGAGAGAGAGAGACAGAGAGCGAGAGAGAGAGACAGAGAGAGAGAGAGAGAGAGAGAGAGAGAGAGAGACAGAGAAAGAGAGAGACAGAGAGACAGACAGAGAATTTGGTTTTATTTGTGAGTGTATGTGTGTGCGTGCGTCCATACTTTTTAGTGCGCGTGTGTTGTGTGTGTGGGGGGGGGAGGTGTCACGGTGTGTGTGTGTGTGTGTGTGTGTGTGTGTGTGTGTGTGTGTGTGTGTGTGTGTGTGTGTTGTGTGTGTGTATGTGCGTGTGCGTGTGTGTGAGTTGAGGGGAGATAGTTGTCTGTGTGTGTGTGTGTGTGGTGCGTGCGTGCGTGCGTGCGTGCGTGCGTGCGTGCGTGCGTGCGTGCGTGCGTGCGTGCGTGTGTGTGTGTGTGTGTGTGTGTGTGTGTGTGCGTGCGTGCGTGTGTGTGTGTGTGTGTGTGTGTGTGTGTGTGTGTGTGTGGTGTGTGTGTGTGTAGTGGTGTGTGAGAGTGAGAGAGAGAGAGAGAGAGAGAGAGAGAGAGAGAGAGAGAGAGAGAGAGAGAGAGAGAGTGAAAATGTTTGTATTTTCAATACAGTTAAGATGTACTTTGTTTATAATTACAATTTCTGATTCTATCATTTTATTTATAAATGTTAAAATGTTTCCCTGTTTAGTTTCCTTTATGAGTTTTATATCATTCAGATGTTTTCAATAATTTATTCTTCTTATGTTTTTAAATGTCAGTACAACAAAATGTTAATCTGAGAATAAATGGTTTCAGTCAGTCAGTCAGTGTGTGTTTGTGTGTGTGTGTGTGTGGTGTGTGTGTGTGTGTGTGTGTGTGTGTGTGTGTGTGTTGTGTGTGTGTGTGTGTGTGTGTGTGTGTGTGTGTGTGTGTGTGTGTGTGTGTGTGTGTGTGTGTGTGTGTGTGTTGTGTGTGTGTGTGGTGTGGTGTGTTCGTGTGTGTGTGTGTGTGTTTGCGTGTGTTTGTGGGTGGGTGGGGAGTGGGAAGGTTGAGTGCGTGCGTGGTGTGTGTATATGTGTGTGTGTTTGTGTGTAGTGTGTGTGTATGTGTGTGTGCGCGCGCGTGTGTGTGTGTGTGTGTGTGTGTGTGTGTGGTGTGTGTGTTTTGTGTGTGTGTGTGGTGTGTGTGTTGTGTATGTTGTGTGTGGTGTTTGTGTATGTATGTGTGTGTGTGCGTACGGTGTGTGTGTATGTGTGTGTATGTGTGTGCGTGCGGTGTGTGTGTGCATGTG
This sequence comes from Conus ventricosus, assembly GCA_018398815.1. Taxonomy (NCBI): domain Eukaryota; kingdom Metazoa; phylum Mollusca; class Gastropoda; order Neogastropoda; family Conidae; genus Conus; species Conus ventricosus. The sequence goes on from CM031614.1 coordinate 40,865,652, forward strand.
TGTGTATGGTTGTGTGTATTGTGGTGTGTGTGTGTGTAGTTGTGTGTGTGATGTGTGTGGTGTGTGATGTAGTGTGAAAGGATCTGGGCTGAAATAGGCGATTGTAACCAGAAGAGGACAAAACTGAACAGAATGCGACATGAATGAAAGCCAGGGCGTGAATATCAATTAACCATAGAATGTGGAAAAAACACAAAAACAAACAACAGAAAAAAACGACAGTCTGAGAGTGGGGAGCGAAGGAACCGATGGGTCTGATGTTAACATGCTTACCTTGTCTCTTTAGGTATGAAAGCAACCACTTAAGGTATCGTCAAACACGTCCTGATATTAGTATAGCTTATGTTTTTGTGTTTGTTTGTTTTTAATGCATGTGTCGTTTTTGACAACAGCGAAAAAAGGACATGTCGTCTGTCAAAGCATATTAATTTCATTGTCTGTCCGCCTCACAATCAGGATGGTACACAGAACCGGGGTCAAGTAAGAGAATAAATCCCGTTCATGTGTGTGTGTGTGTGTGCGTGTGTGTGTGTGTGTGTGTGTGTGTGTGTGTGTGTGTGTGTGTGTGTGTGTGTGTGTGTGTTTGTGTGCGTGCGTGCGTGCGTGTGTGCGTGCGTGTGTGCGTGCGTGCGCGCCCGCGCGCGCACGCGTGTGTGTGTGTGTGAGAGAGAGAGAGAGACAGAGAGAAAGAGAGGGAGAGAGAGAGAAAGAGAGAGAGTGTGAGTGTGTGCGTGGGGGGGGGGGGGGGGGGGGGTCCTACGCTGTGCCCCTATGTCGAAACTAATCCAGACAAAGGTTGTTTTTAAAAATGAATAGGTACAGAAATAGACCCAAAAAAATGATAACATCAAATAAATACGTAAATGATCAAATATAAATAAATGAAAAAATAACGAATGAATAAATAGATACGTAAATAAATAAATAAATAAAGAAAATTGTGAAAACATTGTCATATGATCGCGTGAACATGTGACATGTCTTTCCTCAGTAAGAGCAAGGGTTCACAGCTGTGCGTCCCGTTCTTTTCCTTTCTTCAGAGGTTTTGGTGGTTTTGTTTTGTTTGGGAGGGGGGGGGGGGTGTTGTTTGTTTTTCAATGTATTTGTTTGTTTGGTTTTTGTTGTATGCGTTTAATGCTACACACAGATTCTTTACAGCTGTTACTATCACTCCATAGGCCGACATGAATTTTGTCACTCCCTGTTGTTACATACAGAAACACCATACATAACCTTCGGCTTGTTGCTTACTCTCTTTACATGCATATTACACGTTTGTACACTACACACAGGAATCATTCACGTCGAGACTTCAAAGTACACACCCAGTCTGAGATGGGGAAGAAGATGGGAATATAATACGGGGAGGGAGGGGGGTAGGGGAAGAAGGGAGAGGGAGAGAGGGGGCGCTAGTGGCATGAACACAAACAAAAAAAAGAAAGAAAACAAAAAACGAAAACGAAAAAAAAAAAAAAAAAAAAAAAAAGATTCACCTGTGAACTGGCAGCGCCTCAAGGGGGATGGTTGAAGACTAAAAAGTCACCACTACTGTTTGC
>CM031614.1:40867307-40869807 GCA_018398815.1 Conus ventricosus
CTGTTTCCGGGAAATTGCTATTGTCGCCTTTAGACGCAATACCACCCATGGTTCCATCCCACCTCATCCATCCCCTTCCACCAGTGCGGTATGCATGGTCTCAGTTGTGTATGGAAAGCTAAAAGGTCCAAGCACACGGACGTAAATGTGTGCGCATCTGTTCATTAACTGGTCAAATGGTGTAAAACTCAACCCCAGTGGATTCCAGAAGGGGAATGTTTATCCCTCCTACTCTGAGATCCAGTGTCACGTTTCACTGATTGACCCAGAAGAAAGGGAAGAAAAATGTCTGGTCTAAGTAAGTCTTGTTGAGACTATGCCTGGTTTGTATTTATGCCTTACATTTCAACGGGATACTTTTCACCAATGCTGGGTAAAATCTGTTTGAGACGATTTTTGAAAATGTTTGTCTAAATGCTATGTAGTAAATGTCTTGTGTTTGGACTATTTATATCGAAGAAATTGATCACAATGAGTAACTACTTTGAAGAGTTATTTCCCTTTAATGGATAGGCAATTTTTTATTGTCTCATACCACTAGTTAAAATCCACTCATAACCTGAGCAAAGAAACTAAAAGGGGACAGGAAATGAAAGATGGTTCATGTATGTTTGTCTCCTTGTGTTTCCTGAGAGTTGACACTCTCTTGAATGTCCACAGAGGCAAATGTGTGTGGACTCGTCAAGCCGGAGTTTTAGCCGTTCATCATTTTTTTTTTTGTTATTGATATCACAACAAAACATATAGAAACAAACAATACACATGGACTTAACTAACTCAAAGACTATCAACAGAAGAAAAACGAAATCGCTCAGCCTGTACAATAGACCAGTTTCTACGCAGTTCCAGGACGCTAGTTCAAATGTATTTTTATGGGGGGGGGGGGGGGGGGGGGGGGGGGGGGGGGGTACTGGATACATAAATGACGTCCTCAACAAGGTATTAAATTCTTATGGTAATCGGCACAGAACTCTGCATTTAAATACACATGAGCGTACGGCTGTACAAAAGGCAATCATTGATAAGCGAACAACTAACAAACAAATACCAGATACAAAATTGGAGAGGAGACACGAGGAGATGTGGGAAAGGTAAGAAGTATTCTTAGTTTCCTGCAGATTCCAGAGCCTGCCCTATACAATGAACTGAAGTAGCCATTCATCTTCAAATCAGGCTCTGTAGTGGTCTCCATAGATCTTGGGATCCTGTCATCGACGACAACGGTCCAGCACCGGCACATGAATCCATGCTTCCACGTGGCCACGTCGACACTCGGGTGAGAGATCTTTCCCCCTCTCCAAGGGTCAACTCAAAAACAAGCTAAGGTCGCTTCTACCCACTAGACTCCTACTCAGATCAGTGAGACAATATAACCTCTTGTCCCAGTGAGATAAAGTGATAACATATCAGTTGTGTCACTGAATCTTTGAGAAAGCCATGAATAGGTTCTGTATTTCAAATTTGTATAAAAGAGACAACGTAATCTCTTGTCCCAATGAGATAAAATGAGAACATATCAGTTGTGTCACTGAATCTTTGAGAAAGCCATGAATAGGTTCTCCGTTTCAAACTTGCATACAACAGACAACACAACCTCTTGTCCCAATGATATAAAGTGAGAACACATCAGTTGTGTCACTGAATCTTTGAGAAAGCCATTCATAGTTTCTGTATTTCAAACTTGCATGCAAGAGACAACATAACCTCTTGTCCCAGTGAGATAAAGAGAGAGCTTATCCGTTGTATCACTGAATCTTTGAGAAAGCCATGAATTGTTTCTGTATTTCAAATTTGTATACAACAAATAACACAAGCTCTTGTCCCAATGAGATAAAGTGAGAACACATCAGTTGTGTCACTGAAGCTTTGAGAAAGCCATGAACAGGTTCTATATTTTAAACTTGTATACAAGAGACAATACGAGTATAATCTCTTGTCCCAATGAGATAAAGTGAGACATTATCAGTTGTGTCATTGAATGTTTGAGAAAGCCACGAATAGTTTCTATACTTGAAACATGCATACAAACTTATTTGTTTGTGTGAGAAATTACACCTAACTTGTGTCAGTGTATTTGCTGTTCATACATCTGTTCATGTTTGAGCTTGTTTCAGATTCTGTCTGTCACTCGGACCACAAGCACTTTGAAGTGCACAACCCTAAGGCTGATGACACCTGAGCCATCCCTGAGTATTTTGAACAACCCCTTTGCACAGCCGGCACAGTCGTTCTACAGTGGATCCGTTCCCACTGCACCGTACTTGGCAACAAGGTTGCAGACACTCTGGCTAAAGAGGGAGCAACAAAGGAACAGGAAGACAGGTCCACAACCCTCAAGGAAGCCCAGACAATCATCAAAGCCAGACAGCAGAGCAAGTGGGTGCAGGAGCATCCACATTTCAATAGACATGACCCGTACCACCTGCTAGCAAGATCAGAGCAGGTGGCCATCTTCAGGCTGCGGACAGGCCACAGCCGCCTGAACTATCACCTCTTTACC
>CM031614.1:40882307-40895951 GCA_018398815.1 Conus ventricosus
TTTCGTTGTTTTATTCGTTTATTTATCACCAGACGAAGACCTAAGAGGTCGAAACGCGTCGTGTTTTGTCTTGTAACTCGTTTGTCCACGTTCTCTGGGCGGTTCGCTAACATTTATTTAAGATTTGTTTAAACCTGTCTTATTTAACTCAACATCTTGTTTCTTCAAAGTACCAGGTTCTGATTTTACAATCTTTGAATGTAAACCAAAACAGCCTACCTAAACTGGTAAATTATTATTATCCACCAGTGCATGAGATAGTAAATAAAACAGAAAATATTAAGACAGCTATATACATTAATGAAAAAATACAGTATACAGTGTGCGATTCCCCAGCCCCTAAGAATGATCCTAATATTCTTTCATGTGCTGCAAGTCTAAAGTTTAATGATCAACTTATAGTAAATGTTGTTTCTGTCTACTTACCAAAAGGCCCAACAGAAATTAACACGGAATGGATTCGTACAATACAAAATCTAAACAAAAAGTGGCTAATTTGTGGAGACTTTAATGCACACTCCCCTTTTTGGGAGAAAAATTGCACTTTTATCACTAGTCACAGATTTTAGAAAACATAGTAGACTCAAATCTTTACCTTTTAAACGATGGAAGAGTGACTAGAATTCCAGACAATGCAAATCATAGAGCCACCTCCATTGATCTATCTTTAATATCCCCTGCTTTGGCCCATAATTGCACATGGGAACCACTTTGTGACACGCTTGGGAGTGATCATACACCCATTGTTACCACTATCAATGATCAACAGATATCTAGCGATAGAGATGAAGATGTCATTCCTAAATACAATTATAACTTTGCTGACTGGGAAACATTTAGAGCTTTTTTATGTGCACAAAACATAGATTGCATTAAAGATGATGACATAGACATTTATTACTCAAAATTTACGGAAACAGTACTAAATGCTGCTGATTATGCCATTCCTAAATATGCAGCTCGCAAATCAGATAAACATGCAGGGAATGTATGGTGGAATGATGAATGCCAGAAAGCGGTCGACAAGAAAACAGAAGAATATAAATTATACCTACAAAATCCTGGACAAAAACTCATGCTCCAATGAAGAAAGCAAATGTCAGATAATAGAGCGATTGCAAAGTCAAGCGGGAATATGGTCAATTCTGCATGACACATACCCTAACTCAAAAAAAAAATGCAACTGTGTACTGCCCTGGGAAAGACGACAACGCACTGGCGGCAGGTGGTTATTGAACGGTGTTTGAGTCATAATGTTTTCGCACACCACCCACACACACCACAACCACACACACACACACAACACACACACACACAGACGCGCGCCGCACGCACCGCGCACGCACGCAACATGGAGCACGCAAAACACCCCACAGACGCGCGCGCCCCACAACACAAACCACGCGGGAGCACAACCACCACACACCACCCCCGAGCGCGCGCACGCACGCACGCACGACGCAGTACACGCGCGCGCGCAAAACACACACACACCACACAAAACCACACACACACCCACACACACACACAACAACACAACATAACACACACACACATACACACACCCACACAACACACACACACCACCCAAACAAAAACCACACAATACCCCCTTCGCTCCCACCCTACACCTCCCCCTCCCCCCCCTCATCCCACCCCCCCACGGTATCTTTTACCCCTTTCCCCTCCCCACCCCCCCCCTCACCCGTCCCCCCGTATATTACTCCAGCCTTCCTTTTTAGTGATAGTTTTCACTCTGTGTGGTTGGTGTTTGTGTGTGTGTGTTGTGTGTGTGTGTGTGTGTGTGTGTGGTGTGTGTGTGTGCGTGCGTGCGTGCGTGCGTGGTGTGTGTGGTGTGTTGTGTGTGTGTGTGGGGTGTGTGGTGTGGGGTGTGTGTGGTGGTGGTGGTGGTGATGGTGGGGGGGTGGGTTGTTGTTTTCGTTGCCCTCGCTCCCCTTGCCCCGCCCTCACGTACCTAAAAGAGCACGTGAGCCCGCTGCCTATCCTCTACTGTGTGCGTGCGGGGTTTTCCAGCGACAAGGCGGGAGCAGAAAATAGGGGGTTTAAAGGGGCCCACATTGTAGTGTTACGTTCTGGTTGTGGATCGTTGTCGCACACACCTCGGGTTTGAACGTACGTGCGACGCACGCATGCACGCGCGTTGCCGCGCACGGTACAAAACGCACGCACGCACGCACGCACGCACAAGCACACACCACCAAAACCAACCCCACACAACACCACCACACACCACACCACAACACACCACGCGCGCGCGCAAGCACGCCGCACCCGCCGAACGAACGAAGCATGCAAGCCTACACAAAACCCACACACGTACGCACGCACGCACCAAACACACGCACAATACAAACGCATTCAGCAGCACGCAACATGCACGCAAACACAGCACGCGCACCACACGGCAACACACCACACACCCCACACACCACACACACACACACACACCAACACACACACGGGCACACACACACCACAAAACCCCGGCAACACACACCACCACACAACACCACACCCACACACACAACACACTAACATGTCTAAATTGTTTTCAGACCTTGCCCCCATTTGTTCATTAATATCTTTATGTTTTTAAAACCCCCTTTGGGGTTGATTGTGACAAAAATTCTCCCCTTCTCTCTTCTCTCTCTCTCTCTCTCTCTCTCTCTCTCTCTCTCTCTCTCTCTCTCTCTCTCTTACACCACCAACAGCGCGCGCACTTCTCTCTCTCTCTCTCCTCTCTCATCTCTCTTTTCACCACACACTCGCGGTGCGCGCGAAACCCCAACGCACACCACACCACACACACACAACACCACACACACACACACCCAACACACACACACAAGTCCCTGAAAGTGCACGTGGCTTCCGCGGGGCCTGTCCCGTCCTGGTGCGGCGTGGCTTCCTGTGACGAAGACGGCTACACAATGGGGGGTTTATTTGGGGCCCCCTTGTAGCGGTTAACCTTTCTTTTTGGGATCGTTTGTGTGCACGCAGGCGTGGGGCCGGGGGGGGGGGGGGGGGGGGGGGGGGTTTGCGTGTCCTCTTTGCCAAAAGAGGTGTGAAGAGAATGAAAGTGGTGGGGTACCAGACAGAAAAGACATAACTATGCCCCAAACAGTTAATTTTGGGATAATCAGGTCCGGAGCGAAAAATCCATTCATGCGCCAGTTAATGAGAAAAGTAGGAAATTTTGGAGAAACCAACAAAACAAAAACAAACAACAAAAAACCCCCTTGACATTAAAATTTCATTTCGTGTTGTTTTTTATGAATTTTGTTTTGGGGGTGGTCACTAATGATTTTATTTTAAACTACCAAAGTGAGTGAGCTTGGGATGTTGACTTCATTCAAACAGCAGTCGGGTTTTGTGTAAAAGGGAACTGTGGTGGGACAGAGAGGGGAAAGAAAGCGACTCTAATCCCCCAACACACACACACACACACACACAAACAACACCACACACACCACAAGAGAAAGAGGAGAGAGAGAGAGAGAGAGAGAAGAGGGGAGGAGAGGGGGAAGGAAAAAAGGGAGTTTTTGTCCTCATTTGATTATACGAGCGCGTTAACAAAAAAATGATACGATCGAAAAAAAATTCAAAAAATGATCCTACATTAGTTCTCCCTAAAAATTTGTTTGTTTGTTTTTTCATTTTTGCTGGGCTCCTATCGACACAAATATAATACACAAATGAACATAACGCAAATACAAAAAATAGAAAGCGAAAAAAAACCCAAAACCCGGGAAAAGGGAAAGCTCCCCTGATTAAAAAAACCCCCTTTGGTGGGGTTGGCCTCATATAACGTCTTGCACCCCCCCCTTAAATTTTTTTTTTTTTTTTTTTTTTTTAAAAATTCTTTTTCCCAAAAGCATTCAGTGCAGTAACAGCTATTTTGGCTTATGGGGGATCATATCAGAAAAAAAAAATCCTGTTTGATCTCTAGCTAGTCTTCAAGCTTTTTTTTACAAAGTAGATTTTAAACGGAATGACGCAAATCTTATATTTTTAAAACTTCGCTTTTTCTCGTCTTTTAATTGTAACTATTGATGTGTTAGTGCCCGACTCGCCCATTTTTTAAACTTCCCTTTTGATGGAGGAAAAAAAAGATGGAAATCAGCCCGTGTTTTTTTTTTTTTTTTTTTTTTTTTTTTTTGCTGGTCCCAACTTCTGCCCACTCAGGGGCAATGCACCCCCCCCGGGGGGCTACCAAAGGCGTCCACAGCCCCAGCTCGGGCGGCTACGCCGCAGCCCGGCACGGCAACACAGGGAGCAGTCAATGTCAAGTCGTCAAAAGGCAACCCCCCGGGGGAGAAATGCACTGCTGCCGATCACTTCGGTGGGTGTTCGTGGGCCGTTCGATTTTCCCTACCAGGGCACCACCCACTAAAACCCCCCACTGATGACAATAATTGCTTAGTCGCGGAGCGGTGAGTAACCTCCCCCCGGAGGGGGCCACCACGTCCCCCTCCAACCCCCATGGACTCGTCGATCCGGTGACCCCGACGGAACCAAAACCAAGGCCACAGATGGAGGGAATTTAAATGAGGTCAAGAGAGCAGGGGAAAAACGGCCACAGAAATTTTAGACTTTTTTTTTTTGCTGATCGATGAGAATGAGGATGTTAGATATGCAAGGATTTCCATTTCGGATGAGACTGTGATGGGCTGTACTCTACGCTTCCTTTTTTATATATCCCCCGTCAACCGGCCCCCGGGATAAGGCACGCAATGTGTCAGGGGAAAGTGGGAACCTCTCAGAAAAAGCTCCATTAAATGGAGAAACTCGACTGTGTGGTCCCAGTTTCCCAATGGTCCCCAGCAAACCAACTCGGGTTGGAGCGGTCGGGGCGAAAAAAACCCCCAGGCTTGATGGGATTTTGCCTAGGACCCCCAGCCGGGAGTCAGCGACGCAACACTTCGCCCGGCGGGGGAAATTAACATGTTTCATGTTCCTCACACACGCACCGGCCCCCGGGGCTGGCAGGGATCGCGCGCGCCATTCACTCATGTCATGATTCCCATGGGGTTTTGCTGGACGCCCGATAACGTTGGGTCCTTCGACAAAAGTCCAGACAAACCCCGGGCCAACAAAAACCACACACACACACGTCCCCGCACTCACGCACACACACGAAAGGGGAAACGATTTAATGAAATTTGGTGGAGGATGCAAAGTATCCCAAAAAGATCTTTGAAGTTTTGGCGATTCAAGATGCAGGTCCCGATCAAAAATGACCCCAAAAAATTTTTACTCAAGAAAGAGTACTACAATATCCACCCAACGAGCATTGCCCAGTTATGACATGTTCAAGATTTCTATGATTAAAAAAAAGAAAAGAAGGAGAAGAAGAAGAAAAAAATCAATTTTGTTCCAATTTTAAAAAAATAAGTATAGGGGAAGTAAACGTTTAGCCGCAACAACTATGTTGACCTCCCCGCGCAAAAAAAAATTTTTTTGTGTTTTTACCAGAAATGAAACCCAAAAAGGGGGTTCTAGACCCCCTTACCTCGGTTTGAAAATGTCCGAGGCCCCCTTTTTAAAAAAAAAAAAAAAGAGTTCATTCTGATCTCAAGCCCTGAAAGACAGCGTGCGTGATGTGGTATCAAAAATTTCCAGTAAGGAAAAAGAGAAAGTGACTTGGAAAGTTGATACTTTCAATTCCCCTTTTTTTCATTTTTTGTCTTTTCATTTTCTTAAAGAGTTAAACGTGCCGAATATGTGATCGCTGACGACCCTAAACCCTTTTCATCATGGTGTTACTTGCCGAAGTTTGGAAGGGGAAAAAAAAAACTAAAACGATAATCCATTTGCGGGTTTGATGCGATTACACTCGAACGCGGTTGTCTCCTTTGAAAAAATACCTCAGCGAAAGGGGCGGTGAGACGCTTTAAATTTTATTGAACCAAACAGTGGTGGGGGTTTGGGGTGGTGGTGTTGTGTGTGTGTGTGTGGGTGTGTGTGTGTGGTGCGTGCGTGCGTGGTGTTTTGGGGGGGTTTTTTTTGTTTGTTTGTTTTTTTTTTTGTTTTTTGGGTGCCAGGGGGAAAAAAATTGCTGACCAGAATTTGAAAAGATTATTATTTGAGAGGGGTTTGGGAGGGTGGGGGTTAGGGAAAGGGGGTGGGTTTCTGGGGGTTTTTTCCCTTTTAAAAAAAAACTTTCTCTCCTTACAGGACGTTTTTTTCCCGATGGGTGTCGGAAAGGTCATATGCCCGGGTTTTGAAAACGTTTTTCTTCAGTCGTTTTTAGAAAGTAAGCGATAATTTGAAAATTTCTATACTACTATCTTTTGAAAAAAACTACTATAATTTTCATAAAATAGTCTTTTTTATAGTAGTGTTGTTGTTGGGTTTTTTTGGCTGTCCCAACCTCTGCGCCACTCAGAGGCAGTGCACCATGCCGCTCATCCCGATACCCCGTCACAGCCATAGCCGGTCGGGCCTGCCGCAGCCCCGGCACCGGCAATCCACAGGGAGCAGTAAATGTCAAGTCCTCAAGAGGCAACCCACCGGAAGAGACACTGCACTGCTGCCGAGTCACTTCGGTGGTGTTCAGTGGCGCTGTTTGATCTAACATACGCAGGACGCCACCTACTAAGCCCCCTACCGACGACAATAATTTGCTTAGTCGCGGAGCCGGCGTGAGTGAGTTCTCCCTCCGGAGGGCGCCCCACGTCCGTCCAACGACAGCCCCCATGGACTCGCCGATACGGTGATCCGACGGAACCAAACCAGGCCACAGACGGAGTGGACATCGAAACTGAGGTCACCATGAGAGCAGGGCATGAACGGCCACAGAATTTGAGACTCTTTTTTTGCTGATCGATGAGAATGAGGATGATTAAGACGATGCTACGGATTTCCATTTCGGTCTGAGACTACATGACAGGGCTGTACTCTACGCTTCCTTTCATAATTACCCCGGCGTCAACCAGGCCCGAGAGATACAGGCACCTGCAATGTTGGTCAGGAAGTTTGAGCAACACTCTCAGAAACGCATCCATTAAGTGGATGAAACTCGACTGTGTGGTCCCAGTCTTCCCCAACTGAGTCCGCAGCAAACTCAACTCTGGGTAGGAGCCGGTCGGGGCAGAAAAACCCACATGACTCTGATGGGATTCGAACCCACGACCCCCCAGCCGGGAGTCCGCGACGCTAACCACTTCGCCATGGCGGCCGTGTTATAAAGAACATTGTAATGCCACCTTTGTGGTGAGTGGTGTGTGTGTGTGTGTGTGTGTGTGTGTGTGTGTGTGTGTGTGTGTGTGTGTGTGTGTGTGTGTGTGTGTTTGTATGTGCCGTAAAGTTATAAAGAACATTGTAATACCACCTTTGTGGTGAGTGTGCGTGTGTGGCGAGTGTGGGGTGTGTGTGTGTGTGTGTGTGTGTGTGGTGTGTGTGTGTGTGTGTGTGTGTGTGTGTGTGTGTGTGTGTGTGTGTGTGTGTGTGTGTGTGTGTGTGCGCGCGCGCGCTTTGTAAAGTTATAAAGAACACGATAATACCATCTTCGTAGTGAGTGTGTATGTCTGTGTTACTGTGTGTGCCGAAAACTTATATAGAAGAAGACATGCCACCTTCGTGGTGAGTGTGTGTGGTGTGTGTCTGTGCCTGTGTATGCCGAAAACTTATAAAGAAGAAGATATGCTACCTTCGTGGTGTGTGTGAGGTGTGTGTGTGTGTGTGTGGGTGTGTGTGTGTGTGTGTGTGTGTGTGTGTGTGTGTGTTTGCCGTTAACGTATGAAGAACATTGGTTATGCTACGTTCGTGGTAAGTGTGTGTGTGTCACAAAGTTGTACAGAAGCTTGCCCCCTCCACGTCAGCCGCCCTCAGTAGATCCTAAACAATCACAGACTGGGGCGCAATGACGCTCCTTTGTAGGACCCATGAAGGAACAGGAGAGTTGTGGACTCGCAATTTTGGAACCGTTTGCGATCGACACAAGTATTTTGAGCACATCAGCTGAATGGAACGTTACAGGGACACCTCTCGACCGACCTCTCTGTAAACAATGGCACCGGGTGTCAGCACCGGCAATCCGAGCTACAGCTTGACAGCTTGTCACTCCATCATCTCTATTGCCTTCAGGATGGAGGAAGGGGCTTCATAAAAAGCCCCCGGGCCACAAAAGAGACATGACCCACTTAGGGAGCACCTGAGATAAACTGTTGTACTAAAGCGCCAGGAAGCTTCGATAAAATCTTTAATACATTCGTTGCCCAGGAACCCTTGGCGTCATTTGATTTAATCTGTGGCGACCTGAAGCCATCCTATTTTTTTTTGAAAAGCACACCAGGTACATTCAGCGTGCAGAATTGTTTATTGTGTATACTATTTGGTACTCCACGGGAAACTCGCCATGCCTTTCCAAAAAAGATTACAAAAGGTACTTTCTTGGTGGATAAAATAAAACAATTTTGAGAGAAATATTGAACGATGTTATCAATGACTGTTTGTATATAGTTGTTAAATGTTGAAATTTATGTTAGATTTGGTTAAATTTTGAAAAACGGTTTATATTCGTTTCTTTCAAAATCGTCATATCAGCAACAATCTCGCAGTTTAATTGTATCATATCATGTGGCACTACATTAAAAAATGAGTGGCGCAAGAAACGAACCCCGGGACACTCCCATTTCTGATTGTTTTGTATTATAAAGCACTCCTCTCCTCACTTTGAAAGTTCTCTGGTTAGAAAAAAAAAGATTTCATAGAGTAATACGTTTGTCTGACAGATCTATGTTTTGACGTTTGTTTGATAACCTATTGTACAAGACTGTCGTATGCGCAGGAACAAAACCCAAAAACCAGCTGCACAGAAAACACATGCAAGTCAAGGATCTTTTGGTGTGTGACCCAAGCTGGGCGGGCCATCATCCTCGGCCCTTGTGAAACCCTATTTGACACAGTGGTATAACACGGCACCCTTTTCACAATGATATTCAAGTCTGATTTTAAAAACTCTTTCGTGTATTTTTTTCCCCCCGATGTGAGACGCAAGGGAGATAAGTCTACTGCGGGCCTGACTCGCTCCATGTTTGCCTTGCTGGGCGACAGGAGTGACAACGGTTTGTCGCTTCCAGTTATCTGGAATCATCGCTCTTGTTCCCGGCCCCGCCGACAGAGGGCGGGCAGCAGATCCGGGCGAGGGTCTGGCAACTCCATCATGATTCGATAGGATGCTGTTTCTGCCCCCAGAGACCAGTGACTTACTGGACTGAGGCCAGGGGCCCTCACCATCTCTTCACGCATGATGGGCTGGCTGAATAATGAACAACCAGGGAACTCTTGCTCCCGTTATGAAATCACTCAACTCCTATAAAATCCCCGCGAATACTGCTTACGACTTCAAATCGCCCAGCAGAAATGCCAACACGGAGCACACACAACAAATACAGAGGACATCCCCTCAGGGTGGTGAAAGGCCTGGTTATGGTCATCTGGGGAGTCAAAGGGCGCATTTTTCTCCTTTTATTTGCATCAAAGAGCATGGTGCGTCATCACTCATTACTGATGACTGCAGCAAAAAAGCATCAGCGAAATTCTCCGCTTTCCTAGCATTCGTGTTGAGCGCCCAGTCGACTAAAGTTACATCCCGGGTTAGGGAGGGTGAACTACTGCTTCATCTTTGATATTTAGCACCTAGCTCTGTACTTTGTACAGCTTTCATAAGTACATCTTTCGAGTGTTACACTTTGGCTTCAGCTATCGTTCAGTTTCTTCTTTCCCGTCTGCTTATCCTGTCTTCATGTGTTCATGTTCCACAAAGGGTTGTTTCTGGCGCCACCTTTCCCGGCTCTGTCAAAGGAACGGAGGAATCCACAGCACACACACAGGATTATCATCAATGGCTGTGTAGAGGTCAGTGACTGGAAAGGTCTCATGGTCGTTAATGGCAAAGAAGTCAGTTTGGTTCTTAATGTATCGCTATTCGCCAGCGGTGGTGGTCACGTATCTCCTCCAATGTAGGATGATTTAGCTTCATGGTGGTGGGGCAGAAAGTCGCTGGAGATGGAGTCATCCCCCCCCCCCCCCGCCTCCCCCACCCCCCCACCCCCACCCCCAGCGTCCTCTCCCCATAACTTGCCAGGCTGGAACCAGAAGGCTGAGACCAACGGCAGTACCTGGTTGCTCGGCTCTGTCTAGAATGCGGGTGATACGCCTTCCGTCGCTGAGCATGACCTGGTCGGAAAGGTCGATCTGCGATCAGACCTCGGCTTCTGGTGCCAGATTGTGGGAACCCTAAAGAGGACTGTGTGCCTCACCACTAGCCACCCAGGGCAGTTGAACTTGTGTACCCAGGAGCCCTATGCGTCCACACTAAGGTATGTGACATTAAGACTCCATCTACAATCCTGTAGTGTTCTGAGTGCCACTGGGAGAATCCATGACATGTGACAAAGGACTCCACCTATAATTCTGTGGTATTCTTGGCACCACGGAGAGAAGTTCGTGGTGTGTGTCATTGAGACTCCATATAATTATATGTCTGAGCTATTCTGGCCACCATAGGCGAAATCCATGGTATGTGGAAAAAAAGGGTCCACCTATAGCTCTGTGGTATTCTGGCTGTGCCACCATAGTGAAATCCACGGTATGTGACAAAGGACTCCGTCGGTAATAGGAGAAATCCTTGGTATGTAACAAAGGGCTCCACCTAAAATTCTATGGTATTCCGGCCACCGTAGAAAAAGCCATGGTATGTAACAAAAGGCTCCGTTTATAATTCCGTAGTATTGTCGTCATAAGTGGCATAAGACTCATCCACAATTCTATGGTATTCTGGCCATCATATGAGAAATCCACGCTATATGACATAAGACTCCATCTGCAATGCTGTGGTATTCGGGCCACCATAGGAGAGTCCAAGGTTTATGACAAAGGCTCGGCCTATAGTTCTATGATACTTTGGCTGCGCCACCACAGGAGAAATCCATGTTACGTGACAAAGGACTCCGCCGGTAGTAGGAGAAATCCATGGTATGTGACAAAGGGCTTCGCCTAAAATTCTATGGTATTTGGCCACCGTAGGAGAAATCCTGTGTGTGACATAAGATTTCCTCTTTCATTCTGTGTTATTGGGCCAGTACAGGGCAAAAATCCGTGCTATGTGACGAAGGGCCCGACCAAGAGTTCGCTGGTATTCTGGCCACCATAGGAGAAATCCATGGTATGTGAAAAAGGGCTCCATCTAAAATGTTGTGGTATTGTGGCCACCATAGAAATAATCCGTTGTATGTGATATAAGACTCAATGTGTAATCCTGTGGTATTCTCGCCACCATAGGAGAAATCCATGGTATGTGACAAAGGACTTCATCTATAGTTCTGTTAGTATTCTGACCACCATAGGAGAAATCTAGGGCATGTGACATAAGATTCCATCTATAAAGCTGTGGTATTCTGGTCATCATAGGTTAAATCCGTGGTATGCGACATTAGACATCATCTATAATTCTGTGGTATTCTGGTCACCATAAGAGAAGTCCATAGCATGTCACAAAAGACTTTGCCTGCACTTCTGTAGTATTTCTGGCCACCCTGGGAGAAATGCAGGATATCTAGCTACAGGAATCCACCTATAATTCTGGGGCGTTCAAAGTACCACAGGAAGAAGTCTATGGTGGTGTGTGACAAGAGGATGCCACCTATAATTCTGGGGCGTTCAAAGTACCACAGGAAGAAGTCTATGGTGGTGTGGTGTGACAAAGGATGCCACCTATAATTCCGTTGTTTACTGACCACCACCACAGGGAGAAAGCCACAACCCAACGGAATTTCAAGGAGGCCAGCAAAGAGCAGAAAAAGGAGACGGGCGAATGTAAGATACAGATTTTTTGTCTTTTTTAGCAATCCACTTACATTCATACATTCTTTTCTGTCCCAACTTCTGCGCCACACTCAGAGACAATGCACCCACGCCGCTCATTCCGACACGCCGTCCACAGCCACAGCTCGGTCGGCCCCGCCGCAGCCCGGCACCGGCAATCCACGGGAGCAGTCAATATCAAGTCGTCAAGAGGCAACCCACCGGAGGAGACACTGCACTGCTGCCGAGTCACTTCGGTGGTGTTCAGTGGCGCCTGTTCTGATCTAACATACGCAGGACACCACCTACTAAGCCTCCTACTGACGACAATAATTGCTTAGTCACGGGGCCGGCGTGAGTGAGCTCTCCCTCCGGAGGGCGCCACCACGTCCGTCCAACGACAGCTACTATGGACTCGTCGATACCGGTGACCCGACGTAATCAAACCAAGACCACAGACGTGGAGAGGACATCGAAATTGAGGTCACCATGAGAGCAGGGCATGAAGGGCTACAGAATTTCAGACATTTTTTTATGCTGATCGATTAGAATGAAGATGATTAAGATTATTCTACGGATTTCCTTTGGTCTGGGGACTACATGACAGGGCTGTACTCTACGCTTCCTTTCATAATTATACCCGGCGTCAACCAGGCCCGAGAGACCCAGGCACTGCGGGGTGTTGGTCAGGAAATTTGAGCAACACTCTCAGAAACGCATCCATATATGGATGAAACTCGACTGTGTGGTCCCAGTTTACCCAACCAAGTCCGCCCCCCAAACTCAACATGGGTTATAGGAGCCGGTCGGGGCAGAAAAATCCCAAACATGACTCTTATGGGAATCGAACCCGCGACCTGCCAGCCGAGAGTCCGAGACGTAACCACTTCATTACTTTTTCGAACACACTGGTTTGCGCAGACTCACGTCTGCCTGTTCTTCTACATCGACCCACCGGCTTGGGATCCAGCTGCCGCTGCATTTCATTTTTTCATTTATGCCCGTCGCTCCCGGTGGAGCATAGGCCATCAACGACTCTTCGCCATCGCACTCTGTTCTGGGCTGTTCTGGTCATTCCAGTCCAGTTGGTCCCCTTGTTGTTTCAACTCCGCCTCAGTGTCTCGTCTCCAGCTGTTGCGAGGCGGCCTCTCTTTCTCTTTCCCTGCGGGTTCCAGGTCAGGGCTTGGCGTGTGGTGCTGGATGCTGGCTTCCCGAGGGTGTGTCCCATCCAGCCCCCCTTCCTTCGCAGTATCTGCTTGGCCCACTGGTTCCTGTCCCGCACGCTCCCCCAGATCTTCGTTTCGGACCTTGTCCCGCCCTCGGATTTTGTAGATGCGCCTCAGACAGGTTTTTGGGAAAAATGTCTGATCTTTTGTTGCATCGTCTGTGTTTTTTCGCCACGTCTCGCATCCGTAGAGCAGAACTGATTTCACATTGGAGTTGAAGATGCGGAGTTTTGGGTTTTATGCTGATTCCTCCAGATGCCCAGATTTCTTGAGATGACGAAAGTGCTCTTGCCTTGCCGATTTGGCTGTGGGCGTCTCGGTCCGTGCCTCCCTGTTGGTCAACCCCGCTTCCCCGGTAGACAAAGACTCCACCTCCCTGGTGGGCTCTCCATCGACTGTTTACTGGTGTGTTGAGCCCGTGGTGTTGATTTTCATCAGCTCGGTTTTCTTCCTGTTAATCTTGAGCCCTGTCCCGGGCTGATTTTGGTCTCCCAAACGAGTTTGGGCTTGTCCTGCATCTGGCTGTGGCTGTTTTGACAGGAGCGCCAGGGTCATCAGCAAGTCAAGGTCATCGGAGCTTCCAATGTCC
>CM031614.1:40903870-40908870 GCA_018398815.1 Conus ventricosus
CCTTTTTTTCTCACCTTTTTTTTATGCCCAATTTCAATCCCAAAAAACCCAAACCTCCTCTCAATAGGGGAGTATTCTCCTGTCTTGAAACTTCTTACTGGCGAAATGCACTGGATTAACAAACACTTTTTTCCTGCAACAGTACCCCCCCATTCCTTGGAACTGCATCATTCCAAAAAAAAGTCTTCGGAGGGAGGGTAACAAAAGAAAGAAATGATTTTGAGGGTGTTCGAACACCTCCAAACCTTCGGGACTCATCAGACCACCAATATTTTTGTTTTTTCGCCCCCTTTCTCAGTTCAGTAAAAGGGGCCGTCGGACGCAAAGTGGGTACATATCGCTATAGTAAACAACAACCTTTAGTGACCGATCTTTTTCTTTTAGTGGGTTTAAAAAGGGAAAAAATTTTTTCCCCCATTTTCCCTTTCCTTTCTGGACATTTTTCCCAGAAATATTTTGGCCCCCCAAAAATTCGAGAGTTTGAAAACCGGCACAATTTTGGAGGGTCTGCAGTAAAAACCCAAAAACATCTGAGTCTAAAAAAACAGTCGCAAGTTAAAAGGAGTCACCCCTTGACTTTGCAGCCAAAAAAAGTCGTAAAAAAAAAAACTACTGCCCACATTCATGGATTTAGGGCTCCATCTTCTAGCAAAAGAACTGGGGCTTTTGCAAACCAAGGGCTTTTTCCCCGTCCTTTGGGAAAAGACCAAAAGGTTTTAAAAATGCTGTCTTTTCCTTGTCAGCTTCAGCCATTGGAATCTGCCAGACCTTTAGTCCAAAACTACTTTCCACAAAATATTTCCTTCTGAGAGCTACACAGAGTTTCTTTAAAGCTGGGGTGGCCGGCATCGAACACGTGATCTTTTTTAATTCCTTAATCGACAGAAACCACCGGCAAAACAATTTTGGGGCCACCAATACAACGGGGACTTACAAGTAAAATTTTTAGACCTTTAAATCCGCATACTTTTATTTCTCCTCGACAACCCTCTTTTTTTGCAAATGGGAGGGGTATGGTCCTTGTTCTCACTGTTATATCAGTAGTTATAACTGAATACTATGGGGTTCAATACCAGTAACGTGTACCATTGTTATCTTCAACACCTCCTGAAAGTCTTTCAAATTTCTTTGGCTGTTGTCTTTTGACCTTGAAAGACAAATCATTCGACAAAATCACATCATCGATAGGTTTCACTCTTTTGACAGACAGAGTAGGAAGGTACAACACACTCACTGGTAGATGTTTAAACACTCTACATTTGCCGTTTTCACAACCTTTGATCTGTCCCGTACTTCACATTGTGTAACAAATTCATCAGCTGATAATGTCTGTCATTTTGACATCAGTTTCGTACAACAGGACATATCCACTCAAACTGACTGGTTGATGGCAACATTTGTATCGATCAAAACATACTTCTTCAACATGTTCACATGAAATAACCTTCTCAGATTATTCCATTTTGATCATAATACCTGCCATAATTTTTTTCCTACCACCTTAAAAGACCCTTTCCACATAACACGAAATCTTGTTATTTTCATCATTGAGTATTACAAGGACTTTATCCCCTACACTTGAAGGACCGGTACCTTTCTTTTTATCAGCAAAGATCCTTGTATACATCTGTCTTTCTATCATCTGACTGATGAAGGCAAGCTCACATGCATCCCTTCAAACGATATGCAGTTCATAAACGTATTGAAAACAGTTTTACTGTCAGGATGTCCGTCTTTTCCGTCCATTGTGACATCAGTAAAAATATTAGATCCAAATTACCCTTGGTGAGTGTCCCACAAATGGAGCTCGAATGGTGAGAAACCCACGTTTCGTTCCGCATTTCCCTTATGCGAAAAGCAAATCCGGTATGAACGATCCCAAAACATTGTCTCCTGCCTTAGCCAACCTATCTCAACATTGACTTTAACGTTCCATTAAACGTTCACCCAAGCCATGTCTATTTGTGATTCTATTGCGTTGTTTAAATGGAAGATATAGACAACTAGTCTGTAAATTTCTCTCATTAGATCGGAAATGAAATGCCGTTCCACAATCCGGAGAATTTCGTCTGGAATACACACTCTTTAAAAAATCGCAAGTAAGGGCTACATGTTCACGACAGTACACTGTATCTAATTTTCCTTCAGTGGGAATCGCTCTGTATATGCCTTGTCGCTGTATCCACCGAAGTTACGATATAGCGATATCCCTAAGAAGATCCGTGTAAAGCCCAACAAGATCCAAAATTTAAAAAAAAGCCATTTAAAAACCCCACCCCCCCCAAACCTCCGACAATGGAACGGTAAAAGAAAGTCGCTATTGTGCAAAGGTGCACATTGGAACGCGACCTTTCTGAGATGTCTTTGAGGCAGATGTCACATGAACGTCAGTATTCTGTTTACTTCCTTGTGACACTGGCCACTAAAAAGAATCCAAAACTCTCTTTGATGTCTTTTTGATTCCAACAGTGACCAGCGAACAATGCAGTCAAGAGCCTTTTGTACACTGTCCTCTAAGTGGGCTTTGGAAACGTCAACTTGTTTGTTTTCCTGTCCAGGTACACACCTGTAAATGTCAGATTCCAGTATGTACGTTGGTTTTGTTCCGTTAGTTTTTGTCCGTTACAGTCTGTTTACATCATGAAAGTATTGTCACAGCGTCTCGTCTTTTCCTTGAATTCTTTTAGATTCATCTGGGGTAATCTGGAGTTCATCCAGTTTTTGTGATACTTTTTAAGCAAGCTTTGTAGCCTTTCCCTGCTCTACGAGTCTGATCTGTACTCACTAACAATAATGAACGATTCCTCCACCCCACCTATGTACTGTAGCGACACCTGGCAAATGCCCAATAACAATTTCTGCAGAACTGAGTTATCAATTATCACAGGCGGTAAGAAATCCTGATTAGTACAGTGTATCGACTGAATATTTTCGCCAGCGAAACGTTTCAATCTTGCCTCCAAACGACCTACACTTGTTGGACAGTGTTGATATACTGGTTTTTGAAGCACAAAGATTTCCGTACTAACCAGCAGTGGTGCACCAGTGTCTCGCAAAACCGAAGCCTGCAATTCCATGATGCTCCTTTCCTAAACACCCAATCATCAACCGATTGATCTGGTGGCCAAAACAAGGCCTTCTTCACAATCAGTGGAGACTAAATGCGGATTTTTGAATCATTTGGTTGAAAGGGCAATTCCGTTTCAATATGGAACTGCAATCGCAAGTAGAAACATCGCATTGTCTGATCGCAGCTGACTTGATTTGTGATCTTCGGTTCTGTCCACGAAACTGCCCAAAATGTCAACCACCCAAACACATATAAAAATATAAAAAAACATTTACAAATGCAAATATTATAACCCAAAATAAATAAATTAAACTAATTTCTTTTCTTTTTTCTTTCCTCAAACCCCTTGATGGTAACAAATCAAAATCTTTTTTCCTCAGGCCCCAAGGGCACAAATAGAAATCCTTCCTCTGAAGGTACAAATAGAAATCTTTCTTCTTTTTTTTTTCTAGGGGAAACAAAACAACGGCAGCTACGTCGGTGAAACTGGAGTCGGGGTCACCACTGTCACACTGTCACTTTTGCACATGTGCATTCATGACAGCATTTACTCCATACGCACACGCAATCTTTCCAATCAACCAAAAGGCGCACTACCGAATGTTTTTTCTTCTCCCCCTCTCCTTCGGGAAAACACTTTACTATATCACATCAAACAATTTATAAACAGATTTTATACATGTAGCTCTCTTCCACTGAGAGGCAAACTAACTCACTCAAGACTTCATAAAGTCACGGCCTTCACACAACATTGGCCCACAAAATCCAGACCAGGAAAATAAATGATTCTTTCACTCCTTGATGCTATGCCTGCATCCGAATTAAGACTCCCTCCATCCTTTCATGATTCCCTTCTCTCTCAGACATCATCTCGCCCCCTCGATTCTCCCGTCCTGGAGATATGACTTCTGACTCCTCTCCCTCGACTTTTCCTGTCACTGAGAGATGAGTTCAACTCCTCTTCCTCGACTTCTCCTGTCCCTGGAGAGATGAGTTCCAACTCCTCTCCCTCGTCTTCTCCTGTCCCTGGAGAGATGACGAGTTCCCGACTCCTCTCCCTGGAGTCCTTAATTCCTGGGGCTTGCCTCCCGGGTGTGTTCCCCACACCATGGCCATCTTCAAACCACCCCCACGGGGTGAAAGGTGAAGGGTAAAGGGCGAAGGGTAAAAGGGTGAAGGGCTGAAACACGAATAAGGTTCGTGTAAATAACCTGCTTCTTAATTCAACATATGAATTCTTTCTTTCTCTTTCTTAAGTTTTCCCCTGTAGCTTTCCCCAACTATCTATCGCTCACCTGGTAATGACTGTCAGCAGCAAGGACCAACGTCCTGACAGGTTCGAGTCCCTAGGCCATCTCCTGGGCTAAAACTGATTCTTTCCTCCCTCCTCCTAGTGAGTGCATACTCAGTGTTCAAAACACATGACCAGCACCTTACCAGCCCTTGTTAAACTATCACTCAGTGGTCACTTTCACCCAATGACCACCCTTCTTCTTTACTGAGTCATACTCACAATTATTTGGGGACGCCCGCTACACTAGTCAAGCCACACGAATATTCTTCGTTTTCAGTAGTGGCATGGGGAAATGATTCATATCACTAACTACATGTGAGGGAGCGTCACATGCCTTGATGTGAGGCTACGTCACATGACAGTCGGGTATATATATAAATCTCAAAGTAAATAACGTAGAGAATATGCCTGCGGTAGTTTTATATTCTTGTTTGTCATGTACTGCAAAAGTCTAACTTTGGCCCTATTCCCTGCCCTCAGTGATCTCTTCCCATTTCGTGTTTGTATGTCTTTGGGTCACTGGCGTGGCTATGAACGCCCGTAAACCAAATTTCGTGTTTGTATGTCTTTGGGTCACTGGCGCGGCTATGAACGCCCGTAAACCCAAATCTGGAAGAGTCACTAAAAATGGGTGAG
>CM031614.1:40913870-40916370 GCA_018398815.1 Conus ventricosus
ACTTTGAAACCTTAGAAGCATGCAACAATACCTGTCTCCAAGGCAAGAGATGGATTCATGCTTTTGTTTCCCTTATTTTCTTAAAAGAGAAATCGCCCGTACTGAAGCTTTGCTGAGGAGGAAACGTGTCGGAAAGCAAGCTCGTTTTTTTTTTTTAGATTTCTCAAACGTTTGCATCCAATGCGACCAAGGTGTTCTTGTTTCCTACAGACGTCCCTACCTTTTGTTGCTTTAACTTTTTAAGAGCAGCTGAAGATACAGATTATTGACCTTGAGTTTCTGTACATTAGAATTAAGCTTTGTTTATCTTTTTTTTTTAAATTTCATCTGGACAAGTATTTCAGATTTACTAGTTCAGTGAAACAGCAAGACAACCGCTCCCATGAAACAGCAATTCATATATATATATATATATATATGAAGAAAAAGAAACACCCGAAGGTGCTGGGGAGGACCCAGAGAAGCACTGTCTTCACCTGCCTTTAGAGAGCAGTCCTGTACCACCCTTGGAGGCCTGCGCTGTGTTGACGCCTGTACCCATCGTCAACACAGCGCAGGCCTCTAAGGTTGGTACAGGACTGCTCTAAAGGCAGGTGAAGACAGTGCTTCTCTGGGTCCTCTCCAGCACCTTCGGGTGTTTCTTTTTCTTCATATATATATATATATTTTTTTTTTTCCAGTTTACTACCTTGCTTGAAGAAGCACGGACACTAGGCAAGGTAAAATCCTTGCACGATAAGGCACATCGATATCTAACTGGCAACCTTTTCAGTTGGTTCCGTTTTCTGAAATATTCATCTCGGTTAAATGAAAATCTTTCGATTCCACAAATTTATTTCGAACAGAATTGTGATCTGGTGTATTGTAGTGTGTGTGTGTGTGTGTGTGTGTGTGTGTGTGTGCGTGCGTGCGTGCGTGCGTGCGTGCGTGCGTGCGTGCGTGCATGCGTGCGCGCGCGCGCGCGCGCGCATGCGTGCGTGCGTGTTGTGTGTGTGTGTGTGTGTGTGTGTGTGTGTGTGTGTGTGTTGTGTGTGTGTGTGTGTGTGTGTGTGTGTGTGTGTGTGTGTGTGTGCGTGCGTGCGTGCGCGCATGCGTGTGTGTGTGTGTGTGTATGTACCTGTGTGTGTGCTCGCGCACGTGTGTGTGTGTGTGTGTGTGTGTGGTGTGTGTGTGTGTGTGTGTGTGTGTGTGTGTGTGTGTGTGTGTCCCTGTATGCTTTCATGTGTGTATCCGTGTGTCATTTGAATACGTTTATTTACTTGCAGAAGACCCGTGTCCACAACCCGTAGAAACAGGGCCCTGCGAAGGCTTCTTTCCGAGGTACTACTTTAACTCGGAGACAGGGTTTTGTTTGAAGTTTGTCTACGGAGGTTGTAACGGCAACAGCAACAATTTTGAAACCTTACAGGAGTGTAAGGCTGCTTGTGTCACAGCTATATAAGGTGAAATCCTTTTATTTACTATCTCCCCTCAATCTGGTGTCTTTTTCACATCCCTACTGACGTCATTTTCCTCGCCTTGCCTGTCTAGCCATTTCAACGGACGTTAGATATAACATTCCCCTTTCGTTGTCTTGTTTCAACCATGCTCTGATAATGACATCGTTCTTAATTTAAGCTGCTCATTGCCTTCTTTCTCCACGAAGCTCCTAGCCATACACACAGCCCCACCCAGTCTTACCTTGTCTCACCCCCAGCGCAAGTACCCCGTGAGGAGCAATCCATTCGATCTCAGGTCGTCAGAGCAGTCAAGACACTGCATTGCACATTTAGACCGTGACGAAGCAAATCATTTTGACGGCGAAATCACACTGGAGGAGGCATGTACAGCATTAACGAATATGAAAAACAACAAAAGTCCTGACACTGATGGTTTCAAAACAGAATGTATTAAGTGTTTTTGGAGCAGAATTGGTGTTTTTGTTCTCAGAAGTTTAAATGCCGGATTTCGAAAGGGGGAGCTTTCTTGTGTTCAAAGACAGGGACTAATCGTATGCATACCAAAGGGAGATAAACCAAGACACTTCGTGAAGAACTGGAGACCAATCTCGTTGTTAAATGTTGTATTCAAAATAGGGTCCTCATGTATAGCCAATCGTTTTGAAAAAAAACGTGTTAGCTGGTCTCATCAATGAGGATCAAACAGGTTTTATTAAGAATACATACATAGGGGATAACATTAGGCTCATTTACGACACAATTGTGTATTTAGAAGAACACAACTTACCAGGGCTTTTATTAAACATTGACTTCAGTGAGCTGGGATTTTATGCTTAAAGTATTGAAAGCATTTGGCTTTCAACTGGGCTTCTGCAAATGGACTGAAACATTCTATAAAAATATTAACTCATGTGTCCTTGTTAATTGTCAAGTTTCTAGATGGTTTGAGATAGACCGCGGATGCAGACAAGGTGACACACTATCGCCATATTTATTCATATTATGTATTGAAATTTTAGCATTAACGATTCGGGAAAAATGCAAACATACGTGGAATAGTT
>CM031614.1:40921370-40926370 GCA_018398815.1 Conus ventricosus
CACACACACGCACACACACGCACACACACACACACACACACGAACACATACACTCACATACATACATACATACACATAAATAATATACATACAAGATATATATATATATATATATAGGGGGAGATACGCATTCATATCTGCAGTGGTAGATGATTCTGCCTAACTAACAGTATGTGCATGAGTGGGGAAAAATAAAATAAATGCTTCTCAAAATGAGCCTTCAGCAAGCTTATATATTCTCCAAGAGGGAGACATCCTCCAATAGGGAGGGAAACTCACTAACATATAACTCCTGGTCATATACCGATATTTCGAAACTTGGTGGTTTCTCCTCAGTGACCGCGGAAAGTGGTAATTTGACTCCTCTGCCTTTTCAGTTTTAAGAAGAATGCAATCCAGAAAAGGTTGGTGTGCAATACCGTAGTATGTTTGTTGAGTTTTCAAAAACCAACCAAAGGTGCCATCTAGAAGCAAGAAAATCTAAGATTAAACACACTACATCACAAATAAATACACTATTACAACATCCTAAACACAACACAGTTCACATGAACAGACACAAACTACACAAACCAATAACCAACGAATAAGAAGACTAAAATCATTGAATTACTAATAAAGCCTTAATATTAATAAAGAATTATATATATAGGGGGAGATACGCATTCATATCTGCAGTGGTAGATGATTCTGCCTAACTAAATATGTGCATGAGTGGGGAAAAAATAAAATAAATGCTCTCAAAATGAGCCTTCAGCAAGCTTATATATTCTCCAAGAGGGAGACATCCTCCAATAGGGAGGGAAACTCACTAACATATAACTCCTGGTCATATACCGATATTTCGAAACTTGGTGGTTTCTCCTCAGTGACCGCGGAAAGTGGTAATTTGACTCCTCTGCCTTTTCAGTTTTAAGAAGAATGCAATCCCAGAAAAGGTTGGTGTGCAATACCGTAGTATGTTTGTTGAGTTTTCAAAAAACCAACCAAAGGTGCCATCTAAGAAGCAAAAGAAAATCATAAAAGAGAAAACAAACTACATTTTCTTTTGAAAATAGAAAATAACATATCTACGTATGACACAACTTCTGGGATGTTCTTTGAAAATGAAAGGACAGAAAGTCAAAATAATAAATTCCGGGTAATGAGAGAATAGATAAAACAAAGTTTCTTGTAGATTGAAGAATAGGCAGTAGTTATATGTTAGTGAGTTTCTCCTCCACGTATTGGAGTGGGGAAATATCCTATTGGGTTCAAAATAAGCTTCAGCAAGCTTATATTCTCAGAGGAGCATTAAAAAGATCTTATTTCTTCATATACGATATTCGATTGTGAGTTTCTCCACATAGCGGATAGTGAATGCTCTCTGCCTTTTCATTTAAGAATGCAAACCAGAAAAGTTGTGTTGCAAATTAATATTTCTTGAGTTTTCAAAACAACCAAGTGCTCTTAAGTTGCAAAGGAAACATAAGGCAGACATTATTTCTTTGAAAATCTAAAAAATACTGTATTGAATTTTGTCTTGCGATTCTTCCAAGAAACTAGGGCCGGTCAACACTTGCTGTCCCTTTAGAGAAACCGTTTCAAATTTTCTATATACAGAGATATGTAGTAGTTTCCTCTTTAGATGTTCCTCTAATATATGCTTCTGAGGCCATTTTGGGTTTTTTGAATTCCACTAGACATACTAGGTATGCAGACAACTTACTGGATATTGCATTCTTTTTCAATCTGAATAAGGCTTGTAATTCAAATTACTTTGCGTCATTGAGACAACCCCAAATGTCGAATACGGTCGTATACCTGGATTATAGTTGTTAGTATTTAGTCCCTTGCGGATTCTTCCAAGACTAGCTCAACGTGTCTTGAGGATATGTTTTTATTTTATTTTCACAAGAAATGTAGTTTGTTTTGCTCTTTATGATTTTCTTTTGCTTTTAGATGGCACCTTTGGTTGGTTTTTGAAACTCAACAAACATACTACGGTATTGCACACCAACCTTTTCTGGGATTGCATTCTTCTTAAAACTGAAAAGGCAGAGGAGTCAAATTACCACTTTCCGCGGTCACTGAGGAGAAACCACCAAGTTTCGAAATATCGGTATATGACCAGGAGTTATATGTTAGTGAGTTTCCCTCCCTATTGGAGGATGTCTCCCTCTTGGAGAATATATAAGCTTGCTGAAGGCTCATTTTGAGAAGCATTTATTTTATTTTTCCCCACTCATGCACATACTGTTAGTTAGGCAGAATCATCTACCACTGCAGATATGAATGCGTATCTCCCCCTATTTCTTCAATCTAAGACATAAGAGAAAGCTTTGTTTATAATTCAATATTTCTTGCAGTCATTGCAACACCAAGCTGCTCTGTAAGTTGCTGGAACGGTGCGGTACTTATCCTTGGAATTTATTAGTTTGTTGTATATATATATATATATATATATATATACAATCATAAGTAATTTGTTCTATTTAGGTGTCGTATCGTGACTTCTTGTCAACAACTCTATTTACACTACCTGAAACACGCGCTGCACTGACCCAAAGCGGGTGATCCACACATCAGCCCCAAATGGCATGTGTGATGGAGTTACATCAAGGGGACAGTGACTCGTACCTACGTCAGTCATACAAACCATAGCTGTTGTGTTGTCAGTCAAGAAGCGAACATGTTCATTTCCTGTTGTGAGCTGGAAGTTTTTCAAAGCAAAGAATGTTGCTGCTAGTTCCGAATATTTCATATGAAATTTCTGTTTCGTGAGCAACCTGCTTCTTTCACATATCCCCAGTCACTCATACTGACATCTGTGTTCATGAACAGATCATAAGTCTTCACACACACACACACACACACACAAAACCCACCACTATAAGCGAACGGCACGTTCTCTGTCTACAAGTCTAGCTCTGCCCTACTCTCTCTCTCTCGATAAAATTGAGGTTATGTTGAAGTTTTGTCAAAAATTCATGATCGATCAGGCGTCAGCAAAGTCTTGCGCCATTTTGTCAAGGAGCAGTAGGGAAGGTACCGTACAATAGATATTTAAGAAAAATACACCAAATGCTGCTCTCTTCTCTGATTTATTTACAAGCTTTCGCCTTTATAAAAAAATCTTCGACAGGCATGTCTTGTTTTTAATACAAGCTCACAAAAAAGCATGTTTCTCTGGATGGCTTTCACCGGGGTCATTTTTCTTGTAGGCACTCTTTTAATGAGGAAATGTCGGCAGCAGCCATGGCCGGGACCAACTCGCAGGGTCGATTCAACTAAGGGAGACAAATCAGGAGGATATTAGTCCTCGAGCTGCTGGAGACAACACAATGAGGAACTCCCGGTGGGAGTTAGATTTAATCTAAGCTGTACTTGTGTTGAAAATGACATATCCCTGCCGATGCCTTTGTAAAGGCGAAAGCTTGGAAATAAATGTGAGGAGTGGACAGCATCTGGTGTTCGTTATTGCTTTTCTTCCATCTGCTCTTCTCCTGGTGTTAGTCCCAGCAGGAGTTCATCGGTATGTGGCGTCCAGCAGCTCTAGGGTTAATATCCTCCTATTACATACTCATATACATACATACACGTGTGTGTGTGTGTGTGTGTGGTGTGCGTGCGTGTGTGAGTGTGTGTGTGTGTGTCCGTGCGTTCCTGTCTTGGTGTATGGTATTCTATTGTGTTCACTATGTTATATTGCCTTGCAATGTGTCGTGCTATGTGATGTGATGTGATGTGATGTGATGTGATGTGTTGTGTTGTGTTGTGTTGTGTTGTGTCGTACGGATTGTGCTGTGTTGTGCTATGGTGTATTATGCTGCGTTGTGCTGTATGCGTTGTGTTGTGTTGTTTGTACAATTCTAATTTTTCAGAGGTAATCAGCTATCAAAATATCCAGAAATTATACGTTTCTAAGCCAATCAGCTTGCCAGATGTTTAGACCCTCGAGATGGGTAAGTCTGCTGCAGCACAAAAGAAAATTGAGAAATAACAGATCAACTTCTGCGCATGAAAAGACAGAGAAATAATTTATGAACGGCGTGATCCTTGAGCGCTTAAGTACACCTGCCGATTACCAAGGCTTTCACACCATAGTTTGTGGAAATAATTTATCACCGTCCAACAAAGGTAGACACGAGCACAGTTTGTTAATTCCCCATACAAAGAATAATAGGGAATTATTCCTAAGGAAAAATTTAATCACAGAGGAAGACAGGGGATTATTTATTCGTTTACCAGGAGAGAAGAAAGATTTATGTGGTGTGAAGAAAATGCACACATACATAAAGAGAACAGGCGGCAAATCGTTTGAATAAACGCACCCAAAACACAATTCACAACAGATACTGCCAGCAATTTTATTGCTGTTTCTTTGAGATGAAGTTCGTTTGAAACATAACGCCGCACACACACCATGAACAACTGACTAAAAATGTGCCGACGAATGAAAAACAACGAACAAAGAAAAATTAATTAACTAAGAGCTGATGGAAACCGTGAGAAAAATAAAAGGGAAATCGAGACCCTAGAAATCACAGTGACTATGGGGATTTGCAGACCGACATTTCAACCATATGTTACCGCGTGTGCAGATTTGTCAGCTTACAGGCCCGTTTAACTGTTGAGAAGAATTGGGGCTACAGGAGGGAGAAGAATGGGGAGCCGGAGGAGGGGGGGGGGGTAAGTGGGAAATTGAGGTTGGAATTGATGTAGGAAAAGAGAATGAACAGCGGAGGATCGGGCGGACTACACAGTGTGTTAACTACAGTAACACCACAATATCACCAGCCGCCGTGGCGAAGTGGTTAGCGTCGCGGACTCCCGGCTGGGAGGTCGTGGGTTCGAATCCCATCAGAGTCATGTGGGTTTTTTTCTGCCCCGACCGGCTCCTACCCAGAGTTGAGTTTGCTGCGGACTCAGCTGGGAAGACTGGGACCACACAGTCGAGTTTCATCCACTTAATGGATGCGTTTCTGAGAGTGTTGCTCAAATTTCCTGACAACACTGCA
>CM031614.1:40928870-40976370 GCA_018398815.1 Conus ventricosus
GAGAGGTCAGCCTGGAAGAGGAATTAGGGAGGGTCTGGGATGGGTGGTGGGTAAACAGCGCTGAGTAAATGGTATATCCTGCATCTATGGGATAAAACACACGTGACTGAACACCGCTGAAATGCTTGAGCAGCAAGGCAGTATCTCCTCTGACAAGTTGCCCACTAGTGACCTGATATTGATTGCTCCTCGTACATTGCCTACACAGGTACTGAGACAGGAGAAGACTGGTACACTGCCTACACAGGTACTGGGACAGGAGAAGACTGGTACACTGCCTACACAGGTACTGAGACAGGAGAAGACTGGTACACTGCCTACACAGGTACTGGGACAGGAGAAGACTGGTACACTGCCTACACAGATACTGAGACAGGATAAGACTGGTACACTGCCTATACAGGTACTGAGACAGGAGAAGACTGGTACACTGCCTACACAGGTACTGAGACAGGAGAAGACTGGTACACTGCCTACACAGGTACTGAGACAGGAGAAGACTGGTACACTGCCTACACAGGTACTGAGACAGGAGAAGACTGGTACACTGCCTATACAGGTACTGAGACAGGAGAAGACTGGTACACTGCCTATACAGGTACTGAGACAGGAGAAGACTGGTACACTGTCTATACAGGTACTGAGACAGGAGAAGACTGGTACACTGCCTATACAGGTACTGAGACAGGAGAAGACTGGTACACTCCCTATACAGGTACTGGGACACGAGAAGACTGGTACACTGCCTATACAGGTACTGAGACAGGAGAAGACTGGTACACTGCCTATACAGGTACTGAGACAGGAGAAGACTGGTACACTACCTGTACAAGTACTGGGACAGGAGAAGACTGGTACACTCCCTACACACCCTATACAGGTACTGAGACAGGAGAAGACTGGTACACTGCCTACACAGGTACTGAGACAGGAGAAGGCTGGTACACTGCCTGCACAGGTACTGGGACAGGAGAAGACTGGTACACTGCCTACACAGGTACTGAGACAGGAGAAGACTGGTACACTGCCTACACAGGTACTGGGACAGGAGAAGACTGGTACACTGCCTACACAGGTACTGAGACAGGAGAAGACTGGTACACTGCCTACACAGGTACTGGGACAGGAGAAGACTGGTACACTGCCTACACAGGTACTGAGACAGGAGAAGACTGGTACACTGCCTACACAGGTACTGGGACAGGAGAAGACTGGTACACTGCCTACAGAGGTACTGAGACAGGAGAAGACTGGTACACTGCCTACACAGGTACTGGGACAGGAGAAGACTGGTACACTGCCTACAGAGGTACTGAGACAGGAGAAGACTGGTACACTGCCTACACAGGTACTGAGACAGGAGAAGACTGGTACACTGCCTACACAGGTACTGAGACAGGAGAAGACTGGTACACAGCCTATACAGGTACTGAGACAGGAGAAGACTGGTACACTCCCTGTACAGGTACTGAGACAGGAGAAGACCGTACACTCCCTGTACAGGTACTGAGACAGGAGAAGACCGGTACACTCCCTGTACAGGTACTGAGACAGGAGAAGACAGGTACACTCCCTGTACAGGTACTGAGACAGGAGAAGACTGGTACACCCCCTATACAGGTACTGGACAGGAGAAGACAGGTACACTCCCTGTACAGGTACTGAGACAGGAGAAGACTGGGCGATATATGGTTGGGGGATCGATGAAAAAGGCTGTGATGGACTGAACACGGTAGATGAAAGAAACCAAACGAGTAAATGCTGTATTCAACGTCTGTTGAAGTGTGGTAATAATGGTGCACTGGGGCAATGGCCATAGGGAGGGAAATGGCAAACACAGAAGATGAAGAGAAGGAATGAATAAATGAAACCACAGAAGATGAAAGAATGAGAGAAAAGAAGGAACGACTCCTTTTTCGTACGATTGTAGCAGGCAAGCTGGCAAGCTTCAAGGGTTTCAAAGTTGTTGGCGTTGGCTTCACAACCTCCGTAAATGAAAAGCTCGCAAGTCCCCGAACTTGAGTTGAAGAAAAACCTTTGATATATCCATGTACAGCTTCCGGCCACTCTAGGCTGTAGGCAAGGATCCTCTGTCACAGAACAATGTAAGTTTTGCATCACACATGAACGCCTGCATGCATGCATTCATGGTCACACTAACACACACACACACACACAACACACACACACACACACACACACACACACACACAGCACACACACACACACACACACACACACCACACACACACACACACACACACACACACACACACCCCTGATACTAGTCTTGTTAAGACACTGCGCAGAAAGAAATTTAAAGATCATACAAAGTTTCCTTCAGACAAAAAAAACAATACAAGTAAAACTGGAATCAAATGACGAACTTGCCCTTTAGCCATCGATGCGCCTGTAATGTGAGCCCATCAGTAGTCCAGTCCCCATGTTTCAGAGCAAAAGCAATGACCCAAAATATTGCTACTACTTTCTGGGTTCTGTTGTTCTCTGCTGTGTCTTCTGTCCTTGAAACTTGTGGTGCACAGGCTGCACACCACAACTCAATGCGCCAAGTCCAGTGTTTATAGACCGGGGCAGTCAGATTGTTTTGAGAATTGGTGTTGTGTCTGAAAGTTGATTCTCCTCATTTTCTTTCATATGACCCACAAGGTACAAGCCAGGTAGTTCCAAGCAGACAGATTAAAATCAAACGAACGGGACTGTTTTGGGGAAACCACCTGGCGTAAAGATAGGGTCATGGGTGAGTGCAAAGGCCTGAAATGGGTGTCAACAACGGGGAAGGTTATATATTCGAAGATTGTTTGTGATGTTTTCGGTAAAAATCCCACCAAACAAGGGAAGTAATTGGCGGGGAGTAGTTCTTTTGATCAATTGTCAGTTTCACAATAAAATACTGGCTCAAATTTATGGCTGGCCTCACAACGCTTACATGGATTATGTAGTGTTTTAGTGCAAAATCCTAATTGTGGCGTGAGACCACACAGCCTTGCAGTCTACTACCGTGTCAGAGTTGTTGCCCTTGCCGCCACAACCTCTGTAAATGACCTGTTTGCAAGCACTGTCCTCAGCCTTAAAGAAGAACTTGGCCTTCGCAGCTTCAGGCCTCTCTGATTTGTTAGCAAGGGTCCTCTGCAACAGCCACTCATGGTGGGAACCGGTGGCTCAGTAGACAATGCACTCGCCTACGTTGTAATAGCATCACGGCTTTTTGGTTCGAATCAGGCATGGAGAGGGTCATTTTGTTTTTCTTCCCTATTTTACATGACCTCAAGTGGGTGGCCTGGGGGCTAGTCTTTCGGATGAGATGCTGAATCGTAATGCCGTGTGCGGGAGGCTGTTAGCAGACATGACAGGTATTCAAAACAAGGAGGCTGTGTTTAGAACAAAAACATCTGTACAAAAATAACTCGGTTGGAAGATAAAAACGGGCTGAATAGGGAAAAAAAACATTCAAAAGGCGGCGTGAGGGCACCTAGTAGTATCCGTCAGTGAAGTATTCAATATCTACACTCTTTACTTATAACCCCGCTTTCTCTCGATTCGATGTTCTTAAGCATGTAGTCTCCTTTCACACTGTTTACTTAATGTTCTAGTACATTCTTAATCAAAGTAAGTCATTGATTTTATTCGTACTTCAAGAAAAAAAATCGAACAAAATCAGCATCATTATGTGAAATGTCGCCGATTATTGGAACTTGTCTTCAAAACCCATTACTAATTCCACAAATGACAGGGCAAGCCTATTGTCTCATATACAACATAAATCAAGATCTCACTATTTTAAAACTGAGGTGAAAGCAGGCTGAAATCGAAACAAATATCTAACATCATTTTAAGTGACTCCGCCGGTTAACATGGACAAACAAAATACAAGACAAAACACAACGCGTTTCAACCTCTCAGGTCTTTGTCAGGCAGGATAAACAACGTTCAAGATCTCATTAGTTTACACATTCATTCCAAGAATTAATGAGGCGAATATCTTAAATACGACATATGTTCCCTTTTGTAGCTGTTTGTTTCAGAAACTCGGGGGAAAAAATTCCGCCGATTTCTTTTAGTGTACATGTTGTGTTAGAGTGCAAGCTGTTACCTGCTCGGAGGGTCGCCAGCTGCGTGAAGAGAATCACCAGCAGAAGAACAGCAGCAGAGCGAAGGGCGTCCATAGTTCTGCGTTAGGAAGGTGATGACAGTGACGATTCACGGCGGCACGTGCAGCTCGGAGTGTTGCAGCTATCGAGGAGGGTTTGGTGATGAGGACTGGTCCAGACGTTGTTTTTATATAGGCAAGCTGTCACAGCGCGACTTGTCCAAAGTGCCAATTTGTCTGCATGAGAAACGCGGGTCTCAGTAACAACGCAATTGGCCCAAACAGCAAGAATGTTCAAAACAAACAAAAATGTGTATTTACAAAATAGCCGACTCATATCCGATTTGTCCAAACTTTTTTTCAAAACATTTAACTCTTAGAATACCGTTTACTCCATTTCCCTCTGTATCCCCCAGCCTCTGTGTTTTTGTCCCACTTTCCATTATTCTTTGTTTCTGACTGCTTTTGTTTCTGTCTCTTTGTCATGTCTCCGGACCAAGCCACCAACCTCCTCCTCCTTCTCCTCCTCCTCCTCTCTCTCCTCTCTCTTTCTCTATTCTCTTTCTCTCGTCCTCTGCGTACTACTATGCCCATGTATTTTTGGACCACTAACCAATCACTAACTGTCAAAACATCATCTGTCGCTACCAACCACAACCGTAACCATCAATATTACCAACACCTTCATCAACCGTCCATCATTAGCACCCAAAAGCACAACCGTCATAACCACAACCATCAGACATTCCATCACCATACACAACCCCAGCCGTCACCGGCACCAGCATCACGATCAGTATCACCACACCGTACCAAAATCCACAGGAATACCAGCCGCTGTTGTTTCAATGGTTAACATTACAGAACTGGATACTGGGAGACTAAGGGTTCGGTTCCCATTTGTGCATTTTTGTGTGTGATTATTCTGCCCACAATTGACTCTGCTATAGTCTCAGATGGGAATTCTGGAATTAAACAGGTGAGTTTCAGACACTGAATGAGTGCGTCTTTGAGGGTATTGATCAAATTCCTAAACCAAACCTGCAAGTGTCTGTATCTACAGGCCCTGGCTGATGCTAGAACCTACTCATAAAAAGAGGCGCAAAGCATAGCCAGCCCTGCACAGTCTCTGACTACAACTGAACTCGATGGCATCGTCTCCATCATCTTCATGGACCATCCGGAATTCTCTGCCTACCAGTGCCCGTTTCTGTGTTGACTCCAGCACTCACCTCTTCTCCACGTCCACTCACGAGGTGAATGTATGTCAAAATGACAGCAGGGGCAAGATCATAGGGACTGTCGACGAATGGACGCGGCATACATCTACAAACAAATAGACAGAAGATGACAGAGACTGAGAAACAGAAGTAGAGAGTCAGCAAAATAGAGAGAGAGAGAGAGAGAGAAGAGAGAGAGAGAGAGAGAGAGAGAGAGAGAGAGAGAGAGAGAGAGAGAGAGAGAGGGGAGACCTTTCAGAATAACCCCAGACTATCCCTACCATCTCCCCTAGAAATGTCTCAATGAAAGAAAAAAGTCACACAAAAAAGCAGCAGCCATTGAAGGAAAAGGATCTCTCACGCCTTTCAAAAACGAAAGCAGTGTTGGTGTACAGTGCCTGCCCGACTGCTTGAAGAGTTGGACGAGTTCATTTCCGTCCTCTGTGTGCAGTGTGGTGCTGAACTGCTTGAAGAGTTGGACGAGTTCATTTCCGTCCTCTATGTGCAGTGTGGTGCTGAACTGCTTGAAGAGTTGGACGAGTTCATTTCCGTCCTCTGTGTGCAGTGTGGTGCTGAACTGCTTGAAGAGTTGGACGAGTTCATTTCCGTCCTCTGTGTGCAGTGTGGTGCTGAACTGCTTGAAGAGTTGGACGAGTTCATTTCCGTCCTCTGTGTGCAGTGTGGTGCTGAACTGCTTGAAGAGTTGGACGAGTTCATTTCCGTCCTCTGTGTGCAGTGTGGTGCTGAACTGCTTGAAGAGTTGGACGAGTTCATTTCCGTCCTCTGTGTGCAGTGTGGTGCTGGAAGCGATGGTCAGGGATCTCCATCTGTCTCTGGTGGATGGCTGCTTCGGAGTGCCGTCTTGAGTAAGACCTTCGAATTTCACATCTCTCCCACTTCAAGCCTAGTTGATTCATCGCTATCAGTGTAGTAAAAAAAAAAAAATCTTTTTTTTTTTTAGGGAATCAGTTTGCAAGCCTTGAAGAAAAAAAAAATTACGCCAAAGTTGATGAAGATAAGTGATTGCTCGTTCATTTTCGTTGTCCTAAGTGTTGTACATCTTGCCTGAAGAAGACTTAAGAGGTCGAAACGCGTCGTGTCTTGTCTTGTGATTCGTTTGTGCACGTTATTCGACGGAGTTCCTAAAATACTTTTAGAATTTGCTTGAATTTCCGCCTGCAGAAAAAAAAAATAAATCGGGCTTTTTGGACAAGTAGGGCTGTTATGGCACACCCGTTTGTTCTATGGAGAAATCTGAACGTTAAACAAATTTGGTTGCAACACAGACTGGTGGCAATTGTCCCGTTGAATTGCACGTTGTGTCATCTGGAAATGTTCTTAATCTGTTTTACCCTTACTTGTAAGATGGTTCGATCATATCAATCACGGGTGTCAGATGACTCTAGAGCGCATTCATTAAAACCGTGATTGAATGGTGTATTAGATGGAATCAACGCAGTTGTCCCTTATCTCTTGTCTCTTAGTTAATTATTTTTTTATTGTGTCTCTGCCCCCTCTGACCCCCCCCCTCTGCCCCCCCCCCCCCTCTCTCTCTCTCCCTCTCTCTCTCCACACACACACACACACACACACACACATACACACATACACACACATACGCACACACACACACACAAACACAAACACACGCATACACATACATACACACATACACCGCAAACATACGCGCGCACGCACACACACACACACACACACACACACACACACACACACACACACACACACACACACACACACATACATACATACATACATACACACACACTGCATACACCCTACGCGTACACATGCACAAACGGAAGCAAGCGCGCGCGCGCGCACGCACGCACGCACACACACGCACACACACACACACACACACACACACACACACACACACACACACACACACACACACACACACACACACACACATGATTTCATTATTTTACTGTTTTTGTTTTCCTCCACAATTTGGTCACTTCGGAGACTCTTCCGATACTAGAAAAAGAAGCAAAAGCATATTTTATTCCGAAAAATTTAACAAGGTAATCAGGGGAGAGGGAGAGAGAGAGAGAGAGAGAGAGAGAGAGAGAGAGAGAGAGAGAGAGAGAGAGAGAGAGACTAAGAGAGAGAGAGAGAGAGAGAGAGAGAGAGAGAGAGAGAGAGAGAATGACAATGATTTCTTGCTTAAGCATTGGCCCATTGCTAACGGAAATTTGGGGTCTGGCTATTTACATGAACTTTAGAGAAACTGGCATCAAACACAACAACCTGGACAACCTGGACATACAGTGACCAGGTAGTAATATCACACAGTACAAACAATGTCAGTTTGTTCCATGCAACTTCATACGGTGAACAGGAGCTCTACAGCAACGCAACGTGTAGTCC
Source organism: Conus ventricosus (assembly GCA_018398815.1). Classification (NCBI taxonomy): domain Eukaryota; kingdom Metazoa; phylum Mollusca; class Gastropoda; order Neogastropoda; family Conidae; genus Conus; species Conus ventricosus. Next base: position 40,936,593 of record CM031614.1, read on the forward strand.
GACCTATAGGAGAGAGAGAGAGAGAGAGAGAGGAGAGAGAGAGAGAGAGAGAGAGAGAGAGAGAGAGAGAGAGAGAGAGAGAGAGAGGCAGACAGACAGACAGACAGAGAGAACAAACAATGTCAGTTTGTTCCATGCAACTTCATACGGTGAACAGGTCTACAGCAGCACAACGTGTACGTCCGACCTATAGGAGAGAGAGAGAGAGAGAGAGAGAGAAGAGAGAGAGAGAGAGAGAGAGAGAGAGAGAGAGAGAGAGAGAGACAGACAGACAGACAGACAGACAGACAGAGAGAACGAACATGCACGGAAGTCGACAGAGAGGGTTGGAGGGTGGAAGGAAGGAAAACATGAGGGGGTGATATTATCTGGATGGCAGACTGTCAATAGTGGATGACTGGACCCCAGTTCCAACATTTATCATGAGAGTCCCCTGAGAGACCACACACTGGTAAACAGGATGGGGGGAAATGGAAACATGTATTTCCTGGGTGGGTCTGCTGTGCTTGAGTGTATATTGATGTATCAGCTAACATACATGCATACATTCTTCTTTCTTATTAGCTGTCCACCTTCAACCAGTTGAAGATTCTGACGCCAACAAAGGGTTTCCGGTAATAACAGTTTATTATGAAGATGCTGCGTGGATCATCAGCTTGAAGTGGTGGGGAAGGGAAGAAAGGCTTGGGACCACCCACCAATGTGTTCAGGCCTCTTGGAGGGGCAAAGGTAGACCCTTCTCCTTAGCGGGTGGGAAGGACAACAGGTGCGGGTGAGGGGATACAGGAGAGGGGATGGGGAAGGGGAAGGATGGAGGGGGATGGGGGGTTACATCCAGGATTTGAAGCCCTCCAACACGGCTGGTGTTACTGCCTCAGCTGGAAGGTCGTTCAATTCTCTCCCAGTTCGTGGGAAGAAGCCATTCTTCCTATAGTTCCTGTAGTAGGACTCAATGGCGTACTGCAGCACGTGAGAGTTACGAGTGTCATAGTGATGGGTGTGGCGAGGAGGAACATGTACGGAGTCGATCATGATGTCTCCATGATGGAATTTGAAGAATGTCGACAGCCGGATCTGATGCCGTCGGTCTTCAAGCGGTGCCCAGTGAAGTTGTTCGTACACCACACTCACGCTGAAAGACTGACGATAGCGGTTGTCTCCCCAGAGTGCCGCCCTTCGTTGCACCTTTTCAAGCGCTGTTTTCTCCCCTCCCTGGTAGTGGTCCCATACTTGGCAGGCATACTCCAGGGTCGGGCGAACCAGGGCTTTGTAGGCTCTCTCCTTTGTCTTGATGGAGCCTACTTTGAGGTTCTGCTTGACAAAGCCAAGGGTCTTGGAGGCTTTGTTGGCGATGTTGCTTTCACAAAAGTAGAAAATATAAAAAAAAGACATAAGAGCAAGCTTTGTTTATAATTGAATATTTCTTGCAGTCATTGCAACACCGAGCTGCTCTGTAAGTTGCTGGAATGGTGCTCGGTACTTATCCTTGGAATTTATTAGTTTTTTGTAATTTAGTCCCTTGCGGATTCATTCCAAGAACTGGCCCTCAGCACTTGTGTCTTAAGAGGATATCTTTTTTATATTTTCTACTTTTCACAAGAAAATGTAGCTTGTTTTGTTCTTTCATGATTTTCTTTTGCTTCTTAGGTGCCACCTTTGGTTGGTTTTTTGAAAACTCAACAAACATACTACGGTATTGCACACCAGCCTTTTCTGGGATAGCATTCTTCTTAAAACTGAAAAGGCAGAGGAGTCAAATTACCACTTTCCGCGGTCACTGAGGAGAAACAACCAGGTTTCGAAATATCGGTATATGACCAGGAGTTATGTATTAGTGAGTTTCCTCCCTATTGGAGATTATAAGCTAGCTGAAGGCTCATTTTGAGAAGCATTTATTTTATTTTTCCCCGTCCACCCACTTGAGCACATACTGTTAGTTAGGCAGTATTAACCACCACTGCAGATATGAATGCTTATCTCCCCCTATTTCTTCAATCTAAGACATAAGAGCAAGCTTTGTTTATAATTGAATATTTCTTGCAGTCATTGCAACACTAAGTTGCTGGAATGGTGCTCGGTACTTATCCTTGGAATTTATTAGTTTTTTCTAATTTATATATACATCTCTCTCTCTCTCTATTTCTATGAGGATGTATGTGTGTGTGTACACACACACACACACATCGGCATATATATATATATATATATATATAATATATATATATATGTATGTGTGTGTGTATCATTTGTTGTGTTGTCAATATCTTTATTAATAAAAAAAAGAAAAAAATATTCCACATTAAACAGTTTAGTACAAAAAAGAATTTCAGTTTCTCCAAACTAAAGAACATTGGGGGTGCTTAACTTTTTTTCTTTGTGTATAGATAGATAGATATGAGTGTGTGTGAACTCTCTAAATACACACACACACACACATACTCTCTCTCGCTCTCTACATTTACGCACAGCGAGACACACACACACACATACATCGATATATATAATTATACGCATACATATATGTGTATACATATGTATGGATATAGGTGTGTATACATAATATATATATACATACATACACGTATACATACATATATACGCATGTACACACACACACACACACACACACACACACACATACATATCACATACACAAGGAAAGTCCTGTTGACAGTGGGAAAGACTACAACTTTGGATTCTCTCTTGAGGGCACATAAGACCGTATGGCGAAAGCTTGGCTGTGTCTGGAGTGGCACTGTCTTCATCTGTCCGTGGGCAGGGGTGGTTGGGTCTGTGGGGTGTGCTCGGCAGCTGGGGGGTGGTGTTTTTCGCCGGTAGGCTCTGCAGTCATGAAATACGGGCTGGTACACCCATGGGGGATGCTACTTTGAGGCTGTTATGAGCTGCATCCTGTAGTCTAATTTACCTCTGTTCGGGAGCAGTTATGTCCCTTGATGTCTTAATGGAGTGTCCTGCGCGTGCCTGTACCCATCGTCAACACAGCGCAGGCCTCCAGGGGTGGTACAGGACTGCTCTAAGGGCAGGTGAAGACAGTGCTTTTCTGGGTCCTCCCCAGCACCTTCGGGTGTTTCTTTTTCTTCTTTTTCTTCTTATACGCATACATATATGTGTATACATATGTATGGATGTAGGTGTGTATACATAATATATATATACATACATACACGTATACATACATATATACGCATGTACACACACACACACACACACACACACACATACATACATATACATATATATATATATATATATATATATATATATATATATATATATATATATATATATATATATATATATATGTGTGTGTGTGTGTGTGTGTGTGTGTGTGTGTGTGTGTGTGTGTGTGTGTTAGAACAATTTAGTAGTGGGGGGAAAACAAGTGCAAGCTAACAATTATTCCGTCATTACAATAACGACTTAGCAGATATTTGAACTAAAAGGAAAGGAGAAAAAAGAAAAAAAAAAACGGGACGGGTTGAAGTTTAAGAAAATGGGAACATGAAATTAAGAAAATATATTTAAAAAAAAAAAAAATATATATATATATATATATATATATATATATATATATATATATATGGACATACATACATAGGCCTACATATATAATGTACTCGTCTATAAATTCACTCACACACAGACAGACAGACATACACAGACACAGACACACACACACACACACATATATATATTATATTATTCAATTATAAACATATATATATATATATATATATATATATATATATATATATATATAATATATATATATATATATATATCCACGCATACGTTCGCACGAACGCAGACACACACGCACGCACGCATGCAAGCACACACACCCGGCACGCAAGAATGGAAACACGCATTCACACAAGCACGCATGCACTTACGCACTTACACCCCCACATACGCATACACACACACATACATATAAGCGCACTCGGACGCACGCGTACGCATGCACTCGTATACACACATATGCATGCACGTCCGCACTGCAAATTTACAGAGAGAGAGTCAGAGAGAGGTGATCTTTTTCTCAGTTTTGGCACAAAACGGGGAGAATGGTCAGATCTGCAAATTAAAAAAAACAAACAAAAAGAAAAAAAAAAAAAAAAAAAAAACCCAGATTAAAAAGTGAAGCAATGAACTGTATACGTCAAGAAGAGCTCGTGGAAAACATGAGGGGAGTTAATCTCATAATGTTGCAATATGTACCATCGCTTTTCTCCCTTTCATCCTTGACCGTTATTTGTAGGTGACTCAAGGGTACGATTTTTTTCTTCTTCTCTTAATGCGAGTGTTATTAAAAGCCAAATCCCCCCCCCCCCCCCCCCCCCCCCCCCCCCGCCCCTCCGACGTGTAAAAGCACACGCGCTCTCGAACGAGCTCAAGTTTCAGCACCATGGAGGTGTCATTGCGTGCGGACTGGGTCTACAGCAGATCTGCTCAGCTACCAGACCACAGTGCGCAGGATTTACAGCTGACGGATGAATAAATCAGTAACTAAGATGGAAGGATTTAATGCGAGGGTCTCATGGATACGACTCGGTGAATGTCTGACCTGCGTATTAGCCCCACGCGCCGGTCAGACCTTGGGGTCCTACCTAACATTGTCTTCACTACTATTGTAGTTGTAACTGTGTCTGCGCGTGTTTTCACGCGCATTTAGTATGTGCGTGCGTGTGTGCTTCAGTAAGTGGGTGCCTGTGTCTGTGCAAGTGTATGCTATGTTTGCGTGCAGGTGTTATGTATGAGCATATGTGATCTGTGGGCTTGTTTAAGCATGCTCCAGCATGCACGCACGCACGTGCGCGCATGTGTTTGCATACATTTGTATATGCCTGTGTATATGGGCCTACATGAATGTGTTCGTGAGTGCGCGCGCGCGCGCGTGTGTTTGTGTGTGTGTGTGTGTGTATGTGTGTGTGTGTGTGTGTGTGTGTGTGTGTGTGTGTGTGCTCGCGATTATTTGATTATGAATCTGTGATGTGCACCAGTGTGCCTTTCTTTCACGGCATATCACCAACGCATCACCTGTTAAATATGAACAAATGGATAAAACAACAGGTACTATGAATCAGTAAATATATGCAGTAAAATATTCACACACACACACACACACACACACACACACACACACACACACATACACGCACACATCCGTGCGCGCATCACGAAGTGTTCTCTCTCCTTTCAGGGGGATATTTTTTGTAATATTTACAGGAGATTTGCTTGATTTGGGGAAGTTTTCCTCGTGGCTTTGTTGAATTTGCTTCCCATGAGCAGACACCCAGGATCCAACAGCGAGCCCCTTCATATAGTGAAACAATTGTCACCAGTCGATTCTGTTGATATCCACTTTAGAGGAAAAACAAAACTGATAGAGCACGCACCAAAGGATTACTTCTTATTCATCCTTCCCCTTTATATGCAAGTCTGTCTTTTTAAGAAATTATGTGGGCAAACTGGGACGGAATCTGAGTTTGCTCCACTCCTTGTCTGGAAATTAAAGGCATCAGAGCCAAGGTTTTAATTATGCTTTCTATTTTTACATGTCCTGCAAGAACCTGTCGGCTCATCAAGCTTTTGGAATGGCGTCCTGTTTTTAAATTCGGGATTTTCTGAAAGGCGACTTAAAGATTCTCATTCCAAGCATACATACGTTTTATCAGTCTGTGGTTCACACCTTTTATTAGTCTGCGTTTTGCACGTTTTATAGTCTGTGGTACACACGTTTCATTAGTCTGTGGTACAAAACTTTTATCAGTCTGTGGTACACAAGATTTATCAGTCTGTGGTACACACGTTTTATCAGTCTGTGGATCACACGATTTATCAGTCTGTGATTTACACGTTTTATCAGTCTGTGGTATACACGTTTTATCAGTCTGTGCAGCCTATTGCCCTGGTGCTCCTTCTCAGATACTGTTAGAACATATACCTCCAGATGCTTCTGTTTATTCCGCTGAACTTACTGCTCTGGTTCTGGCATTGAAGATAATCTCACAATCTAAGAAGAGGGACTTTCTGGTTCTGTCAGATTCACTGTCAGCGTTGGAGGCCATAGCTGGCCGCATCCTTGAACACCCAGAACTTTTACACTTTTTTGAACTTTTCACCAAGTTGAAAGCGGATGGTTACAACATTATTCTGACTTGGATTCCTGGTCATGTTGGCATTGGAGGGAACGAAATGGTTGATCGTTTAGCCAAGAATGCCACAACAGAGAAACTGTCAAACATATATATCCCCTGCTCTGATCTGAAACCCAAAATTAACAATTATGTGAGAGACCTCTGGCAGGAGGATTGGAATACACAGACCGATAACAACTCTTTCAGATCCGTCCAAACCTTAAGGAGTTCCTCTTATCTACGTCTGGTGGTCGTAAAGAAGAAACAGTTCTGTGCCGGCTGCACACCGGCCATTCGTATTTTACCCATTCGTACCTTTTAAAGAGTGAAGAAGCTCCGTGGTGCATTCCATGTCACAATGAAACATGTTCTTTTAGAGTGTTGGGACTTGCACGAAGTGAGACACAAACATTTTACGGTGGATTCCATGAAAACCTTGTTCAGAGATGTCCCACCTGACGCGATCTTTGAGTTCTTGAAAGAGATTAACATTTTTCATCGAATCTGAGATTTTACAGTGGAAAGATCTTAACAAACTTTCGGGTGGTTTTTGGATGTATTTTAAAGAATTGTGTGAATGAATGACTTGTGAGTTGATTTTAACGTGGTGACAGCACTGATGTGGCCCTTTGCGATCGGCTTGGCTATAAGCAACATTATCTTATCTTATCTATCAGTCTGTGATTCACACGGCTTATCAGTCTGTGGTTTACACGTTTTATCAGTCTGTGATCTACACGTTTTATCAGTCTGTGGCACACACGTTTATCAGTCTGTGGCACACACGTTTTATCAGTCAGTGGTACACACGTTTTATCAGTCTGTGGTACACACGTTTTCTCAGTCTCTGGTTCACACGTTTTATCAGTCTGTGGTATACATTTTTATCAGTCTGTGGTATACACGTTTTATCAGTCTGTGGTATACACGTTTTATCAGTCTGTGGTGCACACGTTTTATCAGTCTGTGGTATACACGTTTTATCAGTCTGTGGTACACACGTTTTATCAGTCTGTGGTACACACGTTTTATCAGTCTGTGGTATACACGTTTTATCAGTCCGGGGTATACACGTTTTATCAGTCTGTGGTATACACGTTTTATCAGTCTGCGATATACACGTTTTATCAGTCTGTGGTGCACACGTTTTATAAGTCTGTGGTGCACACGTTTTATTAGTCTGTGGTACACACGTTTTCTCAGTCTGCGGCACACACGTGTTATCAGTCTGTGGTACACACGTTTTATCCGCCTCTGGTTCACACGTTTTATCAGTCTCTGGTATACACGTTTTATCAGTCTCTGGTACACACGTTTTATCAGTCTGTGGTACACACGTTTAATCAGTCTGTGGTATACACGTGTTATCAGTCTGTGGTATACATGTTTTATCAGTCTGTGGTATACACGTTTTATCAGTCTGGGGTATACACGTTTTATCAGTCTGTGGTATACACGTTTTATCATCTGCGATATACATGTTTTATCAGTCTGTGGTGCACACGTTTTATACTTTTATACGTCTGTGGTGCACACGTTTTATCAGTCTGTGGTACACACGTTTTCTCAGTCTGCGGCACACACGTGTTATCAGTCTGTGGTACACACGTTTTATCAGCCAGTGGTTCACACGTTTTATCAGTCTCTGGTATACACGTTTTATCAGTCTCTGGTACACACGTTTTATCAGTCTCTGGTACACACGTTTTATCAGTCTGTGGTATACACGTTTTATCAGTCTGTGGTATACATGTTTTATCAGTCTGTGGTATACATGTTTTATCAGTCTGTGATTCACACGTTTTATCGGTCTGTGGTACACACTTTTATCAGTGTGTGGTCTACATGTTTTATCAGTCTGTGGTATACATGTTTTATCAGTCTGTGGTATACATGTTTTATCAGTCTGTTGTACACACGTTTTATCAGTCTGTGGTACACATGGTTTATCAGTCTGTGGTTCACACGTTTTATCAGTCTGTGGTATACACGTTTTATCAGTCTGTGGTATACACGTTTTATTTATTGATGAATTCATTGATTATTTCTTTGAATGACCAATGAATTGTTTAATCAACCTCACCACATATAAACACATCACACACACACACACACACACACACACACACACACACACACACACACACACACGCACGCACGCACGCACGCACGCAAGCACGCACGCACGCACACGCCGCGTGCACACACACACATACACACACACCACACACACACACACACACACACACACACACACACACACACACTTACACTCACACACACACACACATACACACAGACACACAACGCCAGACCGGTTGTAGTGACTGTTGTGAACACAATTCCTACTGCAGCATTCAGCATCATCATCGCAATCAGTTCCATTCTTCCAGCAAACCTGGTCAACCTGTCAAGACGATTCAGAGTGTTTTATACACTGAGAGGCCATCAGCTTCAGATGGAACAATGGATGAATGGTGGATGGAATAATTGACTGATGATGTTTATTCCGAAGGGTAGCAGATAACCATGATGCTTTTTCCGACTGCTCATTGTCCACTCAGGGTACTTAGGAAAATGATACACAAAAGACTGTTACAGAATATGAAACAGATTATCATAATGTGACGAGAGTCGGGGGTATGCTGGTTTGTCATCCAGGGAAGGACTTAAAATGTTTTCTCTGTTAGAGTTATGTTGAAATTTCACCTCCACCCTCTCTCTTACTGGTTATGGAAGGAGCAACTTTCTGGTGTTAGTCATCGAAAGAAATTTTGATTTTTCTCAGGACTGTTAAAACTACTCAAGAGTGGCTCAGGAATAATTTTCCTTAGCCTTGTACACTTAAAAGTACTTGTAGCTCTGAGACACAGAATTAGATACGTTTAAACATTCAATACTGAATGAACAAAAAAGAACTGACAAAGTTAAGTGCACTTTCACACATCAACTTTACTTGTATATACAAAGGTAAACATTCAAATCAATTTCACTAATTGAGTTCTGGCTGACATTTGTTTCCCACTTCTGTATTCATCATTAAGGGAGGGAAAGTTCAGGATGAGTTGAGTTGGAGTCCACTTGGAATATCAGAACTTATCTGATGTTGCAGAGGATAGTTGATCTCTCTCTAGTTGCTGGTGACTGGTCCACTTCTCTGTAGCCTGGCTGATCAGGTGCTGAGCTGCGGTGTTTGTCCACTACCAGGCAGGCCCAGGGTCTCAATATAGTTCTTCTGGGTCACCAGTGAATCTTAGACAGGATCTGAGTAGGTGAGATAAACTTTCACTCTCTCTGGTTTACCCCTGTTGTAATTCTTGATTCACTTGGCTTGATCAGGTTGATGGCCCTGGTCGAACAGTATTTGTACACTCTGAGTTTCCCCTTTTTTGTAGGCTGAGCTACCTAGTCCATTTCCTGCTCCTGTTGGCTTTGTGTCACTAAAGACAAAGAAAAGGGGAGGCGGGGGGAGGGGGGGTCATCTCCCACCATTTACAGTGAGAGGCACTGTATAGAAGATTCGAGAACGCTCTTTCTTAGCAGTTGGGATTGCTTTTAGTGCGCCTCATGCTAATTGACAAAGTGGTGTTTAACATAATTGCATCACGCCCAGTTTGAATGCAATGCACGCACGATTGCCGTGGTGTGTGATAGGGGAAGGAAAGGAAGGAAGGGGGTAGGAGGAGTGGGAGAGGGAGTGAGGTGTTGGCTTCTCTCTGATCTAGCGGAGAGAGAAACACATTCAGATAAGGGAAGGGAGAAGAGAGAGGGGCCACTTGTATGGCAACATTTTATGTTTTCCATGTCATTTTTGCCAAAGCCTGGCTGTCAGTTGGTTTCAAAGAGAGTTTCCGACAGACTGCAGGGAGAGTGAGGGGGAGGGGGGGGGGGTGTTAGCAGAGGTGAGGGGGAGAGATGAAAAGTTGATGCAGATTAGTAATCTATACTGAATTTTTTTAGACAAACAGAGAGAGAGAGAGAGAGAGAGAGAGAGAGAGAGAGAGAGAGAGAGAGAGAGAGGAGAGAGAAAAAGGGGGGATGGAGTGGGTGTCAATATGTCATGTCACACAGGCCCCCCCCCCAAAAAAAAAAAAAAAAAAAGATACTCACTTGAGAGAAACTTCTAATTGACAGACCACACTAATCCCAGTCCCTTACAATTTTGGCACTAGCTTTGGGTTCACCAAGACACCAATGGAGCCTTGGAATGTAGTATTTGGCTTCTGTCAGCCTGTGGCACGTTTGTCAGGAGGGTCTGTGGAAGAGTCAGCCCACTGACTGGGTGACCAGTTTTGGAACAGGGGGCAGGAATTGACATATTTGTTTGATGTCCTCTGCTATCTCTAGCCAATAGTACTGATTTGTCACCCATTGCGTGGCATGCCCTATCCCCATATGACCTTTGGAATGGAGTGTATGTCCCCACTTCCAGTACTTGAGTCCGGTGTGGAGTCAGGACCACAAATCGAGCATGGACTTTAGTAATTCTGAGGTATACAAGACCTGAAAAAGTCACCCTTGTGAAGGGGATGATGAGTTTTGCGCTGCTTCCCAAAGCACTTGGCTAATGTTGGGTCAGTCCACTGAGCCCTTTTCATCTCCTTGTGAGAAGGCTTGAGTTGGTTTGGAGCCCTCGCCTATAGTGTGAATACAATTGCAGGTTGAGGTGGGCTCCCAAGGATGACATAACAGCCCCCAAGGATGAGGTCATGAATTGGATTGTCCGTAACTGCTGCCTTAATCTTACATTTTACATACCGACTATCAACCATAATTGTTGCAACTGGTAAGCTTGTGGAGGGCAGAGTCAGGTCAGCTCCTTCTAAAGGCCTAGTCTCCTCTGTGAGAGCAGTGGGATCCACAAGTGATGCTTTCACTGCTTCATCGTATGACAGTCCAGTGTCATACAGACATGTGGCTGGAGTGTTACTGACTAACACTTGCTCACTAATGGGTGGTGTAGTGATGCTGGGTAGCATAGATTGTGAATACCACCTTTAACGGTACCTAGATGTGGCAATTGTCTGGAGTCTTGGTCCAAAGAACTTTTGGCAGTCTGTTGTGTTGTGGGAAGTCATTTTACAGTTCGAGCAGTGACGCTTCTGTGCACTGCTTTTGCTTACAGGGGCTGAATTACTACCCTGTGGTTTCCCACTATGTGGTTTTTCAGTGTGGTGGGCTTTCCCGCTTGGTGTGGGTTTTTGGTTTTGAGATTGCTGTGACTGTGAGGGGTTCAAATTCCGATTTGGTTTGTCACGCATTCTTTTGTGAGAGTTTGCCTCATCATGGGCGGCAGTGTACCCATCGGTTAGCTTGATCAGGTCAGCTAGTGTGGAAGTACCTTGTTCTGCCGTGAATGTTTGTAGTTTAGTGGACATAGTGTCACGCAGCTGCTCATAGAGGATGAGCTTAGTCAGTCCGTGAAAAGTTTGTCCTTGGTTTGACAGTGTCAATCATTTTTGAAGATAAGTCATTAACCTGTCTGCGAACTGGCTGTATGTTTCTCCCCTGCTACGCTGCAAGCTTAAAAATTTCGTTCGGTATCCTTCAGCTGTCAGTTCATAACGGGTAAGGAGAGCTTGTTTGAGAACATCATAATCAGTTACTTTATTCGGTGCTAACTTTGTATAAACATCATAAGCAGCACCTCTGAGACCTTGTGCAAGTTTGATGTTGCGTTTTTCTGGGTCAAGGATGAGAGTGGATTGGAATCCCTGATTGACATGAAGTAATGCGCAACTTTCCATTGGAGAGACTCATATGGATGTACTGTCCAGAACATGCAGGTGTCTAAGAAAAAAAAACAGAGGATACACTGGCACGCAGGGCAAAGATAAGTACTGGATTACAGCTTGGCCGAGCTGATGTGATACGAAATCTAAAGAATCACCTCAACAAACAAGAGCAATGCCACTATTCCATAGATCATCTTTCAGAGCTGAACATCAAGAGAGGAAGTGGCCTCATATCCTAACTTAAAGAGAGAGCAAGAAACATCACCAACCAAGCAAATACTGGAATAATTTCAAGGCCAATACCGGAAAGACCCTTAGAGATTAGGGCAGGCACATACTGGACAAATGACCGAACACACGTCACTTAACACACCTGCATCGTCCCACAGATTCACATCCACCAGCGCGCACACGTCTAGAGTGTTCACTAGGGTCTCTGGGAGATTCAAAGTCTTATCTGAGTTGACGTGTGTTCGGTCATTTGACCAGTATGTGCCTGCTTCCACACTAGCTGACCTGATCAAACTAACCGATGGGTCCACTGCCACCCATGATGAGGCAAACTCTCACAAAAGAATGCGTGACAAACCAAATCGGAATTTGAACCCCTCACAGTCACAGCAATCTCAAAACCAAAAACCCACAATAAGCGGGAAAGCCCCACCAACTGAAAAAACCACATAGTGGGAAACCACCGGGTAGTAATTCAGCCCCTGTGAGCAAAAGCAGTGCACAGAAGCGTCACTGCTCGAACTGTAAAATGACTTCCCACAACACAACAGACTGCCGAAAGTTCTTTGGACCAAGACTCCAGACAATTGCCACATCTAGGTACCGTTAAAGGTGGTATTCACCATCTATGCTACCCAGCATCACTACACCACCCATAAGGGAGCAAATATTTGTCAATAACACTCCAGCCACATGTCTGTATGACACTGGACTGTCATACGATGAAGCAGTGAGAGCATCACTTGTGGATCCCACTGCTCTCACAGAGGAGACTGGGCCTTTAGAAGGAGCTGACTTGATTCTGTCCTCCACAAACTTACTTGATGCAACAATTATGGTTGACAGTCGGTATGTAAAAAAGGACAGATTAAGGCAGCAGTTATGGACAATCCAATTCATGACCTCATCCTTGGGGGCTGTTATGTCATTCTCGGGAGCCCACCTCAGCCTGCAATTGTATTCACACTATAGGCGAGGGCTCCAAACCAACTCAAGCCTTCTCACAAGGAGATGAAAAGGGCTCAGTGGACTGACCCAACATTAGCCAAGTGCTTTGGGAAGCAGCGCAAAACTCATCATCCCCTTCACAAGGGTGACTTTTTCAGGTCTTGTATACCTCAGAATTACTAAAGTCCACGCTCAATTTGTGGTCCTGACTCCACACCGGACTCAAGTACTGGAAGTGGGGACATACACTCCATTCCAAAGGTCATATGGGGATAGGGCATGCCACGCAATGGGTGACAAATCAGTACTATTGGCTAGAGATAGCAGAGGACATCAAGCAAATATGCCGATTCCTGCCCCCTGTTCTAAAACTGGTCACCCAGTCAGTGGGCTGACTCTTCCACAGACCCTCCTGACAAACGTGCCACAGACTGACAGAAGCCAAATACTACATTCCAAGGCTCCATTGGTATCTTGGTGAACCCAAAGCTAGTGCCAAAATTGTGAGGGACCAGGATTGGTGTGGGCTGTCAATAGGAAGTTTCTCTCAAGAGAGTGTCTTTTTTCGGGGGGGGGGGGGGGGGGGGGGGGGGGCTACGTGGCATGACGTACTGACACCCACTCCATCCCTCCTTTTTTTTTCTCTCTCTCTCTCTTTCTCTCAAAAAAATCAGAATAGATTACTAATCTGCATCAACTGCCGCTCATCCCTGCCAACACCCCCCCCCCCCCCCTTCTCCCCTTCAGTCTCCCTGCAGTCTGTCCGAAACTCTCTTTGAAACCAGCTGACAGCCAGGCTTTGGCAAAAATGACATGGAAAACATAAAATGTTGCCATACAAGTGGCCCCTCTCCCTTCTCCCTTTCCTTATCTGAATGTGTGTTCTCTCTCCACTAGATCAGAGAGAAGCCAACACCTCACTCCCCTCTCCCACTCCTCCTACCCCCTTCCTTCCTTTCCTTCCCCTATCACACACCACGGCAATCGTGCGTGCATTGCATTCAAACTGGGCGTGATGCAATTATGTTAAACACCACTTTGTCAATTAGCATGGAGGCGCACTAAAAGCAATCCCAACTGCTAAGAAAGAGCGTTCTCGAATCTTCTATACAGTGCCTCTCACTGTAAATGGTGGGAGATGACCCCCCCCCTCCCCCCCCCCCCTCCCCTCCCCTTTTCTTTGTCTTTAGTGACACAAAGCCAACAGGAGCAGGAAATGGACTAGGTAGCTCAGCCTACAAAAAGGGGAAACTCACAGTGAACAAGCACTGTTCAACCAGAGCCATCAACCTGATCAAGCCAAGTGAATCAAGAATTACAACAGGGTAAACCAGAGAGAGTGAAAGTTTATCTCACCTACTCAGATCCTGTCTAAAATTCACTGGTCACCCAGAAGAGCTATATTGAGACCCTGGGCATGCCTGGTAGTGGACAAACACCGCAGCTCAGCACCTGATCAGCCAGGCTACAGAGAAGTGGACCAGTCACCAGCAACTAGAGAGAGATCAACTATCCTCTGCAACATCAGATAAGTTCTGATATTCCAAGTGGACTCCAACTCAACTCATCCTGAACTTTCCCTCCCTCAATGATGAATACAGAAGTGGGAAACAAATGTCAGCCAGAACTCAATTAGTGAAATTGATTTGAATGTTTACCTTTGTATATACAAGTAACGCTGATGTGTGAAAGTGCACTTAACTTTGTCAGTTCTTTTTTGTTCATTCGGTATTGAATGTTTAAACGTATCTAATTCTGTGTCTCAGAGCTACAAGTACTTTTAAGTGTACAAGGCTAAGGAAAATTATTCCTGAGCCACTCTTGTGTAGTTTTAACAGTCCTGAGAAAAATCAAATTTCTTTCGATGACTAACACCAGAAAGTTGCTCCTTCCATAACTAGTAAGAGAGAGGGTGGAGTGAAATTTCAACACAACTCTAACAGAGAAAACATTTTAAGTCCTTCCCCTGGATGACAAACCAGCATACCTCCGACTCTCGTCACATTATGATAATCAGTTTCATATTCTGTAACAGTCTTTTGTGTATCATTTTCCTAAGTACCCTGAGTGGACAATGAGCAGTCGGAAAAAGCATCATGGCTATCTGTTACCCTTCGGAATAAACATCATCAGTCAATTATTCCATCCACCATTCATCCATTGTTCCATCTGAAGATGATGGCCTCTCAGTGTATAAAACATTCTGAATCGTCTTGACAGGTTGACCAGGTTTTGCTAGAAGAATGGAACTGATTGCGATGATGATGCTGAATGCTGCAGTAGAATTGTGTTCACAACAGTCACTACAACCGGTCTGGCGTTGTGTGTCTGTGTGATGTGTGTGTGTGAGTGTACGTGTGCGTGTGTATGTGTGTGTGTGTGTGTGTGTGTGTGTGTGTGTGTGTGTGTGTGTGTGTGTGTGTGTGTCTGTGTGTATGTGTGTGTGTGTGTGTGTGTGTGTGTGTGTTGTGTGTGTAAGAGTGTGTGTGTGTGTGTGTGTTGTGTGTGTGTGTGTGTCTGTGTGTGTGTCTGTGTGTGTGTCTGTGTGTGTGTCTGTGTGTGTCTGTGTGTGCACGCGCGCGCGTGCGTGCGTGTGTGCGTGTGTGTGTGTGTGTGTGTGTGTGTGTGTGTGTGTGTGTGTGTGGTGTGTGTGTGTGTGTGTGTGTGTGAAGTGTTATATGTGGTGAGGTTGATTAAACAATTCATTGGTCATTCAAACAAATAATCAATGAATTCATCAATAAATAAAACGTGTATACCACAGACTGATAAAACGTGTATACCACAGACTGATAAAACGTGTGTACCACAGACTGATAAAACGTGTGTGCCACAGACTGATAAAACATGTAGACCACAGACTGAGAAAACGTGTAGACCACAGACTAATGAAACATGTAGACCACAGACTGATAAAACGTGTGTACCACAGACTGATGAAACATGTAGACCACAGACTGATAAAACGTGTATACCACAGACTGATGAAACATGTAGACCACACACTGATAAAACGTGTGTACCACAGACTGATGAAACATGTAGACCACAGACTGATAAAACATGTAGACCACAGACTGATGAAACATGTATACCACAGACTGATAAAACGTGTATACCACAGACTGATGAAACATGTATACCACAGACTGATAAAACGTGTATACCACAGACTGATAAAACGTGTAGACCAGACTGATAAAACGTGTAGACCACAGACTGAGAAAACGTGTATACCACAGACTGATAAAACGTCTAGACCACAGACTGATAAAACGTGTGTTCCACAGACTGATAAAACGTGTAGACCACAGACTGGTAAAACATGTAGACCACAGACTGATAAAACATGTAGACCACAGACTGATAAAACATGTAGACCACAGGCTGATAAAACATGTAGACCACAGACTGATAAAACGTGTGAACCAGAGACTGGTAAAACGTGTATACCACAGACTGATAAAACGTGTGTACCACAGACTGATAAAACGTGTAGACCACAGACTGATAAAACGTGTAGACCACAGACTGATAAAACGTGTGAATCACAGACTGATAAAACGTGTGAATCACAGACTGATAAAACGTGTATACCACAGACTGATAAAACGTGTATACCACAGACTGATAAAACATGTATACCACAGACTGATAAAACGTGTATACCACAGACTGATAAAACGTGTGAACCAGAGACTAATAAAACGTGCATACAACAGACTGATAAAACGTGTACACCACAGACTGACCAAAGTGTGTTCCATTGACTGATAAAACGAGTGCACCACAGACTGAAAAAACATGTGTACCAGACTGATAAAACATGTGTACCAGAGACTGATAAAACGTATATACCACAGACTGATAAAAAGTGTGCACCACAGATTGATAAAACGTGTATACCACAGACTGATAAAACGTGTGTGCCGCAGTCTGATAAAACGTGTCAACCACAGACTGATACAATGTGTGATCCACAGACTGATAAAATGTATAGACCACAGACTGATAAAACGTGTGTTCCACAGACTGATAAAACGTGTATACCACAGACTGATAAAACGTGTGTACCACAGACTGATAAAACGTGTAGACCACAGACTGATAAAACGTGTGTTCCACAGACTGATAAAACGTGTGTTCCACAGACTGATATAACGTGTATACCACAGACTGATAAAACGTGTGTACCACATACTGATAAAACGTGTGTTCCACAGATTGACAACACGTGTATACCACAGACTGATAAAACGTGTAAATCACAGACTGATAAAACGTGTATACCACAGACTGATAAAACATGTATACCACAGACTGATAAAACGTGTGATCCACATACTGATAAAACGTGTGTACCACAGACTGATAAATCTTGTGTACCACAGACTGATAAAACATTTTGTACCACAGACTAATGAAACGCGTGTACCACAGACTATAAAACGTGCAAAACGCAGACTAATAAAAGGTGTGAACCACAGACTGATAAAACGTATGTATGCTTGGAATGAGAATCTTTAAGTAGCCTTTCAGAAAATCCCGAATTTAAAAACAGGACGCCATTCCAAAAGCTTGATGAGCCGACAGGTTTCTTGCAGGACATGTAAAAATAGAAAGCATAATTAAAACCTTGGCTCTGATGCCTTTAATTTCCAGACAAGTGAGCAAACTCAGATTCCGTCCCAGTTAGCCCACATAATTTCTTAAAAAGACAGACTTGCATATAAGGTTATCCGTTTTTCAATACTAATTTACTAAACTTTTCAGATTTCAGTTTTTGCTTAATCCTGTGTTTTTCTTGATCATTTTCAATAAAAAATGCAAAACTCTTCGCATCTGGCCGCATTATTGATCACCTCTGGATCTCACTTGAGACCCTATGCGCCCTAGGGCCCCAAGCCAAACCCAGAGGGTCACATATAACACTGCCAGATGTGAAGGATTTGAGAATATGCCTCCAACAGTAGTATACTTTATACTTGGTTGCCTGCTCGCTATGTTTCTAATTTGGGGCAGTCCCCTAACCCCCTTTTAGTGACTCTTCCAGATTTTGGTTTACGGCGTTCATAGCCACGCCAGTGACCAGACAACACAACACATTGTGGTTTGCGGGCGTTCATAGCCACGCCAGTGACCTAGACAACACATTGTGGTTTGCGGACGTTCATAGCCACGCCATGACCCAGACAAACGAAACACGAAATGGGAAGAGATCACTGAGGGCAGGGAATAGGGCCAAATTTAGACTTTTGCAATACCATGACAAACAAGAATATAAAACTACCGCAGGCATATTCTCAACGTTATTTATTTTAAGATTAATATATATACTCGACACACAGAAAGCTTTACAATTTTATGGTGTGCTTTACTGCGGCCAGCGTAAAGTTGCCTAGTGTAAAGTTGTTTTTTTATTTTTGTAAAGCAAAATTAAATGCTAAATAACAAAGTGCATCTTACTTTACTTTTTAGTCACTACTTTTTAATAAAATTTATTTTAAATACTTTATTAGATTGAATATAAAAATGCTGCTTTTAATGTGAAAATGTTACTTGAGGGCAGGGCGGTTTCTCACGTGGGGAATTTGTCCAATGAGAAATGAGGATTGCTTCGCGCGAGAAACCACAGACAAGTCACTCCACATAAACGTACGGAGCCGTGTTCATGGAGCCGATACTGTCGAGTTGTCGTCTTCCATTGTCAAGCGTTGGTACGTACCCCTGCTGTGCCTTTCAGTCCAATTTGATTTATTACTTGTAGTATTCCCATCTCTGACCATCGAAGGATTAGACTAGGCTGTCTTTCTCTCTCGCTCTCTCAAAGCCACAGAAATTCGCGCGTCAATATATCCTTACTCAGCTTCTGGCTTCCAAACATGTTGCCAAGCCATGTCCGGCCGTCGTGTGTGTGTGTGTGTGTGTGTGTGTGTGTGTGTGTGTGCGCGTGCGCGTTGTGCTCTTTTTTTTCTTCTTTTACTTTTGCTCTGTGGGCCTGAATCTATCCCGTGTGTCAACGGTTGGGTGTCGTCTGCCACGAATAGGCCTACATATTATTAGATCACTGGCACGCGTCACTGCCCTGGCTATGTAATTTGACACCAGCTGATTTACGTTTAGCTGGTCGCCTACTAGGATAGTGACAAATGCGTCGTCCCAGCTCAGCAATTTTGTAAGCCGATAATTGAAGGGTTCGCACAAAGAAAAGCAACTCTTTAGAATATGAGAAGGGAGTTGTCTCCCCAAGGAAAAAGAATGGATTGTTGTTTTTATTTTACGTTTTATCAAGTCGCTATAGGTTCTTATTCAAGTTGCTATCAAGTCGTTTTAAAGTTTTTAATTCTTTCCAACCGTGCGCAGCGCACAGCGCTCATTCTCTGCTGACGCACAGATTTGGCCACTTTTTAATTTATTTTTACGGTAGCTCTACAACAACTGACAGTCTAGTGTTAGGTGTTACAGGAAAGACAAACACTCAACTCCCCTCATCACCAGATCCACTTTGTAATACGATTTCAAGCGCTTCATTGAACGAGAAATCGCTACCACTCCTTTGCCTGACACAGAAAATACGTGCCACACGCCGCGTCATGGTCTTTGTTTCAATGCTCCCGGGGTCAGCCAAGTACACAATAGGCCACTGAAAGTATGGTCGACAACTTGTTCCAACATCAAGACTAGTTACAGAGGTTATTTCCCTTGGGCCATTTCATGGAAAGTGTATACTGTTACCCACTTTGAACGACTCAGCTGGTAAAGGTTAATTAAGTAACCTTTAAGTTCTTAATTAAGTCACCTCTAAGTTCTTAGTTAAGTTTTTAATCAAGCCACCCCAAGTTCTTAATTAAGTTCTTAACTCAAGTCACCCCAAGTCACTTCTAAGTTTTTAATTAAGTCACTCTAAGTTATTACTCAAGTCGTCCTCAAGTTAATCCTCAAGTCACTTTTAAGTTCTTAACTGAAGTCGTCCTCAAGTCATTCTCAAGTTCTTACTCAAGTCAACCTAAGATTATAACTAAGTCATCCTCTAAGTACAACCAAGTTCTTATTCAAGTTATCTTATCAAAAAAAAATACAATCTATGTTTTTATCTTAAATAGTAGATGTCTAATAATAGTACACACACGCCTCAAAAAACGCGTCATCGCTGAGGATGTTTTGCTCAGCGTTCTCTGCGCGAGATCGGTTAGCATAGATCTTAATGAAGTTCTTACATCCTAAGCAACCACATTGATTACAATTCTGGTCTATGGAAATGTCTTTCATAGACTCCATGTCTTTATTTATTGACTCCATCATTTTAAACAAATAATAATCCGTCATGATCTATTTTTATTAAAAAAAATTTAAAATTAAGTTCTTAAAATATTATTACATTTCAAATGGATCAAAACGATCTTTTGTTGTTGGCGGTTCTGGCATGTTTTTGTCTTCTGTATTTAGTGGTTCAGGTTGTTTGGACTGCTTTGGTTTTTGTTGCCATTTGTTTATATATTTTATAACAGTAATAACCGCCCCCAACAGCAGCAAGGGCGCCAAAAAATGGCAACAGTTTTAAGTTCAATATTCCATGAAGACTTTGGTGCTGTAGGTCTTGAATCACATGGAGTTTTTATAGCTGGCATTGAATCAACTTGTTCTGGCGTTGGCGGTGTTATGTTTTCATTATGAGTTATATTCTGTAACATTAATTTTTTTTGTCTGTTCCACTCTGCTAATTTTTTCCTGCTTTAACACGCCCAGGATGAGGATGCTTTTCACTGGTCTCCACCTGATTCAGTGTTTTCTGATTCTGCTGATTTTCTGGCTTGGTTACTTTCTCCACCTGATTCAGTGTTTTCTGATTCTGCTGATTTTCTGGCTCGGTCATTTTGAAGGGAAATAAAATCTATATGATTAAAAGTAATTAATCCCATGATTAATGGCGATAACAATGTTCCAAATCTGTAATATAAATCACAGCTTAGAGACTCTAATGACTTTGTTAAAACTGGATCCTGCGTTAAATCATACATAAAGTCTTGTTCAGAATCAATAGGCGCAAATTTACTGACTAGTTTAGTGTACAAACTAAGAGCCTTTGCCCAACACTTTTACCATTCTAGACCCCAGCTGCGCTTCATACCTGTTATGATACTTTACAATGTCTTGTGGCGACATCTGTTGAATTTGTTCTGTGCTGAATTCAGTTCCGAGGAACTGTTTTGTTTTTCCACATGCTGCCAAAGAATACAGCCTTTCCTTTTTGGACATAACAGCTTGGTCATCAACTTGGTCATTCATAAGTTCAGGAAGGTTTAGGCCGCCCTGTAGCTGTAGTAGATCATCGCTGTTCATGTTTTTTATTAATTATAATTATTTTTATTTTTAAAATGAGCACCGAAAAAACTGTCGCCAACCTTGGATACCATTCTGCTGTTATTGGAGGTCTAAGTGTAGGATACACAATGCTTGGTAAAAGCCTGTTAAAAATAAAACAGCAGATCTTGGCAAACTAGACTTTGAGGATTCAGCAAAACTGATTGCTATTATTGCAGCTTCGCTTGCTACGAAAGATTTTCTAGTTAAGCAAGAAATAATTCCAGAGAATATAAATATGTAAAAAAAAATACTTTTATAAAAAATGGCTTCACTCGTAATGATGATTGGCGGCGCTGTGGTTAATGCGCTTGCTTTTAGCGGAAGTAATTACGCATTTAGTAAACTGCGGGATGACGGCGAGAGAAAAAGACATAACAAAGCTATGGAGCAACTGGGCAGCTGCACAAGACGCCTATGAAAAGCAGAGAATGAGCAGTTAGTTTTTTATTAATAAAAAACTAAAAAAACAGGGACATGCGGCTTACACATTTAAAGATGTGATCAAGCAATAAAAGAATATTATCTTGTAACAGGCAAGCCATCGAGGAAATTGACCCCACCAAATTCAGTGACTTTTATCAACCATCAAAAAAAACAAAAGATGCAAGAAATCGCGTTTATTGTCTTTGGGTATGACCGTTGTGTATTTTGTTGCGCATAATTTTGGGCTGAATAAAAATGAACAAATCTATTATTCGCCAAAAAGGATATTGGAAGGGAATCACGGCAATAAAAAAGCTAAGCCAAGCAGCGGGAGTCAGTGAACAAACAGCAAAGGAATGGCTATTAAACAAGCGATTTGGCAAATTTATTTACCTGCGCCTAGACGAAATACAGAGACCAAACACTTTGTGAATACAATACCGAACGACACCCATCAAATGGATCTTCTATGCTTACCCATGATACGATTAGACGAAAAAGATTTAAGTACGCACTCACAGTCATTGACTAGCTTCAAGATACAAAGATGCAGAACCATTAACACAAAAGGGGCTTCTGCTGTTGCTGTTGCCATACAACTAAATACAACGAGGCCCCCTAACTTATCCTCGCATGATTCAAGTCGATGAGGGAAAGAATTTAAAGGCCAAGTGAATCAATTATTGTTAAAACAAAGAGTTACCTTTTAAAATAGGTTTTTCCCAGGAGTTCACAGATCACAGGCTTGGTTGAAAACTTTAACAAACAGTTATCTGGGAAAGACTTTTTTCCTACCAGTATCACAGAGAGCTGATTGACAATTCTCGCAACACAGAATGGGTTTGAAGACTGCCCTCAGTTTTGCGCGCAAAGAATAATGAAGAATTTAAAGGGCTAAAACCAGTACAAGCAATCAAAAAACAAACAATAAAGGTTGGTGAAGATCCATTCATCCAGCAAAATATTACCGTTTGGTTTAAAAGTAAGGTACCTTTTTTTACCGGGGGAAGCAGAAGGGGACACTCGATCAGGGCAACAGATCCAGTTTGGAGTGTTATCCCTATGAAATAAAAGAATTGTAAAAATGAAACCGCCCGTGTAATTATTTACGAGAAACTGACACAACAAAACAACCAGCTCCCCAAAGATCTTTGTGAAGGAAGAACTGCAGATAATTTCCCCCCAGATACAGTTCCAGTTGCTTAATTAATTTTTAATTTACATAAATATATTTGAGTTAAAAGGAAGCTCAGAAGGAAGCAAGAACGAAACAAGAAAAGTAAAGGAAAGGGGCCCTTTGGGAAATTTAAACGAGAAATTTTATGATGCGTGTCTTTCTATTAAGGAATTAATACAAGAATCATATGATACGTATTCTGCTGTTAAAGAACAATTACGAGGATTCATGGCACTGCACGCATCCAGATCATTACGCCCAAAATTCCAAATTTTGACTATCAAAAATGGAAAAAAATTTCTTGAATATAAAAAAAATTTTCGAGCACGTCAACAAACTGAAAAAAATTTGGATGAATTGAAATTTTTAAATATTTTCTTAGATAAATTTAAGGAAAATTATATACCCGAGGCGAAGAAGATATATAATATGCTGTTTCTCAGTGTCCAATTGAAATATGAAAATTTCGGATCAACAAATACTCGTTTTGTGTTTTGTTTCTATCTAATGACTTCTTTGTTACACGTTGTTTGATCTCATGTAATAGATCGTATTTTAACGTTGCATGATGAAAGTATTTTATTGAACAATGCTTCTTTGTAGTTTGTCAGTGATATGTTGACTGCACACAACTGCAGATTTCCTTTTTGCTTTCTTAATGTTTTCCCCCTTTGCTCGAAATTACTGTACATTTTCGACCTTAACCAAAAAACTCCTTAATCACCCTCCAGATAATTCATCCTTCATCTTTCTAAAACCTTCTTATTAACGGATGAATGCAAGGTGATCTTTAGGATAATCAATTTAATACATCCTGCATGCCCTTTAGCTACTCTATTTCCATGTCTTTAAAATGTCTTCAGTAGGATATCTATAACAAAACTATCGGGTATCTGTGTAATAACTCTGGACTCTGGATACGAGGTTTAAATAGTCATAAAAAAATTCAAATCAAAGCTTTGATAATTTAAACAGTAAACCCAATAATACAGGTTTTTTTCCAATTTGACTTTCTTTTTCTTCATCATTATCCCAAAAAAGCATCATGAAATCTTCTAAAGTCCTGATAATTAGTTTTGAAGTCACTTATTGCTTCGTTCTCTTTGGTACCATCTATATCTTTTACGCTTGTGCGGATTTTCCATAGTCTTTCCAAAACAGTTTGTTGTTCATCACTTAAAAAGTTTTTTCTGACATCTCGATTTATTCTAAGATCAGTGTTCTTCATGATGTATGGTTTCATGAACGTTCTTGATCAAAGCAATATACGATGAACTGCTGTTAGCTTTAAATGTCTTAAATAAATTGTAGAAGTCTGTAATACAAACTAATTTTTTTGCCGCTAAGATTAGCACAATTTAGGCGGCTCTCTTGAATTCATCTTAACTTTCTGCTGCTAATGGTTATCATATGTAGTTGAGTTCATGAGATATTCTAAGTCAACTTCTAGAATAACCTCTTTTACGATCAGCTTAAATTAGTTGTTCTACAATCTTTGAATGTTTCTAAACCGCCTGTGTACATTTTAAAGTTGCGAAATGGAAGTGATTGTGCCATTTGCCCATCCATACAATTGTTTGCATTAAATACATGAGATAGTTGGGACCTTTTACATGATCATAGTCGTCAAGTATTTGTTGTTTTGCTTTACAGTAATGATGCGACGCCATACTAATTCCTCCACGCAATCCGTTTTCAAATCATCTGAAGCTTTGGGTAAATCTTTGACAATAAATCAATCTTACTCAGTAAACTTTAAGAAAGGTCCCAGCTCATCCAGGCGCAGAAATAAATGCGCGGGATCCTAGGTGTAATGTTTTATGCAGTCTTTCTATAATTTTCAAGACATCCCCACAAACATACCGCCATTAAGTCTGCATCATAAATAGTCTCCCATCGTTTTACAATCTAACTTCTGCCACGCACTGACATGCTGGTAATCAATCACTAATGCCCTTTCCTCTGAACTAGAAAAGAACTGTCTTAGCGGAAGTGAATCTCATCAAACCTTTCCCACTGTTCATGTACCAAAAGGGTAAACGCCCTTTCTAAAAAAGTTGGTCAAAATATTCCCGTTATTGGGACTTTAAGGACATAGCCATGACTTATGTCCCATCAGGTTTCCATAGCATAAAAGACATGTATTTAAATTGAAACACATACTTTCGATGACTGTGCAAATGCATGTTATCCTAAGGCTCGTCTACTGCTTTAAATAATAAGATGAGAGTCAAACCTCCAAGTTATGAAAGAAAAGGGGGCAGCTTCCATTTTAGGATCAAACTTTAGTTGAAGATTGCATTTACTGTGTGCTGCTCCTCTGAACTTTCCGCTAATGTGATCATGGTCTCTTTTCTGTCGGATTTGGGTTCCTCGCTGTTAGACAAATTTGTTCTAAAAACCCCAATCCAACAATGTGTGGCTGATCTTACTGTTGTTGGCTTCAGGGGTCATTGTGATTTTCAGATAAGTTTAGATTATTAAACAGCGTTACGCACTTTCTGGGATGCGTTTTAAGAAGTATTCTGCAGCATTAGGCTCTATATAATTCTGGTTTTGAATGGGCCCATCCGAAACCCAAACAATGAAGGCAAATGGCCAAATTTTGATGATTACTCACAAAGGGTGGTTTCGAAGTTTCTGTGGGGTCGGGGCCCTTTATAAGGAACATAAGACTGGGTCTGCGTAACAACGTATGGACTCGTTTGCACCGTTTCCATTTTAAAACTAAATTTTTGATCCGGTGGGGCGTAAATTAGTTCTTAAACGTCAACTGGGGTGATACAATGTTTTTATGTTTCACTCGCGGCTTGAACAGAGGGAAATTTTTGTTAAACATTTTCTACAGAATTCTTGTTTATTTTTCTTTGAAGTATGCCGCATTTAGCTACCATTGCCGTATTAATGTGTAATGGGTACCCTGTTGCGAAAACATCGTAGTAATCAAAAGGCTTTTGTCGGGGCGCCCAAACGTGGCTGTTTTTGGGCACTCTGATGGGTTGCAGATTTTTTTCCTCATCCCGGTGTAGAATTAAAAGTTATGGTTTTTTTTTGTTCTTCAAACTGATCAATGATCCACCAACAGGAAAGATATTCCACTAAAGTTAAGATCATTGCGTAAGGTTCATAGTTAGACACTCCCTCTTTTGCGGACGTAATGCAGCCTTCAAGAAACACCACATAAAACTTTTTTGCCGAATTTTTAGTTTAAACTGCTCTTTTTGCAACAAGCTGGAGGGAGCGGGAAAGTAAGCCTTGCCAAAAATCGGCTCATACTTAGCCGTTTTAACTAATCCTAAGAATCGCCCTCTTCCCCAAACCCAAACCCTCTTTTTGGCTTTTTCCGGCCACATCAAACTGTGTAAGCATTGGTCTGCCCCAAACCCGGGGTTTAAGCATTAAGAAAGAATGTCTTTGTTTTAGTTGAGACCCAGATTCTTAATTTTTTTTCATTTTTTGTTATTAAACGATTAAAAAAAGCTAACATTTTTTAACTGGGGGGTCTATGTTAGTTTACCAGGGAAATTGAGAAATAGCATGAAAAACGCTGCCTGACGTTTGTTGGGTCAAGACCAGATTTAAAATCGTTTAAACTTTTTATAAACGCCCTCCCTTTAAACATTCCTTCAAACAATTGTCTGGGCCTTCATAATCTTATCCATGTTGAGTTTTTTTTCTAACTCAAAATATTTATTTAAATTAAAAAAAAAAATTAACAGAATCAATATCAACGGGCTTTTTGTACTTGGGCCATAAACTAAAGTTAACCCCTTTTGATGTTTTTAATGTGAGCTGTTTTAAAAAAGTTTTTAAAGTCTCGTTTATTTTTTAAACATTCCTTTTTTATCTGCTCGGTGTCTGGGTTGAGAAAACTTTCCCTCCCGGGGGGGGATCAAAATTTTTTCTTTTTGTCATCGAAATCGCCTGTAACGCCTAAATTTTTCATCCGTGATGTTTGAGTCCCGCTAGCGCTTTAAATTTTGTCAGTTTTAACGAAATAAGTTTAGCTGTTTTTATTGAACCATGCTGTGTGCTTTTGGAGTTTAGTTTTAATTTTTTTTCTACACATTACGGCTAATGAACACACACCGAAGCTAAAGACAAACCTCCTAGGGGAAAGCCGCGGCGCCCCTAGCCTGTTGCTAAGAGGCCTACACTCGTTTTTGCGATGCAGCACAATAGTCGATGCTCCTAAATAACATATGTAACAAATTAAAGGCAGCAGAATACTTTTTTGGTTTTGCGTATTTTAAAGGGCTTGCTCTAGTTTTTGTTCTTTTTTTTTAATGTTTGTTAACGAAGGTTTTTATGTTGGGGGGTTCTACTACCCCTTTCTTTTGGTGGCTCTGGCGCTGTAGGCACATTTGGATAAACCTGAACAGACATGCTTTTATAAAAATAAAAATAATTTAGTATTGTATATCTTTAATCTGTTATCTTGAATATTCAGCTGCGCATCATATATAAAAAACAAATGACATTAACTGGTTTATCGCCATCTTTTTCTTTGTCAATTTGAATGTTTATTCCGTCTTTAACAGTTCTCCCACTCCCATGCAACTGATTATCCTCTGTCGATCTTAGGTCAATCCAAAACCGTATTTTGTTGTTAAATAATCATCAAGCCTAACATTGTGAAGGTGTAGATCTTTAGACACAAGGTCAACTTTTGGGATTTCTACACCTCCCACCCCCAAACAATTTTCTTATTTCGCCAAAATGCTGATAAGGTCAAAGGGGCCGCTAGCGTAGATTTGGTTGGGAAACTACCCTCAATCGAACATTGTACTTTCGTTTTTTTAAAGGATTAATAAACTTTCACTTCCTCTTTTGAATGGTTCTTCATCTTCACACAGCAATAAAAACCTTTAAGCGATCTTGCTGCGGCACAAAAAACAAAAATTTCCCCATATAGCGTCATTCTTGCTTCGGGGATATGTTGTATGATGATCACTCTTTCGTAATATATTGCTAATTTTGACTGATTTGTTGCTCAATCAGCCTTGCTAAATTAGGGTTGCTAACAACGGTCAAACTCTAACGAATGTCAGAAATGCGTACTTTGCTTCGGTGTCTGATGATCTGAAACACGTTTGTATTCATTAAAAGTTAGTTCATAGACAATCTGTCTTTTAATGCCCCTTTGAAAGTATGGCGCATGCGCTTTTAACAACTCAAAATCTAAGGGAAAGAAAAGCGTTTTCCATACGCAAAATTTACCGCTACATACTTTTTGCGTCTTTAACATCTGCGGCGCCTATTCAAATGTTTTAAAGTGCTTCTTCCTTTTTCCCTATTCCTTGAAACGCAAGATCAGCCCTTTCATTCCCAGTTACCATAGATCAGAATGGGTTTAAAAAAATATGTCTGCATCGTGCAAAGAAAACATTTCCTGCCCCTCAAGTTTTATAGAAATTTTCTTAACGATTGCCCGTCCCAGATCTGGACAACTGTCCTGTTTGGGTCTGTTGCTGATTCGAGTTCTATTTGAAAGTAATTGCGCAGAGCCGGGCACAATCACTTCATCTGCTCCTAGGTCTGGAAATTTGACAGTAAGAATTGATCTGCTCAATAGTAGACGATTATTTGGAACAGTAATATTCCGTTTATTTCCCTTCACCCCAAAAGGGGCTCTTTCAATCTTCTATGCGGGTCAAGAATTAAACCCCATATGCTTGTGACATTTTTATAAAACAAAATAAAAATTTTAATTATTAAAGAAACATGGAAGGGCAAGAAGATGAAGAAGCTTATGATGTTTTTGATCCTGGAGACGACATGAGTGAAACGGCTCCTTTGATACAGCATCGCTCAACGCTCTCATTGCGGCGTGAATTAACAAAAAAGTAGGGCCGGAGCATTTTACCAAAGTTTTAGGCTTAGAACCTCCCCAATTTATAGACCCTGATTTTGAAGTAAAAGAGGTGCCTTTTTGTATGTGAAAAACGATCAAGGAGAACTTGTTCAGCTTACAACTAAACGAGACCCCTCAAAGTTTTATGCCATAGGAAACAATTAATTAGGCAAAGACTCCCTGTGAGCGTACAAAATCGCCTTGGCATTGCTAAACCAAAATTAGATAGGGAGGCAGTTGCTAAACTTCAAAACACACTACAAGAACTCCCAACAGATAACCAAATAAAAAACATGGAACTTCAAGATTTAAGTAAAAACAGCAGGGGAAAAATAGAAGCAGAAACCAGTTTTTCAGAAGAAACAGTTCCAAAAACCGTTTTTCCGAAGAAACAGTACCAAAAACATTTGATGTTTCTTCATTTCCTATGGGGAGAATTATTAGCCCTTAATCGTATTTTAAAAGACCTCTAGAGGCGAATTAATAAACAATTTAGAAAAACTGAGTGAACTAGAAGAGGTAAAAAAAAAAAGAAGAAGAAAAACTCGCTGGGCTAATGCTGCCAACTTAGAGCCTGGTGTTAAAGAAAGAAAACCCAAAGACTAAAAGAGCTTAAAGAACTAAGATCATTAAGAATAGAAGCGGCGTCTACTAACCGAGAACAATTACAACTCAAGTGAGCAGATAAAGAGAAACTTCCAAAAATTTTATATGAAGACACAACGCTAGCAGAACGAATACGAACACTGTTTAGAGAGCAAGGAGTCACATTAGCAAGCGTTATAACGGCCTAGGATTTGCAATAAGTACACTGGTGATGGCTATTACAGGCCCGGCGGTGGTCAAAGCTAGGCCTCCATCGCCATCGCCTCCATAAACCGCCTGATAAATCATGGGTAAAAAAACAGCTTGATCATCTTGGGGGTTTTATTAAAAAAATAGCCGTAAAGCCGTGGAGCTTTACCAGGTATATTAGGGGGTGTTGTTAGCTGGCTTTTGTCTACTGCGGCAAAGTAGTTGGCTTTATGGCCGAGCACTTAGGGGCATTAGTTCTCTTAATAGTTGGGTTAATTTTTAGTAAGATAAAGACCAAGTAATCCTAGGCCAGTTAACCCAAGAACAAGCGCTGTCTTTTCATATTCATAGCCCCATTTTTTTTTTTTAACTTCTTCAACAGCCTTCGGGCTTTGGACCGCGGGGATTGAATGACTTATTTTTGGGGGGGCCATCTTGTTTGTTTACTGCTTGCAATATTACAGGCTCAAGGAATTTATTAGTTTTTTTCCGACTTTCTGTT
This sequence comes from Conus ventricosus, assembly GCA_018398815.1. NCBI lineage: Eukaryota > Metazoa > Mollusca > Gastropoda > Neogastropoda > Conidae > Conus > Conus ventricosus. The sequence goes on from CM031614.1 coordinate 40,966,783, forward strand.
CACTGCCTGCCACGAGGATTTCATTATTGTAGTTTAATTATTGTACTATCTGGAGCTGAGGTCAGAAGGCAGCATGTTAAACCAGTCCCAAAACAGCAAAGTTCTATTTTGATCTTGCAAATTGTAAACATTTTGGTACCTTTTAATAACTTGAAGGAAATTTCCATTAAGAATTAATGGCGTCCTCTAAATTTGCTAAGTATTGTTTTGGCACAACCAGTAGGAAGGATCGTTATGCTCGATCTCGTTTGGCTTGGCGACCAGCAACACCAAACGTAAGTTACGCAGGTGGGATTTTGTGTTATCTCCTGTTTGGCAAATTTACTTACCAGTAAAGACCATAGCATCAACGGCATTTAGTCTTCTGTCAGGCGAATTTTATCCTTTGCCAATGCAGTTCATAAACATCACTGAACTCACCCCACTTCCTGCCCCCGGAAGAAGCCGGTATCAACTTCTTCTACCTCATTCAGCGGGGCCTGTGCGCAAGGTAACCCCGAGAACCTTTGCGCTAGAGGGGAAGGTAGGGAGGGCATTAGAGTCTGACATGGTAAGTATATTTAGCCAAACAGGGAGTATAACACAAACTCCCATTTTGGCGTCATATACTGTACCATGTCAGACCATAGCAGAATTTAAAGGAATCGGAGGAGGGCGAGCGCCCTAGGGGTTCTCGGGGTTGGCCGTTATGGCTGCTTTGGGCCCCGCCACAAAGGAGATCCCTTTAGAACCGTCAGCCCAGGCATGCGGATATCCCTCAAGTAGAAGTTAATAAAGGGGATTTTCCGAACGCCAGTAGGCGGGCCTCCAGGAGATGGCGCACGGGACAGAGTACTGGAGCGCCGTGGAAGTGGCCAGTGCTCTGACCTCGTGGGCCCGGGGTTTGATTGGGCGGGGAATCCCTGTGCGCCTGAGGGGTAGGCCGTTTCTCACCGTCTTGGGAGCCACCTAGAGATGATCCCGCCGAGATGTCTCTAGTATTGTTGCGGTTGAGAGAGATAAGGAGTCGCCCTGGGATGCGCCGGGGGCGAGTGCGCTCCCAGAAAGCATCTGAGACACCTAGCAGGGCAAAGGTAAGTGCCCGATTTCTCTCCCTTTCCCAGATATCCGTCAGGGAGCGGATGACGAGGAGGGAGATGGGTTCCTGATTTTTAGCTAAGAACTCTGGAAGGAACTTGAGGGAAACAGAGCCGTCCCTGTGGAAGGCGATATCTCTGGAATCACTGCTGAGGGCGGGGAAATCTCACTCCGTCTTCTGGCAGAGGCCAGGGCAAGGAGAAAGGTGGTCTTAAAGAAGAAGGTCAAAGGGAATCGATGTAATGGGTTCAAAAGGGGGCTTTCTGAGGGCGTCGAGGACGATGAAAAGGTCCCAAAGAGGGAGGGCGCCTAGGGGACTGGCTTCCCGTAGAGCAACTCCTCTAGAGACCTCTTGAGCAGGAAGTCATTGTCAAAAGAAGGGCCGCCCAGTTGGCGAATGGTGGTACAGATAGCCGATCTGTAGCCCCGGAAGGAGCTAGCTGACAGCTTAAGCGAGAAGATAGGTGTGAGAGGAAATTGCCTATCTGGATGTTGGGGGGGCAGTCCTGGGGAACCGAGTTAACTGAGCACCAGGCTACCCATTTCTCCCCCGGTAATTGTAGAGGGACTCGTGGTGCCGGCTCTGCGAGATGCCGACTAAGTCCCTCAAACCTGAGAGGCCCCTGCCCCGGCTAGTGTGTCCAGGACGGACTGGGGCCTGTCCGCGTGGGGAGTGGATGAAGATGTTCGCAGTTGGGCTGGCATAGCAGCCACGCGTGTAGGCGAAGCATCTTGGGGTTGGGGTGAGGGGGACCCGAACGGGGTTTGTCCTCAACATTTTCCCACCGAGGGCAGAGCCGTAAGGTGGAACGTGAGAGAGAGACTTGAGGTCTGGGAACCAAGACTGGGTCGGGCCCCCACGGGGTTATGAGGGTCAGCCTGGGTTTTCCCCCAGCCTCGCTTTCCTGATCACCTTGTGTAGGATGGGAAAGGGCGGAAAGGCGTACGGGCCCGTAGGCCCGTCCAGGGGAGGGAGAGCGCATCGACTGCGTAAGCCTGAGGGTCCGGGACGGGGAGACGTACAGGGGCAGGCGGTGGTTGAACCTGGTGGCAAACAGGTCTATCATGGGAACAAACCAATGTTCCCACACCACAGACAGGGTTAGTCTGTTGAGGTCCACTCCGTGTGGAGTAGAGACTTCGACCGCTGAGGGGAAACCGCCAGGATGTTGCGGGATTTCCCGCTATGTGTCTCGCGCGGGAGGTGATCCCCCGCGCGTTGACACCAGCGAAGGAGGGCCTCTGTTCTGAGGGAGAGGCTGATGGAGCGTGCCCCCCGCCCCCCCCCCCCCCCTTTGTTTGACATAACAAGCCACCGACGTGTTGTCCGTGAGAAGGAGAACATGTCGGTGTGCGACCTTGTGCTGGAAGTGGGGAAGGGGTAGCCTGACCGCTTCCAGCTCCAAGATTTGATGTGAAGGCGGGCAGTCTGCGAGTCCCACTCCCCTGAGGTATGACCGTCCTCCAAGTGGGCCCCCCAGGCCCAGGTTTGAGGCGTCCCGTGTACAGTTCCAGGGGTAGGGTTGGGAGGCGATGGGGGACCCCAGTTGAGAGAGTGCCCGGAGTGAACCACTCCTCTATCGCCGAAAGAACCAGTGACCGAGGGGAAATGACCTGGTCCCAGCGGTCGGAGGTCGCGACCAACGTCGACGGAACTCCCTCTGAAGTTGGCGTTTGGGGACTCGCCCCAGGGAATGAGGGGAGACAGGGACCCATCATTCCTATGAGGGAGGACAGGGTTCTGGCCGAGGTGTGGGGTGCCTGTGATAGGCGGGAGATGAGGTCCAGTATACGTTTTGGGCCTCTCCGGGGTCGGGGAGACTATCATGGAGATAGATCGAAACTCATCCCCAGGAAGGCGAACCTCTGGCTGGGAGTGAGTTCGCACTTCTTGGGGTTGGTGACTACCCCAGTGTGGGGCAAAGACTCAGGAGGCGGGTGGGGTGGGCTTGGCACTGGGCCCGGGAGGAGGCCAAGACGAGCCAGTCGTCCAGGTAACTAGGAGGCGGGTGTCCTCCTGCCTGGCTAGGGAAGCCATCTCCTTGACAACCTTCGGGGAAAAGGAAGGGTGCCACGAGAGGCCGAATGGGAGGGCCCTGAACTGGAACCCCCGGCCCTGCCAGACGAACCGTAGGAATCGTCTGTGGGCCGGGTGAATCAGGATCTGAAAGTACGCGTCTTTCAGGTCTATGGAAGTGGCCCAGTCGAGATGATGGATGGAGTCCCGGATCTGGGTGGGGGTGTCCATCTTGAATTTGACGGCCTGAGGGAAATTGTTGAGGGGGATAGGTCTAGGATGGGCCTCCATCCTCTTGAGGTTTTGGAATCACGAAAAGGTGAGAGTAGAAGCCGGGTTGGGGTGGAACACCTCTGTGATTGGGGCCTTTTAGGAGGAGCTCTTGGACCTCCACGTGGAGCGCCCTGCTTGAGCGGGGGGAGGGTTGGGCGAAGGAGGGGAGTGTGCAAAGAGGGGGGGGCCTCGTTTGGGTCCAAGGGGGACGATACCCCTCCCGTAGCACCGCCACTACCCAGGGGCTGAGGCCCATACGTCCTCCACCCGGGGGGCGTGCCTGGAGAGGCTGCCCGCCAGGGGGGCGGGGACGTGGGTAGAGGGTGGGGGAACGGCGTGTGGGGTTGCCGCCCGATCGGAGTCTCCCCCGGGTTTTCGGCTCCAGTCATCTCCGGGGGCGAGACTGTTGGCCGAACCGAAAATTTCGCAGCTGTGCTTTGGGTTTGGGCCTGAGGGAAGATTGGGACGCTTAGGGGGGGCCGTGGGGGTGTTTGGAAGGCGATTGGCCCGGGGAAAGGGTTTGGGCCTGGGGAAGGACCTATGGTGGGGTCTATCAGGCGTGGCAGTGGCCTGGGCGCAAATGATGCCGCCTGCTTTCGTTCCTCGACTGCTTGTGTTATCACGTCAGTCGAGTATTCGCCGAACAGCGAGTGGGCCTGGCCCGGGGCACACCGCAGGGCTGCCTTAAGCGCCGGGGAGAGAGAGGTCCCGTGCCAGCACGGCATCTTTTGGCCACCAACAAACGTTGAAGTGGCCTCGTAGCTGCGCTGTCCGCCGCAGCCGAAAGATGATGCAAAATCCTGTTGACCAGGTGGTCGCATAAAGGGTTCGCTAAACCCAAACGGAATCATTCTCCTGGTACGCCTCAGAGTCCAAGTCCGAAGGCCCAGGGGCGGCACCACCCTCCCCCGGCCAAAGAGCCTCCAGTTGCTGTAGGAGCATACCTAAGTAGGGATGTCCCGCAGTGGTGGAGGATGCCCATCCTGGGTGTTCAGTCCCATTCCTTTAAATTCTTAAAAGAGATGGTGCCCGACGTAGGGGGGGGGGGAGGTGGGGGGTCAACCGGGCGGTCGGACTGTGAAATGCCCATCTCCCGGTAACCGGGTTGTCGTGAACAGGGGGGCGACCGAGGGGTTCTTGCGGTCCCCAAGGAGGGTACCGACTTGGGCTGCATTAGGTGCTGAGAGGGGTCCCTGTCCTGAGGGGGACGGCCTGCGCACCCATGGGGGCGAGTAGCCGGGCCTTTCCCAGAGTGAGGTGAGTGACAAAGGGGGGGACGACCTTGGTTTGGACCGCTGGGCCGGGGGGGGGCCCGGTGAAGAGGGAGAGGGAGAGGACTTCGTCGGCGGGTGCGGCCTCCCTCCTAAAAGTGGTCTGGGCGCCACCGTTTCCCCTGTGCGGACATCAATACAATGAGGGTGGAGGCTAGGTCCTCCTCATCGTCCGCCTCAGGGAGGTAAAAGGGCCTGGCAGGGTTCGGAGCACCCCTCGTTGGAGGACCGTCAAGGGGTAAATTGCGGTGTCTCCCAGGTGGGTCTATGATCGGCGGACGGGACCTCATCCCCGGGCCCATCGGACCGCGCCCGAGGAGGGGGACCAAGGTCGACCCAGCAAGCGTTGTCGGGTGCCACATGCGACCATACAGTTGGTCGTGCTGGGTGTTGGCGTTTAGCCACTGGTCCCCTCCGGGGGCATAGAGCCACCGGCCCCGGGGAGGAAAAAAGGGCTGTGGCGGCCCTTGGGTATCGGCAGAAGTTCCCCGGGGACCCGGTAACCTGAGCCACCATTGTGGGGTAACGGAGGCAGTGGCCTGTCCTCCCCGCACAGGTCCGTGCACTGCGCCTTGCACGTCCTTGGTGGGGGCCTGTGAGGGCCGATCTGCCCATGGAGGAGGATGCGGAAGCCGGGGCCTCCAACCCGCGAACGTGCGGATTGGTCAGGATGCAGTCCCGTGTCCCCCCCCCCCCCTGGGATAGGTCAGGTTACCCGCGGTTTCCCCGGGGGTAGATCCTCCCCCCGGAGGGGCGGGACCCTGGACGCTGCCCAAACGGGACCCGAAAAGGTCTGATCCCCAACGTCCGATACCCCTAGGGAGAAGGTGATGGTCGATCGGGGTGGGTCGACCTTCCTTGTGCGAACCCACCGACCGCGGGTGATGGCGCAATGTGACCGCACGCCCAGAATTATGGACAACCACCGAGGTTGTGCGTCGGGGTTGACCATAACCCCTGCGTCCGGAGTCTAAGCGCTCCTCGGGCTCAGGTGTTGGCTGCAACCTGTGCCCGGTGGGGCAGAGCGCTGTGAGTGCACGTTTCGATTTCGGGGGAAAAATGGACCTGTGACTCACCAAGGCGAGTGACGGATGGCGATTTCCATACCAGACCCGTCACCCGTGCTGGTCCGCGGCTCGGCATGAATCCCCAGGGACCGAGGTTTTGCGCGACTCAGCAGATAGAGGGGAGGTCTCCCCAACGCGTCCGGGGCAAAAGGGCAAAGGTGGCCGTGGAGAGGAGGGGGGTGAGGGGGAATTCCGTCCCTTTATTCTTTCTCGGGAGGGCCCCTTAGGGGCGCCTTGCCCTTAGACTTCTTGGATATACCTCTCTTTCCCGGCAGGTCAAAAGAAAGGCATTTAGAAATGGTGGCCGCTTGCCCATCCGCCTTCGGACGCCGCGATCGTGCGTCCGTCGGTTGGGTAGAAGAGGAAAGGTCACGCGTCCCCTCCGCGGAGCAGTCATCTCTATCTACCCGAACCGTAACGTTTCACATGTGAACGGATTGCTCGGAGACGGAATCGGGCCCGCCGGTTTCTCCGGGAAACTGAGCGAACTCCCCAGCATTGGAGTGGCTCGACCCGGCGGTGTCCTTCACCATGTGGGGCACAGGTTTGGGAGAGCAAACCCGGGGCACATGACCGCAAAGAGGAGACAAGGTGGTCGATCGGAAAGTAATGAATCTCGATCGCTCGTGTGGTGTCGTGCAAGGACCTGGAGAGATCGACTGAAATCTCAAGGACCCGTACACGCCACCGATCGAGAAAATCATGCACACTTAAAGAACCACGTTTAAGTGAGATGGATAATGGCTTTCTTGCGCACAAACCCTAATGAGGAGTCTGCGACAAAGGGTGGAAACCCGAGGCTCGGAAAATGGTGGGGGAAAAATGACCGGCGAGAAAAGAAAGATGGCCGCCGACGACCGGCGAGGAAGTGGCAGTAGAACAAAGGGCGACCGGCGAGCAAATCGCGAGATAACCAGGAGCGTGTAGCCCGATAAAGAAGGAGGAACGCGACAGTAGGATGCGACCGTAAAACCCGAGACGGGGTAGGGTGCGATCCGAAAAAATTTTTGATAGAAGTGAACCACGTGGCGATGATAAACACGCACAAGTGTAGCGACATCGAACGACCCGACGATCGTGAACGCTAAAATCGCGAGAGTATGGGAAAGAGGTAAATCTCAGTAATTGCGCTCCCACCAAGACCTCACGCGCAAGATAACCAGGGTTTTAGCGCAAGGCACAAATAATCAAGTAAGAAACAAAGACACCAGCAATCTGAACACAAAGGCAAGTATAGGCGAGACAGAGCACAAGACTATCTTGCTTTGACGGCAGGCCCAAGGTGAATGAGGTAGAAGAAGTTGATACCGCTTCTTCCGGAGGCGGAAGTGGGGGGACGTCACGTGCGTCTTATGACTGCATTGGCCACGGATAAAATTCGGCCTGACAGAGCTAGCTAACTGCCGTTGAATGCTATGTCTGACATGGGACAGTATATGACGCCAAATCGTTTATTCGTTCTATTCCCGCTTTAGTTAGGCCCTTAGAAGTGTCTAAGATAAATGTTGTCCATGCTGTTTTATGCTCTTGCTCTATGGACCCGAGGTGAACAGTTTGTGCCTGAAGAGAAAGATGTGTAAGGGGATTCCAGTCATATTTTACTTTCTGTGCACGCCCCAAAAATAAGGGGTGCCTAGACCATGATTAAGAACCGACTTTTGTCAAAGTCTGTCTTGGCCTTAATATTTAATTCGTTACAAATCCTTTCAAAAGCCTTCATGTCTATTTTGTTGCTGAATGGATTAAACTTTTGTCATTTGGTAATGGAGCTTGGGAGTTCAGTCAAAATACGTCTGAAGGTGTAATAGAAATGAAATCTATCACACTGACCTCACCAAAGGATCGGGATGATTTAAGTGATCAGCATACGCCACTCCACACCCAGTTGATGCACAAAACACAGCAAAGTTTAAACTGGTTCTGGTAAAACTGCATTGGATGAAATAAACCACACTTTCGCGATGTAGTCTTTTTTAATAGGGGGGTTAAGATATCTGTTTAATGGAGTGCTAACCTTTTCTTTAAAGGTGTCAGAAATGAGTCACAGAAATGTCAAGAGTATCAGTTGTTTATTTTTAAAATTGGTAGGCGGCCCAACAGAATAATTTGCATTAGTATATTGAATGCTCTCATTTTTATTTCGTTTAAAAAATGTTTGTAACAATAACAACTCAAGACCCGGCCTTCGTTTTAGAACATGCATTTATAACAATTGCGGAGCCAAAAAGGTCGCGCTCCATGAAATATTTTACAAAGTCGTATGGTTTAATATAAGTGAATCCAAGGAAGAAAAAATAAGATTAAAAAATATAATAATGCAGGAAAATTAGTTAGCCAGTTAACCATACCTGATGGTTATTACGGGTTTTGCTCACTAAAAGAAGCAATGAGTAACTTTGACATTACTCCAAACTTAACAATGCAAATCTAAAAACAATGTTGACCTTCAAACCTGAAGAAGAAGAAGTAGGTTACTATTTTGATGGAGAGCTAGCTAAAATGTTAGGCTTTACAACTGCCAATCGAGACGTTCATAGTTTTAGAGTTACGCCAAACAAAACTACTTATGAGGGAGAAAATCCGCTCGATCTTGCATTACATTCATTACTTTATGTTCATTTGGACGAGCTGAGCACTGATGAAAACTTATATGATGGAAGGCCCTCAACTGTTTTGAGAGCTCTTCCATCAGGGAAAGCTGCATATTGCGATTATAAAATTATACAATTCCCTAATTTACAGTTTAAAAGATTAGTTTGTGGAAGGGTTGGATCATTTAATATAAAAATTGCAGACAAAACAGGGAAAGTCGTGAAATGTGATAACCTGCACATTGTTTTGGAAATAAAATAATAAGCTGTACTAAAAAATGTCGCGTGGGCCAGAAGAATCAGGAGTTACATTAGCGCCTGTAAGGTGTATAACTTTAGAATTAAAAGACCTTGCAGACGTTGCGGACTTTGAACAGAATGGTGAGATAGGCGCTTTGTATGGTTTTGAGTACACTAAAGATGGTGATTATAAACGCAAAGAGGTTGGCGACAACAAAAAGTTTCCTAAACTAGAGCAACTGCGCAATGTAGAAGCAAATAATGCCGGCCAGTATGAATATAAAATAGTTAGAAAACCTGACAGCAAATGGCACTTAGAACCATATTTAGAATGGGACATAAAATTTGAATTCATAAGCCCTTTTACATTTTTTAGCCGTCAAAAAAGTTTCAGAAAAGCATTCAACTCTGGCCCTTTACATGTAAGTCTTATGCCAGAGGACAATAGTCGGAAAGAGATTGAAATAAAGCCGTATGGGAATAAACAGTACATCCTCCACAGAAGAGAATCAGTTTTGAAAGATGCTTCTACAAAATTACAGTTCATTCCGCAAATGAAATTAGGAGACACGTTCACAATGATATTTGAAATTTCTGTCTTAAAAGATGCGAAGAGGGATGGGGTTGTGGGCGTTAGTGACATCCTTCTAAAAGGAATTCTAATTAGCTGGCAAAACTTAGACGTTGAAAAACTTAAAGTTACCGTCGTCATTCTTCACAATGGTGAGGATATTAAGGTCATAACAACAAGCAACAAAATCAATATTAGTCTAAATAGAAACAATCTTACAGAACTGAATTGGATTAAACTTACACATTTAGACCTTATAGGGTTTTATTATACTGAACAAGTTTTGACAGAGAGTATGATAAACATAATAACTGAATTAAATTAAATTAAATTCTGTTATAAAAACTATGGAGCAGACAACTTTGGTGTCAATGCCGATGTTAAACTTTATGATAAAATCCCCTCATTGTTCACTGATTTGTGGACAGACTGGTTGTGGAAAAACAATATTTATCCTAGATCTATTACAAACAGTTTATCG
>CM031614.1:40981366-41012579 GCA_018398815.1 Conus ventricosus
CTTCTTCTCTATGTCTCTGTCTGGCTGTCCTGTCTGTCTGCTGGTCTCTCTCTCTCTCTCCTCCTCAATCCTCTCTCTCTCTCTCCATCTCTCTCTCGCTCTCTGCTCTCACTCTCTCTCCTCTCTCATCTCTCTCTCTCTCTCTCACACACACACACACACGCCCACACTCACGCACGCACGGCACTACCACGCATACACACACACTCACCTTTTAAGATAGGAATAAATAGGATAGATAGATAATAATAGACAGATAGACAGATAGATAGATTTAGGTAGCTATGTAATGAATAAGTTATTAAAAAACTAAGTGTGCGGGAAAAACTGCGTCTGGTGTTCGTGCGGTGTGTGCGTGCGAGCGACGCGCGCGCGCGCGGCGCGTGGTGTGTGGTGTGTGGTGTGTGTGTGTGTGTGTGTGTGGTGTGTGTATGTATGTGTGTGTGTGGGGGTGTGTGTGGTTGCGTTGCCGTTGCGTGCGTGTCGTGCGTGCGTGCGTGTGTGTGTGCGTGGGTGTGTGTGTGTGGGTTGTGTGTGTGTGTGTGGGGGTGTGTGTGTGGGCTGCTGGGTGTGGTGTGTGCATGTGAGAGAGAGAGAGAGAGAGAGAGAGAGAGCGAGAGAAGAGAGGAGAGAGAGAAAAGGGCTTAGAAACAAGTAATTTTACCAATCCTGACTCACTTGCTTAGACAACCACCGTGTTTTTTGGGCGAAAGTGGCCTTAAGCCGCCTTTACCTGGGCGGAAGAGAGAGAGAGATTCAACCGCAGACAGACAGAGAAGAAGAGACAGAGAGAGAGACTGGACAGACCGACAGAGAGGCGGGCAGACACACACACACACACACACACACACACGCAAGCGCATATTACTGTTCTCTGACAAGTAAGACGTCAATCACCAAAAACTAACGATTAATCTACAACAAACATACTGTGCAGGTTATCCGTTTTTAATACTAATGTACTATACTTTTCAGATTTCATTTTTGTTTAATCCTGTGTTTTCCTGGTCATTTTCATAACATCATTTTTCCCGCCGCAAACATTCTTCAAATGAGGCTCTGTCTTTCATGTGAAAATAAAACTACAGTCTTTAACTGTTTCTCTAAAGGCTTTTTAAAACCGAGTTATATTTCCGGCATAAAATCCACAACACTTATCCCCAGCATGTCGTCCGCTGATAGCCTTTTTTGACAAAGTATTCTTTTTTTAACTAGTCTCTTTCTGCTGAACATCATCTATAATAAAGAGTGTTTGGCGTGCCTTCAAACATCTATAAAACTGTTCTAATACACACTCACTCAGTTTAGTCTAGGATCAACTAAATATAATGTCATCACTGTCCATATAAACCTTCTATCATGATAGGCTTTGTGCCATTTAAGAGTGTTTGGACAGAAAACCACAATATGATTAAAATTATAACGATAAACTGATAGTAACAGGTCGAGGATAAAGAATTGTTTTTCTCCCACAACCAGTCTGCCCACAAATCACGAGCAATGAGGAGTTTTTTCATAAGTTTAACTGCTCCATGGGTTTTATAGAAGAATTTAATCTAATCAGTTATTATTTTTTATCAGACTTTTCGGTCAAAAACTCTGTTCAGTATAATAAAACCCTACAAGACCCTAAATGAGTAAAGATTAATCCCGAGATTTAGTTCTGTAAGATTGTTTCTATTTAAGTCAACATGATTTTGTTTGCGTGTTGTTATTGATCTAATATCCACGCCAATTGTGAACAACGACACAACAACGTTAAGACGTTTAACCGCTAAGTTTTGGCCATCTAATTTTAATTCCTTTTATAGGTCGTCACTAACGCCCGCAACCCCATCCCTCTCCACATCTTTAAAGACAGAAATTTCAAATATATTGTGAACCGTGTCTCCTAATTTTCTGCTTGGAAAGAACTGTAATTTTGTAGAAGCTTTTTTTACAACTGTTTCTTTTCTGTGGAAGGATGTACAGTTTTTTTTTTCCCATACGCGTTATTTCAAATTTCTTTCTTCGACATTGTTGTCTGGCATAAGACTTTACATGTAAAGGGCCCAGAGTTAATGCTTTTTCGAAACTTTTTGGCGGTCAAAAAATTAAATGGCTTATGAGAAGTCAAAATTTTTATTTTCCCATTCTAAATATGGTTCTAAATGCCATTTGAGGTCAGGTTTTCGAACTAATTTATATTCATACTGACCAACATTATTTCTTTCTAGATTGCGCAGGCGTGTTCTAGTTAGAAACTTTTTGGTGTCGCCGAACCTCGTGGCGTTATAATCACATCTTTAGTGTACTCAAAACCATACAAAGCGCCTATCGCAAACGTTTCTGGTTCAAAGTCCGCAATGTCCTGCAAGGTCCTTTTAATTTCTAAAGTTTTTCAGACCTTACAGGCCTAATGTAACTCCGTATTCTTCTGCCCACGCGACATTTTTAGTACATTTAATTATTTTAATTTCCAAAACAATGTTAGTTAATCGCATTTCACAACTTTCCCTGCTTTGTTCTGCATTTTTATATTAAATGATCCAACCCTCCCACAAACTAATCTTTTAAACTGTAAATTAGAAATTGTATAATTTCATAATCGCAATATGGCAGCTTTCCCCTAGACGGAAGAGCTCTAAAAAAAGTTGAGTGGCCTCCATTCATATAAGTTTTGCATCAGTGCTCAGCTCATCCAAATGAACATGAGTAATGAATGTAAGCAAGATCGGAGCGGTATGTCCCCCTCATAAGTAGTTTTGTTTGGCACAACTCTAAATCGATGATTTCCATCGCAAAGCCTAACATTCAAGCAGTCTACATCAAAAGGTAATGTGCTACTTCATATTCTTCTTCAGGTTTTGAATGTTAACATTGTATTTTAGATTTGCATGTTATGATTGAGAGTAATGTCAAAATTCACATTGCTTTCTTTTAAGCGAAACAAAACCCGTAATAACCTCAGGTATGGTTACCGGCTAACTACCTTACCCTTCTTTATTAACTTTTAAACTGCATTATTTTTCTGTATTCATGTTATATTCAACCATACGACTTTGTAAAATATTTCATGGTGCGTTCAACCATTTTGGCCCCGCATTCGTTATTACTAGCATTTTCTGAAAAACGAGGCGGGTCGTTGGTTGTTAATTGTTTTACAAACATTTTTTAAAACAAATTAAAAAGTATGCAAATGTCAATATACTGGATGCAAATATTCTGTTGGGGGGCCGCACTACAATCTTAAAAATAATAGCAACTGATTACTCTTGACATTGCTGTGACCCAGACTGCTTCTTTTCATAAAAAGGTGAGCACTCCATTAAGCAGATATCTTAACCCCCCATATTGCAAACGAGCACATCCAGAAAGCGTGTGGTTTAGTCATCCGATGCAGTTTAATCAGAACCAGTTTAAACTTTGCTGTGTTTTTGTGTCATTCAACTGGGTGTGTAGTTCGTCTGCTGACATTTAAAGCACCACGATCCTTTGGTGAGTCAGTGAACAGATTTCATTTTTATTACACTTCAACGTATTTTGTCTGGAACTGCAAGCGCCTTACCAAATGAACAAACCTTTAAATCCACTCAGCAACAGAAATAGACACATGAAGGCATTTGAAAGGATCTGTAACGAATTTAAATATTAAACAGCAAGACAGGCTTTAGACAAAAGTTGGATCATAATCATGGCATAGGCGTCCATTTATTTCAGGCAAACGCACAGAAAGTATAACTTTGACGCGTTCGCCTTTCAAAATTGTTCAGAGCGCCCTGGTCCAGAGCAAGAGCATAAAACAGCATGGACAACATTTATCTTAGACGCTTCTAAGGGCCTAACTAAGCGGGAATAGAACGAATAAAGTGTGGTGTGTGAAAATAAAGAATTGCGCATGATTGTACAGCTTGGATAACGTGGATATTGCTAGAGTTGTCGGCTCTAGTGTGTAATAGTCGTGGGTAGGGGTGAATGGCGTCCGCTTAGCGACCGTGACCTTGGATGAATGATAATATTGGCTCGTTCATTTTCCTTTGTCCTAATGTTGTACGATCTTGCCTTTAAATGACCTTAAGATTCGAAACGGCGTCGTAGGGGTCTTGTCTTGTGATTCGTGTGTGCAAGCGTTATTCCGACGGAGTTCCTAAAATACTTTTAAATTTTGCTTGAAATTTCCGCCTGCAGAAAAAAATAAAAATCGGCTTTTTGGAAAAGTAGGGCTGTTAAGGCACACATCATCCGTTTGTTCTATGGAGAAATCTGAACGTTAAACAAATTTTGGTTGCAAACACAGATGTGGCTAAATTGTCCCGTTGAATTGCAGCGTTGTGTCATCTTGGAAATGTCTTAATATGTTTTTACCCTTAGATAACAGGGAAATTTCTAGTTCTGCTGGGCCACTTTGCTCCTCCCACCGAGTTTCGGGCGAAAGTTGCCTAGAATTAGCATATATCTGTTCTCTGACAAGTAAGACGTCAAAAAACCAAAAAATAACGATAATCAACAAACAAACAAACTGTGCGGACAAGGTTATCCGTTTTTAAATACTAATTAACTAAACTTTTCAGATTTCATTTTTGTTTAATCCTATTTAATCCTGATCATTTTCAATAACATCATTTTTTCTCGCGCAAAGACAATCTTCAAATTAGTCTCTGTCCTTTCATGTGAAATAACACTACATACTTTACTGATTCTCATAAAGTCCTTTTAAAAACTGAGTTATATTTTTGGCATAAATCCACACACTTAACCTGGCATGTCTTCCCACGAAAGAAAGTCAAGTTTTATAAAAGTTGTTTCTACTCTTTTTAACTATGTCCTTTTTCGCAGAACAGTCATCTAAATAATTATGCGTTTGCGTTCCCTCAAACAAATATAAAAAAGCGATCTAGACATTCCACGTCAGATAAATTGGCTAGGGATCAACTAAATAAACGTTATATCTTTTTGTCCTCTAAAAACCTTCGTCCATAGTATATGCTTTGTTTCCATTTTAAGTAGTTGGACCGAAAACCACACTAATATATAAAAATATAGCGATAAACAGTTTGTAATGGTCTAGGACAAATATTGTTTTTCCACAACCAGTCTGCCCACAAATCAACGAGCAATGAGGGGCTTTTATCGATAAAGTTTAACTGCTCCAAAGATATAAAACATAATTTAATCTAATCCAGATATTTTTTTATCATGCCTCTCTGTCAAATCTTGTTCAGTAATAATAAACCCCCTACAAGACCTAAATGTGGTAAGATTAATCCAATTTAGTCCTGTAAGATTGTATTCTATTTAAGTCAACAGTGCTTTTGTTGCTTGTTGTTATGAACTTAAAATCCTCACCATTGTGAAGAACTACGATGGTAACGATAAAGGAGGCTTTTAACTTCTATGTTTTGCCATCTTAATATTAATTCTTTATAAGGTCGTCACTACACCGCCCACAAGACCCCTTCCCGTCTCAACATCTTTAAAGACAGAAATTACAAATATTAGTATTGGTGAACGTGTCTCCTAATTTTTTCTGCCTTGGAAAGAACTGAATTTTTGTAGAAGCTTTTTTTACAACTGTTTTCTTTTCTGAGGAGGATGACAGTTTTTTCCCCTACGTCTTTATTTTCAATTTCTTTTCCGACTAATTGTCGTCCGGCATAAGACATACATTTAAATGGCCATGAGTTGAATGCTTTTCTGAAACTTTTTTTGGCGGTCAAAAATGTAAATAGGGCTTATGAAATTCAAATTATTATTTCCCATTCTAACTAAGGTTCTAATGCCATTTTAGAGAGGTCAGGGTTTTTCTAACAATTTTATAATCATACTGACCAACCTTTATTTGCTTCTATATTGCTGCAGCTGTTCTAGTTTAGGAAAACTTTTGGTAGTCGCCAACCTCTTTGCGTTTTAATAAACAGCCATCTTAGTGTACTCAAAACCATACAAAGCGCCTATCTCACCGTCTGTTCAAAGGTCCGCAACATCCGCAAGGTCTTTTAATTCTAAAGTTAGGGGGGGTACACCTTACAGGCGCTAATGTAACTCCTGGTTCTTCTGGCCCCCGCGACATTTTTAGTACATTTATTATATTAATTCCAAAACAATGGTATTATTGCAATTTTCACAACTTCCCTGCTTTCTCTGCAATTTTTATATTAAAATGACCAAACCCACCACCCACAAACTAATCTTTTAAAACTGTAAATAAGTGAAATGTATAATTGTCATAATCGCAATATGCAGCTTTCCCGCCGGTAAAAGCTCGATAAAAAAACATTTGAGGGCCTTCCATCAATATAATTTATCATCAGTGCTCAGCTCATCCAAAATGAACATAAAGTAAATGAATGTAATGCAAGATCGAGCGGATTTTCCCCCTTTAAAAGTAGTTTTGTTTGGCGCAACAACAAATCTTTATAGTGATCGGAGTTTCACATAAAGCCTAACATTTTAGCTAGCTCTTTATCCAAAAAATTAATCTGCAATTTTCAGGTTCGAATTTTTATATTGTTTTTAGATTGCATTGGTTTAAGTTTTGATAGTAATGCTGAATACTCATTGCTTCATTTAGTGAGTCAAAACCCGTAATAACCATCAGTATTGTTTAACTGTTTAGCTTTGAGCCCCGCAACTTTTATAATCTTATTATTCCCCTTGGTTTCGCTTTATATTAAACCCTTCGACTTTGTAAATATATCATGGAGCCGACCGTTTTGGCCCCGACAAATGTTATCAATAGGGATGTTTCTAAAAACGAAGGACTGTCTTGAGTTGTCATTGTTTACAAAACATTATTTTAAAAACAAATTAAAAAATTATTGCATTCAAATATTACTAGCGCCAAAATTCTGATGGGCCTCGGACTACTACCATCATAATAATATAGCAACAGACAACCCTCGGACATTGCTGTGACCCAGACTGGACCTTTTCATAAAAAGGGTGAGTACACCATTAGCCAAATCTCTAAACCCCCCTATAGAAAACTACACATCCAAAAGCGTAGTATAGGTCATCCGATGCAGTTTTTATCAGAACCCCAAGTTAAACTTGCTGTGTTTTGTGGCATCAACTGGGTGTGGAGTGTCGTAATGCTGATCATTTAAAACACCACGATCCTTTGGTGAGTGTCAGTGTACAGATATATTTTTATTACACCTTCAGACGTAATTTTGTCTGAACTGCAAGCGCCATTACCAAATGAACAAACCATTTAATCCACTTAGCAACATAATAGACCTGAAGGCTCTTGAAAAGGATCTTGTAACTAATTTTATATTAATTTAACTCAAGACCATGCTTTAGACAAAAGTTGGATCATAATCAGGCAAGTATCAGGCGTCATTTATTTTCAGTAGGGCAACGCACAGAAAGTATAACATTGACCGGCGTTTCTCCTTCAAAATTTGTTCATTGCCCTGTCCTAGAGCACGAGCATAAAACACAAGGACACATTTAACTTAGACCACTTCTAAGGTCCTAACTAGGGCCGGGAATAAACGAATAAACTACCTCCTAATCGTACTTACGTTTGGTGTTTGCTAGGGCGCAAGCACATGCAAAGATCGAGCAAACTTATCCTTCTAGTCTTTGACGTGATGCTCACAACAAAAACGGCAAATACATATCAAATTACATGAACAGAGGACGCTATAAATTCAACATTTTATATACCTTTCAACGTATACAAAGGTACCAACATGATTTACAATACGCAAGATCGAAAGTATACTTTGCCGTGGCACTGGATATAACTGCTGCCCTTCTGATCTCTCAGACTCTCCAGGTAGGAAAAATAATAAACTATAATAATGTAAATACTTAATAGCAGGCAAAGACAGAAGGTAGGAAAAACGACATAAATTTCTGAGCCAGTAAAATACAAGCAGTAAACAAACACCCAAGATTAAGTCATCTAATTCCCGAAGTCCAAACCCCCCAAAGTCTTGAGAGACTCAGCAAAGTCATCGCGGACTCTGTTTCGCGAAGACCATGAATATTACAAGACCACGCTTGTTCTTGGATTAACTTGCAAGATTACTGGTCTTTTCTTACTAAATAGTAACCCAACTATTACGAAACTAAGTCCAATAAGTGCTCAGCCTATAAAGCCAACTACTTTGCTTGCAGTAGACAAACGCCTAGCTGGCAATACTCCTAATATTCCGTTAAAGCGACCACGGCTTTACCCCAAATTCTAATTTTTTTTTAATAAACTTGCAAGATGATCAAGCTTTTTTTACCCATTAATTATTAGTGTGAGAGGCGAATGGCGGCGGAGTTACAGACTTTGGGCCATCAAACCCGCCGCCTGTAATAGCCATCACCATAGTACTTATAGCAAATCCTAAGGCTGTTTATAAACGCTTTCAAATGTGACTCCCTGCTCTCTAAACAATTTTTCTAATACGTTCTGCTAGCGTTTGCGTCTTCATATAACATTTTTTCGATAGTTACTCTTATTCTATCATCTTGAGTTCGTAATAGGTCCTCGGTATATTAGTCTTCACTCTATTTCCTAGCCGATCTCCTCTTGTTCAAGATCTTTTTAGTCTTTGGGTTAATCTTACATTATATCATGGCCTAAGTTGGTCGTCATCCAGCCTCAAAAACGTTTTTTTCTTTTTCTCTTTTAATGCCCATTCTAGTTGGACCAAGTTTTGCTAAAATCGATTTGATAATTCGCGCTCTGGATGGTTACTTAAAAGTACGATCAAGGGGCTAATAATTTCTGCATAGGCAATGAGGGGAAATCAATAATTCATTTAACGCTGTTTTCCTTCAGAAAACTGGTTTTCTTCTGCTTCTATTGAAATATTAATTCCCTGCTGAAAGATTTAATTCTTAAGTTCCATGTTTTGGCATTTGGTTATCTGACGGAGTTCTATGCAAGTTTTTTTTGAAGTTTTAGAAACAGCCGATCCCGCCCTTAATTTTGGTCTAGCAATGCCAAGGCCGAATTTTGATCTTTCACCTGATCTAATTCTAAATGAACCCACCGTCAAAAAACTTTGTATGAGGTCGAGGTATTAGTTTAAGCCGACCAATTTGCCCCGTTGATCGTTTTTACAGACAAATGACCATCTATTAATTCAAAATCATTTGGGACCTATAGAAATCGGGAGGTTCTTGACCATAAACTTTATGATAGCAAGCTCCGGACCGTACTTTCTTGTTAAATTCACGCTGTGTGCATTGAGAGCGGTTGAGCGATGCTGTGTCAAAGGGATCATATCACTCATTGTCTCTCCACGATCAAAAAACATCATAATCTTCTTATCAGCTCAAATTCCTTGCCTGTTTTTAGGGGATAAATAACTTTTTTATATTGCTACATAAAAAAGTCCACAACAATACAATATGTCTCGATTCTTAACCCGCATAGAAAAACTGAAAGAGCCCCTTGGCGGTGAAGGGAAATAAACGGAATATTATTGGTCCAATAATCCATCTACTATATAAGCAGATCAAATTCTTACAGACAAAATTTCCAGACTTAGGCCGGATGCATTAGATGTGCCAGCTCTGCGCGTCATACCTTTCAAAATAGAACTCGTTTTCAACAACAGAACCCAAACAGGAACAGTTGTACATAATTTGTGGGCGGGCAATTGTTAAGAAAATTTCTATAAACTTGAGGGTCCAAGGAAATAATTTTCTTTACATAATGCAGACATAATTTTATAACCTATTCTCTGATCTATGTGTCTAACCGGAATGAAAGGGATATCTGTGCTTTTCAAGAATCGAAAATGAAGAAGCACTAAAACATAAATAGGCGCTGGATATACAAAAGACGTTCAAAAAGTAGTAAAAAAGCCTTAAATTTTTGCGAATTGTAATCGCATTGTTTTCCATTCCCCAAAAGTTTGCGTTTGTTAAAAAGCGCAATGCGCCATACATTACAAAGGGGCATTAACATGACAGATTGTCATTCGAACTAACTTTTAATGAATACAAACGTGTTATCAAATCACAGCCGTGCCAGAAGCAATTACAGCCTTTCTGACAACTTCGTTAGAGTTTGACGTTGTAAGCAACTCCTAATATTGAGCAAGGCTGTTTGGGCACTCAATATGAGACAAATTAGGTAATATATTACAAAAGAGTGATTCATCTATCAACATATCCAAAGCAGGGCAGACACAATAAGGAATTTTAGTTTTAGGTCGCAGCAAGATCGCTTAAAGGTTAATTTAATTGCTGATTGAAGATGAATAACCGATCAAAAAAGGTATGTTGAAAGTTTTTTAATCCTAAAATAACGAAATAGCAATGTTCGATTGAGGGTAGTCCACCAACTCTTACGCTAGCGGCTCAAAACTATCATCATTTTGATGAAATAAGAAAACTGTTTTGAGGCTGGAGTTGTAGAAATCCAACAGTTTACCGTTCGCTTCAAAAAGATTATACATCTTCACAATGTTAGCTTGATGAATTATTTAACACCGAAATACGGTTTATGGAATTACCTAAGTCAACAGAGATAATCATTTGCATGGAAGCGGGAGAGCTGTGAGGACGTAATAAACATTCAAATTGTGATAAAGAAGAAGAAGCCGATAAAACCTCTTAAAGTACATTTGTTTTTAATATATTATGCGCAGCCTTAATATTGAGAGATAAACAGATTAAAAGAGTTTAGTATAACAAAATAATTTTTTTATTTAAAAAAGATGTCTGTTCATGATTTCCAAACGTGCCAACAAAAGCGCCGCCAAAAGAAGGGATAGCAAGGCAATTTCTGCTGTTATAGAAATGCCCCTAACCATAAAAACCTTCAGATAACAAACATTACACAAATGCCAACAAAAACTAGAGCATGGAACCTTGTCAAATACATCAAACCAAAACGAAGGTTTCAGCTGCCTTAATGCTGTTACAAATGGTTAATACTGTGGCATCGACTATAGGTGCACCTATCAGCAGGAACGTATCGTATGTCTCTTAAGCAACGGCCTAGGCGCACGACCGCATCTATACCTCAGCGGTTTGTCTTTAGCTCTTGGCCTGTGTTCATTAGCTGAAATGTGCTGCTAGCAAAAAACTAAAAAGTACTAAACTCCAAAGCACACAGCTAGGTTCAACAATAACAGTCTAAACATAGTTCCGTTCAAACTGACAATAAATAAAGCGCTAGCTGACTCAAACATCACGATGAAAAATATAGTCGATTTACAGGCCGATTTTGATGAATACAAAAGACAAAAGTTTGGATCTTCAAAGAAAAGGCGAGGGCAATTTTTTCTCAACAGCCATGACCCCGATCATATAAAATAAGAATGCTTAAAAAAAGTAAACGAGACATTAAACTCTGTCTAAACAGTCTCACAATAACATACAGACAACCAAAAGGTTTTATACTTTAGTTTATTAAGTCCAAGCACAAAAAGACCGTTGATATTGGTTCTGCTTAAAGTGATTTTTTTTTTAATATAAATAAATATTTTGCTTAGAAAATAAGACAGCATGCTACGAATATAGGAATGACAAGACGAATTTTTATGAAGGAATGCTTGTAGAAGAGAGCGTTATTTAACAGAGCACTGAGATGATATTGATTTAGTAGTCATTGACCCAACAAACGAAGCAGGCAAGTTTGTTCATGCGATTTCTCCGTTCCAGGCAACCTAACAATATACCCACCACCCGTTAAAGTTAATGTTAGCATGTTTTTAATCGACTATGTAACAATAAATGAAGAAAATATCTATGAAGTCTGGGTCTCAACTAGAAACAACAGACTATTCTTTCTCATAATGACCTTAACACCTGGTTGGGCAGACCAACGCTTTACACAGTTTGATGTGGCCTGCTGAAAGTAAGCCTAAAATTAAGAGGCCTCTGGCTGGACAGAGGATAATGTCCTAAGATTAGATTAAAACAGCTAAGTATTCGCCGATTGTAGGCAGGGCTTACATTCCACAACCCGTGATTGTCTTTAAAGAAGCAAGTTGTAAACATAAAAAATCAGACAACAAATGTTTCATGTGTTGCGTTCTGCAAGGCTGCTAAACATTTCCGCTAAACACAGCAGAGAGAGTTGACTAACTATCGGCAATACGGCCAAAGATCATAATCTTCAATGAATATCCTTTCCTGTAAGTGTAGACCAAATTGATCAGTGATTTGAATAACAAAACACCGCCTATAACTGTTATCATGTTAACACAAGGTATGAGGAAACAACATTGGTGCCAATAAAAGTGTCCAAAACAGTCCCAACAATAGGGCGACCATCCAAAAGTCATGTGGACTTACTCCAAAATCATTTCGTCCAGCAGGGCTGCCCCATTACACATTGATACGACGCAAAATGAGTAGATTAAATTGGCGCATACTTCAAAAAAACACTAACCTACAAGAATACTTTCTGCAGAAAAATGTTTAACAAGAATTCCATCTGAGCAAGCCGCGAGTGAACATATAAAAACATTGTAAAAGTTCTGTAGACTGTAATACAGAACTAACACTACGTAACTACGCCCCCTCCTGGATCTAAGGTTAGTTTTAAGAACTGGAAACGGCTGCAAGACAAGTCCATACGTAAAGGGTTTACGCCAGACTTCCGATGTCTGCTATTGATTCTTATGAAGGGCCACCGCCGACACAAGAACTTCGAAAACCAGTCCTTCAAATGAGTAATCATCAGATTTTGTTTCATTTGCCTTCATTATTGTTAGTCGGATGTGCGTTTTTAAATTCAGAACCATAATTATAAAGAGGACCAGATGCAGCAGAAACATTCTAAAACCATTGCAGCAAGTGCGCAATTGACTGTTTCTAATAATCTAAACTTATCTGAAATCATAAAGGCGCCTGAAGACCAACAACAGTATGACCCGAGCCACGCATTGATTGGATTTGCGTTTAGAGCTAACCCCAAGTAGAGTAAACCCCCATGTAAGAGACCATAATCACATTAGTGGGAATTTAGAGGGGCATATGCGCAACAGTAAAAGCAACTTACAACTAAAGTTTGAACCAAAGACCAGTAAGCATCCTGTATTCAATCATAACTTGCGAGGTTACTACTCTCATCTAAAATAATTAAAGCAGAGGACGAATGCCTTCAGGTGTGTCATTCATTCACAGTCATCAGAAAAGTACATGTCTTAAAAATCTAAATAACAAGTCTTTTTATAGACCTCTAAGCAACCCAAGATTGGGATCATTATATGTCCACTAGCTATGTCCTGAAAGACCCTGTGCCCCAACTAACGGTTAATAAATATAATGACCAACTCTTGTTAGAAAGGGCGTTTACCCTTATGAGTACAAGAACAGTTGGTAAAAGGTTTGACAAAGATACACTCCATCCTAAAGTCGCGTTCTTTTTCTAGTCTTATGTAGTAAAGCAACAGCGACTCCGATTACCAGCATGCCAAGATGCGAGGCAGAAGTAAGATTTTAAAAGCGATGGGAGAATATCACGAACTCCTACTGTGATGGCTGATGTATGTATGTTGCGGACGTCATTTGAAAATTATATGAAAGACCTGCATGAAACTTATAGCCTTGAACCGCGCATTAGCATTTCTGCTCCCGGTATGATTGGTAAGCCTTTCTTAAATGTATACAGGAGTACAATTGATTTATGTGTCAGATTACCAGATGTAAACGTATGATTGAAAACGGATTTGCGTGAGGAATAGTATGGGCGTCGGCATCATTACTGTAAACAAACAACAAATACTTGTACGATATTATCCGAGTAAAAGGTCTAACTATCATATGTATTTAGATGCAAACAATCTGTAGGATTTGGGCTATGGCGCAATCCACTTCCATTACGTAACTTTAAAATGTCACACAGGTAGAATAATATTCAAAAAGCATTACAAGTGGTTTTAGCAGTATTTGACGCCCGTGACAACAGCGCTTTTTCAATCTAGAAGTTGACTTAGAATTTCCCATGAACTTCCATGACCAGCATAATGACTATCCATTAGCAGAATAAAGGTCTGAAGATTGGATCCAAGAGAGCCACCTAAACTCTGTGCCCAATCTTCGTGGCAAAAAAACATTATGTCTGCCCATTACAGACTTCTACAATTTATTTAAGACATGGTTTGAAGTTACATCAGTTTCATCGCATAATTGCTTTTGATCAAAAACAGTTTTCATGAACAAACATCATGAAGACACTGATCTTAGAACAAAATCACAGAATGCTTCATAAAAATACTTTTTTCAAGCTGATGAACAACAGCAGTTTTCGGAAAAGACTATGGAGATATCCCCACAAGCGTAAAGATGACAGATTGGTCACCAGAGAGAATTGAAGGCAATTAAGCTAACTTCAAAAACTTAATTAATCAGGACTTATAAAAAGATTTCATGATCAGCTTTTTTTGGCATAACGATGAAAAAAAAGAAATTCAAATTAGACAAACCCGTTTTTATTGGTTTAACTCGTTTAGAAATATTCAAGCTTTTGATGTTATAATTTCTTTATGACTACTTAAAGCCCTCGTATCCTGAGGTCCTAGAGGTGATTTACACAGATACATATAGTATTGATATAGATATCCCTTACTGAATACATCAATAAAGAACATTGAAACCGAAGTGGCAAAAGGTCATGCGGGGTGGTACGACACATCTCTATACCCTAAGATTCGCCTTTTGCATTCAATTACTCAACAAGAAGGTTTTAGGAAAGATGAAGGATTAAATTATCTGGAAAGGTGATCAAGGAGTTATAGGGGTAAGGATCAAAAGAATGTACAGTATTTCGTAGCCAGTAGAAAATCATTAAGAAAGCAAAGGGAATATCTCGGCAGTTGTATGTGGCAGTCAAACATATCACTTGTGGCAATAACAACGAAGGCAATGTTTTGGCAATTAAGGAACTTTCTCATGACAACGGTAAAACTGGCGATCTAAACTACATGAGATCAACACAACCGTTTGTAACAAAGAAGTCGTAAAGAAAGAATCAAACACAAACGTGATGTTGTAATTCTCATAGTTTTCATATGCAATTGGGCCACAGGAGAACCGTAAATTAATTACAGCGGAACAGTGTCTGTGGCGGTAAATAATGCTGCATTTCTTCATCAACAAAAGAACCTTTGAGAGCTTCTGTATGTTTTGTTGTGTCATTTCTCGTAAATAATACACGGGCGTGATATCATTTTTACATTCTTTTTTATTTCGTACGGTCAACAAACACATCCAAATTGGATCGGTTGCCTCTGATGCGAGTGTCCCCTCAGCTTCCCCCCTGTGAAATCAAAGGTACCTTACTTTCAATCCAAATGGTAATAGTTTGGCCGGATGAAGACTCACCTTCAAGCACATTTAATATGTTTTTCTTTTGGATTGCTTGTACTGGTTTGTAGCCATAGAAATTCTTCTTAAATCATATTCGCGCACAACTAGGGTCAATCTTTCTAACCCATTCTGTGTTGCGAGAATAGTCAATCAGCTCTCTGTGTATACTGGTAGTAAAAAATTCTTTCATATAACTGTTTGGTTAAAGTTTTCAACTAAATCCTGTGAATTTTTTCTGTGAACACCGGAATGCCTCTTTTAATGTAACTCTAAGTTTAACAATAATTGATTCACTGCCTTAAATCTTTTCCACATCAACTTTAATCATGCGAGGGAAAGTAACGG
The DNA here is from genome assembly GCA_018398815.1 of Conus ventricosus. Lineage (NCBI taxonomy): Eukaryota > Metazoa > Mollusca > Gastropoda > Neogastropoda > Conidae > Conus > Conus ventricosus. Next base: position 40,996,970 of record CM031614.1, read on the forward strand.
TGCCACGGATGTAATATTAGATGAATGGCAAACAGCAACACAGAAGCACTCATTTGTGTTAAGGTTCTGCATCATATTGTATCATGAAGCCATGTCAATGTGACTGTGAGTGCGTACTTAAAAACTGTTTCTTTTCGTCTAATCCTGTCAGAGGGTAAATATAGAAGATCCATTGATGGGTGTCGTTTGAGGTTGTTATTAACAAAGAGTGGTCTCTGTATTCGATAGAGGTGCAGGTAAATAAATTGCACAAATCGCCTGTTTAGATAACCATACTATTGCTGTTTTTTCCTGACTCCAGCTGCTTGGCTTAGCTTTTAATTGCTTGTGATGCCCCTTCCAATATCCTTTGGAGCGAATAAATAGATTTTGTTCAATTTTTTATTCAGCCAATATTATTGCAACAAATTACACGATGTCATACCAACGACAATAAACCCCGATTTCTTGCATCTTTTGTTTTCTGATGGTTTGAAAAAAGTCACTGAATTTTGGTGTGGGGCAATGACTGGACCGTTTGCCTGTTACTAGATAAAATTGTTTTTATTTGCTTGATCAACATTTTTAAATGTGTAAGCTGCATGCCCCCTGACTTTTCAGTGTGTCATTAATAAAATCTAAACTGCTCAAGTCTCTGCTTTTCATAGCGGTCTTGTGCCAGGCTTCTAGTTGCTCCACAAAGCTTTGTTATTACTTTTTCTCATCGTCCCGTCATTCCCCAGTTTAACTAAATGCAAAATTACTGCCCCGCTAAAAGCAAGCGCATTCTCCACAGTATCGCCGCCTATCTATTATATGCGAGGAAGCCATTTATATTAAAAGCTATTTTTTTCTCACTTAAAATTGTCTGGAATTAATCCTACTTAACTAGAAAATCTTTCTGTGGCAACCGAAGCTTATCAATGAGTCCAAGACAGCATAAGCTGAAATCCTCAAAGTCTATTTTGCCAAGATCTGCTGGTTTAATTCTAAACCAATCTTTTACCAAGCATCGTGTATCCTATACTTAGTGCCCCACGCAATAACAGCAGAAGGTATACAAGTTTGCAATAGTTATTTCGGTGCTCATTTTTAAGTAAAATAAAATAATTATAATATATAATAAAAAACATGAACATTGAAGATCTACTACAGCTACAAGGCAAGCCTAAACTTTCCTGAACTATAATGACCAAGTTGATGATCAAGCTATTATGCCCAAAATGGAAAGTCTGAATTCTTTGCAGCGTTGTGGAAAACAAAACATACCTCGGAACTGAAATCAGTATTGTGAACAGATTCAACAAATTTCCGCCGCAAGACAATTTTTAACAGTATCATAACAGTATTAAGCGCAGCTGGGGTCAGATGGTTAAAAGTGTGGGCAACGGTTCTTAGATTGTACACTAAACTAGTCAGTAGATTTGCTCCAATTGATTCTGAACAATATCTAACGTAATGAATATAACGCAAAGATCCATTTTTTAACAAAGTCATTAGAGTCTCTATGATGTGATCTAATACTACATGATTGGGAAAAAAAAACCCAAGTTGTTATCGGCCAGCGATCATGGGATAATAAGCTTTTAATCAAATAGATTTTGTTTCCCTTCAAATGAACGAGCTGGAAAATCAACAAACCAAAAACACAGAATCATGTGGAGAAAGTAACAAGCTAGAAAATCAGCAGAAATCCCTGAATCAGGTGGAACCATTAAAATCCTTGGCGTGTTGAAGCATGGAAAAAATTAGCAGAGTTTAACAGGACAAAAAAAATTATGTAACAGAATATAACTCAATCATGAAAACATAACACCCGCCAACGCCAGAACAAGATGAATCAATGCCCGCAATAAAAACTCCATGTGATACGGGCCCCAAAGTCATCATGGAATATTGAAACTTAAAACTGTTGCCATTTTTTGGCGCCATTGCTGCAGTTTGGGGTACGTTTATTGGATGCTATAAAATCAAATACACAATTGCAACAGAAACAAAAGCATCAGAAAAAAGACCAGAACCATTAAATGCAGAAAAGACAACTGCACGCCAAAACCGCCAATAACAAGCACCAGTTTTGACCAATTTCAAATGGAATAATATTTTTAAGAACTAAATTTTAAAATTTTTTAATAAAAATAGATCATGTGGCTAAATATATAATGAAGGAGTCAATAAAATAAATACTGGATCTATAAAAAGGCATTTCCATATACCAGAATTGTAGATCAATTCGGTTGCTATCCGAGTATTGCAAACCTTCTCTTAAGATCTATGCAGAAATCGCTGAGCAAGACAACCTCAACGATTACACTTTTTGAGCCGTGTGTGTACTATCTTCGACAACTACAATTTAAGATAAAAACATAGAATGTTTTTTTTGATAATTATAAAGAAAACTTTAAAATAAGAACTTGGATAGTACTTATGAGGATACATATAGGATGACTTGAGGATGACTTGAGTAATGAACTTAGAAGTGACGTCAGTAGAAACTTATAAGTGACATAAGTAGAAACATATAAGTGACATTTGGGGTTGCTTAAAAGTATGACTGAGGATGACTTGAGTACAAAACTTGAGGATTACTATAAGTAAAGAACTTAGAATGACGTGATTAACAACTTAACTAAGGACTTGAGGTTGGCCTTACGGTGACTTTAAAAAAAAAATTTTAATTTTTTTTTTTTAATTTTTTTTTTTTTTTTTTTTTTTGTTTATAATTTTTTTTTTTTTATTTTTAAATTTTTTATTAATTTTTTTTATTTTTTTATTTTATGTTTGTTTAATTTTTTTTTAATTTATTTTTAATTTTTTATATTTTTTTGAAAGTGTATATCACCCTTTAAATTATGCACAAAAATATAATTACCTCCATCCCTGAATAAATTATCTATTATATAGATCAGTGAGAGAGAATTGATTAATAAAAATTTGTTGTTTTTGTGTTTAATTTGCTAAAGTTTTTTAATATAAAAATTGTGACAAAGTAGCTACGAAAAGTACATTAAGCACAGTTGTTTGTTTAAACCTTTAAAACAATTCTTCTTGAAAAAAAAACATTTTAATAACACCCCTCAATTAAGCATAAACACCATAAAAATAATAAAGCTTTCATTTTGTACAGTAATATATATTAATCCAAAAAGTGTAAAGTTGGGAATATGCCTGCGGTTGTTTTGTGCTTGTTTGTGTTGGTGTAAAGTCTAAATTTGGCCCTTCTTCTCTTCCCTATAGTTGGACCCTTCCCATTTTTCGGTTTAGTCTATTTCCCCCCACCTGCGCGGCTATAAAACGCCCTCAAACCACAAGTTATGTCTGGGTCACTGGCGTAGGCTAAAACGAGCCCGCAAACCCAATGTGTTTTGGTCCTAGGGAAGGGCCCACTGAAAAATGGGGTGAGATGAATTGCCCCAAATTAGACAAACTGAAATTAGCAACCAAGTGTAGAAATACCACTATTTGAAGGCTATTCCCCAAACTCATCGCATCAGATCCACATTTATCTGTGATCCTCTGGATCTGTATTGGGGCCCTAGGTGCGCCATAAGTGGTCTCAAGTTAGACCTCATGGGTGATCATTAAAGTGGCTAGAATGCTAATAGTTTTGCATTTTTTTATTAAAAAGTTTTAGTAAATTAAGTAATAAAAACTGACAAAATCGTTATTTTTTGGTTTATGAGACTTACTTTGACAGAGAAACAGTAAAATATGCTGATTTTAGTTCACATTCGCGCGAAAAACTCGTTGAGGACAATGGCCCAGAACAAGTAGACGATTTCCCTGTTCTCCACCTTCCCTTACTTGTAAGAGGTTCGACTTCCCAATCACGTGTGACAGAAGACACTATAGCGCATTCCATTAAAAAAACCGTGATTGAATGGTGTATTATATGGAATCAACTCAGTTGTCCGCTTACACTCTTGTCTCTTAGTTAATGTACTTTTTTATTGTGACCTCTCCCCCTCAGCCCCCCCTCCCCCCTTCTGCCCCCCCCCCCTCACTCTCTCTCTCTCCAAACACACACACACACCAGCAACACACACACACACACACCACACACAACACACACACACACACACACACACACACACACAAACACAAACACACGCATACAACATACATACACACATACACCGCAAACATGCGCTCGCACACACACACACACACACACACACACCACACACAACAACACACACACCACACACCACACACACACATACATACATACATACATACATACATACATACATACATTACATACACGCACACTGCATACACCCTACGCGTACACATGCACAAACGAAATGCAAGCTGCGGCGACACACACTCGCGCGAAGCGCTGCACGACACACACACACACACAGCAACACACAACGCACACACCGCACACACACGCACACACACTCACACACCGCACACACACGCACACACACACACACAACACACACACGCACACACACACACACAACACACACACACACACATGATTTCTTATTTTTAAATGTTTTTGTATTTCCCTCCACAATTTGTCACTTCGGAGAACTCTACCGATACTAGAAAAAGAGCCAAGCCATAATTTTATTCGCGAAAAAACCTTACACGGGTAAATCAGAGATAGATAGAGAGATGAGAGAGAGAGAGAGAGAGTATAGAGAGTAGATAGAGAGAGAGAGAGAGAGAGAGAGAAAGACAAAGATTTCTTCTTAAGCATTGGCCCTATGCTAAACGGAAATTTGGGGTCAGTGCTATTTACATGAACTTGAGAGAAACTGTCAATCAACACTAACACCTGGACAACCTTGACATACATTGACCAGGTATTAATATCAGCGCAGTACAAACAAAGTCGGTTTGTTCCATGTCTATTGGCTTCAATCATTTCCTTCTTTATCAAGGTTGTTGGTTTTTCGATACTGTGCGGTCTTGTTCAGGGCCTGGAATTTTTCGTATTCTTCAGTGATCACTTATTGTCGCATAGGTCAAGGATGTCGTTTGAGATCCATGCTTGGTGTTTCTTCCTCTACGCCAGTCAAGTACCTCCTCTGCTGTTTCGCAGATGCCCTCATTTGAAGCTGTTTGAGGAGGTCGTTGAAGTCACTGTCCCAGAGGTTGAGTGCCGCGAACCTGCCTCCCTAGCTGTGCCTGGAATCCTCTTCTATCTCTGGGTCCTTTTAACTTCTCCAGGACCAAACTTTGATTCGTGGCCTGCTCAGCTTGTACTCTTTTTCTTCAATTTGATCTTCATTGTGAGCAGCACGAGATCGTGGTACGTCTGCCTACACATCACTCCGGGTTATTTCTCGACCTTTGCTTTATTGCTGCTTGATTGAAAGCGCCGCGGAGTGAGGAACAAAGTCGATCTGGTTGAGAGTCAGTTCGTTCGGCGCATGCCAGGTTGTTGTTCTTTTCTTGACAGCATTGTGGGGTAAAGGTGTGGCAATGGAGAGCCGATGGGTGCAGGCAAACACCAGAAAGGCGAAGTCCCCCTGTCCGTTAGTTTCCCCCTGTGCCGTATTGACCCACTGTTTCCAGCCCAGTCTTTTTTTTAATTGTAGGCACCTGGGCCGACTTAGGCGTTAAGTCCCCCTGAACTATGATGATGAGCTTTCTTGTGGGCATTTTCTGATGGTGTCTTCTACTTCTCGTAGAATTCTTTTCCACCGGCCTGATCTATCGTGGCTGGTAGATTGGAGCATACACCTGTATTATGTTGATGTTCTTTGGTTTGGCTGGACACACGAATGCTGATTTGATTTCGCTGTTAACAGGTGTGGCAGCTCAAGATGTCATCCATGATTTCTTTGCGTACGCTGAAAGCAACGTCCATTGTCATGTAGAGACTCTTACGCCACTGTACCACATCTTGTGGTCCATCCTCTGTGATTGCTCTCCACAGACTGTCCATCCTTACTCCGACATACCCACAATGTCCATTGGTAACGTCCCTCGGCTCGTGCTCTGTTTCTTTGTTACTTGCCGCACATGAATGTGAGTGTAACAGAACAATTCCAGGTTCCACTGGTTAATTTTCTCAGTTGGCAGCTTGTTAATATGTCTTTGCCCCAGTAGCTGTACTTTTCCCTTCCACCCTGGTGTCTTGTCATTTGGAAGCGCGGTCGTTGGTAACCCGGATCCCCGGCCGATCCGGTATGATACTGGCTATTGGTTGTATCTCTCATGACATTTCTGTGGGCGTAGGTTTAATCCTTGGTGTCGCCAAATCCCTCTCATTCTTCCCACTGTGACAGGTAGTACTGTGGGCTACAGACATTAAAACCATATAGCAGACCATAAAACAAGATATAAAAAAGAAAAGTCACAAAAAAGTTATAGAAATGAACACATAAAATCAGCCAGATTCTCCTTCATGTTGAATTTTGATGGGGCAAGGATGGATGATTGATGACTGAGGTTACCTAAACCTGATGAGGCTGTTTTCGTGTGGTTTCTAGGTACCTAGAGATGATGGTGTCCTTGTTTTATGCTTCAATATGGCTTTATTAGTTATGAAATTGTCAATGATTGAACCAAAACTCTATTGAAACACAACAAACAGAGGATTAGAGAGTTTCTGATATCTTCATGACAAAAGCGTGTCCACAAGCTGGAAGATGAATTTTTGTGTTTTTGATAATTAAAACATAACAAATGGTGGATTTCTTTCGTGTTCATCTTTTTTTTGTGTGTTTTTATTTATTTTGGATAAAAACGTGTATTAAACGCAGTAGCCCCAACAACGATAAGTTTTTAAAAATGATCAAGAAGTGAGGGAAACAAAAGGTGAGTGAAGTATAGAATCAGAAACATGTTAGCTACATTGTGCTTCTTCTTCCCCACTCCCCCCCCCCCCCCCCCCCCCCCACCACCCCCCCCCCCCCCCCCCCCCTCTGCTCCACTGTACCCCCTTCTTTGGCTTTGGCAAATTGTGTGAACAGCTAAAAACAATAGAAAATGAAAAGTTTATGAAATAAAATGAACTAGACAATTTGTAAAGTAACACAATACTAATCATATAAGCCATTCCCACAAAGAATATGTGAATGATTTAAAACACATTACCTCTTCAATCAGATAGTAGACTGCGGAAAACCAAAGTAAGTAAATGAATCTGAATATGAGACCTATTCAGTTCCTCTTTTATTCCGTGTTTGCCCCTCCACCCTTCTTTTCCTTCTCATCTCTGCAAATTCATTCTTATCCTCACTTCAACATTTTCTATTCAGAACCTCTTTTTCATAAAATGAATTCCACATTATGATGTATTAAGTATCAACTACAAACCACGTGCATATCAATGTACTGTGCGTATTTTTACCTGTTCTTGATGGTGCCTTGTCGTGGTGTATGTAATTACCAGTCAGGCATCGAAACTTTATGGTAAGCCATGTTTTGAGGACACCTTGTATACTTGTTTAGTTTGCATTTAGTCTTGATTGATGTTGTTCAATAAAAAAAAAAACAACAGTTTTTTTTCAAGCAAAAGACTATTTTCCTTCTTTTCCAATTGTGTTGGAGGACGACATACTGAAATGACGTAAAATGGCCAAACGAAACAAGGCAACAAAATGCAATTATGCTTGAGCTTATCAATTTTCTTTTGTGTAAGTGTTCAACTCTGTTTTTATTTTTTTTAGCACCGTGTGTGTGTGTGGTGTGTGTGTGTGGTGTTGTGTGTGTGTGAGTGTGTGTGTGTATGTTTGATGTGTGTGAGTGTGTGTGTGTGTTGGTGCATCACATATGTGTACTTACAAACACACACACTCTCAGACCCACACACTCACACACAAAACACGTGCGAGCACACATGCACCCGTGCTCGCACGCGCCCTAAAAGAGGTTATTTATTAAATGCGGCAGGCTGCCATTTATATTTTGCTCAATGCTGAACAGCCGGGATTATCCGATCCCTCCCACCAAAAGTTACTTCTGCTTGTGATGAGCAGTTCGGGTAGGTAGTGGTGGTCCTCAAGGGGAAGGACTGGTATCTTTCAGTTAAAGTCCTATAAAAAAGCACCTCCAACCTCCTCTCTTGCTTGCTAGATATAGAAAGAGCAACTATCCAGTAATAGTCAATCTAAAAATTTGTACTTTATCTCGGGACAGTTGACAAATACTCAAGAGTGGGCACAGAATAAATTCTCCTTGGGGCTGTGCACTTAAAAGTACGTGTACTGCGCGAGCACAGACTGGTACGCCCAACTGAAAGTGCGGAACTATCTTTGCTCGCGAGTGATACAAACAATCAATGCTGTATGAACAACAACAACAAAACTGACCACAATTAAAAATTAATTTCACACCCTCAACATTATCTTATAAATCCAAGTGTAATATACAATTGCATGCTAAGGTCTTTGTTTAGGGCTGAACTATTTCTTCCGACGTTTACCTCATTATTTATAGAGTAGAAGTTCTTGGATGAATTGTGGTTTGAGTCCACATGAATCCAGAACTTACGATATGTTGGAGAGTGAAGTGTAAAACACTCTCATTTTTCTGGTTGACTTGTCCACCTACTCTATGGGCATACTGATCTGTGGGCACTTGCAGTGCTGGTGACTGTGTCCACCATCTCTATATGCGGCTGATCTGTGTGCACGTCAGTGCTGGTGTACTGGTCCACCTCCTCTAAAGCATGCTATCAGTGGGGCACTGCAGTGCAGGAGACTGTTCCACTTCTCTATGAGCAGCTGATCTGTGGGACCCTGCATTGCTGTGGACTGGTCCACCTTCTTCATATAGGCAAGGCTGAATCTGTTTGGACTGCAGATGTAGGTGACTGGTCCACCTTCCTATAGGTCAGACTAGATCTTTGGGCACTGCATAGCTGGTGAGACAGGTCCACCTTTCTCTAGGTCAGGCTGATCGTGGGCACTGCAGAGACTGGTGACTGGTACCACCTTCTCTAAAGGCAGGCTGATCTTGTGGCACTGCCAGTGCCTGGAGACCGTCCACCTCTCTATGGGCAGGCTGATCTGTGGGCACATCATAGTGCTGGGATGACTGTGGTTCCACCTTCTCTATGGCAGCTTGATCTGTGGGCAACTGCAGTTCTGAGACTGTCACCATTCTCTAAAGCAGGCTTGATCTGTGGGCACTGCAGTGCTGGTGGACTGTTTCACCTTCTCTAGTAGGCAGGCTGAACTGTATGGACTTCAGTGCTGTGACCTGGTCCACCTTCTCTATAGTGCAGGCTTTGATCTGTGGGCACTGCAGTGCTGGTGACAGTTTCACCATCTCTTCTAGGCAGGCTGATCTGTTTGGACTGCAGTGCTGAGTGACTGGTCCACCATTCGTCATATGGCAGGCTTGATCTGTGGCTACTGCAGTGCTGTGACTGTGTCCACCTTCTCTTTGACAGGCAGATCATGTGGGGACTGTCAGTGCAGGTGAATGGATCACTTCCTCTATAGGTCCGGAGCTGATCAGATAGTACTTGAGTGCTGGTGGACAAGTGTCACCTTCTCTAGTAAGGCATTCATTGAGCCTGATTGGAACTGTCAGTGCTGGTGAGACTGGGTCCCACCTTCTCTCTATAGGCAGTCTGTCTGTTGGTCCTGCAGTGCTGGTTGATTGGTGTTCAACCTTCTCTATAGGCAGGCCTGATCTGTGGGGCACTGCAGTGCTGGTGACTGGAGATATCACCTTCTCTATAGTCATGCTGATCTGTTTTGGACTGACAGTTCTGGTGACAGTGTCCACCTTCTCTATAGGCAGTGTTATCGTGTGGGCACTGCAGTTAGGTTCGCTGGTTCACCTTCTCTATAGGGGGCAGGCTTGATCGGTTTGGAATTTTCAGTGCTGGTGACTGGTCCACCTCTCTATAGGCAGAGTCGATCTGTATGGACTGCAGTGCTGGTGACTGTCCACCTTCTCTATAGGCAGCTGATCTGTGGGCACTGCAGTGGCTGGTGTACCGGTCCACCTTCTCTATAGGCAGGCTGAATCTTTGGGCAACTGGCAGTGCTGGTGTGACTGTCCACCTTCGTCTATAGGCAGGCTGATCTGTGGGCACTGCAGTGCTGGTGACTGTGACCACCTTCTCTATAGGCTGGCTGATCTGTGGGCACTGCAGTGTCGTGTGACTGGACCACCTTCTCTATTAGGCATGCTTGAATCTGTGGGGCACTTGCAGTGCTGTTGACTAGTCCCACCTTCCTCTATAGGCCATGTTGAACTGTGGGCATGCGTTCGTGACTGGTCCACCTTTCTCTATAGGCAGGCTGAACTCTGCACTGCAGTCCCATTGTTGCCTGTTCACCTACTCTATAGGCAGGCAGATCTGTGGGCAACTGCAGTCTGGTTGACTGTCCCACCTTCTCAATAGGCAGCTAAGCTTGTGGGCACTGCAGAGGCTGTTGACTAGGACCAACCTTCTCTATAGCATAGGCTGATACAGTGGCACTGCAGTGCTGGTGGACGTCCACACTTCTCTATAGGCAGGCTGACTGTGGGATGCAGTGCAGGTAACTGATCCACCTTCTCTAATGCAGGCTGATCTGTTGGCCTGCAGTGCTGGTGACGTGGTCCACCTTCCTCTAGTAGCAGGGGCTGATTTGTGGGGGACTGCATGTTCATGGATAAATGTCCACCGTCTCTATAGGCAGCTGATCTGTGGGTACAGCAGTGATGATGACTGTTCCACACCTTCTCTAGCGAAGCCAGGCTGATATCTGTGGGCACCACAGGGCTGGTGACTGTCGCACCTTCTCTATAGGCAGGCTGATTTGTGTGGACAGCAGTTCTGGTAACCTGGTCCACCATCACTAAAGGCAGGCTGATCTGTGGGTACTGCATGTAGATAGGGTTCACCTTCACCTATATGCACGCTGACGTGGGTACTGTCAGAGGCTGGTGACAGGTCCACCTTCTCTATAGTCAGGCTGATCTGAGGGCACTGCATTGCTGTTAACATGGTCCACCTCACTATAGGCATATCTGATCTGTGGGACAGCATTTCAGGAGACTGGTCCACCTTCTCTAAATGCAGCTGATCTGTGTTCACTACAGTGCTGGTGACGTCCACCTTTTCTATAGGCAGGCTGATCATGATTGACTTGCAGAGCTGGTGACTGGTCCACCTTCTCTATAGGCAGGCTGAACTGTGGCACTACATTGCTGGGACTGTGTCCACCTTCTCTATAGGCAGGCCTGAGCTCTGTGGGGACTGCAGTGTCAGGTTGACTGGTCCGACCTACTCATATAGTCAGTGCAGATCTGTGTGGCAGTGTGCCGTGCTGGTGACTGTCCACCTCTCTATAGGCAGGCTGATCGTTTGTACTGCAAAGTGATGGCGTGGTGACTGTTTCCACCTACTCTATAGGCAGGTCTGATCTTTGGGCACTTGCAGTGCTGGTGTGACTGGTTTCACATTCTCTATAGGCATGCTGATCTGTGGGAACAGCAGTGCTGTGTGACTGGTCCACCTCTCTATAGGCAAGGAGGCATCTTAATCTGATGGGTGCACTACATTGCTGTGAGACATGACAACACCTTCTCTATAAACAGCAGATCTGTGGTACTCAGTGCAGATTTTGGTTGACTGGACCACCCTTCCTCTATAGGCAGTCTGTATCTGTATTGTTACTGGCAGAGGCAGATTTACTGGACTACCAACTCTATAGGCAGGCTGATCATGGGTACTGCAGTGTGGTGCTGGTGACAGGTCCACCTTCTCTATTGGGCAGGCCTGAACTGTGGGCACTGCAGTGCGTGGTGACTGTCCCACCTTCCTCAATAGGCAGGCTGATCTGTGGGCACTACAGTGTTGGAGGACTGGTCGCACCTTCTCTATAGGCAGGCTTGATCTGTGGGCACTGCAAGTGCTGGTGACAGGTCCACCTTCTCTATATGCAGGCGATCTTGGGGACTGCAGTGCAGGTGACTTGTCGGTCCCGACCATCTCTATAGGCAGCGATCTGTTGTTACTGCAGTGCTGGTGAACTTGTCCCACCTCTCAGTAAGGCGAGGCTGATCTGTGGGTCACTACAGTGGTGGTGACTGGTTCACCTAGCTCTATAGGCAGCTGATCTGTGGGCACTACAGTGCTTGGTGACTCGTCCACCTTCTCTATATGGCAGGCTGATCTGTGGGGCACATCCGTGCTAGTGACTGGTTCCACCTTCTCTATGGGCAGGCTGATCAGTGGCACTACAGTGCTGTGTGACCTGGTCTACCATCTCTAAAGCAGCTTGATCTTTGTGGTCCTGCTGTTCTGTGGACTGGTCCACCTTCTCATAAGGCATGCTGATCAGAGGGGCACTGCCAGCCTGGTGAACCTGGTTTCACCTTCTATATATCAGTGTCGAACTGTGGGCACAGCAGTGCTGGTGACTGGTCACCTTCACTAAAGGCAGTCTGAACTTGTTTGGATGCAGTGCTGAGACGTTTCCACCATCAATAAGCAGACTGAACGGATTTGAACTGCAGTGTGCTGGTGACGTGTGGTCCAGCCTTCTCTAAAGGCAGGTCAGGATCTGTGTGGGAGCTGCAGATGATGGTGACTGGTCCACCTCTTCTAAAAGGCAGACTGATCCGTTATGGGGCTTCTGTGTTTGGTCCAATAGCAAGCAGGCGACACAGCTGTCGCCAGGACTGGTTACAAGACAAAAACCTGGTTTGTAGTTAAGAAGCTGATGGAGTTCGCTTGGTGAAGTCCTCAAACTTGCCCTCTGTGCTTTCAGTAAATGTGTGAGTATCTCAACCAACAAAGGATTAATACAAGCGACATATAACTGCCCATAATTTTTCAGTTTCCCCTTCAGTTTCTTCACATCAGACTTTTAGTGGATTTTAACAAGTGATATGAGACACTATTTAAAAGCTAAACATTGAATCCAACATCTCTACAGTTTTAGTTATAACAGAAGTAACTTGGAATACAATTAGCCCAATTACAACATAGTAATTAGTCACTACTTACAAAGCATTAAGACAAACAACAGAATTCATTCGAAATCAACATGATACAGTTTTCACCCATTAAGAATACAGTTTTTTACTGTCAAGGGCAACTTCAGGGATTATCTTACAGATTGTACTGAACACTGGCATAAAAAAATCATATTGTTAAAATAGAATGTTAATCAATCATCTTAACAGATCTTTAACCGAATTGCGGTGCGACAAACTATATTATCCAAAAATAATACTCCATTTCATCATTTTCAAATATGACACCGAAGTACTGGCATAAAGTTTATACTGGTTTAAAGACAAATGGCATACATACAAGCAGTGCACAGTCTCAATTTATAAACATGTTATAGATTCGACATAGAGATCTGGTTGATCAGTTAAACCTTTCACATAACTCAGAGTAGTGAGAGAATAACCCATACTAAGACATGTTCACTTTGTGGTTCAATCTTTCAGCCTTCTGTTGAGCAGGTGAATTGCTGATAACTTTGGTTTCCTTCTTTCTGTGTTCCAAGCAACGACAGACACCCATTCCTCTGATTTGCCTGTCTGAGCTGACATTCTGCCAGAGAAACGTGACAAAGCCAATAAAAAATGTTACGGTCACTCTTGTTTGTTGACGATAATAGTGACAACTCGACACAAAGGTGCCAACTGGGCTTAACCACCACATCTTTCTGGGGCAAAGCATTCTAGTCCCATTCATTTATATTTGAGAAATGGTTGCTTTGCCTTGCTGGGTCTTTTATGTGGCAACAGAAGATGTTCAGTATGCAGCAGTCATTGCTTCGATGATGGAAGGTTGGTCTTTTTCACGAGGTTGAGCAAGCCCAACCTCGGTCCATGCAGCAGTTTTGTACATCACCCCGGCGTTTTTCTTTTTTTTCCTTCTTTTTGCTGTCCCAAGATCCTTCTGTGCACCTCAGTGGCATTGCAGTGCCACGTACTACTCATATCAGATCCCTCGTTTCCAAGGCCACAGACTAAACGACCCGAGACCCGACCACGTCCACGGACTGGAGCAACCCACAAGGAACATATAATGTCGAGGTGTCGTGGATACGGCCCACTAGAACTGAGACAGGGGCAGCACTTGCTGCTGATTCACTTTGGTGGTTCAACCTGAATCAGAAGCCGCTTGTAAAACAGCATCAGCCCCCTCGATGTCAGTGGGGCCCCGTATGCCAGCCAGCAACGTGTCCCTATCCTGACCGATGGCGCCTGTCCATCTTGCAGGCCCTGGGGGTCATACCAACAGAGAGACCAGATCTGGGCAACGGATCAGTCCTCGATCGCTCTCGCTGCCGCTGGGTGGCCTCGTGCACAAGTCACATCAGTCCACCCTGCAGTGGATTCCCTCCCACTGCAACGTGCCTCGGCAATGAGACTGTTGACTCCCTGGCAAAGGCGGGTGCATCACAAAGGAGCAGATGTACAGATCTACCAGCTACAACCGGAGATCCAGGACCATCATCAAGGTCAAGCCTGTATAAGCAAGTGGAAGCAGCAGCATCCACCCCACAACATAGCAACCCGTACTACCTTGCTGACTCGAAGGAGAGCAGGTAGTCCATCTCAGGCTCAGGACTCCACAACCGCCTGAACACCACCTATTCTCTAAAACTCCGCATCGCAACAGCAGAGCAGTGCCCTTGCAGAATTAATGCAGCCGAGACAAACAAGAACAATCAACCTGCTTGTAAGGGGTCAGTGAAGAAGTGGGTTTAAACCGGTGTGTGGTTTGTGGATGGACGTGAGTGGTGGCGCCATATGTGTGTGTGTGTGTGTGTGAAATAAAGAAGTGCGCATGATTGTAAAGCTGTGTTAGTGTGCTGTGTATGTCTGCTCTAGTGTGTAATAGGCGTGGGTAGGGTGGTAGGGCCGTCCGGCTTAGCGACCGTGACATTGATGAAGATAAGTGATTGCTCGTTCATTTTCGTTGTCCTAAGTGTTGTACATCTTGCCTTTAGAAGACTTAAGAGGTCGAAACGCGTCGTATCTTGTCTTGTGATTCGTTTGTGCACGTTATTCGACGGAGTTCCTAAAATACTTTTAGAATTTGCTTGAATTTCCGCTGCAGAAAAAAATATAAATCGGGCTTTTTGGAAAAGTAGGGCTGTTATGCACACCCGTTTGTTCTATGGAGAAATCTGAACGTTAAACAAATTTGGTTGCAACACAGACTGGTGGCAATTGTCCCGTTGAATTGCACGTTGTGTCATCTGGAAATGTTCTTAATATGTTTTACCCTTACTTGTAAGATGGTTCGATCAATCACGGGTGTCAGATGACTCTAGAGCGCATTCATTAAAACCGTGATTGAATGGTGTATTAGATGGAATCAACGCAGTTGTCCTTATCTCTTGTCTCTTAGTTAATTACTTTTTTATTGTGTCTCTGCCCCCTCTGCCCCCCCCCCCTTCTGCCCCCCCCCCCTCTCTCTCTCTCTCTCCAAACACACACACACACACACACACACACACACACAACACACACACACACACACACACACACACACACACACACAAACACAAACACACGCATACACATACATACACACATACACCGCAAACATGCGCGCGCCACACACACACACACACACACACACACACACACACACACACACACACACACACACACACACATACATACATACATACATACATACATACATACATACATACATACACACACACTGCATACACCCTAC
>CM031614.1:41020853-41050878 GCA_018398815.1 Conus ventricosus
TGCCTCTAACGGACACCCCATACACTTGTCGCTGCTTCTAAATGAAACTTCAATACAAATAGTGACTGCCAGGTTTTCTGAATTGACAGAAACCAACACGTATGGCGTTCAGAGAATGAAGGATCATTGAAATCAAAGAACAATAAACTGCTAGCCACTGGACAATCAATGGTCACACAAGTAAAACCAGACTAATTGGTGGCTACATTAAACTGTCACTGAAATATAGCAGACTGGACTATTGACCACCGAAAAATCAATGGCCGTTGAAGTGAGACACACTAAGGCTCACTGAAATCAAAGCACACTCAAATAATTGGCAGCAGAGAATTAAGTCTCATAGCAAATCTAGACTGGACTCATGGCCATTGGGCTTTTCAGAATCATTAGATTAAAGCCAGACTCAACAGGTGGGTAAATCAAGGCTGACAAAAATCGTGCGGGTGGCCACTAGAAAAAAAAGTCATTGTAAATATCCAGAATGAACAGATGGGCACTGGAGACGTAATGGTCACTGAAAAAAGGGCATAAGATCGTTGAAATAAACTTAAGTCTAAAATGGTGGCCACTGGAGTATTAGGGTTTGCTTACCAGGCTGCGTGTGTGTGTGTGTGTGTGTGTGTGTGTGTGTGTTCGTTCGTTCGTTCTTCAATTTAACGTCTATTCACATAAAGTGATTTTAGACAAGAGTTAGGGAAAAAGCGTGTGTGTGCATGTGTGTGTGTGTGTGTGTGTGTGTGTGTAGGAAGGAATTCTGTTTTACGTCTCGTCACACATATAGGTGATTGCAGACGTCTAAATAACATATTGTTTACAATTTTAGACTATTATTATAAAAGAAAAGAGGACGATGTGGTTACATGGAACAAAAATAAAGCATAGATGAATTGTAGGACAGTAACTATAAAAAATTAGATAAAAATAACTAAAATAATCTAACTTACGATTATGATTATAAAATGTTCCTTAATGGACTTCCCAAAAGGTTACTCGTTAATTTAACAAGAGAAACAACTGGCAACGAATCTAAAAAGTCAAACACATTAACATGCCCAGTGTCAGCACTTGGTATAACACCATTCAAAAAGGGTTTCGTTAGTTCACAATCAAAAATCACATGTTGAACTGAAAGATCCCCACGACATGCGCACTTAACAGTCTGGCAATACTTGGTTCGTAGGGAATTACATAAAAGTCTAAAAGTCAGGCTAGAAACCGGTCGGCTAATTGACACAAAGTTTGACAGAGTTTGCTGACGAGGTTTTGATGAGGAACTGAAGAAATGCTGTGTGTGTGTGTGTGTGTGTGTGTGTGTGTGTGTGTGTGTGTGTGTGTGTGTGTGTGTGTGCGTGCGTGTGTGTGTGCGTCTGTGTGTGTGTTGATGGACCGATAAGAGATTTGTTACGAGCAGTTAGCTATATATAGTGATTCATACTAAAATTCTTTACAATTAACATTAGCCCAAAGCAAGTATTAAAACATAAAGGAGTACAGAATATCTGGTATAACCAAAATGTTAAGCGCTCATATCTGTAGGAACACTTGTTACAAAAAAAGAGCCCATTGGACTAATCATCAAGGAATTAACAAAAGAAACAAGACCTGGTAAGTTCTGGAAAATACACGTGCCATCAAGTCGCAGGCAGTCAGGATTTTCCTTTTTGAAATATGCGCAGTAGAAAAGAAGATGCTGGGTTGTGAAACTTTCAACTGCTCCGCAGATGCAATTTAAATTTTTGCGAAATTTTGTACGGAAAGCGTTTAGCTTAAGCCTGTAAAACAGGGATTCAAGTTTTCGGTTATTTTTTTCAAGTACGTTTGCGTTGGCCAATTGATAGGTAATCTTTCCAATTTTAACCGCATTGCTAGAAGAAAAGGTAGCTGACTGGGATTTGTCACAGCAGAGCAATTTGAGTGAGGTAGATGTATTTTAGTAAGAACCAAGTTTTTGTAGGCTTCATAAACCTTTTCAATACACGTCTTTTTTAAGAGACCATATCCTTCGTATAAACACAGAGGAATGTTGATTTCTATGGATTCATCGGACTTTCGTGCTCCTTTTCTGGCAGCCCGGTCAGCCCATTCATTACCAGAAATCCCACAGTGAGACGGGATCCAGCAAAAATCAACTGTTGTACCTCTTGATGTAAGAATACTGACAAGATGTTTTATTTCTAAAATCACCTCACCTCGATTTTTCACAGCAATAGATTCAAGGCCTTGTAAGACAGATTTAGAATCCACACAGAAAAGTGTTTTGTAGATAGTAAGTGGAGTATCAACAAGAAAGTTAAGCGCCATTAGAATTGCCACCAGCTCAGCCATGAAGATAGAATACCCCTTCCGAGATGAAAAGATTTTTCAACTTTAAGGGTAGGAATAACAAAACCACTTCCAGCGTTTTCATTTAACAGTGATCCATCGGTGAAAACTTTAAGGTGATGTGAATATTTACTATCAATATGAGATTTGGCAAGAGAGGACAATATATTATTGTTAACATTCTTTTGTAGATCAGTATATTTATAATCAAAACATGTGGTGTGCAATTCCCAATTTGGAATCGGGGATACAGGAAAACGATCAGCAATATTCTTGGGATCAATCTCAGCGTCTTTCAGCAAGTTTGAGGAATATGTCATTATGGTTGTATTAGATTTAGTGTGTGTGTGTGTGTGTGTGTGTGTGTGTGTGTGTGTGTGTGTGTGTGTGTGTGTGTGTAAAGAAGTGGGAACTTGAAAATGAACAATCATTGAACTGGTGACCACTGGAGAAATATGGTTTATCGATTTTGTGTTTGATGGTAAGACTTGATGGTCAGTATTCTAGGTCTTGAACTTGAAATTTCACTTTCCTATTTTAGGCAATCCCATTGTAAATGCCTCTTGTATGATTCTAGATTTTAAAAAAAAGAAGAAATATGTCACATGCAGATAAAGGTATGCTTATTCAAATATGAAGTCATATATTCATCAAACGCAATTGTGCCGTGGAATAAAATGATTCTGAAAATCATTCAGATGCAAAGACATTAGTTACAGAGATGGGATA
Source organism: Conus ventricosus (assembly GCA_018398815.1). Classification (NCBI taxonomy): domain Eukaryota; kingdom Metazoa; phylum Mollusca; class Gastropoda; order Neogastropoda; family Conidae; genus Conus; species Conus ventricosus. Next base: position 41,023,905 of record CM031614.1, read on the forward strand.
TTCCCTGACCTCCTTCTGAACAAAGAATCATAATTATATATTTCCATTTTGATTTACATACCACCTAACATAAACCTACATGCATTGCACCTATATTTAAAATCGCACTATCAATATCATCTGTACCTCGCTTAGTCATTAAACTTTAATTCCTTACCGAGTCAAATGTTTTCATATAACGAATGAAAACAACATACGAATTTTTGTTTCGTTGCAGTCGTTTTTGTTTTGATATATTGGTTAGAATGTTTTACACAAATCCAAGGGGCAAAAGTGGATAAATTAAAACCAAGCTTCATTGCTCAATAATCTGTTGCCTTTTTATCAACGTTAGTTTGCAAGCTCTTCTTTTAAAGAATACGACAGCCTAGAAGTGGAGCCCGTTTGCGTTCTCTTGTGATTTGTTGGCATTCAAAATTAGTTGATGATCTTTGAAACACCCGACGCTGGTGATTTGTCGGCGGTCAGAGTTTTGGGCAATTGGAATTTATTGAAAGACATCAGAATACAGGTTGTTGCAGACTTAATCAAAGTATTAGCTAGAGATTCTGCTGGTCTTGACTTTGTGAAAAATATCAGTTTCCTGAAGCTCCTTTGAAATCATTGCTGCAAAAAGATTCCAGTTGGCCTTTTCACAATTAAGGTGTTGTGGAACAAATGTGTTTTCAGGTGTTATGGATTTTAACAGAAGGGAAAAATGGTCACTTCCATGCACCTTGTCACGGACAGATCACTCATAGACCATGACCAGCAAGGGGTCATACACCGACATTTCAAGACACGAAAGCGCACCATTAGAACAGTGCATTCGAATGTTTGGTGAATGTTTTCTTTTTCTTTTTAACTTGTGATGAGCTGAAGCGGAATGGTTGTGAAATCAGCTTAATCGTGAATATCCACCTTCAGCATGTCAATGGTTGTACTACTGTGTTGAAAATTAACTACTGTGTTTAAAACAGTGTTCATTTATATCTTTAAACTGGGTGCAAGAAATTCAGCAGAACGCCTGGGCCTGAAGCACAACCTGAAGCACAACTCGGACTTATCCACCTTAAGAGTATCAACAGATTAGTAATTCCGTTATGAATGTGTTATGCATAGTTTGTAACGTCTATCCATCTGTGTGAAAGTGACCGCTCCGACAGGTACTGTCCTGTGTAGTCTTAAGGTGGATAAAACGACTCCAACAGCTGTACTGTTGCACCTCATGTTTTGTTTTTTTATCCTTTCGGGCTATCTGACATTGACTAGCCAGTCTTGCCGTCCTTCCTATTTACAGACAGCTATTTTTGTCACAAATTTTAAAAAGAAATTCTAATCTAAGAGCTTGATTATTTGCAAGATGTCACAGAAAACCAGAAGTTTGGGTGTTAGTTTTATGTGGTATTCATTCGTATGCAAGTTCTTAGAGACGTACATGTCTAATCTGTGCGTGTGTTAAATACAGGCAGAAATGTGTGCATTTACAGACACTGTAGCAGTGTTACACATGTAGTTTATGTTGCTAGAGGTGTACACATGTTAATTAAGAAGTAATACATTGCCGCTGAGCTGAACACAAACATCACTACCAGTACACCAGTAAGAAAACCTCGGTGAGATCGGTGAACATTCTCCCAACCACTTGAATCTGTGCTCTCAGACAGGAAAAGGCCAAAGATTACAGCGAGTTGTCGAGAGGTCACACCTTACAGAACAGTCACAGTGGGAAAGAAAGGTCAGAGCGAGTGGCCTGCACAAAATGATAGCAAGGACAGAAGTGTTGTTCCATCACTGTCAACCTTACTGGCTCATAAATCACTCATGGAATCCCAATTTTAGTGTTAAAAATGCTGATTTTATTCCTGTCAGAACGGGGAGTATAAAAGGGGTTTTTTTTTTAGCAAAGTAAAAAAAATGTGCATGCTCACTATTCATAAGTCAGGCGTACACATCTTTTTGCAGTTAAAGCCACAATTGTCCCTACTCCTCTGGCTCCCACAAGATAAGCACCTATATATTCTTCCTTCAAATCTGTTGCCATTCCAGCAAAATAGTCTCATAACGACTGTCCATGAGAGAAACATGGCAACTGCAGTGATGTTACCATTTGCATGAAGTAGCTTATATTGTCATTGTGATGATGAAACCATTTCATTTTGATACTAATCGGATCGGCACATAGCACTGTACTGTTCTATTTTATCTTTGTGTTGGTCTCCTTCCCTATCTGTTTACGCTGTTGTGGGTGGGCTTTCATTGACCTGTTGTAGGATTGTGAGGGGAAGTAAAACAGTTGATGGTTAAGCTACAACCATTTGTATACATGTAGTGTGCTTGCACGCACGCGCGCATGCCCCTGTGTGTATATATATATAATATAATATATATATATATATATATTGAATTATAAACAAAGCTTGCTCTTATGTCTTAGATTGAAGAAATAGGGGGAGATACGCATTCATATCTGCAGTGGTAGATGATTCTGCCTAACTAACAGGATGTGCTTGAGTGGGTGAATGGGGAAAAATAAAATAAATGCTTCTCAAAATGAGCCTTCAGCAAGCTTATATTCTCCCAAGGGGGGACATCCTCCAATAGGGAGGGAAACTCACTAACATATAACTCCTGGTCATATACCGATATTTCGAAACTTGGTTGTTTCTCCTCAGTGACCGCGGAAAGTGGTAATTTGACTCCTCTGTCTTTTCAGTTTTAAGAAAAATGCAATCCCAGAAAAGGCTGGTGTGCAATACCGTAGTATGTTTGTTGAGTTTTCAAAAAACCAACCAAAGGTGCCATCTAAGAAGCAAAAGAAAATCATGAAAGAGCAAAACAATCTACATTTTCTTGTGAAAAGTAGAAAATATAAAAGATATCCTCTAAGACACAAGTGCTGAGGGCCAGTTCTTGGAATGAATCCAAGAACTGGCCCAAGAACTGGCCCTCAGCACTTGTGTCTTAGAGGAATCTTTATAATTTTTCTACTTTTCCCACAAGAAAATGTGCTTGTTTTGCTCTATCATATTTCTTTTGCTCTTAGAGGGCACCTTTGGAGGGTTTTTTGAAACAAAACAATAACGGTATTGCAACACCAGCCTTTTCTGGGTTTGGGCTTTTTTTTCTTAAAACTGAAAGGCAGAGGAGTCAAATTACCATTTCCGGGGTCACTGAGGAGAAACAACCAAGTTTCGAAATATGGATAGACCGAGTTATATGTATGATTTCCCCCCTTTTGGGAGGAGTCTCCCTTGGAGAATATAACTGCTAAAAGGCTCATTTTGAGAAGCATTTATTTTTTTCCCCTTTCACCCACCAAGCACATACTTTAAAGTTAGGAGAACCCATCTAACGGGCAGATAGAACTTACTCCCCCTATTCTTCAATCTAAGACAAAAGAGCAATTTTTGTTTAAAATTCAATATTTTTTTTGCGTCATTGCAAACCAAGCTGCTCGTAAAGTTCTGGAACGGGCTCGGTACTTATCCTTGAATTTATTATTTGTTATATATATATATATATAATATATATAAAATATATATATTATATATATGTATGTGTGTGTTGATACGGTTGCAGGATTCTGAATGAAAGTGTCACCCACCATGACCAACAATTTGTCTTCTTCACTTTTTAATTTTTCGCCAAATCTGTAGATCTTCTCGTTTCCATTTGTTCAGGGAATCTGTATGTTTCACCTCTGTATCTTATATGTCTCAACGTTTTAGGGAAATAGCCATTTTTATCATGAAAAAATAAGCATAATGGCATGTCTATTTTTATCACTTGACATTTTTTCAAATATGAAAACCCTCACATCAAAGGAGCAAAACACAAATTTTTTTTACAAACAACTTCTTCAATGAATAGTCCACATTTCAAAGTAAAGCTGCAAACGTTACTCCCACATATTTGATCTCACTTGTAACTGAAATTCCTCCTAGTTTTCTTTGACCTTTTTCATTTCCGACAAAATCCTTTTTTGCCATCTTGCTTTAACACGAATGAAAAGACAGGCAGCATGACTTAACAAGTTTGGTGTGAAAACCCTAGTAAAAAAAAGACCAACCGTCCCGACCAGCTACTTATAAAAAAAAAACCTCCATGCAACCTAAGGGAGATGACTGATTACTTGGATAGCAGCACAAACTCTACATTTTACTGCTGATGCCAACTATTGGAAAAAGCATAGACAGAGACAGTCTGGGATAATAATGAACTGTACACATACCAATACACGGAAATGGAATGAATGTTTACGTATTTGATATACAATATAATGGAATAGGAAAGAATACAAACCACATGCGGTCACTCCTACTGCTAAAACACTTTTAAATCCTCCCCAAGTCTTCATCACAGCGGCATTACAAACTGGGGCCGAGTGACTGCCCAACATCAGGCGGACGATTCCCATCAACTGCACCCTCGCATTAAAAAAATAAAACGACTGTCACACATCTACCAGACATCAGAAACCTAATGACCTGACAATCCCGCGCCTTTTCACGTCTGTGAAACAAAAATGGACAGAAACGAACACAAATAGTTCTCTAAGACCACGTGCCTTCGTAGGTCCATTTCCTACCCGCAAGTGGTGAAGAACCTTCCCGATGCACGCCACGGGTAAGCAAAACAAACAAACAAAAAACACCTCGGACAACTGCAATGAGCTATCAAAAGTATCATCATTGCTGACTGAAAGGGAAGCGACCATCGACTGACGTTGACAGAAGCAGGTGTGAGCTGGTTCCGGTTTGGCACTGTTTGTCGCCCTTTCTGAAGGTCCGCGAGGTTCTTGTTCCAGTTGTCGTTCACCCACAAGCCTGACGACTTGCCTCCAGGGGGTTGGACGTACGATGGAGGATTTCTTGCCCTGATCATCGTCAATCTGAGCCCCTGCCACAGTTGATGAACAGGTGTTTGTTAATTAAGTTTTAACCCCTTTGTTGTAAGCTATGGAATGTAGAAATTGTCCACAAATTTTATTTTTTAAAAAATTCATAACTCTTCGGGGTTTTACAAAAAAAAATTTTATTACTTCCTCAATGCCTATTTTTCCTCCTGATACAAGAAGAAAACGTGCATTTCTATATAAAGAATTTTTTTCGATATTGGGGATAATTTTTCTTGGGTTTTTGTCTTTCAGTCCCAAAGGAAAGGAATTCTGTTTACGTCTCTCACACATATGGGAAATTGCAACGTCTAAATAACATAGCGTTTACAATTTCAGACTATTATCATAAAAGAAGAGAAGAGGACGAATGGCTACATAGAACAAAAATAAAGGATAGATAATTATAGGACATTAACCTGAAAATTAGAGAAAATAACAAAGAAATCTAACTTACGATTATGAATAAAAATGTTCCTTAAATGGACTTGCAAAGGTTACTCGTAAATTTTAAACCCAAGAGACACAACTGGCAAAGAATCTAAAAATAAAACACTTTAAACATGCCCAGTGTCACACTTGGTATAACACCATTCAAAAAGGGTTTCATAGTCACAATCAAAAATCACTGTTGAACTGAAAGATCCCCACGACATACACACATAACAGTCTGGCAATACTTGGTTTGTAGGAATTACATAAAAGTCTAAAGGTCAGGCTTGAAACCGGGCGGCTAATCGACACAAAGTTTGACAGAGTTTCTGACGAGGTCTGATGAGGGAAATTGTTGACTCAAGAAATCCCTCTCGATTATAGACTAATTTCCTGTATGATAAAGGACAATCACCTTAATACTACCTAATAATTCTTTGCCCCATTTTTGCTGCTCTATCTGCTTGACCGTTAAAAAAGAAGGAGGGGTGGGGATGGAACTCAAGAAAATATAACATTAGTACCTTTCATGTAAAGACCAGTGCAACATGTACTTAATCTCAAATAACAATTTCCCCTCTCTGTGTATTTTCAAAATGCAAACTTTTTAATACTGACTGTGAATCAACACAAAACAGGATATTAAATATTGAGCTGGGAATGAAATTAATAATTTAAACGCCATCAGGACAGCAACTAGTTCAGCTGTCAATATGGAGTAACCTTTTGCAAAGTCCGAAATGCTGAGGAAAATCCCTTTATTAACAAGTGTAGGCGAATTTGTTTTGGACACAATGTATGGCGTGCAAAAGTTTAAACAACGTAGAGTGAAGGTTATGAAAGGTTGGCGCTCGTGATGAATTATTACATAACAACAGGAGGCACTAGGATTGTTGGTAAACAAACGAATGAGTATAAATGAGACGTAGGGAGTGGGGGAGCAATTCACAGGCAGGCCAACTCCACTATTGGGCACATGTCTCATTTCATTAGACATTTCTCCTGAGAAAAAAATATCTGCTTTTTGTGAAGAGAAACGTGATCAACAGATACTCAGAATCAGTTGGGAGGGTTTAATCGATGGTACAAATAAAGAATCGGAAATTTTCTATAAAAAAAAAACAAAAACAAATAAAACCACGAAAAATGAGTCACAATTATTCTGTATAGTGTCCCCTCCTCAACAGGTCATGTATCATTTCTCCTTCCAGTAACCTCGGGGAGTTGCCCCCTCTCTCTCTAGTAGGCACTTTTTCTGTTTCAGGCAAAGTAAACAGACATCAAGACATGCCTGCCTCTTTTCTGCTTTCTTTTTGGACTTTCGCCATGTTGGCTGCCATACCTAAATGAATTTTTCATTTCATAAATCCGTGAACGCAACCACTGCTACCTCTCAGTTTTTTTTTGCTCTGATCCTATTCCCCTTCCATACCCTGTCTTCTTCCCACAGTCCTTGCATACCACTGATTAAAAAGTCAACGACCAGCTTTGATCTTTTGCCGTTCCTAACAATGGGTCCACTAGAGGGTGTGCCTGCAAAGCTGACGTCATGACCTCTAGCCACACGCAGGGTCAGACTTGTCAGCTTGAAAACCCTCTCTGACCACCCAGCAGTACATGGGAGTTTGATTCAGTTCAGAGAAGGTTAAAGGTGGTCAAAGACACCATGATCCTCTGACGGCTCACTGCCCCCGACGGCTGATAGGACGTGGAAACTTTTATTTGGAGAATCTACCCTTCAAAAATGTGAGCACTTCCACATAAAAAAACTTGCGACCATTACACGTGAGATCTTACTCTATGCATGTAAACCCTCTTTTCCTTATTAAATCAGTGTTCAGGCTTGAGAATAAAACGGCCTGTTCCCCCATTCTTAAATCAGTTTACCTGATAACCGATCAAAACATCAAAGGAACGGTGAACTTACACATGACAAGCAAGCAGTATCCAATCTGAATACTGTTCACCTTCCATTTGGCATCATATCACATAAAGGAGCCAATGATTAAGACTGAAACACACTCCCAAGAAGACAACTAGATTTCTTAATATCCTAGGGCCATACCTCACAGTCAGGAAGTTGTCCACCTTTCCCTCCAACCCCTAACGAGGTGGCGCTTTTGAAAAGGATATGTCACTGTGTACTCTCGATGTAGCTCCCTGTTTCCCTCCCACTAGTAGCAAACTGCCAGAAGGATGGCCGGCTCCTTTCCCGTCCTCTCCAGCCCAGCCTATCTTCTGCCGTGTCCTAGCGAAGACGTGATGGGCCTGCGTGGGTTCCCTGACCAGGTGTCCACTGTTCCATGTCTTGTCCAAGTGTGACTCAGTAAATGAGTATGCTTGCAACTTTCTATGAAATGTGGTACCTTTTTTCTTCTCTTTTCACTGGCTAAAAAGCAAATTAAGAAATATTCGCGAGCCTGAAGTGAAATGCAGGAAACCAGATCATGAAGCCTTGAGAGAAATGTGAAGCAACAGAATGTGCACAGAATCTAGCTCTGTACAAAATAAAGAGAAAGAACTTTGTACAACTTCCCGCTTAACTGAACAATACCACAAACCTAATCTGTTGTACAAAACGTACTCTCAGTTCGAACCATGTCCTCTCCTGCAGCGTCTGTCATGAAATTCAACCAACACTCGCGGAGACACATCCATTAAGTGTATGAAACTCAACTTGTGGGTCCTGTCTTCCCATTTCAGCCCATAGCAAACTCCACTGGGTAAGAACTCCTCGTGGCTGGAAAATCCCCACAAATGAAAGGCCCTGACTGACATCGTACCAACAACCTCCTGGCAGACACACCGTAATGTTAAGCACAAGGCTATGGCGTCTGGTGTTGATCAACAGCACTTGCTGCTCCAAGCCAGTGATGATTCGCACTGAGCCTATCAACTTGCCCGTGGCTACATACAATGCAGTACACACTCACGAGCTGTACTTCATGCATGTGCAGTCTGAGCAATCCACTCCTCTTGTGTTTAAACAAAGCCATGCAAGAGGAATTCTGGTCACTGCTGAACAAGCGAGCCAACAGCCACCAAACAGCCCAATGCCTACCACTGAGGGCGAACGAGGACTCCTGCATGTTGCGATAGCCGCCACGGGTCTTCCCGCGGGAATGGATGCCAGCGTTGTCGGTGGTGGCGACTGGAGAAGTGGGACTGAGGGGGGCTGGAACGATGGGGTTGTCGGGCTGCTTGGGCTTCACGCCCAGGTCGATCACTGGACCTGTGTAGGGCTCCCGGTCCACCTTCTGTAGCTTCCGTGCCTGAAACAGTTGTTTTTGTTGATGAAATTATTTTTTTTTACATGACAGAAGTTCCAATGTACTCATAAACAGAATGATTGTGGATAGACGCTTACAAAACTGTACACGTAAGTCACTATCAAAAAATAAAACCGCTTTCTGTGAACACACAAACATACAAATGCTAGTATTCACTTTTGTTACATTCTGAGCATGATGGCACATCTTTATACCCTTCAAGAAAAGCACCAAGACAGAGATATAATGATCTGCTTCATCACTGTCATGGCGAGGGGGTTCTGTCATATCGTAGATTCAAACCCTAGGACCTAGATTTCTACGAGGCCACCTGTCGATGTTCACCTGGTTTCTGGTGTCCACACGGCCATACACAGCCTGGCTGTGGCAGGGAGTGGAGATGAAACGTCCAGATCCTTTCGTTACTTTCACCTGCAAACATCAGACAAGTTTCAAACTCTTAGCAAGGGAGGTATCAAAGAATCTGTGGTCGCTTTACAATCATTGGAAACATGGAAATGATGCGTAGGCATTTTCATTCTAAAAGAACCCAATCATTCAAGTTACCCGTTTTCAATCATATTTCAATATGTGCTAGTAAAAAAAAATGCATGAAACAGCTGCTACATGTCAGTCACTTCTGAAATGAAAATGACGTGTAAGCGTTTTGTTTTCAAGCAGTATTCATTTCCTTGGCCAGAAACCTGTTGTTTTCAAAACTGGTACCCTAGACCTTAATCATAGCAACCTGGCCATAGTCAAAAGAAATTTTGACTAAAAAGAGAAACTGCAACGGAAACCTATTCTAAACGCGTATATTGGATGAGGTTGACGCACGTCCAACAAATGACATTGGCATCACACCATACTAAACCCATTCTTTTGCCCAGAGTGTAAATACATCATGTGCTCTTTGTACCTTTCCCGGCCTGTTGGAACCGTCTAATGTAGGAACCATAAAACTTAACTACACATTTTTTCTCTTTCAACTAAGTGGGCTGTTCACATTCAAATGGTAATGAAAGCTGAACAAGGATCACAAGATAGACCGACCAGTCTACAGACTGTAGTAGACCTTTGGAAGAGACTGCTGGACTGACCTAAACTTGAGCTAGAACCCCAGTGATGTTGGGGTGGGAGGGGAGGTCACTTACCTCTCTGTCATCCACCACCACTTTTCCATTGGTGAGGACATAGACTGGAACACCGTGGCACTCCATGCCCTCAAAGATGTTGAAGTCCACAGCTTGGTGATGGGTCTCTGCCGAGATTGTCCGTGTCTGGTTGGGATCCCAGACCACTATGTCAGCATCTGATCCCTCCGCTATACGGCCCTGTGGCAATCCGTGGAATGACATGTAACGAAGGGCGTCACAGGTTTTGAATTCAAACGTCTGCTGAAATTCTGTACATTCAGCGCAACAGCTGTGGTCTCATTTAGACATGTCCTTGAAATGTCTAGGCAACAGAAAATTCAGCATATCATTCTCAGATTACATTACATACATACAACTGCATACTACATTCAAAGAAAGGTTATTAGTTCCGCAAGACAATACCGACAAACAGGTCTTCTTCAGGCAAAAATAGTATTGCTGAATGATGACCATTGTCATAAGTGAAATAATGTTGGTATTAACATCATGATAATGATTTTGCCTTTGCTTTGACTAGGAGCAGAGTGTGATCAGTGCCTTCCCTTGGACAGCCACAGTCTTACATCTGCTCTACCTTACCCTCCCCAAATTGGATGTGTTGAAAGTGTTAAAAAAAAAGAAATCAATGTTTGTTGTATATCTGTGAAAAAGTACACTAAATATGAAAAAGTGTGGATCAGATAGTAGTAGTAGTAGTAGTAGTAGTAGTAGTAGTAGGGACTGGCTTCATTAGCCTAGACCTCGGGTCTATCATGTGTCCCCTCTAAATTTCTTCACTTTTTTGGGTCAGATGGCATGCTACAATTAATATCTTCATGCAACCATAGTCATGAAACAATTCTCTAAATTTTGAATCATTATCTGAAAATTTTGAAAGTATTAATATCAGGTGCAAATTTAATGGTAGTAGGTAATTCATTCCAGTGGTTAGCAACTCTATAAGAAAATGAAAATTACGTTGATTAGTGTTACAGTGCTTTATAAAAAATCTTTCCTTCAGAGTTTCTAGTACTCGAAGTTTGTGCAACAGAAAAGAATGTCTCAATGTCAATATCATCATAGCCATTAAAGATCTTATAAACTTGAATTAGGTCACCTCTGATCCTTCTTCCTCTCAGCGAGTGCAGATTCAAATATTTTAATCTTTCATTATATGATAAGTTTTTGCAATGCTTCAGCAATTTGGTAGCTTGTCTTTGAACTTTTTCTAACATTATTGATTGACGCTTTAAAAAAAGGCTCCAACACGGACTAAGGAAGAGAGAGCAGAAATTGTGAAAAAACGACAAAAGAAAGACCGCACAGCACCAAGAAAATAAATCTGACACTTGTAAAACAGCCCACCTTTCTGGGGTAGATGTTGAAGATTTTGGCAGCGCTGGTGCTGGTTACAGCCACAAAACGACATGGATCCATCTTGCCTGCGTGCTGAAACGGTTTTGAAAAAGTTGATAGAGCACCACTGAATGCACAGATTCCTTTAATTACATGATCATTTTTAACATAAAGCCCAAATTAATGGACAGACAGTTTGGAAAATAAGTCTTTAGGGGATGGAAGGCGAGAGAGGGAAGTAAAGGGTGTGAGAAAGATGGGTGGGGGTAGTGTGGGCGGGGGGGGGGGGGGGGGGAGAGAAGGGAGATCATGAAATAACAGAAAGTCTTGAACTTAAAAACATATTATTACATACACATACACATGCGCGTGCACGCACACACAGACACGCACAGACACACACAGCATGCACATACATATACAGATGCATGCACGGTGTGTGTGTGTGTGTGTGTGTGTGTGTGTGTGTGTGTGTGTGTGTGTGTGTGTGTGTGTATGCGTGTGTGTCCTTGTGTGTATACAGATGCATGCACGGCATGTGTGCGTGTTTGTGTGTGCGTGTGTGTGTGTGTGTGTGTGTGTGTGTGTGTGCGCGCGCGCGAGTGTACACGTCTGTGTGTATGTGTATACTTTCATGTGTATGATGTGTGCTTCTTTTGTGCATGTGTGTATTTCTGTAAAGATAGGTGCATATCTGAATGCACAGTTCATTAATGTGTGCGAAGAACATAGAAGAGGGATTTTTCTGGATACCCATCTATCTACCTCCTAGTCCATCACCACTAGTCCTGCTCCTGCACCAGTCTGTTTCCATGGTCCACACAGCCTTCACTGGTGACCGCGGTGTATTCACCACGCCTTTCTCCCAGATCACCCAGAGAGTCTGTTTCCATGGTCCACACAGCCTTCACTGGTGACCTCAGTGTACTCACCAAGCCTTTCTCCCAGATCACCCAGAGAGTCTGTTTCCATGGTCCACACAGCCTTCACTGGTGACCTCAGTGTACTCACCAAGCCTTTCTCCCAGATCACCCAGAGAGTCTGTTTCCATGGGTTACACAGCCTTCACTGGTGACCGCAGTGTACTCACCACGCCTTTCTCCCAGATCACCCAGAGAGTCTGTTTCTATGGTCCACAAAGCCTTCATTGGTGACCGCAGTGTACTTACCACGCCTTTCTCCCAGATCACCCAGAGAGTCTGTTTCTATGGTCCACACAGCCTTCACTGGTGACCGCAGTGTACTCACCACGCCTTTCTCCCAGATCACCCAGAGAGTCTGTTTCTATGGTCCACACAGCCTTCACTGGTGACCGCAGTGTACTCACCACGCCTTTCTCCCAGATCACCCAGAGAGTCTGTTTCCATGGTCCACACAATCTTCACTGATGACCGCAGTGTACTCACCACGCCTTTCTCCCAGATCACTGTGCGAGTCTGTTTCCATGGTCCACACAGCCTTCACTGGTGACCACTGTGTACTCACCACGCCTTTCTCCCAGATCACCGAGGGAGTCGGTTTCCATGCTCCACACAATCTTCACTGGCGACCGCAGTGTACTCACCACGCCTTTCTCCCAGATCACCGAGAGACGGTCCTCCACCCCGTTCACGCCGTTGGGGATCCTGCGGAAGTCGTCCTTGCCCAGGGCTTTCTGGTCCGCTTTGAACGTGCAGTTGTCTGTGCCCGTCACCTGGAGGTCGTTGCTGAAACAGTCACGCACAGCGAGCCATCAAACATTTTCACCCGAGGTTAATATTAACGTTTGTGTCTTCCTGCATCTTGTCAAGATCAGATTATTGTAACGCTCTTCTCCTTGGTGTACCTTGCAGCCTTACTCCAGCTACTACAACGGTGTTCATACTTCGCATCTCTTGAAGAAATTACACTGGCTCAAAATCGAGCACAGGTTTCAGTGTAAGTCTGCGTGTCTGTGCTATAAGATTATCATATATGAAGCTCCTGCGTATCTCTCTGACCTCTTTGGAATATGTATTCCTACATGCTCCCTCCGTTCTTCCTCTGCTGACCCAGTTTTTTTAACTTCCCTCATATAATCGAGAGCAGCACGGTTCTAGAGCATTCTCTTTTTCTGTGGCAATACTGGGGAATTCGCAGCCTTTCCAACTTTCCCCTTCCTTACTGATTTTTCAAGTCTGCACGTAAAACTTATTTGTTTAAACTCCAGTCGCAGACTACCACCTGAAATATAACTGAATTCCCACATGTCACTTGCACACTTGCTCGTGTTCGATTGAGCTGTTCACCGTGCTATACGGTGTATGTCTCTGTGTATGTGACAGTGTGTGGGGGGTGGGGGTGGGATGCAGCGTATATGTTAGATATTGATTCGTTAGAATTTGTACAGCGCCCTGTAGCCTATGTTATTAAGATAAGCGCTATAGACATTGTCCTCATTATCATTATTATTGATATCATTAATATGGAAACCTGAAACTTTCTTCTTTTACAAATCATAATACCCCCCCCCCCCCCCCCCCCCCCACCACCACCACCACTACCACCACACCAACCATCGGACCGCAGCAAAGGTCCAGGAGCTTGAGAGATGGCAGGTCAACTGCTGACCAATCGATTTGACGGATGACCACTGCCTCACGCAACACACACCACCGGCATTTTCAAGTCTGAGACTGAATGTCAAACAGATTGTTGAATATCTATGAGGTAATGTCAAGTGTTACATACGAGCTACTCTGGTTTGCGAGTTACACACACTGGGTTTGTACAACAAAGGAATGCAGTTCATACACACACAGCAAAAACCACAGGTCAAATGGGGGATAGTGTATAGACATGGGGAAAAAATCTGCCAACCACATAGCAACATCAATCAACACCAACAACACAATACAAATTACTTTTTGGTCCCCTTCTAATATTTGCAGCTTGAAAAAGAAAAAGAGGGAGGAAAAGTTCAAACAGTTTGCAGAAGCGGACAGGACAACGTGTGTGTGCTGATCACTGTACCCACTTGGCCAGCAGGTCCATGAGTAGCCGGGAGTGGAAGGGTCAGGTATGAGGAGAGGTCCCATCACATAAGCGGCTGCGTGACGCCAGCTTTTATTCCAGTAGTGAGTTCCATCTGTGCCGAGACTGGCGCAACGGTTTCCCCGAACACCACCTTGCCTGCAGAGTAAACATGAGAGGATGCGGCGTCACACGGGGAAAGAGCTTTTTTCGTTTCTTGTTTTCCACAACACTTGGATGGTTCCTCAAATCCCACACTGTTCCAAACCGAAATCGTACGTGGTCATAATTCAGGCCGAGTGTGTGCCCATTTGCTTGAGAGAGTGTGCCTGGTATGGCCCTTTATGCGTGCGTGCGTGCGTGCGTGCGTGCGCGCGCGCGCGCGTGTGTGTGTGTGTGGTTTGTGGTGCATGCGTGTGCGTGTGCGTGCGCGCGCATGAATGTACGTTTATGTGTATGTGCACTTACGTATACCTTTGACAGAGTTTAGTGCGCACGTGAACGTATGTGAATGTAGCACATGTGCACGAGTGCGCATGAACATTCATGTCCTTTGTGATCCCACCTTTCCTCCTGGCCGCCGATATGACGTCGGCAGACGACTGCTCATGACGTGCACCACATAGAGGGGAGCCCCTGCCTCATCAGCAACAGTGATGGCCCTGAGCACTGCCTCCGTTTCCACATCTTCTGGCCGACACATGGCGTGACCCTCGGGACCAGTGATGCCCGAGGCTATCAATTCCTTGGATTTCTGTTCGATTTGTTGTAAAGAAACAAAAAACAAAATAACCCAAAGATGAATAAACCTGGGAAAATCCGTTACGTCTGTAATGAAGAGAAGTTTTACCGTTTTAACTCTAAACTAAAACAAGAGGACACTGATGTAATATCTGTTATATGAAAAGCGTACCTATGTTTCAAAACAAGAAAGAAATAAGGATGTTTAAAATCTATAAGCTAACTCAACCAACACACACACAAGTATAACAAGTCGTGAAAACTAAAAAGTTTAACAACTTCTAAAGCTTGAGAAAAATTTTTACAACAAAACTGACTCTAAAAAAATACTGAAATGTGACATGCTGAACCAATTTTTTTTCTATCAAAGGGTGAAGACCAAAACTGTGCGGATCTTTTAAAGATGTTACAAATGTTATTAATTTTTTAAAAGAAAATGAGTACTCTCATCATAATACTCAATTTTTACATACATATGATTTGATCGTGGTTCTCATCACTTGAAGTACACAGAAGTAAGTAAACCAGCACAAAGTAAACCAGCAATTGCAGAATCAAGTAAGGAACAACATGGTCATAAGGACCATTTATCACCTGAAAAATGTTCTGCTGTGGCTACGTAATTTTCAGTTAAAAATCATAACATTTTGTACCACAATGTCACGCCAACTGACTGTTGTAAGAAACGGGTGGTCACATTAATGGTGGAATTAAACCTTCGATGTACGTCATGGGTGCAAACCACTCGTAAATCCCTTTAAATTATCAGAACTTCATTACTTTACAGCCACCTGCACCACATTTTATGACTTCGGCAACAAATAACTTAGTCGTATCCTCACTGAAATCGTGGAATTCTGATCACAAATAAAGAAGTAAAAACGCAACTATGTCGTTCAATACAAAATGGTAGCTATCGTAAAAGAAATCTCGTCATTGGTGAACCTCCGAGCTCCAGCCTTGGAGGAAAGAACTAAAGGATCCCCTTGGCGAGACAGCCCCCATTAACAAAACCTTCTGCCCTTCTGCCATGCCTGTAATGCTTGGTGCTGTCGAGCTTGTGAGATCTCCCGTATGGTTGAGAAGGTGGTGTTTTGTTCACTTGTGTGATGCATGTTCTACTGGTATCCTACAACTCAACTTCCATGTGATTTTTCTCTTCGCTTCTTACTTCTTTTTTGGCCTTTAGTTCACCTGCGGTGGTCAAGCATTTGTATTTTGTAATTACGGCCTTGTGCTCGTTTGTCTTTTTGTTCATCAATGCATTTTGTCTATATTTTGATCTCTTTAGTTAGAAATGGCACTTGCAGAAAGGCAATGCGTTAGAAGGGAAAAGGTACGGGCACTGGTATCAATAAAGCTGATCATTTATGATGAATGGCACACAAATAGCAAAATTAAACTGCCAGAGATAGGACATTTCCAAAAGAGAAGAGATGTTTTTTCAGTTTTTGAGACAAAAACAATTTTTTTTCCTTACACGAAACACATTTTGCTAAAAATACAGAACAGGTTCGGGCGGAATGGGGTTTGAAAGTACATTCTCTTCAAACAAGTCTAGGTCAAGGGAGTGACAATTTTGTTTCACAATAATGTTTAACAATAACTTTGATTTCACAATAACGAACACTGTGGTAGACGGTAAGCTTAACTTTATTATCCTTGTTTTGAAGATAATGAATAAAGACATAGTCTTGGCGAATATTTACGGACCCAAAAGGATCACCCACATTTTCTAAGAAATAAGAAAAATTGAAGAAATTTTTTGAAATAAACTGGAGACTTTGTTGTAAGGTCACTGAATGAAGGTTTCCTGACAGGTGAAATGTCAGTTAGCCAAAGAGAAGGAACAACAGCATGTTTACCAATGGGAGATAAAACAAGAGAATGTTTTGAAGAACTGGAGAGTAGTACCTGTTAAACCTTTCTTATGAAATAGGAACCACGTGAAAAGCAAACAGAATGAAAAAAGTCCTTTCAAAGACAATAAATCAAGATCAAATGTTCGTCCCGGGCAGATACATAGGAGACAATATAAAAATTGTGTATGATGTAATGCACTATTCAGAAACAAAATCCCTTCCAGTGTTTGTTAGTGTCAGTAGACTTTGAAAAAGCTGTTGACAGTCTAAATTGGGAATATATATTAAAAAAAAAGTTGTGAAAGCATTCGGATTTGGGGACTATTTGTGTAGATGGATCTCCCGACTTTTATAAAAACATAAAATCATATATCACAGTGAATGGAAAAGTTTCTCAGAGCTTGGTTTGAAAGCTTTGTCTCTGTGTCTCTCTGTCTATCTCTGTCTGTCTCAGTCTCTGTCTCTCTCTCACTCTCTCCCTCCCCCCCTCTCTCTTTCTCTTTCTCTCTCTCTCTCTCTCTCTCTCTCTCCTCTCTCTCTCTCTCTCTCTCTCTCTCTCTCTCTCTCAGTTGCACCCCATCCCTTCCTCCCTTTCCTATTTTCTTCCTGTACAGACATATTTTATTATTTAAGAATATAGGTTTCTGGATTCTGGATTCGACATTAGAAAAGTAGTTACATACTTAGAATCAAAACCTTACTTGGATAATATTTCGACAGGGTCGCCCTGTCTTCTTCAGCTCACTGTTTTGCACAAGCCACAGTTTCAGCCCCCAAGAAACCAAGATCCTGTCTACAGAGCCCTTCCTCACAAAAAGAAAAGTCAAAGAAGCCATCGAAATCAAGACCAGACGCCCCAGCCTGAACAGAGATCAAGGCTTTGAACTCCCCCCCCCCCCCCATCTACAATCAGATCCTGACAACCGTTCACCCCCCACAACAGTCGTCCCATCAAGCCTCGCTGCCACAACAGCAACAGTGAGCTGAAGAAGACAGGGCGACCCTGTCGAAATATTCTCCAAGTAAGTTTTTGATTCTGAGTATGTAACTACTTTTCTAATATTGCATTATTCATTGTGAATTGTTATGTATACAGTGCAGTCTACGTGTTGATACGCAGTTTTGTGCGATGTTTTCATTTTACATATTTACAGATATCTTTTTTTTTGTTTGAGGGCTGGATGAAAAAAAAAGCCACTGACTTTGTGCTTATTCCTTTCCCTCAATAAACAACATTTCGATCTCTCGCAAAAAAAGAAAGAAAAACAAATATACAAAAGGCAGTACATGACTCATTCTCATGATCAGATTTTGCTAAGGTGCACCTTTGCTTGGTGGTTAGTTGTGCGAGGTCACCACCTCACACATGTGCACTGACCTCTCTACCAGGCCTGTGGGACCTACCAGGTCAATGAGATGCCCGTTCTCTGCATGCACCATGGGCACAGCGCCCAGTTCCTTGCAACGCTTGAAGACAGAGTACATTTCCGAGTCCTCCAGCAAGAAAACATCTTTGTAGGCCATGAACACCTTGAAGGAGTTGACTCCTGCAACATTCAGATCCTAGGTGCCAGTTCAACGCACAGTTATTTTCAACGAGCTCTAACTGATGTTTGTTCTTTACATAAAACTAGGCTCTAGCTTTTACTCTTAATTTTATAAGGATGACCTCGGTGTACTTCACAATGCTGCACCTACGAACAAAATAACGGAAAAAAATTATCAACATTTTTCAATGAAAGGTTATCAGCCTTACTTCGGGAATAGCCATTGCCAAGTCATAACAAGCACAATGACCTCTGTCAAAAACACAAAAAAATATTAGTTTATACATTTTGGTCTGGTTGGTTTTTTTTTGTTGTTGTTGTTTTGTTTCTTTTCGTTTTTTTTTTTTTTTGGGGGGGGGGGGGGGGGTATTTGTTTGGTTTTTAGTGGTTTTTTGTGTTAGTTATCCCCTGAAAGGAAATTGTTTGATTGAACAGCAGGCGAACATCCCGACATGCATTAACTCAACTTGTTTGGTTTCCCTGTCTTCTTTCTCAATCAGCCTTTAAAAAAGGCCTGTATCACTTTTTTTTTAAAAAACCCGATGCTACAGAAATCTCAAATGTCAATAAGCACACTGAAGGGTACATAAACCAAGCCAACAGGTGGGGCCTACATTGGGACCCAAGGTGTCACATCCATCTCCTAACCTTTTTGCCCCCCATTACCTTTCTCTGTGGTCAGTGTTTCCATCTCCCGAGACACCTGGTCACTCCACCAGGTGACGGCCACGTGCAGCCCGTAGTCACAGCAGACTTTCTCGTCGGCCCAGCCACGCCATTTGTCGTAGGCCTCCAGCAGCGACACGCCTCGCTGATCCAGCACAAAGTCGACTGAAATTGGACCCCCAAAAATGCCGTTTCTAGTACACCTAGACTTCTTTCTTTTTAATAATAATAATAATAATAATGAATACTTATATAGCGCCTATTCTCCGCTAGAGGCCAAGCTCTAAGCGCTTTACAATCAACACTCGTTTACACAACGGGCTGCCTACCTGGGTAGTGCCGACTGAAGAGCTGCCAGCTGGCGCTTCATTCAGTCGTTTCCCGTGTCATCCAGTCAGTATCGTTCAATATCGATCACTCATTTTCCTTTCTACCTTCATTCTTTCCATTTCTCACGCAGGGCGCATGCTATGTGTAACGTGTCATCCATACCAACGGCGAAACTGGCCTACTCTTCCGAAAGTTGGTGATGGGATTTTACGTGTGTGCAAGATGTTATGCATGCGTTCACACACGGAACCTCGGTTTATAGTCTCATTCGAAGGACTGTATGGGAAATGGAGTCAGAACCAATGCTAACTCCGAGGGAAAAATCCCCCTGTACCGAAACGCCCTGGCGGAGGTTCGAACCTGCAACCCCAGGATCACCAAGATTGCGAGTCAGGCGCTCTACCAACTGAGCTATTCCAGCTCCCTAAGCTGCCTATCTGCATAACATGAGGACAGTGATCTTTTGACACCGTAACCATAAGCACAGTCACCAGCTCAAATGAAGACACTGTAGAACGTATGTCATTATACACAACGTCACGCGAAGTACAAATGAAGAACACAGCCAGCACAATAAGCAAAAAGCACAGTCAGCAAATACAAATGAAGACGTTGATGACATAAAAGCTGTAAGCATAGCTACCAGTGCAAACTAAGACAAAGATGATACCGTCAATACAGAACTCTAAATACAGCCACCAAAAAAAATGAAGACAATGAGGACAGGGGCAACACAGTCACCGGTACAAGTAAAAAACATGATGGGGACACTGTCACCACAGTAACTATATATAAACACAGACATCAGTACAAATAGGACACTGTCCACACAGTAACTATAAACACAGACACCAGTACAAATAGGACACTGTCCACATAGTAACTATAAACACAAGACACCAGTACAAATAGGACACTGTCCACATAGTAACTATAAACACAGACATCAGTACAAATAGGACACTGTCCACATAGTAACTATAAACACAAGACACCAGTACAAATAGGACACTGTCCACATAGTAACTATAAACACAGACATCAGTACAAATAGGACACTGTCCACACAGTAACTATAAACACAGACACCAGTACAAATAGGACACTGTCCACATAGTAACTATAAACACAAGACACCAGTACAAATAGGACACTGTCCACATAGTAACTATAAACACAGACATCAGTACAAATAGGACACTGTCCACATAGTAACTATAAACACAAGACACCAGTACAAATAGGACACTGTCCACATAGTAACTATAAACACAGACATCAGTACAAATAGGACACTGTCCACACAGTAACTATAAACACAGACACCAGTACAAATAGGACACTGTCCACACAGTAACTATAAACACAAGACACCAGTACAAATAGGACACTGTCCACATAGTAACTAAAACACAGTCACCAGTACAAATAGGACACTGTCCACACAGTAACTATAAACACAGTCACCAGTACAAATAGGACACTGTCCACATAGTAACTATAAACACAGACACCAGTACAAATAGGACACTGTCCACATAGTAACTATAAACACAGTCACCAGTACAAATAGGACACTGTCCACATAGTAACTATAAACACAAGACACCAGTACAAATAGGACACTATCCACAAAGTAACTATAAACACAGTCACCAGTACAAATAGGACACTGTCCACATAGTAACTATAAACACAAGACACCAGTACAAATAGGACACTATCCACAAAGTAACTATAAACACAGTCACCAGTACAAATAGGACACTGTCCATAAAGTAACTATAAACACAGCCAACAGTACAAATAGGACACTGTCCACAAAGCAACTATAAACACAGACACCAGTACAAATACGACACTGTCACCAAAGTAACTATTAACAGTCACCAGTACAAATAGGACACTGTCATCACCGTAACTATAAACACAGTCACCAGCACAAATAGGACACTGTCATCACCGTAACTATAAACACAGTCACCAGTACAAATAGGACACTGTCACCACAGTAACTATAAACACAGTCACCAGTACAAATAGGACACTGTCACCACAGGAATTATGAATACAGTCACCAGTACAAATAGGACACTGTCCACCCAGTAACTATTAACACAGCCACCAGTACAAATAGAACACTGTCACCATAGTAACTATAAACACAGACACCAGTAAAATAGGACACTGTCCACACAGCAACTATAAACACAGCCACCAGTACAAATAGGGCACTGTCCACACAGCAACTATAAACACAGCCACCAGTACAGTGACGGTCACACTCACTGATCATGGTGGTGCCCCCAGCCAGGGCAGCTCTGGTGCCCAGGTAGAAGTCATCACATGCTGTGGTGCCATGAAAGGAAGCTGCATGTGCGTGTGAGTGTCAATGCCCCCTGAAACAGACACATGCATGGACTGCTACATGATTTGAGTGCGATCGCGAACGTCAATCCCCCCCCCCCCCCCCCCCCCATGAAACAGCAGCACGTAAGGACCGTTATGTCATGTGAGTGTATGTGTCAATCTTCTCCTGGAAGCGCAATATGTAAAAATGTTCATATGAGAGCGAATGTCGTTTCCCGATGAAAGAACATTGTGTGCGGAACCTTTTAACCATAGGCAAGCGACTGCCAGTCCCCCATGATACGGCAGTTTGCAAGGACTATGATAACTTCTGTGGGTGAGTATAAATCCCCCTATAACACAGCAGCATGTGAGGATTGTTACGTCATGTGACTGCGAATGTCAATCCCCCACAAAAAGGCACTATGTCAGGATTGTTTTGCGGGTGCGAGTGCCATTTCCCCTACAACTGCAATATGTAAGGATTGTCATGTCAATGAGAATGTCCATCCGCCTGAAACAGCAATATGTAAGGATTGTCGTGTGAGTGCGAGTGTCAATTCCTCTGACACAGCAGCAATATGTTTGTAATGTTACGTGAGTGCGAGTGTCAGAGCAATAACAATCACTCAGACAATTAATACATATTATAATCAGACAAATATACGTCTATCGATACTCAAAAGTGCCATGTCTTGCTTACCTGGCATGACCAGTTTGCCGCTGGCATTGATGACACAAACTCCTTCTGTTGGAACTGTGAGATTGTTTCCCACCTGCCTGCACACACACACACACACACATACACAGACACACACACACACACATACACACACACACACACACACACATACACACACATACACACACACACATACACACACACACAGACACACACACACACACACACACACACACACAGACACACACACACACACACACACACAGAGACACACACACACGCACACACACTCACACACACACACACACACACACACACACACCACACACACACACACACACACACTCACACACACACACACACACGTGATGATTATAATACAGAATGGATTCGTACGTTTCAAGCGGACAAGGGAAAAAAGGTACTAATAACAGGAGATTTTAACGCGCATTCACCATTTTGGGAGAAGAACTGTGAAAACATTACTAGCAACCGTTTCATTGAGAATATTGTTGATTCATCATTGTATCTTCTGAATGACGGTAGAATAACGCGAATCCCTGATAATCCTTATCATAGAGCAACAGCTATTGATCTAACTCTTGTTTCTCCAGATCTGGCACCAATTTGTAAATGGGATTCTTTAGATGATAGCCTTAATAGTGACCATATTCCTGTTATTACTAGCTTTGAACTCTCTAGCACAAAAAACAAGGATCAAACAGAAGATAAAATCCCGAAGTATAATTGCAAACATGCTAACTGGGACAAGTTTTCAGAACTCTTATCAACATTTCATGTTGAAGACGTCAATGATAAAGATATCAATGAATTGTATTCTGTATTTACTAATGCAGTCCTAAGTGCTGCTAATCAATCAATTCCTATGTCTAGAACAAAGAAATCATACAAACATTCTGGTAATGTTTGGTGGAACGATGATTGTGAAAAGGCTAAATCTGAAAAATGGAAAAATTTTGAAATTACTTAAAGGATAATTCGATTCCTAATCACCTAGAATCCAAAAAAGCAAAAAAACAAAAGCAAATAGAGTTAACGCACAAGCAAAAAGACAGTATTGGTCATCATTTTGTGCTAATGAAGTATATAACTATAAAGATATGCAAAAGGTATGGGGAAAAATGAAAACGATGAAGAATGGGATAAACTTACCTCAATGCCCAATCAAACTGGAGAGTTCAGATATACCCTCTAATCAAGAAAAAGCGGAAGCATTTGCTGATTTGTATGCAAATTGCAGTAGAATTACTGGACTATCAACTGAAAGTAGACAATACAGAAAAAAATGAGGAGAAAGTAACATCATATCAGATCATAGTTTTGATAAACCTCAGTTAAAAAGCTATGTAAATTCAAATATAACACTCGATGAAGTAATTGAATGTATTTCACATATGGTAAAAATAAGACGTCTGTTGACTAGATGGGATATCTTATGAATTGTTAAAAGCATTTACCACAAATGTAGTTCAATTTTTATATTCTTTGATACAAAAATGCTGGTCTAATGGTGAAATGCCTCTTATCTGGAAACACTCAATTGTTGTCCCTATACACAAGCAGGGAAAACCTCGGACTGATAAAAATAGCTATCGACCCATCTCCTTAACATCTCATGTATGCAAGTTAATGGAAAAAATAGTCTCAAGTAGACTAGTTCATTTCTGTGAAAAACAAAACATTATTCCAAAAAAATCAAGCCGCTTTTTGCAAAGGTCGCTCCACTACTGAACATTTAGTCAAACTTACGACACAAATTAAACAGCAGTTTGGCAGACGGAAAAATATTCTAGCAACCTTTTTTGATGTGAAAAAAGCTTACGATCAAGTATGGCATTACCGATTACTCCAAAAACTTCAAAACTACAATATAAATAGTAATATGTAATAACTATATACAAAATGTTTTATCACAACGTTTTATACAGGTAAGAGTTGGAAGCACATATTCTAAGTCCAGAGAACTTCAGATGGGTCTTCCACAAGGCTCGGTTATTTCACCTATTTTATTCATATACTTATAGCAGATCTTCCAAATAATCTATCAAAAGATACAGTTTTAGCCCAGTATGCAGATGATATATGCATGTGGATGAAGGTGACAATGAAGCGTAAAACTCCAATTAGAGCACTTAACTATACCAAAAAAGTGTACCAACGCGAACTAAATAAAATTGATATATTTATGAAGGAAAATGGACTTTCTTTATCATTAGAAAAAACACATATGGTACTTTTTAATTCGGAGCATAACCCAGAAAAACTGCCTGATTTCACTATTGGTGGCAGTGTCATTAATTATTCGCAAAGCGTAAGGTTTCTAAGTGTATATTTATCATCCAAACTTACGTGGAATCAACATATAGACTATATATTAAATAAAGCCAGAAAGCTTTAAATTTTCTCAAAATTATTAGTAAACAGCGATGGGGTCAAGACACAAAAGCGCTTTTATGTCTTGCTAATTCCTTAGTTCGTTCGCGTTTAACCTACGGCCAGGAATCTTTCTTTAGTGCACCAAAACATTTGTTAAACAAACTACAAAGTATAGATTGTAAAGCCTTTAAACTGGCACTAGGAGTGCCGACTCATGCTTTTAATCTTGGGTCATATAAAGAAGCAGGAGTTCTTCCTCTTGATGAACATAGGAAAATCTCTGCAGCTAAGTTTGTATTAAAATCCTTTGCACATAACTCATTCTGTAATGAAAAACAAAGATAAATTCTAAGCATGACTTTGTTAACAGGGCTAAGACAATACACTGTTTGCAACAAATTAATTCGTTTGTCTCCGACATGATTAATTCTACAGAATTAAAAAGTGAAAAAATAGCAATTAAACCATCTTTTTTACCTGTACCATCTTGGGAACAAATTAAAACCTATTTTTGATATTGATCATACAGAACTGAGCAAAAGTCAATCTCCAAACGTTCTGAAAAATTTAGTTAATGATCACATGGAAAATTACTATAGTGATTACATTAAAATATTCACAGATGGATCTGTACTTGATAATGGCAATGCAGGTTCAGCATTTGTAATTCCCACTATGAAAACAGTCAAACGATATCATATAGGTAATCACTATTCAGTTTTTTACTGCAGAGTTGTTAGCCATTTTAATGGCTTTACAGCATATTGAGGAGTTACCTATGAATAGTTGTAAAATATTACTCTGTGTAGATTCTAAATCGGCATTACAAGCAATCAAAGATCAAAATGCCAAAAAACGTCTTGAAATGATACTAGAAATCAGACATGTAATTCATCAATTGGCATTTAAAGACATTAGTGTGACTTTTTACTGGGTTCCTTCCCATTGCGGAATATATGCCAATGAACTGGTTGACAGAGCAGCTAAAATGCAGGACGTAATACTGAAGGGCAATTCTAATTAACATAAATCTAGATCTGCACGAGTATTATAATCACATTGAAAAACTAGCGAAAGATAAGTTTGATAACATGCTGAAGACATCAGATAGCCAATATTCACACAATTGTATAAAAAGCGTCAGCACAATAAATTCCAAATTAATTTTAAATCACATATCTGATACAAGTTCAAGACATATTAGTTCTCTGATGTTCAAAATTCGTTTAAATGCTTTTAAAACAAAATTTTCTAAAGATATTAAATGTGTATGTGGAAATCAAATTTCCATTAGCCATCTGATTTTACACTGTCTAGTATCAAAGAATTAATGACGAAAACTACAGGGGATTTACTGACTCGTCAAATACCATTAACTGTTCAGGAAGTGTTAAATGACTTCCATCTTCTTAAATGTTTTTCAGAAGTTTTACACTTAGTCCCATTGGTCGTTTCCTTTGAATTTGAATAATTTATTGTTGGATTCAATTGTTGTTATACTAATCTTCTGTTAATTGTTAAGTTACGTTTGATATAGATGGTAAACCTCACTTCCTTTCTACTAATTCTGTCATTTTCAACAATTCATATCCCATATAAAGCTTGATCATTATATAGAATTGTAGGTGTAGGTATGTAGGAAAAACACATAATCTTTACTACCACACACTCTCTAAACAATATCAATGCATGCATGAACAATCTCTTCTTTCATACCTTTATTTCTCCTATTTCCTCCCCTTCCCCCCCCCCCCCCCCTTTCCCGTCTAATATCACTTAAGGGTGAACAGACGTAAAATTAAAGAACGAACACACACACACACACACACACACACACACACACACACACACACACACACACACACACTCACACACACACGCACACACACACACACACACACACAACACACACACACCACACACACTCTCTCACACACACACACACACACACTCACTCACACACACACACACACACACACACACACACTCACACACACACACACACACACACACACACACACACACACACACACACACACACACACACAGAGCAAAGACAGAGAGAAGGAGAGAGTGAGAGAAATGCTATGATACTGACTACAAAATCTGATGAACTGTTAAACACGCACGAGTTGGGAAATGCGAGTCAATAACCTGACGGACATACTATGAATGTCAATATAACAAAATGATGAGCTGCCTGATTAAAAAGCCATAGCGCGGTTAATGGATCATTGCTGCCCCCTCGCAATATTTTTTTTCCTTTTTTTTTCTCCAATGTTCTCTCTTATCCTCCATGCTTTCCCCATGCTTTTTGAAACAGCCATAGAGTAAGATGAA
>CM031614.1:41050978-41097271 GCA_018398815.1 Conus ventricosus
CCAAACAGTTTCGTATGAAAACTCAACTGTGTCAAATATAATTATTGTTGGATATGTACATGCAACACCAGGCAACGTTTAATCTCCCAACTTTAGCAGGAAGAACAAGAAATCATGAAATGGTGGGAGTTTTTTTTATATCAATATTCCAAGATATTCTCTTCCTCTCACTCACTGACAAACCATCCCGTCCTTCTCTTCTCTTCTGCCTCTCTCACGACTCCTCCATTCCACTCCTGCCAGGTTTCTCTGTGTAATACTTTCCTCCTCTCCACCTCCTCTCCGCTCATTCTGCCCACACTGACACCAGCAAAGGTGGACCATGAAGGTTGTGTTCCCTGCATCCCTCACCCCCAACACCCACCTTCCCCACACCTGTCTCTCATTATCCACATGAGCTACTGACATATTTCATAGCGTGGAACAAATCCCAAACCCACAGGCTTAACACAAAAACAAGAATAGATTTCTTAATCTATAGCAAGAGAAACAATAGTTTCACAAAAGATTTTTTTGTTTGTCTTTCCTAATATAAATTATTTGAACCGGCGTCTGGGTAAGGTAATGTTGCTTACAGCCCAGCCGACCGCAAAGGGCCATACCAGGGCTGTCACCGCGTTGAAGTCAACGTCTTTCACACTTATAGCAAGCATTCTGTGACAGTGTAACAAATCATTTCAACTGACATATGACCTGCAAATAACATCTAGAGCAAATTATACAACACAGGGCTCCCTCAGTTCTTGCACTGACCAACCCTGAGTAGGTAACCTTTTCTGCCATCACCAGTTCTGTTCATTTCTAAAAATGTGTCTAGATTTTTCGGTTCGGTGTTTAAACTCAAGTGCTTTCTAGATAATGAAAGAACATTTTGCTTGATGTTACTATTTTACATCCATTGAAATAAATGAATAAACACATACAATAGCTGATAAAATCACAAGGTCATGATTTTCTTCTGATTGTCTTTTCTAATCACAAAATCAACTCAGCATTAAAAGGTCATCTTCCACTGCAGACTCCGCATTTCTCTATCAAACGTTTTCTCTAATTCCGTCCACAAATCATGAATGAAGTTATAAAAACCTGTGTTAGCACAGATAATAGTGAACGGAGAGCTTTAATTGCTTCAAAAAGAACAGTGAGACATTTTTCATTATCCCACTTTTAAAATTCTGCGACAAATTTTAAATTTGAACTGTTTTAGTTTCATTTATATTCCATTTATTCATTTCATAAAATGGCTGTCTAGTTTACAAAAAGCATCAATCTTTCTCTACCACTTAAGAAGCTGCTTTATTTTATGATTTAATACTTTTTCGAATATGAGAAAATCATTAGCATGAACCTGGTCCTTTTATTAACTCTACACATCACTTTCAATCACTTTTTTTTTTGGTGGGCCTCCAACTTCTCATTTTTCCCCATATTCTTTTTCCTTTTATTTTGTTTAACTTTCCCCCCTTTTTTCGAAGTTGGACCCCCATCCTCCTATATTTTCCCAGTTTATCTTTGCACTTCTCTACTCTTCTCTACTCCAACAAACTCCCATATACCATGCACAGTCTATGTGTTCATTTACCGATGAACATTCTCTTGCTGATCTTAATGTTTTTGAGTTCGATACAAAGACGTCTGGGTTTAATGCTGTTCTAATGTCTGGTGTGCTTACACTTTCATTCTGCTGCATTTAACACTAATATTCAAAGAAAATGAAAAGCAAAAGAATGTAAACCACTGTGCGTGAGTGATGAGGTTGCTAAACATCTTTTGAATAATTAAAGTTATCTTCAAAATATTCTTTCATTGCTTGAACATGAATAGCGCAAATGAGTAATCAATAAATTCAACATGATATTCTATTTCAGGTAGAAATTTTCCTGGTTTGAAAAAAGAATCATTCTCGAGTGATATTACATTTCAGGTAGAATTTTCCTCGTTGAAAAAAAAAAAAAAAACGTTCTCATTAACATTATCTTCATTAAGAATAGTCTTTGCACTCTAGTCCTTGCGACAAGAATCTGGACTATTTCCAAGTTCCGTGGTCGTGGTACCGGGGGCGTCCAATTTCACCTATTCCAGTTTCACCTACGCTTTGTTATTCAAATTAGCAAGATGGCTGCCCCTGACCCGTGCAGTTTCACCTACTCAGTTGTTCCCTCCTTTTTACAGAATTTGCCAAAAGTCCAATTTCACCTACCTCGGGGTTGTCAAGCCGTCAAATTTCACCTACGACCTGTGGACTTGTGAACTGTATTTTTCTTGTTCTCTCTCTGCATGTCTTGCCCACTTTTTTATTTTTCAATGTGAAATTGACTCAGTCTTTTCTCATAACTTCACTGACTCGTACTTTTGTCAAGTGTTTGAAATGTGAAATTTCCTCAGTCCCTTCACCGACTCGTACACACTGGCTCATTTGTCTTCTCTGCAACCATGGAGCATGAATTTGTCAGCACAAACAGAGGGGGGGGGGGGGGGGGGGGGGCAAAATTAATTCTGGATGGTCACATCTTTGCTCTGAATAGGAAAAGTGACACCTCAGTGTTTTGGAGATGTACAAATTACAAGACCTGTCCAGCAACAGTCACTAGGTGAAACTGACCCTTAAGATACATCACAGTAGGTGAAAGTGGCCTTCCTGAGACCGTAGGTGAAACTGGAATAGGTGAAATTGGATGTCCCCGTGGTATCAGAGACCTGACAAATTACCTAAGCCTTAATTCAGGCCAGTGCGCCACTTTTCCCATATCTTATTCTGTTTCTGTATCTTGACGGCGCTGAATCTCGATGACTGGTGTTATCTGCGACATGGGGAGGGGGTGTCTTAGCTGACTGACCAGTGGTGGATGGCCAGAGTGCATAAGCGTAGTCACCAAGCGAGTTCCACTCTACAGTGGCATGATTAACCAGAAAAGAAAAAAAAACACGACTGCCTCAGCTGGTCCGTTCTGCGGGCTTTGATGGTAAAGCACCTGCTGCTGTTGTTTCTTGTATTACTGACTACAATGTTATTTGACTCAAAATCATTGTTCTGGCTTTCTTCTGAGGTGTCAAAACTTGACCAGAAGGCACGGCCAGCAGCAGCAGCAGCCCCTAAACCATTTTGTTCACTTGTTTAATTGATCAGTTGATCTACATGTAACCCCTCATGCACGCTGGCCTCACGACTAAGCAAGCGTGGTGGGGCATTTATGGACAAGTCCCGCACGCAGTGATGCTTCCTAAGTTGACAAAACTGATTTACTGATGACTGACGCAGCTGACTGGTGTTAACAGTTCTGCACCCAGAGTTCTGTGATAAAACATGGCGATTCCAAGCATGAGAACCGATCCCGATTATATGCAAGGAATCTCTACCAATACCGAGTTCATTCACTGAGCTCATTAATTAAAGAGTGCTAAACTTGTTCGGTAACTGCGAGGCGTCATGACTGATATGAGCTTACTTGATGAGGCCATTTTCAATGTAGACGTCTGCGTCGAAGGACTGGTCGTCGTTCACCACCTTACCTCCCTTGATCAGTACTCCCACCTGAAACATGGTGTTAGAGCTGTAGAAGCCAGTGGGTAAGGTAAGGTTATGTGGCTTATAGCCCAGCCGACCGCAAAGGGCCATATTAGGGCTGTCACCACGTTTAATTGAAAACTTATGTCCTTGTTTGTTTGCATAGGTATGATCTGGTAATGTGAAAGAAGCTGCACAGAAAGAGAGGGTGGCAGAGAGGGGGGAGAGGGAGAGAGAGCGGGGGTGGGGGGGGGGGGGGGGGGAGGGGGGGTGGGGTAGGATGACCTTTTGCGGTCGGCTCGGTTGTAAATAATATGAACTGAAGTGGCGTGTCATTACTGTTTGAACAGATATGGTCTGGTAATGTGGAAGAAGGAGAGAGAGAGAGAGAGAGAGAGGAGAGAGAGAGAGAGGAGAGAGAGAGAGAGAGAGAGAGAGAGGGAGAGAGAGAGAGAGAGAGAGAGAGGCGAACTGAAACACTTCAATGGAAACGTTAAATTCTTATAAGAACTGACAATGCGTCTATGAGTAGGGGCTCAAAGAACCACGCACACACACACACACATACACAAACACACCACACACACACACGCACGCACGAACGCACGCGCGCACACACACACACATACACACACAACACCACCACACACCACCACCACACACACACACAACACACACACACACACCACACACACACACACCACACACACACACACCACACACACACCCCACCACACCACACCACACCACACCACACACACACACACACACACACACCACATACACACCACACACACACAC
The DNA here is from genome assembly GCA_018398815.1 of Conus ventricosus. NCBI lineage: Eukaryota > Metazoa > Mollusca > Gastropoda > Neogastropoda > Conidae > Conus > Conus ventricosus. The sequence continues at coordinate 41,055,285 of CM031614.1, forward strand.
ACACACACACACACACACACACACACACACACAACACACACACACACACACACACACACACACAACACACACACAGACAACAACACCACACCGCACACACACACACACACACACACACACACACACACACACACACACACACACCACACAACACACACACTAAAGGTGCTAAAAAGCAGGGTCATTTTCTAAGCTGAAAATAAAACCGTCAGAAGTAGAATGTTATCGTACCCTTAAATCGACTGCACAGAAGAGAGCTCAAACAAATGTTGATACGTCTACCGAGATTTCATCCAACCAATGGGAAGCTTTTCCAATAGACCTTGTATTAAGAAAAATGCCTGATCCAGTTTATTATTCCAGACAAATATCTTCCCTTATAATTCGATTAAAGCTAAATGCTTTGAAAACAAAGTTTAGTAAGAATACTAACTGTATTTGTGGTAAAGAGTTAACACTGAACCACATTTTGTTCAATTGTCATAAGTTGACTACTTTCTTACCAACATCATAACGATCCAATACTTTTTCTGAAAAAAACTTGCAAGATCTACTTTCGAATCATTCTCTGCTGATCGAAATTGCTGAATACTTAATACATAGTCCGATTGGGGTTTTTATTTAGATAGTTTTGAGCTAACTCAACCCGTTGAGCGCCTTTAGTCAGTCAGCTGACGCGGAAATAAAAGTGCTTTCCATGTGCCTATGGGCCGTCCCCTGACGTCATGCATTTTTCTTGAGTTTTCATTCGTTACTATTTCTATCAACGGACTCAAATAGAGTTTGCGTAGAAAGCCTTATATGTCTGTAGTCTTAAAATAATATGTAAATGACCACACGTGAGGGGAAAGCCCATTTATTCTTATGACTGACTGGATGACCAGCCAGCACTTCGTGTCTCGCTTGCAAAGATGGCAGCGCAACCTTCGACAAGCCCAGCGACCAAATCAGCGTATTTACACAGCTGAGCAGGCTCTGCTGATGATTTTTGACAAACACAATAATCTTTTATTCAACGACTAACTCGAGCATGAAGGTGAGATGATGATAGTGGTGGAATTGCCGACCATATTCGTCAGTTATTGAGTAGGGCTCTGTGACCTCAGTGTGTGTTCAGCTGACAGCGTCAGTCGAACGAGCCAGCCAAGTGTGTACTCTGCACCGCGTGCTGGTGTCCGGTGATGTGAAAATCAGTGCGAGAGGGGATCTTGGCCTGCTCGCGGCGTGACACGGTGCAGACGGAAAGGTAGGGGAAGATGAGGGGTGAAAGAGAGGGTTGAAGTTGAGCAAGGGGGTGTGGTGGGGAGGGGGGGGGGGGGCGTGGTCGTGGACTGGTCAGTCTGCATCGAGTGTGAGCATCTTGATAGACTTCCAAACTGTTTTACTTTCATTTACAGGTGTAGTGTGACAATACAAACTTTATTTATAAATCTATGTTACAGCCTGAAAAATATTTAAACAATATCTCAGTTACAAAGTTTAGGGTTTGCTTTGACAAGGATGGGCTTTGGTATAAATGAACTTAATGCTGGTCTAGATGAACTTTTTTTTTTTTCTTGCTGTCTCATCTTCTCGCCGCAATAATGGCATTACTCTCGCCGCTCATTCCGGAGCTCTGGACACAGGAGCACCCAGCCACAGCTCCAGCACCGGCATTCCACAGAAAGCAATCAATGTTAAGTTGTCAAGAGGCAACCCACCAGAGAGGAAACTGCACTGCTGCCGACTCACTTCGGTGGAGTTCAGTGGCGCCTGTTCTGATCTAACATACGTAGGACACCACCTACTAAGCCCCCTACCGACGACAATAATTGCTTAGTCGCGAAGCAGGCGTGAGTGAGGTTCCCCTCCAGAGGGCGTCACCACGTCCGCCCAGCGACAGTCCCTGCGGACTTGCCAATACCATCGACCCCGACATGAACTCTCCAAGGCCACACCTGAGGAGAGAAACTGAGGTCACCATGATAGCAGGGCATGAAGGGCCACAGAATTTGAGACTTTTTTTTTAAACAATGCTGATCATTGAGGATGAAGATGGTGATATGTAAGTCCATTTCAGTCAGAGACTACATGACAGGGCTGTACTCTACGCTTCCTTTCATAATATATTCCGGCGTCAACCAGGCCCGAGAGATACAGACACCTGCAGTACTGGTCAGGAAATTTGAGCAACACTCTCAGAAGTGCATCCATTAAGTGGATGAAACTTAACTGTGTGGTCCGAGTCTTCCCAACTGAGCACATAGCAAACTCAACTCTGGGTAGGAGCCGGCTGGGGCAGAAAATCCCACAAATAAATTTTGACTCTGATGGGAATCGAACCCACGACCTCCCAGTCCGTGACACTTACCCCTTCGCCACGGCGGCCGGTGGTATAAATGAACTTAATGCTAACAAAAGATATAATAACAGCATTAAAACTTGCCCTTTTTGTGATGTTGTAGAAAACAAAATGCTTTTTTTTTAGCCCTGTGTATACCAATCTACGTGGAATATACAAACACTATAAAAGCCATAGTACCTGTTCTCTGCAGTTATTACTACAAAATCATAAATGAGAACAAAAGATGTAACAAGAGATGTGGCAATGTTTATATTACGCCTTATGTTTATGAGATGATTCTTTGTTATATAAATATTGCTCTGATGTCCTCAAGACAAATTATCTTTGACGCAGTTTATTTATCATTATGTTCTTTTATGTGTGTGTGTCTTGTGTACACGTCCTTATGTAGATAGGTCAGAGGCCTCACATTAATCAAAGTTTCACGAGTTCACGAGCTCTCTCTCTCTCTCTCTCTCTCTCTCTCTCTTCTCTCTCTCTCTCTTTATATAAGATCTTATGTGAAATGTGTTAGGTACTGGTTGAAAATGTTGAAGCTCCCACAGTCACGTTTGTGCAGACAAGCTTATGATATGATGCTGATACAAATGGAACGAGGTAAAGAAAATTGGGCTTATAATGTAAAGAAAGTGCTATCAGAACAGGGCTTTGGAGTAGTGTGGATGTCTCAAGGAGTAGGAAACGAACAGCAGTTTATTGCGGAATTTAGAGATAGACTCATTTGTTCTTTTAAACAGGACTGGCATTCTGACATGGAAACCAAAGAAAAGTATCACTGGTTCTTCTCCTTTAAAAACATATTCCATTCGGAAAAGTTTCTTAATGTTATTAAAGATAAATGGCAAAGAAGTTGTTACGCAAGATTCAGGTTACGAACCGTAGGTTTCAATGCAAACAAAAGATGGTTCGAGTGTGGAACATCCACAGAATCACCATGCCCTTCATGTGGATGTACTATTGATAATGAAAAGCACTTCTTATTTCAATGTACTGCATACAGTGATGTGCGTGCAAAATATTCCTTTTTTACTTTGGAGGTGTGTGAAAGGCAAAATGTTGCTTTTTTGTTATCGTCTGATGACGACTGTATAATCAAGTCAGTCGCTAAGTTCATTACAGAAGCAATGAAAATAAGACAAAAGCATTTGTAATATTGTATGAAAAAAGGACTTAAACTAAAAAATATGACTAAAAGCATGTGGAATAGTTTAGTAACATAGTCATCGCCTAAAAGAGTGGATGGTCGGATCAATCCGTAATATTACATTTTCCTCGTGTGTGTGTATGTGTGTGTGCGTGCGCGCGTACGTGCGTGCGTGCGTGTGTTGTTGTTGTTGTTGTTGTTGTTGTTGTCGTCATTTTTGTTGTTTTTGTCGTTGTGGTTGTCATTGTTGTTGCTATTGTAATGTTAAAAGGGTACTCGTGTCTGAGAGGATATTCGAAGATTCGTGTCTTAATGTTTTGCTCGTTTTGATTTGACTGATCATTGGGAATAACTGTGTAATATCGCTTGTAGTGTAAGGAAGAGGAATGCGTTATTGCCCTGTTACCCCCCTTGTCATAAGACCTTTTGGTAATGACAATAAAATATCAAAGTGTCAAGTGTCAAGTGTCTCTCTCTCTCTCTCTCTCTCTCTCTCTCTCTCTCTCTCTCTCTCTCTCTCTCTCTCTCTCTCTCTCAAGTCTCATGAATTTATCATGTACTTCGTAAATAAATAACTTTTCTTATTTTTATTTATAAATATTATATATAACATCCACTTTACTATTGATGCAGACCCTGATCTCATTAGCTATCTTTATTTTCAGTAGAGATGGACCAAGATGTTCAAAGGGTGACCTCAGCAAGTGGATTTTTTTCATATCTTAAAGAAAGGTACTTTGTTGTTTGGGTTTGTATTAAACTTAAAAAACATGAGGAACATGCCAGAGTTCAGGGTTTTCCATATTATGTTGGGGAAAGAAAAAATCGGTATGTTTTTTTTCCTCTCTAAAAAAACCAAACAAACCAAGAAAAAAAAGAAGAAAAACTACCACACAACCTTTGTCAGTATGCACATATGTGGCAGGACTTGAGTTTCAGAGGCTTTGTATTAACAACAATCGTGAAGGGTTGTCTGCCCTTTTTCACTGGCATCTACCTATCTACCTATCTATCTATCTATCTTTGTGTCATATTTGTTTTTCTGTCATATGCATCTGCGGATTCCTAGAACCATTCCTTGCAAATGTTTCTTCGAGAAGAATGGTGAATGAACGATATTATCTCTTTTTAGTTTGTTTGTTTGCTTGTCTGCTTGTTTGTATGTGCTCTTTAATATCTAATGAAGTCATCTTGAATTCTAGTTTCACTTTAGATCCATCGTGGATCTCATGTATTACCTGGTCAATGTAGTAAAGGATAATTTGGCAGAATAGTATACTGTTATTTATTATAAATTGGATTTTTTAGTCATTTATTACAATTTATTTATTTAGCTGCATGCGACCCGTTGGTTTAAACTTCAAATGGGGAGTGGGCTAAAGAAATTATTATTATTATTATTAGCAGCAGCAATGGTTGCAGAAAAATTATATACGTATTATTGGAGAAAGTGGATGGGAAGGAAAAGGAGCTGGAGGGATTGACGCACGTTATTCATTTTTGTTTTCTTTTCCCATCAGGGGCATCATAGAGGATCAGAAGCGTCTAGAAAAACACCACAAACTGTCAAAGCCAGGCAAATGGGTGAGTCATCAATTTTATTTATCCCATATTAAGGCTAGGTGCTCAGCAGCATCATCCAGGTTTGCAAGAACAAACCAAACCAGCTTCAAAATACAACATGTCGAAAAGTCAAGCCTTGTCAGCAGTACCAGATTTCTCAATGGATGTACATGGAATTGCTGAACTGTGGACAAAAAACAAGACCATTTATAGTGTAAAATGGCTGCAACTCCTTTACTTCCAAAGTGAGATTATTATCCTGCTTTTTATTTGTTAATGTTATACAATTTATGACATTATACACAGCACATTTAAGGATATTTTCTTCTTATTTTTTACGCAACAACAGGCTGAAAGAATACGCATGTACAAAGTAAGATTATAACAATAGTGCTGTGTTGTGTGATGAGATAAAAAAAAGATCATTAGGATGTGCACTCTAGATTTTCGCAAATAATAATAATAGATAAAAATGGATGCTTGTATGGGACTTGATCCCTACACAAAGAAAAGCTCTAAGCGCTATATAAATCTTTCATTTACATATGCATTTTAATACTTGAAATTAATCAAACTAAACTCAGAATATATATATTATTGTTAGTGCTATCAGTTTGCAGATGACTTAGTTTAGAACTTCAAATCTGTCCAAACCTTAGTGAGCTTCTTCCTTCCGTGGAGGGGACTAGTAAGAAGCAGACTGATTACTAGAAATTTTAACTTTTTAACTTCACACACAAGACAAAAGTTGAAAGCTGATCTGTCGCCTTCACTCACCACTTTGGGCTTCCACAGTAGGATCTGGAAGGGAACTTCCAGTTCCTGCTGAGGAAGACCACAGTGGTGGGCAAAAGTGACTGGTCAGCTCTTCCAGTTCCTGTTGAGGAAGCCCACAGTGGTGGGCAAAAGTGACTGGTCAGCTCTTCCAGGTCCTGTTGAGGAGTCCAGGGTAGTGGTGAGCAAAAGCGACAGGTCAGCTTTCAATTTTTGTTTTGTGTGTGAAGTAAACACATTAAAATTTCTAGCCATCATAAAGAATACCACACAGTTGAATCTTCATCAAAAATATAAGAAACAGATTGTTTTAAAACCTCACTTTGTACTGGTCTTATTTTTTCACCCCATCTTGCCTATTATAGGGAGAGAGGCACATACCATGCCACGAACCTCTAACAGTGAAACTTTTTTTAAAATTAGGTGTGTGGATTTAAAGGATGTGTGCCCCAAGCACTACAGGACAGTGGCATTGATGTTTTTGTTCAGGGATGTCTCACTGTGGGCAGTGCTGATTTTTTTCTTTCAAGAAACTGGGAGTTTTACACTCATAGTTAGACATTACGAGAACAATAACATAGACAATGTTTTAGCTTTTTTAACTGACTCATTTTTAAACATATCAGATTTTCTAACATGGTGAAAGCCTTGCGAAGGCCAAAGTGATCAGCAAGCCTATAAACAAACAAACAACATGATTCTATTTGGATATTGTAGACATTACAGGTGATGTAGCTCCACAGGATAAAACGTTTCATTGTTTGTTCATGTAACACCTTACATTTGCTGAAGAAAGTATTGTCTGGAAGCAAGCTGTTATTCATTGTGTTTAAAAATGATTTGTTCATGCATATTCAATCCGAATAATAAAGAATTTATGATAGCGATGGCCAAGTGGTAGCTTGCCCGACTCGGAATCAAAGGGTCCATGGTTCGACCCTAAGTTTGGGCCAGGACTCCCCCCCCCCTCCCCTTCTACAAGACCCTCAGTGTGGTCTGGGCATTAATCTTTCGGATGAGATGTTAAACCGTCATCCCGTATGCGCATGCATTTAGTGCACGTTAAAGAACCCACGGCAACGTGTAAGCAGTTGTCCCTGACAGAATTCTGTAGACAAAACCACTGACATTGGTCACATATATCTGGGGATGCGTTGGCAAAATCAATTAGACGTTGGACTCGTGATCCAAACGTCACGGGTTCGAGCCGCGTGTGAGCATTGTGTCCTTGGGAAAGAATCTTTACACCCGCATTCCTCACAACACGAGTGGAATGGGCAACTTCGTGTTGGGGAGAGTTGTGTATCCGCCTAACAGGCTTGAATTTCACTCGGCACTGTGACCATGCAGTTAGCGTGGAAATGTTTAAGTATCATACAAATCATCAATTTATTTTTTTATCTTTTTAATTTTAGGATTGTTTATTATTAAGCGGAATCACTCTAAGATTTTAATGCTAATAATAATAATAATAACAAATAGTAGTACTAGTAATAATAGTGATAATAATAATAATAATAATAATTAATAATAATATAATAATAATAATAATAATAACGATGATGATGATGATGACATATATAGCACAAAATTTTGATAGATCTTCTTTTTCATATTTTGGTAAATTTTAAACAGTTGAGTAGGTAAGAGTTTATTAAGGCAGAGGAAGAGAGAGGGGTGTTGAAAGGGTTTCACTATATATGAATTACATTTAGTAGTCCATATCATTTGTCTTTCCTAGGACCTTGGCAAACAGCATAGAGGAGATTATGAGTTGGATCTCAAATCATCTCCAAATGATGATCAAGAAAACATGCCATCGCCAGAAGATGATCAAGAAAATATGCCATCTCCAGATGATGACCCAGACTACATACCATCTTCAGATAGTGACCCAGACACATACCATCTATAGATGATGATCCAGACAATATACAGCATTTAATTGATGACCAAGACCCTATACTACCAAGCACATACAGAAGTGGTGGATTTTCATCTGATTCTGAAGGCCATAATCAGGAGCACAACAAGAGGAGAGACCGTTTTGGTTGTGAGTTTGTGGCAGAAACTGATGATGAAACCTCTCAAGCATCAACAACTTTCCCACTGCTACAGTGTGCAGAAAGTCATGAAAGCAGTGTAGGAAAGAGTTCCGCTACCACATCTGACAGCCAAGTTAAAGTTTTAGATTCAAGTGAGAGTAAGTTCTGCATTTGCCTGTTTTGCAATCAAAAGCAAAAAAAGCTGCCAAGACATCTCAGAACTATGCATGCTGAGGAAGACGATGTAAGGGTTTATTTACAGTTCAAGGACAAACAACAAAAGAAAAAAATGTTATATAGAATCAGAAACTTGGGGAATCATAAACACAATTGGGACGTACTTAAAAAAGGACAAGGGGTCTTGATTGTGGTCCACTGCCATCTTCAGCTGCAAATGCTGACCCCAGTGACTTTGTCCCATGCCCATACTGCTTTGGATATTTCAGAGAAACCTTGCTACACAAGCATGCATGCCTTTTGTCCCCAGCAGCAAAGTGAAAGGATCACAAAAGCTCCGGAAAGGAAGACTGCTCCTTCCTACTTCTTTCACAGAAGCAGAAACACAGGAGTTTCTAGTATTTCTACAGTCATTTAGATCAGACGATGTGTCAGTTGCAGCAAAAAAGGACAGAACAATCATGCAGCTTATGAGATCAGAGTTTGACAGACTTGGTTATGATGTTGATCAGCACAACTATGTCCGTACCAAAGGAAGAGAAACTGCACGCCTACTTGTTGAGTTGCGGAAGGTTACAGGTGGAATGTCTGCCAAGCTCTCCGACTTCATATCCCCAGATATGGTGGAAGCTGTTATGACAGCCACACACAATATCTGCGGTTTTCAGCCTGCAACTCAGCAATATTCCAACCCATCACTTGCTTTGAAGCTGGGCCACAAAAAAAGAAATGTGCCATGCTTGTGAAAGCTTCTGCAATAGAATGTTCGGATACGAAAGTCGAGACTGATGCAGATCGCTTTCTTCATTTGCTTGAAATGCGCTGGAATGCAAAAATCTCGCATCATGCTCACAGAACTCTTTACACTGAAAAGAAGGAATGCACCATGCTTGCTGCCTCTGACAGAAGACATTGTGAAACTCAGTGACCACCTGCAAGAAAAATCTGCTACTTCTGTCAACGCTCTGCAGTCTGACTCTTCCTGCAACTGCAGCACTAGGGAAACTTGGTCAGAATTGAACGAAGTAACCCTGGTTCAGTGCATCATTTTCAACCGAAGGCGTCAGGGTGAGGTGTCCAAAATGAAGCTGGCTGATTTCAAATCTGCTTTGACACCGGACAGAACAGTGGATGCATCTGTTATGGCTGGGCTGTCACCCTTGGAGCAGCAGCTGTGCAAGTCGCTAACAAGGATTGAAATTGCAGGAAAACGTGGGAAAACAGTTCCCGTGTTGCTGACAAATAACATGTGGAAAGCCTTGGAACTCCTGGTTGAAAGAAGATCAAACATTAGGATATGTGAAGACAACAGATTTCTCTTTCCCAAAATGTACTATGGCGCAGTATCACATATAAGAGGGTCAGATTGTCTCCGTGATCATGCAGCAGAATCTGGAGCTCAACACCCAGAATTGCTGAGATCAACAAAACTGACAAAACAGATTGCCACAATGGCTCAGGTGATTAACCTGAAAGGCCATGAAGAAGACATTTTAGCAAATTTCCTGGGGCATGATATTCGCATCCATAGGAACTACTACCGCCTTCCTGAAAGAACCCTGCAAGCGGCCAAAATTGCCAAACTGCTGTTCTGTATTGAGAAAGGCACAATCGCTAGTTATGCGGGAAGACATTGGATGACATCACTGTCACAGCGGAAGATGGTGAGGATATGTTTTGTACTTTTTTTAAAATAATTTATTTGATTGGGGGGGGGGGGGTCCTTTTATTTTTATCATATAACTAATAATAATATGACTGTTTGGTTATGAGATACAGTTATAAAACAAACAAAAATCAGTAGTTTTGCTAAACAACTAAAATGTCTGCTACACAGTACCAACACTTAGCAATTACCAGTGCAATCAAATGTCAGCAAAGCAAAATACATGAGGGACAGAGATTCGGACAAAGAGAGAAGGGAGAGGGTCACGTCTACCCTCAGACCAATGTTGGAGGAATTATCTGCTTTAAAAAAGTTATTTTATTTTATTTTCAAAACTGTGATTGACTGACGTTCAAATAATATCTGCTGATATGCACAATTGGTCAAAATGATGACACAGAATCAGTTCATTAGCTCACTCTAGCTAATCAACGACAACATTTTAAAAGTTTGTGTTGGATATTGATTATTATTACTGTATCAACTGGCCTTTCTAAATTTGCTGACTTGAGTCGGCCATTGTTATTGAGAGAGAACTGTTGCCATACGTTTGCTTTGACTGGTCAGCGCTCTACGTGCATGCAGCCAGTTGCTGTGGTTTACAGTATTTATAGGTCACTGAACTCGCAAAAGAATGGTCTTTCCACACTGGAGTTGTGGCTTGAGATGCAAGCAAAAACAGTTGACTGTATTGACTTATTTTTGGAAGCTTGGTCCCTGGACTGAGCCTCATCATAACATAATTGCTTGGTTTCTGGAATGTTATCTAAACATCACACAGCAAGCAGTCCAGCTGTGAGAAGGATGCCAGAGACTGAGAGAGACTAAGCCTCGGCTAATACATGGCACCAGCACATTGGGGTTTTTATTTTAATGATTCAAGGCAAAAATGCATAGGTAAAAACCAGCATATGCTGGTCTTGCACCACCTTCATGTTTTGAATTTTGATTTGACCAGACAAAAAAATAATAGCATTGGTAAGTAACTTAAATCTACTTTTTTAAAAAGCAGATCAATTGCACAGTTCTTAGGAAAAAGGAAATATGATGGAGTTGGGTAAGACTCCTTTTTTTGTAAATTACCCTCTTCCCTTTAAAATATAAAAGATAGGAATGATTTTTAAAAAAAAAAACAAGATAAAACTGCAATATTTGTAAACTAACAGCATTGCATCATACTCATAGACAAAGTTTTGTGCATATTAGATATTTATTGGCATTTGTTTTCAAAATTATTTTAACTCTAAATCTGTATGCATGATAAGAAATGTAGACAAATTCATTTAAAAATATAACATTCTTTCATTAAATGTTATCAATAGTTTGTATTTATAAAATCTATTCAATTGTTTAGTATGCTGTATGCAATTGGAGATCATGTGGACATGCACGAAACAATCATGTTTGTATCACAAAAAACACATTGTGGGATTTTTTTTTGTAGTCCTGGAGGGGAAGGAGGAAGTTGTGCCGGTCCCTGCCAGTGTGCCAGAAGGTTCCGGAGGAGCAGCAGGTCACAGCCCATGTGTGGCAAATCCCAACCTATGTGTTGCAAGCCCCATCCCATGTGTGGCAAGCCCCAACCTATGTGTGGCAAGCCTCAACCCATGTGTGGCAAGCCTCAACCCATGTGTGGCAAACCCAAACCCATGTGTGGTAAGCCCCAACCCATGTGTGGCAAGCCTCAACCCATGTGTAGCAAGCAGTGATCCAAGTTACGGTGAGATTGAGTAAGCTCCCCTCCAAATGATAATCATGAATATAAAATACTTTGTTTACAGTCTAAATCACTTAATCAAAACAACAACAACAACAACAAACATAACAAACATTTTGCTTGCTTGTTAGCTTTCATTCGGAGTCCTAACCAAAATCCAAGTTTGTCCTGTGGAACTTAAACCAGCTACTGCTGGCCTTTTTCAAACCATTTTGAAAACTGAAGATTTTCAAAGGATTTCTTTTTGTTATTGCGGTTGTGTTTAAGACTCGGGGTAAAACGTAACAACACACAAACATACTGGAGTCAGGGAGCATTGTTTGTCATGCCTGAAAACAACACAGACATACTTTAAAAAAAAAAGAAAAGAAAGAAAGAAAACTAGCTTTCGAGCAAGTGATAGGGAAAAGAGGCTTAACTGTGGCCCTCATTTGAAATCATTCTTTTTCTTAACATGTTTACTAGTACTTTTTTAAGGATAACTTTTTGTGTACTTATCAGATTAACGTCAAATTTGAACTCATCCTTTCTTTTGTTATATCTAATCTGTTCTGTAAATTTCATACCCATTTGTTATAAACTTGTTGAATTATTGTGTTCACAGATACAGACACAAAAACATGACCAAAAACTTAACCTTTGCACCTTTGCGAAGCTAATGATATCAGACTTGGTGTGTGTTAGAGTTTGCAAGTCACAGACTGTATTATGTTTTGCTTGATTGTGATATAAACATCCACTAAGCAAATATTCTTGTGTGTATATGTACATGCAGACTGCAGAGAGAAGAAGCCAGGAAACGCAGCAGAAAGACAAGCCCAAACCCATGTGTGTCCAGCAGCGGCTCCTGTGATAACAAGATTCTTAGTGAGCATTTGTACTGTGGCTGGACAGAAGTTTACTTCTGCAAATGTTTGATCTTCATGCTCTTGAAGAGCATGTTTCGTTTTATTGTGGCTATTTTTATTCTTTTGTATGTAGTTGAGCTGATAAGGGTAGTGTAAGTGCATAGGGATTTCAGTGAATTCTGAGCCTTTTGTAGTAGAGTTGTTAAGGGTAGTGCAAGTGCATAGGGATTTCAGTGAATTCTGATCTTTTGTCAGAAGAGTTATCCGCCTTGGTGCCAAATTAGCTTGGTTCCAGAATTATCTTTAGAATGCCAGTGGACGAGTAGGAATACAATAGTTGGTTTGTGGATATAATCAGTCTACTTGGCATAATCTCTGTTTAGGAATGTGCACAAATTACTAGACATTAATGGATATTTATTCATGGTAATGACAAAGCATTGATTAATACTGTTACTTACTGAAGCTCAGGGCCTATATTCTGCTGCGTATTAGCTGTTGGTGTAAACTGGAGGCAATAATACCAGCCTTCCGCCAAAATGCGATCTCTTCCCCACTGCTTGTCACAGCTAACAGAGGTTTTGCCTGTTCGTTTGGTAAAGGAAGACTGGTTTCATGCTGGTTAGCCACAGCACCAAGGAAAAGGTGATTATTTTTTGAGGTATGTCAAAACTTACTGGGAACAAGTTCATAGGGAATCTGGTTGTTATTGATAAATATTTTTGTTGTTGTTGACTTGTTTAAGTGTTTTAAAGAAAATGTTAAGAGCCACTTAATGGAGATGTTTACAAGACTAAGCGTTTTCACTTAGGAGGAGAACTGGTTGTATTTTTCTTTCAAGAGGTCTTGGACAGCTCTCTCTCTCTCTCTCTCTCTCTCTCTCTCTCTCTCTCTCTCTCTCTCTCTCCCTCTCTCTCTCTCTCTGTGCATGTTATTTTTTTTACGGAATCAGTACCTGATGTGATGGAGGCTGGAATGAATTATTCAGTTATGCTCATTCCTTGTAGTTACAGTGTTGTTGAAAGCAATTCCTGAAAATCAATGCTGATCTATTTAATTTTCATTTTAGATGTATCAGAAACTTCGTTTTGAATTGTGTTCCATTTCTTGGCTACACTCGGGCCTAGAATTACGAAGTTGGGCGAGTTGCGACGATGGGTGAATGAAGGGAAGTAACCTTTTTTTTGAAGAGTAAACCATTGAAACGTATGAGTTTCTTCCCTTTGCTGTATTCTTGCTGGCTATGTTGATGCCAGGCATTTATTATGTTTTTTTGAAGATCATGTGCGTCTTGGTGCTGTGATTTAGGGACACACATGTTGCCCTTTTCAGAGGACGCCTGTTCCACACCAGAGAGGTGGCCGGGACAGATGACTGGGTGTGTGTCAACACCCTGTCCTGAGGTAGATAATGTTTTTCCCATGTTGATATTCTGTTGTAAATTTTTTGGTTTGTTTTGACATTTTTCAACATGTCCCTGTGCAATCCATTGTACCTTTGGTACCATGGATTTTTTGTAAAGCTGGTGGTCACAATTGTTATTGTTACCACAAGCCAATGTGTATGCAATCAATGGTATTGAATGAAGATGATATGTTTTTCTTTTGTCAGAGCCATTGATTGAATGATGATTGTGTATGTATTATTACGAGTAAATGAAAATTTGTTTTCATATTATGAGAGACTAACTGAATCTGCTGAGTAATAATCTAGTCCATGTCCTGTTGAGATAATTGTGGTTTCCCTGTTCTGTGGTCTTAATAGACACAAGGGTCAGTGCTGCTAGCATGCAGTACAACCTTTACTGTAACAGAACAGATGCCGCTGTGGTCTTAATAGACACAAGGGTCAGTGCTGCTAGCATGCAGTACAACCTTTACTGTAACAGAACAGATGCCGGTATCTTCACAGTATCTTAATGTTGTTATTTTATTTTGCTTTTGTTCCATTGTTATGCTGAGTTCATTTTTTTGCAGATTCACCCATGGTTGTGTACTCATAGTTATAAATGTATGTTTCATTTCATTCATGCTTTTGGAGATTTCTCCTTTTGTTGCCAATTTCTAAATATGTTGTTCCTGGTAATTTTCCAGGTTGGTTGGTAGGTCGGTTTGGTTTTGATTGACTGAGGAACGGAAATAAACAAAAAAAGTCAAACACCAACACGGTCTTGGGTGATGGATGGATGACTCTCCCCCCTCTGCCCTTGACTGCTTACAGTACTTTACCACAATTTCTTACTGGTTATGTTCTTGTTTTACAGTCACTTAACAGCGAATTAGTTATGATATCTGTAAGATCAGTTTATGTCTTTGTATGTGTACTCACACCATACCTTGTTTACTGTCCCCTGGTAAGTGGTTAACAACTACATGCAGTCGTTAAATATGAGGTAATTCTGAAATTTCTCAGAATCTCAGAAATAAAAACACAAAACAACAACAAACCAGTTATGTCATTTTCTCAAAGAACCCTCCATGAACCGACACAAAACTGGTCATTCTCCCAAGCCAGTTCATCCAGGCCTGGGAACACGTGACTTCATCAAGACTGTCTACAGATCTCCTTGAGGACATTATCTTCAGGGGTCTCAAATCATGTTCTCCACAGCTTTTTTCTTGACATGAGGGAACAGGAATAAGTCACATGGGGGAATATCTAGAAAATTGGGTGGATGAGGCAATACAGCACTCCCTCTGCACCCAGGAATTTTCATTATGCATTATGAGTCCACAAAGACTTGCACTTAGACAGCATATGTCCCCAGCCTGAAAACTTTCGGTAAGCTGAGGAGAACATACCAGCCTGACTAATATTACTCTATTCTTGTCCTCAGCAAACACAGTGGTACATGCCATGATCAGACGACACAAGATATCACCATAATTTTGTTTGTTAGTGCCTCAACTTCTTTTAATTTAGCAGGAAGGACGTGTGGGGTTACGGGAGAGGAGAGGGTCACCTGGAAACACCAAGACTAAGAACTGTTGTTTGGTTTTGGGGTCACACTGAAAAACCCAAAGATTTCATATCTAACATTGAACCGCCATTTCAATTTAGACTGTCCATAATCCAGTTCTCAAGCATTTTCAGACACCACTATGTCCTACCAGTCTGCTCGTTACTGATTTTAAGTGGTACTCATTTAGATTACTTTTAGGTTTATACCCTTTTTTTTAAAGGAATCGCTCAACTTTATTTTTATGCCATTGACTTTAAAATGTAGATTTTTTTAGCAGGCTCGAAGAAAAGAACTTTTAAAAAGTCATATTGTGTGTTGTGTGTTGCAGAAAAAAGAATTATTGGGAAAGACGTCACTGGACTCCAGAGGAAAGAAACGCTGTGACCAGGCATTTTGCTTTTGAAATTTCAACAGGCAAAGTCCCAGGTAAACAGGCCATTGAGAAAATCCTTCAGATTTGAGAACTGTTTATCCTCCAGAAGTTGGAAAAATATCAAGGACTCATCCGAAATATGTGTAAAAATGATTGAAGTGCTTTGTAAGTGTTTCCTTGGTTTGGAAGTTTAAAGGACTGTGTATAAACTGTGACTCAACACTTAAGTACTTGTAGCTTCATTATCTAGGGTCCCTGGTTTGGGATTTCAGAGGACGTGTGTGTGTGTGTGTGTGTGTGTTGTGTGTGATTGTGTGTGTGTGTGTGTGTGTGTGTGGTGAACTCTGGCATGACTGTTTGTTGGGTCGTTCTTTGTGGGCCATACATGTGTGACTGGTTTTAAATTTCAGAGGACATTTTCGTTTGCTGTTATTTCCAAGAGCACATCAGTTTCGTTTATCTTGTTGCTTTTTTCAGTACACAAAGTGTCCCCAGTTTTAGGATCTCAGAGGACACTTGTGTAAAGTGTTTCATGACTCATATGCAGTTTTTTGTTCAGCTAGTATACATGTGTTTGGCTTTACTTAAGGCTACATATACACATTCTTTACATAACTCGCAAACTCGGCTTATTTTTTCCCAATTATATCTGTGTTTTTTTCTGGTTTGGAAATTTTGAAATACATGTACATAAAGTGTGACTGAACTCTCATAGAAGTATCATTTTACAGAGGACATCCTGTAGGTTCCTGATTTGGGATTTCAGAGTAAGTGCTTATATGTGTGAATTGGAGCATGGATATTTATAGATTTATTCTTTAGATGGGATACTTGTGTGTCCTGGTTTAGAATTTCAGAGGGACCTGTGTATAGTAAGATATGACTGAGATTGTTGTGTCCATTCATTGAATGCAGATAGCCGTTTTGATATTTTCTGACAAATGTGAAACTGTTCTCTTCAATATCGAGTCAGTTTCACTTTTATAGGTCATTGACAGCATTTTTAACATCTTAATGTAACACTGTTATGAATGATTTATAATGTGTTTTTTTTTCACCCATGGGAGATGTGTGAGGGAGGATAGAGCCCATTGGTGACATTGTCAAGGTCACATGTGTTTAGCCAGTCAGGACTTAACAGTTGATGTTTAAACCACATAATCAAGAGGGAATGTTCAAATTTGATCATTTGGATGGGTCATTGGTTGTTTTTTTAAGGGTGCGGTTTCATGCTATATTTGTTTATGTTTCGCTACATTGGCCTACCGCTTTATATTCTGTTGTCTCCTTGAAGTTGGAGTATGGCTGCCTTAATGGCGGATAAAACACGGTCATACACACAAAACTCCACTTCCTTTATTAGTAGGTAGCAATAATACTTGCTTGTGTAAAATTAGAGAGAGTCTCCAGGAGTTTCAGCCTGCAAAAGAAGAAACAGAAGATATTCTGTTGTGCATGTGAGTATTGAGCATTTAAACCCACCTAAAATGAAAAATAAGATTAACTTACATATTTCTATTTTCAAACTAACTAGTACTTAAAAATATTGATGGCTGTCCTTTAGACGAGAAAAATCCTTTAGAGTATTTAATTTCAACAGTTGTGATTGCTTCATGTTGCCTTTGTGTATGTGATGCATTAACATATCTGTTTAGCTGTTTCAGTTTTCTTAGTTTATTTCGTGCGTGTGTTACTTTTTCTAACTTTTAGGTAGTCAGATTTTGAAACTTATGCCAGCCCAGCTGCCTACATTGTTGTTTGTTGTTTACATTTCCAAGAACGCATCAGCTTTGTATATCATTTTGCTTTATTGTTTAGAACATTTATGTATCCTCGGCTTAGGTATTCACAGGACAAATTGTGTAAAGTGTGACTGTACTCATATTCAGAGTGTTTTGTTCAGCCGGCATACTTGTGTCTCTGAGGTTTGGGTTTACATAGGGGCACATTAAGAATTGTTATGTATCTCTCAGACTGGTTATCTTCCGATAATATACGTGTGTGTCCCTCGTTGTAAATTTAGAGGACGTGTATAAAGTGTGATTAACTCTCATGATATGAGTAGCTTCATTTTTACAGGGGACATAATGTAGGTTCCTAGTTTGGGAGTTTAAAGGAAGTGTATCCAAATGACATTGCACTCTGGTTATTCTTCTGATAATATAAGTGTGTGTCCCTGGTTTGTAAATTTAGAGATAGCATATATCTCTGTCCTTGGTTTGGAATTTCAGAGGACGTGTGTGTAGTAAGACATTGAGATTTTTGTGTCCACTCACTCAATACAGATGTGTGTTTTGGTATTTTCCGACAAATCTGAAAATGTTCTGTTCAGTATAAAGCTAGTGTCACTGTTCATAGGGTGTTGATTTACTTGGGAGTAACAGGGTTTTGTTGGTTTGTTTTTGAGGCAATATCTTAGGAATGCTTTTTTCTGGCCTGGAGAAAAAACATGTGTAAGATGGGTGAGGGAGGATAGAGCGCATTTTGATGACATTGTTATGTTAATGGTCATGATCAGGTCACATGTGTTAGCCAGTCAGGACTTTTTAACAGAGCTTGTGTTTAAAAGCATCAATTTAGGGGAGATGTGGGTGTTAAAGAACACTGAGTTACTTTTTTTTTTACATTGAGTGATTGTGGGTCTAGAATGTTGCACCAGTGTTTGGTGCTCATACTTTTGCGTTAAGTTCTTTCCTTTTTAGCTAATTTAGCACTTGACATTTCTTATAATGCCAACTTCAGAATTTAAAATACAGAATCAATGAGAATGTTCAACTGATAATATGGGTGGGCATTCGTTAAAAAGATGTGGACATGCTTTATAATTTGTTGTGTTAAATTGGTATGGTTATTTCACTTTCTATTTTTTTATTGTACATGGGTGCATTAATGACTATGATTCCACTCACACACACTGGATATTAGATATTGAAGTAGCAGTAATACCAGATTTAATTTTCTTTTTTACAGGACAAATCCTTGATTATTTATGACTGATCTATTGCCAAGACAAATCCTTCAGAATTTTTTGTTAAAATCTTTAACAGCTCTGATCGTTTAAGTTTGTTTAAGTTTCCTTATTTCATATGATGCCTTTTGTATGCATAATTGGGTGGTCATATTTTGAAACTTATACTACCACAGCTATCTACATTGTTTTAGTTTATTGAGAGCACATGTTGTGTAACTGTTACTTCGTTTGGTGGCTTTTTTCAGGAAACCTATGTGTCCCTGCTTTAGGATTTCAGAGGACATGTAAAAAGAATGACTTGACGTTCATGTTCAGAGCATTTTTGTTTCAGATAGCATATATTTCTGTCCTTGGTTTGGGATTACAGAGGGTATTTGTATGAAACCCAGCATAACTCTAATTTCAAAATGTATTTGCCAGATGATGTAATTAAAGTGAACAAAATGTGTGTCCTTATTTGGTAGCTTAAAAAACGACCGTGATCCTAAAGCAACATCAGTCTTGACAAATTAAAATCTTGAGGTCTTGAATTCTTGAAAACAGCAATATTTCTTAAAATCGTTCAGACAATTTCATACAAAGAATGGGCCAAACTGTGAATACAGCTATCAGACAATGTGCATGACAACCAAACTTGATTAAACACAGTCTTTTACCTTTTCACGCAGGAAGTTTAGCTGAAGCGAAGCTTCAGCCTCCATCCAGAGGCCTTCATCAGCGCCGAATGTCTCGCTGAGTGAGTTGTCAGAAAAAGTTGATCAAATGCAGTTTAATTTTATCTCGGATTTTACATAAAACATTTTAATATTCTGATGGTCTCTTGCGGTTTAAATCAGACAATGATGCAACGATGCACCAAAGTTTATTAAGTTGGCTTTTGCTTCAGATTCTCAAAAAGCTTGTTACTGCATGTGTACAAATCATTTGAAGCTTTACCAATTCTCATCAACCAACATATTGCTATCTTATGTATATCTTTAAGCAATGCTAGAAATATTGATCAGCACAAATTGTAACATATTTTTGATTGATGAAGTTTTAAAACGTGTCTTCAGCAAAGAACTTGGTGCATTGTAGAATGACATTATGTCACAGGCTCACATCAATTTGTAGTTTAGTGCTTATATTTTGTGTTTTCTTTTCCCTCAGTACCTGAGAAGGTCTCTTGTCATTTCCATGACATCAAAATAGACATTAAGACCAAAGAATCATAAGAATGTTCAGATTGGATCATTTTGGTGGGCATTTGTTACAAACAACTAAAAATAGCCAACCAATCAAACAAGCAAACAATTGGGCATATCATTTCATTTTTAATTATGATACTACTTAGTTTGCAACTTCATAATATATTGTAAATGGTGTAATTAAGCATGTCTGTGTCTGCTCATACCACTTTAACTGAAAATACATTTATACTTGGATTTATTAATGGATGATCTATAGGAGAGAAAAATCCTTCAAACCATCTTGTTAATTTCAACAGTTGTGATTGTTTCACTTTTCTCAGTTTATTTAATATGTTAATTTGTCTGTTGAGGTGGCGAGATATTGAAACTTATACCACTCCCAGCGATCTATATTTTGAATTAGTGTTGTGTATCTCGTTGCTTAATTTCCTTGAGTCCCCCCTGGTCTGCTCTGCTCTGGGGGACCTTGGGTGATTGTCCTTCTTCAGGTTTCAAGATTGTCTCATGTGCCCCATGTTTATGAGACTTGTGTTCAGGTGTGCTTTTTTTTCTTTTTTTTATGATTTTTGTTCTTCAGCCCTCCTCTTAGTCCATTTATCTGCATTTTTCTTTTAAAAACTCCTAAATACCTACACTGTCTTTAGTTCCTTCCATTGGATGTCTGTCAGCCTCTGTTGTATGGACCACGTGTGTGTGTGTTATATACACAGTCAGCATGTGATCAGGGGGAGTATTGTTCTGTGCACTGTTATGTCTGATTGTTCGTAAAAGTCTGAAGAAGACACATTTTTCAAAAATTTACTGTTTTGTGCTGTTAATGAAATCTGTGTTACTTTACACCTCCTTTTGTGTGTTCATTTGTATTTTCACTTACTTCTGCTTCCTTTTAGACTGTTTCTTTTTTCCCCATCTAACTTCGAAAAATAGGCGGACGTTATCGACATGCCATGAGCGCCTCCCAATTTTATGTTCCTGTAACATGGCTCATCTTTGGGGCAGTTGACACATTTAATGAATTTTTTTGTAGACAGTTTGAGTCGTCCTGAGAAGGCTCTCCGCAGTCAGCTAGATGTGAAAACCTATTTAATACAATATATTTATATACAAATTTTCCTTCAAGACGCAATATGGTTTAAGATTTCAGATGTTGCTTGTATGAAGCATGATATAACGCTCATAATTAAAAGTTTTGCCCCAGATGACATAATATATGCATATCTGTTTCAGTGTGACACACCTTCACATTTATTGCGTATTTTGTTGATGACATTTATTTCTTGCAAGGCTTGTAGTTCCTTTAATTTAGACTTTCAGTGACTGTCATTGTCCAAAAAAATATTTTGAACAAAGTAAACATTTTTATCCAGTTTTCCTTTATTAAATCAAAATTGACACGAGAGAAATTATGATTTGCATGTTGTTTACTTTTTGCGTGTATTGACAAAACCAGCTTCAGTTATTATTGAAATAAACTATTTATACAGCCAACTGTGAGTCTTTTTGATTTACGGATTGATTTGAAGTGCAGAGAGCAAAATGCAAACTGTTTGCCTTTGTGGGTTTGTGTGATTGGTGTGGTTTGTAAATACGTGTGTTCAACAGAACTCAAAACGTTGTGAATAATTTTGATGAAGTTTGCATGAAAGGTCAAACTAAAAAGCCATCTGGATACAGGGTTTATTTATTTTTAATCGAGCAGATGATTAGCCAATCAGAGATCAGTGTGATATACGTCTTAAACAGCAGAGAGCACAAGCTGTGCGTACGCATCCACCCCAAAGTCATACAGAGAAGTCAAAGTGTGTCATCATCTCATATCTCAGCGTGTGAGAGAAAGGACATCCTGTATAGAGGCTCCTGCAGTTCAGAAGATATAGAACATTTACTAGTGTAATAGTTTAAAGACCATTGTCACCTTTTAAACAAATTATATGGTACCCCTAATAATAACATATAATATTAATTGAAATAGAGCAAAGTTGGTGGAGTTTTGTGCTCACTGAGTGCTTTCTAGTCTGTATAGTGTTTCTCAGTTTCCTTTTTTGTCAGTTGTCCTTTGTGAGGGAGGATCAGCACGTTCCTTTCATACAGGCAACCCAGTTCAAGATCACACAAACTGTTCTGGGTTTTTCAAACGCTCACCAGTCACCCAGCTGGTAAATGGGCACCTGGCCACCTGAGGGTTGGGAAATGTGAGGGCAGTGAGGACAGGAGGTGGGCGCTGCCTCACAAGGCTGACCCAGAGAAACGAATCTCTAACATCTCGGCCCCTTGGCTGAACAACCTTTATCTCTGTCCTATATTCAGTGTAACAAAGAAATAAATAAATACAAAATGTAAATAAATAGCTCATTGAGTTTCACATCTTGTTACTTAAGCTAAAATTATAACACATACACTAGTCCCGAGTGGAGGTTGAATCTGTACTCCTATAAAGCCACAATGACTCCTGACCTGTTGAAGATGTGAAACATAAACATTATTTACATCAGACTCCATGAAAACTCTGTTCAGGGACGTCCCACCGGACGTGATTTTTCAGTTCCTGAAAGAGATCAACATTTTTCACTTGATTTGAAAGGGATTTTAGCAGGTTTTAAAGGTGTTTTACTGTTTATGAATGTATGTGTGAATTTTTAAACATCTGTGATAAGAATTAACTGACGTGGTGACAGCCCTAATAGGGCTCTTTGCAGTCGGCTGGGCTATAAGCAACATGACTTGTCCTGTTGAAGTTGTTAGAAAATCTACATGAAGTAAGACTGACAGATCCAGGAGGCAGAAAAGGCGTTTGTTTGTTTTTTGTTTGTTGTTTTTTTGTTTGTTTAAGAGAGGGAGATAGATAGACTATGACAAATCATGCAATCTTCAGTGGTACCAAAAAGAGGGGTTTCCAATTTTACTTAGGAAGAGAAAACACAAGAACAAACACCCATAACTGCTTTGTCAAATGTTTGGATTGTTTAATCCTCCATCTTGGAAAGGCTGACTGATCACATTGGCAGAGGGACAAAGCATTGTGAAAAGTGTTCACAACTATGTTGGTAAATATAGAAATGGAATAGGAAAGGAAAAACTGGTTGAGCGAGTGACTGAACTTAGAGAGGAGGATAGTGGTGTTTGTGTAGAGTGGCGACAATTGTTAAAGGAGGAAGGAAGGGGGGGGGGGGGGCGGTCCTATTTTAGTCTGCAGTGAACCATGGTAAAAGCAATGATGACAGCAACAAAGAGGGGGGGGGGGGGGGGGGGGCGGATAGCTCAGTTGGTAGAGCGCCGGACTCGTGATCCTGGGGTTGCGGGTTCGAATTTCGGTATAGGGGGATTTTTCCCTCGGAGTTAACATTGGTTCTGACTCCATTCCCCATATAGTCCTTCGAATGAGACTATAAAACCGAGGTTCCGTGTGTGAACGCACGCATAACATCTTGCACACACGTAAATCCCATCACCAACTTTCGGAAGAGAAGGCCAGTTTGGCCGTTGGTATGGATGACACGTGACACATAGCATGCACCTTCCCCGAAGATGGAGTATGGCTGCCTTAATGGCGGGATAAAAAAAGGGTCATACACACAAAAACTCCACTGCCTGGCTATACAGGAGTGTCCGCAGGAGTATCAGCCTGCGTACGCAAAGAAAGAAAGAAAGAAAAGCAACAAAGAGGACAGTGAAACAGGGTCACCTTGGTTGTGGAAGATCTGCAATAAGCAGACTGAAAATTAAACTAAACATGACAGAAAAGTAAATGTAAGATGTAAATCCTAACTCTTAAGATTGCAGTTCAAAAAAGATCCCCAAAGTATGCAAAAACATAAAAGATAGCAAGCACATTAATTATATTACTTGAAAACGATTATAACCCGGTTTTAAGTCGAGCTGTATCTATATATCTCTACCTATCTATCTATCATATCCATCTATCTATCTATCCATCTATCTGTATCTATTTATCTATTTGTTTTTTTAATTAAAGAATTTTAAAAGTCATTATGTTGATATTTCATTTGTATGAGTGGTAATAGCTGGGCTCACATGATTTGATTTGATTTGAGTGGGAGCTGAAATAGTCATTAAACACTTGTTTTCCTATGATCTCTATATAAAGATTAAACTAAAATATTGCTTCATCTGTCGTAAAGCCACACAAAGGTATGTGTTGTGGGGTAACAATACGACTTGTTAGTAAAAGCAAACATCTTACTATGTCTGAAGTTAACTGTAACTTGCCGACGTTTTAGTGGGGGGGGGGGGGGGGGGGGGGGGGGGGGGGGGGGAAATGAGGACATTTATCTAATGGAAAACAGCTTGAACAGTACAATTAATCTGTATTGCGTGTCATGCCATTGATTATTTTATCAATTAACTTGGCTGAAAGGCCTGTAGAAGGCATATTGCTTAAGTCCTTTGAAGTGCCAGAAAAGTTTGTGTGTGTACTGTGTGTCATTTCATTTTTCCAAGGACACACGTGTGTATGGTAATGTCCGCACAATGACTGAAAAAAGTTGTTTCACTTTTTGTTGAATTTTGTAAAGAAACTCATCAACAAGTCATGTCAGCCGTGTTTTGCAAGAAAATGACATTATTTTATCAATTATCCAAGCGATTAAAGAGTCCACTCTAGTAGGGTATGAGACATAAGTCCTTTAAAGTGCCAGATGACAAGTATGTGGTGTGTGTGTGTGTGTGTGTGTGTGTGTGTGTGTGTGTGTGTCCGAGCGCACATGTGCATGTGTGTATGTGTGTGTGTGTGCGTGTCCCACCCGAACCCACCCCTTCCCTCACCTATACAGTGGCTTCTTTCTGTCAAGACCGTTTAACAAACAAACAAAAAGCCAGGGGGGACATGCAGAATCGCTTGGATAGAACTGGTGGACAAAACGGAAGCCCTACGACCAAGTGGAGGGAAGGAGAAGGGTGGGGAAGAGGTGGTGTGCGAAAGGAAATCTGTCTATCGTTTCTTTACAATCATATCCCCACCCCGCTTCCCCCCCACCCCCACCCCTTTCCCTCTCCGTCCCGTCCCCTCCTGTCTCCCTAGCCACCACTTCACACACACACACACACACACAACACACACACACACACACACACACACACACACACACACATACACACACACACACACTCACACATACACACACACATACACATCACACACACACACACACACACACACACACACACACACACACACTCACCACACACACACACACACACACACACACACACACTCACACTCACACACACACACACACCTGCAAGCCCATCCTTCTTCAAACCGTACCAAGATCTTTCTCTTCTTTTTTTTTTACCTTTCCTAGCCAGACATTGAAGTCTTTCGGTTTGGCATTGGTGGAACAGACAGGCAAGAAGAGCAGGCAGCTGTTTTGAAGGCTTACTGGGAAGCAGGTGGCAGGGGAGGGAGTTGGAGAGGCAGTGTGGGGGGGGGGGGGGGGGGGGGGGGGGGGGAGGGAGACAAACAAGAAATCGCTTTGCATATGACTGAAAGACATCTACTATGATCTGGACACGCGCAGGTCAACCCGTGGCTGTACCGCCGCGATCGACCAACGGGATGACTCCAGCTCCACCCAGGCAAACAGCTCTTTTTCTCTGAGGGGTGGGGACTGGAAGGCGTGTAAGGAAGGAGTGTGTGCTCCCAGGGAGGAGGACAATGGGGAAAGGGGAGTGTGGCCGCTTCAGTGATTTCTCCGAGTACACACACACACACAGAGAGAGAGAGAGAGAGAGGAGGAGAGAGGAGAGAGAGAGAGAGAGAGAGAGCTCTGTGTGTGTGTGTGTGTGTGTGTGTGTGTGTGTTTTCCATTGACATTGCAACCAATCTTTTCCAAAACGCATGGAAAGCAATTCATTAATACCTTGTAGACTACAAGGCATAATTTCAGTGAAAATTTCTGAAATGACAAACTTGGAACACAGAGATCAAGTATACACTAGAGACAAGAGAGGGGAAAGGGCGGGGGGGGGGGGAGGGACTACACACAGACACACGAGAGAGAGAGAGAGAGAGAGAGAGAGAGAGAGAGAGAGAAATGCGAAGTCGAAAGACCCAAAGCAAGAAACGCTATCCTAACAAAAAACAACAACAAAAAAGACCGATGGCATTTCGCAATGACATGTATGCTACATGAGTCGGGTCCAGACTCCGTTACACACACACACACACACACACACACACGGTGACACACACATGGCTATGCTGTCAGAAATACAGACTTCACGAAGCAATACTCACTGGTGTGTCCTCAGCCATTGTCACAGCGCGAGCTGTCCCTAACCGAAGGCGGCTCTTACGACAGCTGTCACCGAGTCAACCAGCTACACTGCACTCCAGTCAGTCACTACCCAACTCACAATACTTGCCGACGCACGTCCCAACGCGGAAAAACACAAAATGTCACGGCGGCTCCTCGCTTTCCAAACTCCCCTACACTTGTCTGCCCGCGCGCGCGTGTGTGTGTAGGTCTCTCATGTTTTATGCCTTTAGGGGAACACTGCCCTAAACGGTGAGAACGCGTTTTAACCCGTTCAGTGCCTCACAATAGTACAAACAAAGGTGTTCCCAGGTGCCTGGGAAATCTCATGATTTGGGGGTCATAATTAACAAAAATTCTAGCTCAGAAACTACAAAAGATAGAAAAATGAAATCTATATCATTTTTGAAGGAAATTGAATGAAGATTTTGAATCTGGGCTTCTTTTGTTTTAATTTTGATAATAAAAAAGTATTTAGGCTTTTAGATTTGGATAGATTTTTTTGCACGATCAAAAACATATGTATTTACCACATCCAAACAAGAACACACAGCAAAAAAGTTGAAAATAAAGTTTGTATTGTCACACTACACCTGTAAATGAAAGTAAAACAGTTTGGAAGTCTATCAAGACGCTCACACTCGATGCAGACTGACCAGTCCATGACCACGCCCCCCCCCCCCTCTCCCCACCACACCCCCTTGCTCGACTTCAACGCTCTCTTTCACCCCTCATCTTCCCCTACCTTTCTGTCTGCACCGTGTCACGCCTCGAGCAGGCCACGATCCCTCTCGCACTGATTTTCACATCACTGGACACCAGCACGCGGTGCAGAGTACACACTTGGCTGGCTCGTTCGACTGATGCTGTCAGCTGAACACACACTGAGGTCACAGAGCCCTACTCAATAACTGACGAATATGGTCGGCAATTCACCACTATCATCATCTTACCTTCATGCTCGAGTGAGTCGTTGAATAAAAGATTATTGTGTTTGTCAAAAATCATCAGCAGAGCCTGCTCAGCTGTGTAAATACGTTGATTTGGTCGCTGGGCTTGTCGAAGGTTGCGCCACCATCTTTGCAAGCGAGACGAAGTGCTGGCTGGTCATCCAGTCAGTGATAAGAATAAATGGGCTTTCCCCTCATGTGTGGTCATTTACATATTATTTTAAGACTACAGACATATAAGGCTTTCTACGCAAACTCTATTTGAGTCCGTTGATAGAAATAGTAACGAATGAAAATTCAAGAAAAATGCATGACGTCAGGGGACGGCCCATAGGCACATGGAAAGCACTTTTATTTCCGCGTCAGCTGACTGACTAAAGGCACTTGGCGCACGAGTCGTAATAACCGAGTTTATCGTTGAACTTCAAGACAGCATTGTTGCTGGCTCTTCTGTCGCAGTACGCCCTCCCAGTTGAGAACAAACCACGCGTCAACGACTTACGAGGTCGCAGCCTCCAGCTCTGATGACCCACTTGAGAAAGAGTTCACGCAGTGTCACGCCGCATAGGAACATTGGAGGTTAGGCTTAGGTTAGACCGTAGTAAGCCCGACTGTCTCTGCTGAGGTTGACATTTTGACGGGTTTGTCGCTGGCAACACACTGGTTTGGGTCACAGTGACAAAACTAGTTTACTGTCCTGTTAGTTTTAAACACTGATTCTACGCTTACAAGATGTCACACTGTCACTTTTGCACACACGCATTTCATGACAGCATTTACTCCATACGCACACGCAATCTTTCCAATCAACCAAAAGGCGCACTACCGAATGTTTTTTCTTCTCCCCCTCTCTTCAGGGAAAAACACTTTACTAAATCACATCAAACAATTTGTAACAGATTTTTATATGTATCTCTCTTTACACTGAGAGATAAACTAAGTGATCCAAGTTTCTATCAAGTCTGGCCTCAAACAACATTGGCCTAAGATCCAGACCAGGAGAATAAATAATTCTTTCACTCCTTGATGCTATACCTGCATCAGAATTTGGACTTGCTCCATACCATCATGATTCCTGTCTCTCTGAGACAGTGTATCGCCCCTTGAATTCTCCGTCACTGGAGATATGAGTTCCGGCTTCTCTCCCTCGACTTCTCCTGTCACTGGAGTGATGAGTTCCCACTCCTCTCCTGGAGTCATTAATTGCCGGGCTGAACTACCGGTGTGTTCCCCACACCATGGCCATCTTTAACCCCCTCACGGGGGTTGAAGGTGAAAGGTGAAGGGCGAAGGGTGAAGGGCTGAAACACGAATAAGGTTCGTGTAAGTAACCTGCTTCCCAATTTAATTTGAATTCTTTCTTTCTCTTTTCTTTAAGTTTTCCCCTGTAGCTTTCCCCACTATCTATCGCTCACCTGGTAATGACTGGTCAGCAGTGAGGACAGCGTCTGACAGGTTCGAGTCTCTAGGCCATCTGCTGGGCTAAAACTGATTCTTTCCTCCCTCTCCTAGTGAGTGCATACTCAGTATTCAAAACACATGACCAGCCCGTACCAGCCCTGTTTAAACTATCACTCGTGGTCACTTTCACCCAATGACCACTCGTCTTTCTTTAATGAGTCATTTCTCACATTATTTGGGGACGCCGCTACCACTAGTCAAGCCACATGAATATTCTTCCTTTTCATAGTGTGGCATGGGAAATGATTCATATCACTAACTACATGTGATGGAGCGTCACATGCTTGATGTGAGGCTACGTCACATGACACCCCCATCTGGGATGAAAAAATTTTCTCCAGATAATTTTTTTTTAAAGGATATACAACTTCACTTAAAACACATCTTCAGCCATGAATTCAAAAATGTGTATCCATCACACATGATTCACCAATTAACAATCAACGTATAGAATCAATCATCGTGATCCCATAAATAGCATATTTCAAACTTCATTTTCTAAAAAAAAAAAGATAATTCATAATTGATCACCACATCTCACAAAATACATTTCACAAATTTCATGGATAAAGCAATTAGGGATTTTACATTCAAAGTACAAATTGTGTTCTATATTAAGATGTGAGATATTTTCCCTTGATCTTTATCTCATCATATGTTACAAAATCCTCATGAAAATGAGAATATTTCTAAATGTAAATGTTTCTCAATAGACATGTAAACAAAATAAACATAGTTTAAACATAGTTTTCCCACATGTATGTATAGTCCATTGAAAAGTACATGTTTTCATTGTTGACAATGACAAATGAAACAATTGGTTTGTCTCATTGCACAATCAAAAAACTGTGTAATACATTTCTAAAGGGTTTTTGCTCATCACACATACATATATATTTATCTTCACAGCAGTTAGCCATAAATAGTACATGATGATTTTTTCATTGTTTACCAAAGAATAAAGCAAAGAATAAATATGTATTACATCACATCAGTAGTTGTTTGCTTGTTAAACATATTAGTCACTTCAACAAGCAAATTAAGCATAAATACCATTGATTTAAATAATCAGTAGCATACAATGCACTGTCAAATGTGAGCACACCGTATCTTAAGAAAGACAAAAAACATGGAATAGTCTTTCCCTTGAAGACAGTTACATTTGTCCATGAATATTCATACACGTGACAATAAATCTGCCATGACATTTTGTGTTCCAGGCACTGGTTCAATTGTAAACTGGAATTCTGCAATGCCAAAGACCACCTTAATAATCTGCTGTTCTTGTTTTTGACGATTGCAAGAACGTCAATGGCTGTGGTCAGTCTGTAACCGAAACTTTCGTCAGTCAGAACTGGCGAACTTCTCACATGCCATACAATAGCCAAGCACCTCTCTCAATAGTGGAGTATTTCTCTGGTCTTTGAGAACTTCTTACTGGCGTATTGCACTGGATGTAACAAGCATTTTTCCCTGCAACGTACCGCTCCCATTCCTTTGGAACTGGCATCGGTTCTCAAAATAAAGTCTTCTGAGAGGGAGGGTAACAAAAGAACAGGAAATGAGTTGAGGATGTTCTGAACACACTCAAAGCCTTCTGACACTTATCAGACACACAATACTTTTGTTCTTCGTCCCTTTCGTCAGTTCAGTCAAAGGGGCCGTCGGGACGCAAGTGAGGTACATATCGTCTATAGTAAGACAACAATCCGATGAGTGACCTGATCTGTTTCTTGTAGTGGGTTTGTGTAAGTAAAATCTTCCCACTTTCTTTCCTTCTGGCATCATTTTTCCATGAAATAGTGTGACCCAAAAACTCGAGAGTTTGAAAACCGGCACGAATTTTGGATGGTCTTGCAGTCAAACCAAAACTTCTGAGTCTGGAAAAAAACAGCTCGTAAGTTAGAAAGGAGTCACCCATGACTTTGCAGTCAACAAAATATCGTCAAAAAACTGACTGCACCACATTTCATGGAGTTTCAGGGCTCGCATCATTCTAGCAAAAGAAGCTGGGGCATTTTGCAAACCGAATGGCATTTTCGTCCATTGGAAAAGACCAAAAGGTGTTTGAAATGCTGTCTTTTCCTTGTCAGCTTCAACCATTGGAATCTGCCAGTATCCTTTAGTCAAGTCTACTTTCACAAAATAATTTCCTTCTGAGAGCTGACACAGAAGTTCTTCAATGTCTGGGATGGGCTCAGCATCGAACACAGTGATCTTATTTATAAATTTCTGTAATCGATGCAGAAACGCACCGAGCCATCAGGTTTGGTCCACCAATACAACTGGTGAGCTGTACGGAGATGTAGAAGGTCTATGACCTTTAAATCCAGCATTACTTTGATTTCTCTCTCGACAACTCTTTTTTTGCAAATGGGAGGGGGTATGGTCTGGTTCGCACTGGTATTTCAGTAGTCAACTGAATACTATGGGGTTCAATACCAGTTACTGTACCTGGGGTATCTGTCAACACATCCTGAAAGTCTTTCAAAATTTCTTTGAGCTGTTCGTTTGACTTGAAGACAAATCATTCGACAATATCACATCATCATAGGTTTCACCTTTGATAGACAGAGTAGGAAGGGGTACAACATCATCTGCACTGGTAGATGTTAAACATCTACATTTGCTGTTTTCACAACCTTTGATCTGTCCCTGTACGTTTACATTGGGTACAAATCATCACTGATAATATCTGTCATGTTGACATCAGTTTTGAATATGACATATCCATTCAACTGACTGGTTGATGGCAACATTTGTACGTTCAACATACATCTTCAACATGTTCACATGGAATTACCGTCTCAGTGTTGCCATTTTGATCTTATAATTAACTGCAGAAAGTTTTTCGACCACTGAAAAGGGACCCTTCCACATAACACAAAGCTTGTTATGCTCATCAGTGAGTAGTACAAGGACTTTATCCCTACACTGAAGGAACGTACCTTGTATACATCTGGTTTTCTATCAGCTGACTGTTTGTCCATTGGTATGTCAGTGACAGTCTGTTTAGCAGCGGAAAGTATTGTCGTCAGCGTCTCGTCTTTTTCCTGCATATTCTTTTAGATCTCTGGGGTAATCTGGAGTTCATCCAGTTTGAGATTTTTAGCGGCTTTGTAGCCTTTCCCTGCTCTATGATGTCTGACTGGTACTGACAAGACAAGGAACGAACGATCCTCCAGCACCACCATGTACTGTAGCGACACTGGCAAATTGCCCAAGATCAATCGCAGACTGGGTTATCGATAACACAGGCGGTGAGAATCCGGGAGTAGTACGGTGTATCGACGGAATTTTCGCCAGCGGAAACGTTTCAATCTTGCCTCCAAACGACCTACACTTTTGGACAGTGTCGAGATACTGGTTTGAAGCACGAAAGATTTTCATACACCAGCGGTGGTGCACCCAGTGTTCGCCAAAACCGAAGCCTGCAATCCGTTGATGGCTCCGTTTTCTAACACCAGTCCATCAACAGATTGATGTGATGCCAAAACAGGCCTTCTTCACAATTAGTGGAGACTAATGCGGATTTTGAATCATTTGGTTTGAAAGGGCAATTCTTTTTCAAATGGAACTTTCCCTCACAAAAGAAACATCAATTGTCTGATCGGCAGCTGACTGATTTTGTGAACTTCTGTTCTGTCCACGAACTGGCCCAAAAGGTCTACGCGGTGGTCGTTGTCCACGACCTGGAACGTTTGCTGAGGAGCAACGGGTTTTTCCGGCGGTGAGTACTGGTACTGACGAAAGTCACTCGAACCGCGGAAAGATCCTGTCCGTTCCTAGGATAGGTATATCCTTGAGTACCAGAAATGACCCACGATTTCCTTTCCTGTAACTTCCCTGTCCGATGGGATAGTACATGACGCATGAGACTCAAAGATGGAAAAATTCTCCTTTCTAGCCACGCCCTTATCTGGGTGAGCGATACAATACTGATCAGCCATCTGATCATTTCCCACACGCTTTCAAATTGCCTTTCTTTAAGGAAGTGGCCAGATCTTTGCTCACGCTTGGAAAAGTTGTTCTCTAAGAAGGAGATCTCGCAGTGATTGAAAAGTTTTGTTCGTTTTAGATAAATCGATCCATCGATCCAAACAATGACTCATACGGATTAGAAACGACGGAAACGATTCTCCTTTGTCAGGGCGCACAGAACGGAAACGTTCGCGAAAAACGATCAGCAGAACATTGAAATTCTTGAGGAGTTCTTCTTTCAACTGATCCCAAGTTAAAGTTTGTTTCCGCGCGAGTGTGTGGTACAGTGTCAAAGCGCTACCCTTAAACAACGATGCAATATACAATGTCCACTTTTCCTTTGGCCAACCACAAGACGTTGCGTGACTTTCAAAACGGAAAAGAAAACTATCGATGTCATCCGTTTTTTCTCGAAAGGCGGTAACTTTGGAATATATGCCGATTTTGATTGAGGCGCGCTTGCGGAACCGACTGGTGGAGCTGGTGGAGGTTCTCTCGATGCCTGTATTCTTCTAATTTCAGCATCAGTCTCTAGTTCTAACTGCCTCACTTAACTGACGTTCTTTATCTTCAGCTTCCCTCTGTAGTCTTTTTTCTTCAACTTCAGCTTCCTTTGTAATCTTTTTTCTTCAACTTCAGCTTCCCTCTGTTATCTCCTTTCTTCAACTTCACTCTGTAGTCTTTGTTCTTCAACTTCCCTCTGTAGTCTTCTCTCTTCAAACTCTTAGTTTCCTTTCTTCACTTTCTAGTTTCCTTTTGTTCACTTTCTAGTTTCCTTTGATTTTCTTCTCTTTCTAGTTTCCTTTGATTTTCTTCTCTTTCTCTTAGCCTGTCTGCCCTATCTATGCATTGTTGCACATAGTTAGTAAGTTTTTCTCCATCAAAACCCAAGCGTTCCGCTTGTTGAACATATTTATCAAAATCACCATAATGAACCGTCAACAGATATAAAACAAAACAATTTCTAAGTATGAATAAAAATAAGGCGATATATGATGGCGCTTTATGTTTCACAAAAAATGTAATTATAATATATACAAAATACAGAATTCAATTTCCGGTGTAAACAGAAAACAGCTTACTAAAACAGGGTAGATATCAAATCCAAGGAATGTATTTTTCCAAAAGTAATTTGCAAACTGCTATCAATTTGGAATAAAAAAAAAAAATGAAGTTCAATGCAAATCTGTTTTTCCTAAGAAAGGAAAAAAAACACAATAAAGTTTTTGAAAATAAATTCTTTATAAAGTTTTAGTTTTAAATGTTCTTGTTGTCAGTCTTCTTTCTTACTTAATTTCAAATGAATTTACAAAACAAATGTATCGCTTATACGATAAATGAATATAAATTTACAAAACAATGGAAGCACAAACAATTAAAAAGAGGGGAAAGAAACACAAACTAGCGGAAATCCTACCTAAAAGATGAAAATGTTGGAAAAAAGAAACCTAGATAGGAGCTTATTGAGGAGAAGGTTTAAGAGGTTTTGAAAAAGGGGGTGAAAAGGAAATGAAAGGTACACAGGATCGGAACAGTGAGATGAAATCAAGAAAAGCAAAAGAAGCCTCAGACAGCACCCTAGTGGTCACTGTCTCCGTGAAATGGGACGGGAAAAAAATCATGCACTGTATACACAACATACAGCAATGATACAAAATACTAAACAATCAATCAATAATGTACATTCACCAAACGCAAAGAAAATCTCACAACCCTCCAAAAAGAAAACATAGAAAATTTTATTAGGAGGAGTTTTCCCGCACTTGTCAACCTCTGTCCTGTTGAAGGAGACAAGGTCGGTTCAAACTCTGGGAACAGGGGACTACTTGAAATGAAACGATAGGACAGAGAAAGAAAAAAAACAACAAAATAAACCTAATAGGGCGATCACGGCTGCTCCCACTCTTGAACTAATCGCTCAATGTAGCGAGAAGCGGTGGGGCTCACGATCGGGGAAAAGGACAAAATAGGGAATCACGCTGCTTCCACTCTTGAACTAGTCGTCAAGGTAGCGAAAAGCGGTGGGGCTCACCGTCGGGGAAAAAAAATTAGGAACTTACAAACAAAACCATAGCAAAACTCAGAGTCAGAAATAAGAGAGAAGTCTCACTCGCACTGAAAATACATTCACTCACACACATAAACAGAAAAAAAAAATTGCAAATACACAGTAGATAATTAAACTTTCTTTTTTTTCTTCCCTCAAACCTTGAGGGTACAAATAGAAATCTTTTTTTTTTTTAGGCCCCAAGGGCACAAATAGAAATCTTTCTTTTTTGTTTCCCCAAACCCGAGGGGGACAACAGAAATCCTTCCTCTGAAGGTACAAATAGAAATCTTTCTTCTTTTTTTTTCCCGGGGAAACAAAACGGCAGCTACGTCGGGGTCACCACTGTCACACTGTCACTTTTGCACACACGCATTCATGACAGCATTTACTCCATACGCACACGCAATTCTTTCCAATCAACCAAAGGCGCACTACCGAATGTTTTTTCTTCTCCCCCTCTCCTTCAGGGAAAAACACTTTACTAAATCACATCAAACAATTTGTAAACAGATTTTATATATGTATCTCTCTTTACACTGAGAGATAAAACTAAGTGATCCAAGTTTCTATCAAGTCATGGCCTCAAACAACATTGGCCTAAGATCCAGACCAGGAGAATAAATAATTCTTTCACTCCTTGATGCTATACCTGCATCAGAATTTGGACTTGCTCCATACCATCATGATTCCCTGTCTCTCTGAGACAGTATATCGCCCCTTGAATTCTCCGTCACTGGAGATATGAGTTCCGGCTTCTCTCCCTCGACTTCTCCTGTCACTGGAGTGATGAGTTCCCACTCCTCTCCTGGAGTCGTTAATTGCCGGGCTGAACTACCGGTGTGTTCCCACACCATGGCCATCTTTAACCCCCTCACGGGGTGAAGGTGAAGGTGAAGGGCGAAGGGTGAAGGGCTGAAACACGAATAAGGTTCGTGTAAGTAACCTGCTTCCCAATTTAATTATGAATTCTTCTTTCTCTTTTCTTTAAGTTTTCCCCTGTAGCTTTCCCCAACTATCTATCGCTCACCTGGTAATGACTGGTCAGCAGTGAGGACCAGCGTTCTGACAGGTTTGAGTCTCTAGGCCATCTGCTGGGCCTAAAACTGATTCTTTCCTCCTCCTCCTAGTGAGTGCATACTCAGTATTCAAAACACATGACCAGCACCGTACCAGCCCTTGTTAAACTATCACTCAGTGGTCACTTTCACCAATGACCACCCGTCTTTCTTTAATGAGTCATTCTCACAATTATTTGGGGACGCCCGCTACACAAGTCAAGCCACATGAATATTCTTCCTTTTCAGTAGTGGCATGGGAAATGATTCATATCACTAACTACATTGATCAAAGATAGTTCGCCCTACGGAAAGATGGTTCACTCCGCGGAAAAGTGAAGCCAGATGGCTGGCACATTCCATGCTGCCACTCCCACCCTGACATGCTATCTTTCCACCGCGTGTCCAACATGGCGAGTAAGGCAGGAGGCAACTGGTGCGCTGCGCCCGAACTGTCATAATTCTCGGAAGAAGGGGTTCCGGTGTTTTTCATTTCCAAAAGACGAAGAAAGGTGAGATCATTTTCTGTGTTACATTTCCTGAATACGTTGTTTTAATTAGAGAGAGAGAGAGAGAGAGAGAGAGAGAGAGAGAGAGAGAGAGAGAGAGAGAGAGAAAGAGAGAGAGTCAGTTCAGCTGCGTGAGCGAGGAAATTGCTCCCGCGATGTTGTCATGCAGAAGCAGAGAGAGAGAGCGTACATGCACGCGCGCATGTGTGTTTTGTGTGTGTGTGTGTGTTTTGTGTGTGTGTGTGTGTGTGTGTGTGTGTGTGAGAGAGAGAGAGAGAGAGTGAGAGAGAGAGAGAGAGAGAGAGAGAAGAGTAAAAATGCATAGGATACTACTAGCGCTCACATACACACACTTATAGGTGCTTGCACACACACGCACGCACGCACGCACGCACGCACGCACGCACGCACGCACGCACACACACACACACACACACACACACACACTTGTATGAAGATGATACGCATGTGCATAAGCAAGTGACCATGTGCTCACACGGCGCACATATGCACACACTGAGAGAACGTCTACAGACTGGCGTTAAAAAACAGTTTCTATTCTATATTGAACCAAGTTTCAACATTCTTTTTGTGTTCTTTGCAGATGCAAGACGTGGGTTCAGAACTGTAGGCGTGAAGATCTTGTGGGCAAACCAGCTGCGTACCTTCATGCAAACTGCTGTATTTGCTCTGAGCATTTTGAAGCCAATCAGTTCATGGACCACACCCGCAAGAACTGTCGACTGATTTGGAGTGCAGTACCAACTTCTTACAGACAAAATATCCCATGTAAAGAATGCAAAACAATACCAAACAAAGATAGGAGAAGACCCCCCCCCCCTCCCACCCCCTGCACTCTCTTTCTCTCTGAAATTCAAGACAGAGTGATGTAAAACAAAACAAAAAAGAAGAAATAAGATGACGACACAGAGTGATGTAAACAAAAAAAAGAAGAAATAAGATGACGATAAAGTCCACACACACACACACACACACGCACGCACGCACGCACGCACGCACGCACGCACGCACTCACGCACGCACACACACACACACACACACACACACACACACACACACACACACACACACACACACAAAACAACACACACACACACACACACACATACACACACACACCACATACACACACACACACACACACACAAACATACACACACACATAGACAGATGAGACAGAGAGAACACGAAACTTGTAAAACATTGTGTTCCATCACTTCCTGATCTGCCAGTCGGCTGTGTTATGCACCGGTAAAGTGGGAGTGGCAGCCAGAGCCTGCTCGCGGCGCGGCGCTCAACCGGCTTCACTGTAGCTAATACTGCGGACAGAGTAACCGCTCAGCGAGTGAACCGTCTTTCCGTAGGGCGTACAGTCTTTGATGTGATGGAGCGTCACATGCCTTGATGTGAGGCTACGTCACATGACACAAGATTATGCCAGTTGATACTCCGAGTGTGTGTGTGTGTGTGTGTGTGTGTGTGTGTGTGTGTGTGTGTGTGTGTGTGTGTGTGTGTGTGTGTAAACAAGGTTTGACAGGTTCCGTGACATCAAAATGAACGTGCTGATTGTGGTGGCGAATAGCTTAGTGGCAGAATGTCGGACTCGTCATTCTAGTGATCCTGCGCGACAACGCACTGCTTGATGTCTTGCTACACGATGCCTGCAGACAACACAAACGTCACTGTATGCAACAGATCGTGCGCGCGCGCGCGCGCGCGCGTGTGTGTATGTGTAAATATGAGAGAGAGAGAGAGAGAGAGAGAGAGAGAGTTCAGTGTGTGTGTGCGTGCTCGAGTAATAGGCAAAACACATATCCATCAGGTTACTCATGTGTCCTAGTTCCCATCACTCCATATTAATGTTCAATGGCATAAAGTACTCATTAGAACACTGCCTTCTTGGTGCAAATCAGTGTTTGGTGGTAGTAGGCTAAAAACATCTGATAATTGCAGGCTGTCCCCCTAACACAACACACACACACACACACACACACACACACACACACACACACACACACACACACACACACACACACACACACACATACACACAGATATGTTTACAGGCTATGATCCCTTTTGAAAAGGTGCAACAAGAGAAAGGCCGATTCAAATTACCACAGGTAACAACAACAACAAAAAAGGGTTATCAACATGTAGCTACTTCAATAAATGTAAGGGCTTTATTGCAAAATAAGGAGTGTATGCCGTCTAAGACAGTAACAATTAGGCCTAAAGATGCCCCGTGGTTCAATAATGAATTAAAAAGACTGATCAAGAAAAGAAATAAATTGCACAGAAAAGCTAAACAAACAAATCTACCGACTGACTGGGAACATTTTCGTAATGCGAGGAACCAAGTAGATGACAAAGTTAGGTTAAGGAAATTAGAGTACTACAACGTATTAAACCACTAGTTATAGATCCCCATAAGTTTGGTCAGAGGGACTGGTGGAAAATTGTGCGACAATTTATGAATAAAAAGGGCATTAACTCGGAAAATATACCACCACTGAACGTAAACGGAAAAACGTATTATTCTAATGCAGAGAAAGCAAACATATTTAATGACTTTTTCATTAACCATTGTAAACTAGAAGGTATCAACGACCCCCTACCTGACATAGCTATCAGTGAATCAGCTGAATTAACAGAAATAACTTTGACTATCCCTGAACTTAAAAATGTTTAAAAAATCTTGATACTAGTAAAGCATCCGGTCCAGACTTAATCCATATATAATTACTGAAATCCTCAGTCGATGTTATATCTGCCCCTTAAATGTCTTTTTCAACCGATGTCTAACTGAAGCAAAATTCCCACAGCTGTGGAAAATAGCCAATGTAACCCCAGTCCACAAAAAGGAAATAAAGATGAATGCACCAATTTACGACCAATATCTCTCCTAAGTTGCGTGGGTAAACTCTTTGAAAGATGCGTGCATAAACATGTTTATTGTTTTCTCATATCAAACAAGTTAATTTCTGAATCACAATCAGGTTTCATTCATGGTGATTCAACGACCTGCCAACTGCTCAGCATCTACGATAATTTAGTCAAAAATTATGACAAATCTATTCCAGACCAAAATGTATTTTTTGATATATCAAAAGCCTTTGATCGTGTGTGGCACAGGGGTCTCATACTTAAACTAAACGCAATAGGAATTAGGGGTCAACTTTTACACTGGTTTGATAGTTATATTTCAGACAGATACCAGTCTGTTGTTATCGGGGGTGAACAATCCACCGTGAAAACCATTTCCCAAGGAGTACCACAAGGTTCTGTCCTTGGACCACTGTTGTTTTTAGTTTACATCAATGATATTGCTAGTAATATTGAGTCAGTTATTAAGCTATTTGCAGATGATACAAGTATATCTTTGGCTTTGGAAGATCACATCGTGAGGAAAGAAACATTACAATCCGATTTAATTAAAATAGAACTTGGGCTAAAACATGGAAGGTTGTCTTTAATGAATCAAAGACTGAGTTACTTAATGTATTCAGAGGGAATGTAGTTTCTCATGACCTACAATTTGGAAACACAACTATGCAACAACAAACTCATCACAAACATTTAGGATTCACGCTTCAAAATAACTGCAGGTGGGGTGAGCACATCAACAACACTGCCGCAAAGGTTCGTCTTCTAATAAACTGTCTTCGCTCTTTTAAGTACACATTGACCAGAGGGGCTCTTGAAACCATGTATAAATCATTTATCCTGCCGATATTTGATTATGCCGACATCATCTGGGATAACTGCGCAGAGTACCAATCAAATATCTTAGAAAATTTACACTTAGATGCCCTGCGCATTATCACGGGTGCTGTACGTGGAACTAGTCATAAAAAGCTGTTGGAAGAGTCAGGATTTTGTACTCTGAAAGAACGTCGTCGCAGACACAAAATAATAATGTTCCATAAGATAATTCACAATGACTGCCCTAACTATCTCTGTGACCTAATGCCACCCTTGGTTTCTGCAGTCAATCCATATCACTGCGAAGACCCTTGGATAGACTCATCCCTCGACACCAAACAGATATATACCACAGATCCTTTTTCCCTTCAACTGTATCCATCTGGAATACTCTCCCTGCTGCTGTTCAACAAACCCAGTCTCTCAGCTACCTCAAACACTACCTTTCCTCTGCAGACACTTTTGTCCCACCTTACTACTACCACGGCAATAGAAAGGAACAAATAATTCACTGTCGACTCAGGCTTGCAATGAGTGAACTAAATTACGACCTGTACAATCGCCACATTCATAACGATCCATCATGTGCGTGTACTTATCCCCAAGAAACTGCCGAACACTTCCTCTTGTACTGCCCTTTGTATACTATACATCGAACAAACACAATCTACAGCCTTCCTAGAGAACTGATTTCTGTTCGCAATTTATTGTTTGGTAATGGTTCTTTCAACATGGAAACTAATATTCATATTTTTGAAATTGTTCACAAATTTATTTCTCTAACAAAGCGTTTTGATCTGTAACATAACTCCTAAGACTATTTTCAA
Organism: Conus ventricosus; assembly: GCA_018398815.1. Lineage (NCBI taxonomy): Eukaryota > Metazoa > Mollusca > Gastropoda > Neogastropoda > Conidae > Conus > Conus ventricosus. The sequence continues at coordinate 41,095,893 of CM031614.1, forward strand.
CTGCCCCTCTGGTCACATCGGGCGTACATATATGGATTTGTTGACCTGCTGTTATTGTGTCTTTCTCTTTTCTCAACGTCACTAGTCTGCATTCTTACTGGAGCCTCGTTAACATTTAGAATTGTGTCCTGACTGTTATTGACAAGACTCATAAACTGACTGTCCCGCGAGCTGATATTCATTCATAAAAACTGGTTGCCCTCTTTTCTGTATGGCTTGGAATACACCTCCACTTTCGTCACACTTATGTACTTTTCTATTACTTTTTCATCATTTATTTTTCACTCCTGTTGTCGGGTTCTGTTTGATTGTTTATTTATACTTGGTTTCGTTTTTTGTTTTTGTTTTTCCTGTTTAAAACTTTATATTGCAATATCAAAATGCTTTGCTGTTCAGACGTCCGTCGCAAATTCATTGTGTACATTCACTCTTAAGATAGGGCTTTTTTATAAGTATTTCTTGTTGCCCTGTCTCATTTACTCTTGTAACATTTGTGACAATGTTGAAATAAAATACTGTTTAAAAAATAAAAATAAGGAGATAAGCTTATTTTGAACAACTTCACTCAATGTTTACGACACTTGTGGACTCATGTTAATTGAATAAATGCGGTTTTCTATAACACTCAGAACTAATATTTTCCATGCAGCACATACAACTAAGACAGAAATTTGTCTCATTTTCTTGCAATAGTCAACATAATGAAGATCAAACTGCTGCCAGTATACATAATGTGTATAATGGATTGTTAGGTATACATGTGTATAATGGATGGTTAGGTATACATAATGTGTATAATGGATGATTAGGTGTACATAATGTGTATAATGGATGGTTAGGTATACATAATGTGTATAATGGATGGTTAATTCTGACAAACACCACACCTGAGCCTTGAGAGACCTGTAGAAATCAGTCAATTACTACAGATTTTAAGGATGAAGATAAAGTCAATGCATCGTTTTAGTACATGTTTTTCATGCGGACAAATCAGCATAAAAACTCTGTAACAAGTATAATACCGACAATTGTCTGCATTCATGTGATAATGAAGAGCTGAGCAGACTAAGGCTGAGGAGCATAAACATAAACAAAATAAGAGAGAGAGAGAGAGAGATGAGAGAGAGAGAGGAGAGAGAGAGAGAGAGAGGGAGAGAGAGTAGAGAGAGAGAGAGAGAGAGGGGAGTGGGTGCGAAAGTAAGTTTTTGACATCTTTTAAGTTTTATTTTTATCAGTTCATGCATTGAAAAAAGAAAGTGTTTTCAGTCAAGCGTCGTTTTTTTTTTTTTTTTTGCAGATTAATGGAGGAGGAAGAGATATATGAACACGATTCCCTCAGAAACGTAGAGAAGGTAAATATGTTTGTTCAAGACCACCCA
>CM031614.1:41097371-41104871 GCA_018398815.1 Conus ventricosus
AAGTCTGAATATGCTGTGTAAGCCAAGTCAACCTCATCTTGTAGAAAAGACTATCAGTGCAGTCAATAAATATCCATCCATCTCCTGTGTTCAGCCGTGGCAACATCGATTTCTAGTGCTTTTGCTCGTGCTTGGCCGTTAATGACAATGTAACGGCTAGTGCTTGTTTCTCTGGCTTGACGTCCGTTACTAGTTTCCATACTTCCAGTTCGTTTTTCCACGTTTCATAACTTGTATCTGGCCCTAGGCTCGGCGGTGTTTTATAGCTCTGCGCCATGATTTATACAACTGGTGGACTACTATAATTATGTCCTGCACTTTTGTTTCGTTGAAGTCGGACCGTCAAACTTCGTTGTTGGCTAGTCTGTATTCAATCTGTACTTTCGTCAACAACGTCAGTTGTAGATCTGTAGATTAGTCTACCGATGTAGATTATCTGTAGATCACGCTCTGCTACCATGAAAAGTCACTTCTGACTATACTAAAAAGTCTCCTCGACTTCAATCTATCGCATCACTTGGTACGACTCGTTAAACAGCGTCCTACGCCATCGCTCGTTGTCAAGCCTACTCCTCTCACCGTTTCTTCCTCCACTCAGTCATTTCCGGTAATAACTTCCGGCTCGCTATCGTCGTATCGAAGCAACACATCTATCAGTAACTATAAACACAGACACCAGTAAAAATAGGACACTGTCCACACAGTAACTATAAACACAGCCACCAGTACAAATAGGACACTGTCCACACAGCAACTATAAACACAGCCACCAGTACAGTGACGGTCACACTCACTGATCATGGTGGTGCCCCCAGCCAGGGCAGCTCTGGTGCCCAGGTAGAAGTCATCACATGCTGTGGTGCCCATGAAAGGAAGCTGCATGTGAGTGTGAGTGTCAATGCCCCCTGAAACAGACACATGCATGGACTTACATGATTTGAGTGCGAACGTCAATCCCCTCCCACCCACCCACCCACCCACCCCCCATGAAACAGCAGCACGTAAGGACCGTTATGTCATGTGAGTGTATGTGTCAATCTTCTCCTGGAAGCGCAATATGTAAAAATGTTCATATGAGAGCGAATGTCGTTTCCCGGTGAAAGAACATTGTGTGCGGAACCTTTTAACCATAGGCAAGCGACTGCCAGTCCCCCATGATACGACAGTTTGCAAGGACTATGATAACCTCTGTGGGTGAGTATAAATCCCCCCATAACACAGCAGCATGTGAGGATTGTTACGTCATGTGACTGCGAATGTCAATCCCCCACAAAAAGGCATTATGTCAGGATTGTTTTGCGGGTGCGAGTGTCATTTCCCCTACAACTGCAATATGTAAGGATTGTCATGTCAATGAGAATGTCCATCCGCCTGAAACAGCAATATGTAAGGATTGTCGTGTGAGTGCGAGTGTCAATTCCTCTAACACAGCAGCAATATGTTAGTAATGTTACGTGAGTGCGAGTGTCAGAGCAATTACAATCACTCAGACAATTAATACATATTATAATCAGACAAATATACGTCTATTGAACTTAAAATTGGCATGTCTTACTTACCTGGCATAACCAGTTTGCCGCTGGCATCGATGACACGAACTCCTTCTGTTGGAACTGTGAGATTGTTTCCCACCTGCCTGCACACACACACACACACACACACACACACACAACCACACACACACACACACTCACACACACACACACACACACACACACACACTCTCTCTCACACACACACACACCACACACACACACACACACACACACACACACACACACACACACCACTCACACACACACACACACACACACACACACACACACACACAGCAAAGAGAGAGAGAAGGAGAGAGTGAGAGAAATGCTATGATAGATACTGAAAGTCTTCCAAGGAAGAAAAAGACACCTAAACAAGAACCACACTACAAATCTGATGAACTGTTAAACACGCACGAGTTGGAAAATGCGAGTCAATTACCTGACGGACACACTATGAATGTCAATAAAAACAAATGATGAGCTTCCCGATTAAAAAGCCATAGCGCAGTTTAATGATTGCCCTGTGGGTTGGCATAGAATAGACCCACTGCCCTCCATGCATGTCGTAAGAGGCGACTAAGGCAGACCACCTCGCCCCGAGGATAAAGGGGTTTGCGTAGGGCTAACAACCCTGCCTGTAAAAAAAGACGAGTTACAGAAGCATGACGACAATGAACCAAAGCATTCACCTGGGCAATGAAGGGTCTCCATCCCGGAGACTTATGACGCAGTGCAGTGAAAGCCGAAAGGAAGCTGCAAGGCCGACTCCCCTTCTAACACCCAGGACAACAACGAAAGTAGCCACATGGAACATCAGGACGATGTTTGAAACAGGAAAACCATCCAAGTTGCGAGAGAGATGAAAAACTACAAGATCGGAGTGCTAGGACTGAGTGAGACAAGGTGGCTACAATCAGGACAGCTGAGACTTTCATCTGGAGAACAGCTGCTGTACTCAGGACACACAGAGGATGGAGCCCCCCACACTGAGGGTGTGGCCCTGATGCTGGCACCGGAGCACAAGGGCACTCATCGGATGGGAACCTGTCAACTCCCGCATCATCACAGCCAAGTTTACCACGAAGAAGAATGACATCAGGTTGAACATCATCCAGTGCTATGCTCCCACCAATGATGCGGAAGAAGAGAAGAAAGATGACTTCTACAGCAACTACAGATAGTGATAGACAAAAGAGGAGCAAAGGACAAACCATACTGATGGAGATTTAACGCCAAGATCGGAAGGGACAACACAGGCTATGAGTGACATCATGGGACACATGGACTGGGACAGATGAACGAGAATGGTGAGCGTTTTTGCAGACCTGTGCGCCTGAACCAGCTGGTGATAGGAGGAAGCATCTTCCCACACAAGCGCATCCACAAGGCCACATGGAGATCCCCGAACCATGTCACAGAGAACCAGATTGACCACATCTGCATTAGCCACAATTCAGGAGATCATGGCGGGCGGGATGTACGAGTGATGAGAGGTGCTGACGTGTCATCAGACCACCACCTTCTTTTACAACAGTGAGACTTCGCCTCAAGAGATTCACCAACACCAACAACACACGTACAAGGTACAATGTCGGACTGCTCCGGAACAGGACACACAAGCAGCATTCCAACCAGCCTTTCCAACAGGTTCCAGCCGCTACAAGCGCTGATAGAAGACAGTGAGACGGACATCGAGACACAGTGGGAACACTGCAAGAAGCTCTTGCATGACACATGATGAAGAGATCCTTGGCAAGAAGAAGGCCCAGCACAAAGAATGGATATCTGCCGACACCATCCACAAGTTGGAAACAAGGAGAGAGAAGAAAGCTACACTGAACACGAGCCGAACAAGAGCAGCTAGGGCAAAGGCACAGGAAGAGCACACAGCAGCGAACGGAGAAGTAAAGAAGAGCATCAAGAAGGACAAGAGGGACTACTTTGACGACCTGGCCAGCCAAGCAGAGGCAGCAGCCGGACAGGGGAATCTGAAGGACCTGTACCTGGTGACCAAGAAGCTGACGGGTAAGTTCCAGCAGACAGACAAGCCAGTGAAGGACAAGAACGGAAACCCACTGACAACAACCGAGGAACAGCTGAAACGATGGGCAGAACACTTCAGGGAGCTGCTGAACCGCCCCGCCCCTGACGCACCACCAGACATCCCACCTGCAGAGACTGACCTGCCATCAGCTGTGACAAACCCTCAAAGGCAAGATCAAGAAGGCCATCATGACTCTGAAAAATGGGAAGGCTGCAGGGCCGGACGAGATACCAGCAGAAGCATCAAAGCAGACATAGAGACAGCTGTCAACATGCTATACAGCCTCTTCAGCAAGATCTGGGAGAAGGAGGAGGTACCGCTCAGTAGAAAGAAGGAATCGTCATCAAGCTGCCGAAGAAAGGAGACCTCAGGGACTGCAGCAACTACCGAGGGATCATGCTCCTGTCAACGCCAGGCAAGGTTCTCAACAGGGTTCTACTGGAGAGAATGAAAGAGGCCGTCGACCCCAAGCTCCGAGACCAGCAGGCAGGCTTCCGGCAGAACAAATCATGTGCCGACCAGATCGCCACCTGCGCATCATTGTGGAGCAGTCGCTGGAGTGGAACTCCCCCCTTTACACAACTTCATAGATTATGAGAAGGCTTTTCGACAGTGTGGACAGAGAGATGCTGTGGAAGCTGCTGAGGCATTACGGAGTCCCCGAGAAGATCATCTCCTCATCCGGTGCACCTACCAGGACATGAACTGCAGGATTGCCCACGCCGGCCACCTGTCCGAAAGTTTCGAGGTGAAGACCGGGTTCGGCAGGATGCCTGCTGTCGCCGTTCCTCTTCCTCCTGGTCATTGACTGGATCATGAAGACCACTACAACAGCAGAAACAACGGTATACAGTGGACACTCTGGACGCAGCTCGACGACCTTGACTTCGCTGACGACCTGGCGCTCCTGTCACACAGCCACAGCCTGATGCAGGACAAGACCACTCGCTTGGAGACCACATCAGCCGGGACAGGGCTCAAGATTAACAGGAAGAAGACCGAGCTGATGAAAATCAACACCACTGCCAACACACCAGTCACAGTCGATGGAGAGCCCATCAGGGAGGTGGAGTCTTTCGTCTACCTGGGAAGCGTGGTTGACCAACATGGAGCACGGACCGAGACTCACAGCCAAATCGGCAAGGCAAGAGCAGCTTTCGTCATGCTCAAGAACATCTGGGCATCTGGAGGACTCGGCATAAGAACCAAAATCCGCATCTTCAACTCCAATGTGAAATCAGTTCTGCTCTACGGATGCGAGACGTGGCGAACAACACAGACGATGCAACAAAAGATTCAGACATTCTTCAACACCTGTCTGAGGCGCATCTACAAAATCCGATGGCAGGACAAGGTCCGAAACGAAGATCGTGGGAGCGTGCGGACAGGAACCAGTGGCCAACAGATACTGCGAAGGAAGTGGGCTGGATCGGACACACCCTCAGAAGCCAGCATCCAGCACCACACCCAAGCCCTGACCTGGAACCCGCAGGGAAAGAGAAAGAGAGGCCGGCCTCGCAACAGCTGGAGACGGACACTGAGGCGGAGTTGAAACAACAAGGGACACAACTGACTGAATGACCAGAACAGCCCAGAACAGATGCCGATGGCGAAGAGTCGTTGATGGCCTATGCTCCACACGGAGCGACGGGCATAAATGAATGCAGTTAATGGATCATTGCTGCCCCTGCAATAGTTTTTTTTCCTTTTTTTTTCTCCAATGTTCTCTCTATCCTCCATGCTTCCCTATCTTTTTGAAACAGCCATAAGTAGATGAACCAAACATTTCGTATGAAAACTCAACTGTGTCAAATATAATTATTGTTGGATATGCATGCACCACCAGGCAACGTTTAATCTCCCAACTTAGCAGAAGAACAAGAATCATGAAATGGTGGGAGTTTTTTATATCAATATTCCAAGATATTCTCTTCCTCTCACCACTGACAACCATCCGTCCTTCGCTCTCTTCTGCCTCTCTCACGACTCCTCCATTCCACTCCTGCCAGGTTTCTGTGTTAACTTTCCTCCTCTCCCACCTTTCTCTCCCGCTCATTCTGCCCACACTGACACCATGTAACCAGCAAAGGTGGACCATGAAGGATGTTTCCCTGCATCCCTCACCCCCAACAACCCACCTTCCCCACACCTGTCTCTCCATTATCCACACGAGCAACTGACATATTTCATAGCGTGGAACAAATCCCAAACCCACAGGCTTAACACAAAAACAAGAATAGATTCTTAATCTATAGCAAGAGAAACAATAGTTTCACAAAAGATTTTTTTGTTTTGTCTTTCCTAATATATTTGAACCGGCGTCTGGTAAAGTAATGTTGCTTATAGCCCAGCCGACCGCAAAGGGCCATACCAGGGCTGTCACCACGTTGAAGTCAACGTCTTCACACCTTATAGCAAGCATTCTGTGACAGTGTAACAAATCATTTCAACTGACCTGCAAATAACATCTAGAGCAAATTATACAGCATAGGACCCCCCTCAGTTCTTGCATTGATCACCCTGAGTAGGTAACCATTTCCTGCCATCACCAGTTCTGTTCATTTCTAAAATGTGTCTAGATTTTTCGGTTCGGTGTTTAAATTCAGTGCTTTCTAGATAATGAAAGAACATTTTGCTTGATGTTACTATCTACATCCATTGAAATAAATGAGTAAATACATACAATAGCTGATAAAATCACAAGGTCATGATTTTCATCTGATTGTCTTTCTAATCACAAAATCAACTCAGCATTAAAAGGGTCATCTTCCACTCCAGACTCCGCATTTTTCTATCAAACGTTTTCTCTAATTCCGTCCACAATCATGAATGAAGTTATAAAAAACCTGTGTTAGCACAAACATATAGTGAACGGAGAGCTTTAATTGCTTCAAAAAGAACAGCGAGACATTTTTCATTATCCCACTTTTAAAATTCTGCGACAAATTTTAAATTTGAACTGTTTTAATTTCATTTATATTCCTTTATTCATTTCATAAAATGCTGTCCAGTTTACAAAAAGCATCAATCTTTCTCTACCACTTAAGAAGCTGCTTTATTTTATGATTTAATACTTTTTCGAATATGAGAAAATCATTAGCATGAACCTGGTCCTTTTATTAACTCTACACATTACTTTCAATCACTTTCCTTTTTTTTTGGTGGCCTCCAACTTCTCATTTTTCCCCATATTCTTTTTCCTTTTATTTTGTTTAACCTTTTCCCCCTTTTTTTCGAAGTTGGACCTCCATTCCTCCTATATTTTCCCAGTTTCTCTCTGCACTTCTCTACTCCAACTAACTCCCACATACCATGCACAGTCTGTGTGTTCATTTACCGATGAATCATTCTCTTGCTGACCTTAATGTTTTTGCGTTCGATACAAAGACGTCTGGGTTTAATACTGTTCTAATGTTTGGTGTGCTTACACTTTCATTCTGCTGCATTTAACACTAATATTAAAAGGAAATGAAAAGCAAAAGAATGTAAACCGCTGTGCGTGAGTGATGAGGTTGCTAAACATCTTTTGAATAATTAAAGTTATCTTCAAAATATTCTTTCATTGCTTGAACATGATAGCGCAATGAGTAATCAATAAATTCAACTGATATTCTATTTCAGGTAGAAATTTTCCGGGTTTGAAAAAAGAATCATTCTCGAGTGATATTCCATTTCAGGTAGAAATTTTCCTCGTTGAAAAAAAAAATAACCGTTCTCATTAACATTATCTTCATTAAGAATAATCTTTGCACTCTAGTCCTTGCGACAAGAATCTGGACTATTTCTAAGTTCGTGGTCGAGGTATTAGAGACATGACAGCGCACTGGCCTGAATTAAGGCTTAGGTCATGTGTCTGCTCAGTCTGTAAGAGCCTTTCCCATATCTTATTCTGTTTCTGTATCTTGACGGCGCTGA
>CM031614.1:41114871-41159871 GCA_018398815.1 Conus ventricosus
GAGCTGAAGGGACTACGGGAGGAGGTCACCAGTCTGCGGCAGCAGAACCAAGACTTGACCGAGAAGATGGAGGAGCTTGAGAAGAAAACCGACGACCTTGAGGGAAGATCCAAGCGGAACAACCTCATCTTCTATGGACTATCACGTCGGGAAAACGAGACTTCCGAGGAGTGTGAAAATGTGTTGAAGGACCTCTTTACTGATAAGTTAGACTTGTCCCGGGATGTGGAATTTGATAGGGCACACCGATTAAACAATAGGCCGGACTCTCCTGTGATTGCGCGGTGTGTTTTTTACAAGCAGAAGATGGAAATCCTCAAAGCTAAACGCAAACTACGAGGAACCAACATTTTCATTGGAGAGGACTTTTCGACAAGAGTGCGAGACCTAAGAAGGAAATTAACACCTCACCTTAAGAAAGCCAGGAGTGAAGGTAAACGTGCTACGATAGTTTTTAATTACCTCCTCATCGATGGCAAGCGATACACCATAGGTGATGACAATGGACTTGTGGAATCAAGATAGGAACTCGGCCGGTCCCAAATTAACTCTGTACGTGTCCCCAACTGTAAAGGGAATCAACGGTGAGCGGACACCGGTTGTTTCCACACAGGGCTGTGCACGTGAAACGAGCCGTAAGGTCGTGCGTTTAGAGGAAAACTCAGTGACGTCAGTGCCGGTTGAAAATGTCAGTTACACAGATGGTGATGTGTCTTCTGAACATATTCATTTTATATCCTTGTCGTCTGGAAATGATAGATCATGTCACTCTGACACTTGTAAGGAAATAAAAACTTTTTCGTTTCTTCACTGGAATGTGAATGGTTTACTTTCTAAAATGCATGATAACGATTTCATTTCTTACGTGTCTGGTTTTGATTTCATCTGTTTTGTTGAGACGTTTGTTGAAGTATTTCAGTCGCCTGTGTTCTCTGGGTACACAGTTTATTGTACACGTGCTTTAGAGTTTACGGCACGTGGAAGGCGTTCCGGTGGGCTGGTGTGTCTTGTGAAGAATGAGATCTGTCCCTATTTTACACCAGTGGATGTTGTGTCTGATTCGTTCCGTGCTTTTCTTGTTGACAAATCTTTGCTTGGCACCTTAAAACATGTCATGCTTGTATGTGCATATATACATCCTGAAGGCTCGCCATACTATTCTCATCTTGATAAAGAAAATGGAGTCTCTTTGTTCGAAGAATTTTTGTGTGACTGTTTACTTTTTGTTAAAATGAAGTTGATGTGATTGTGTGCGGTGATTTGAATAGTAGAGTTTCTAATTTCACTTGTGACTTTGAGGATGACATGACTACATGCAATGATCAACGTAAAAGTGGACCCGTGTGTGTTCGAAATTCAGAAGATGTTGTCCAGAATAATTATGGAAAACTGCTATTTAACATGTGTACTGCTTTCAAACTGTGTATTTTAAATGGCGTGTGTAAGGGCGACCTTCAAGGTCGCTACACATATATATCGGATAGCGGAAGCAGTGTCAATGACTATTTTTTGATGTCCTATGATTTGTTTTCTTTGATTTGTGGTGGTTGTGAGATGTGTGTGTCAGAGAGAATCGACTCTGACCATATGCCTTTAGAACTTAAGATCATTTCCCCATGTCATAACTGTGAATCCTCACAGGTCAACAACAGGCGCTGTACAATGAAAAAATTGTCTGGAGCGAAGCTCATGCTGATTTGTTTAAAAATGTCATTTTTTCCGATGAAATGCAAGTGCGCATGCAAGAAGCCGTACGACTGGTTGATAGTAACATTGAAGATGCATTAAACGTGTTTAATTGTTGTATAAAAGAGGCAGCGGAAGGCATGAAGAAACAGGTTTGTATTGGAAAATGTCAAAAAGAAGACGACTGGTTTGATATGGAATGCAGACTTAACAAAAGAAATGCTCTAACTTATTGAACACATTTCGACATTCTCTGTCAGAACCGTCTCGTGCGGCCTATTGCAAAGCTAGGAGAGAATATAAACATCTTTTAAAAAGAAAAGAAAAACAATATAATGAAGCTTTATTGACAAAATTAGTTAATTCTGTGAATAATCAAAAAGATTTTTGGATTGCGTTCACAAAATTTCCAAAAAAAGAAAACAATCTGTAAACAATATAAGTCTAGAAACATGGTTTAATCATTTCAGGGATCTGCTAGAAGGAAATGCTAGCTCTCAAAATATGGAAAACGAAAATTACATCGATGGAACCGATTATGACGACAACAATCTAAATCGTCCCATTTCCAGAGAAGAAGTTCTAATTGCTCTAAGAAAGATCAAACCTCGCAAAGCTGCAGGACCAGACGGAATTGTAGGTGAATTAATAAAAACTGCTTGTCAGTCAAACTTGTTTCTAGATTTTTTAGTTAAAATCTTTAACTCCTTGTTTGATCAAGGGTATATCCCAGATGTTGGTCCGAGTCTATTGTTATCCCATTGTATAAAAAAGGAGATGCAAACAATCCAAATAATTATAGAGGAATTTCGTTGTGTAATATCTGCAGTAAACTGTACAGTGCTATTATAAACAGGAGATTGCAGGAGTGGGTGGAAGAAAATAATATTACCGAGAATATCAAGCTGGGTTTAAGAAAAATTATTCTACTGTTGACCACATGTTCACACTGATGGCATTTGTACAAAAACAGTTTTGTTTAAATCGTAAATTGTATGTTGCATTCATTGATTTTGAGAAGGCGTTTGATTCAGTAAACAGAACTTTGCTGTGGCCTATCCTGCTTAAAAATGGTATTCATGGGAAACTTTATAAATGTGTTTTAAGTATGTATTATAGTGTAAAGGCAAGAGTGCGATCTGGTGCTGCTTTAAAAAGACTATATAAACTGTACCTCTGGTGTGAAACAGGGCGATGTCTGTAGCCCTATTCTGTTCTCTTTATTCATTAATGAATTAACACAGGAAGTTATACGTTGTGGAAGGCACGGTGCAAATTTTATAAATGATGGTTTGGAGATTTTCATTCTTCTTTTGGCTGACGATGTAGCCTTGGTGTCAGAAACAGTAATTGGGCTACAAACCCAGTTAAATACTTTACAAAGAGCTGCTGCTTCATTAGAATTAAAAGTTAATATGGCAAAAAGCAATATAATTGTTTTTAGAAAGGGTGGATATCTTGCAGCGAGAGAGAGATGGACATATAATGGTTCTATAATGCCTGTTGTAAATGTATATAAATACTTAGGTATATATTTCTCAACGCGATTGAGCTTTGTCTTTGCTTGCAAGGATTTAGCAAGTAGAGCCAAAACTGTGTTGCTGTGCATACTAAAGAAATTGTCGTTGCTAAATAATGACTCCCTTACTTTGTTTTTGAAGTTATTTGATGCCCAAGTTCAACCTATGGTGCAGTATGGAGCTGAAGTATGGGCCTTGATGCTGCTGCTATCGTACATTGTGAGAAGATCCATCTTTTTGCTCTGAAAAAATTCCTTGGAGTATCATTGCAAACACCAAATGATTTGGTATATGGTGAAACAGCTAGATTTCCAATATTTTTTAATTCCGCCGTTAAATGTGTTCGATACTGGCTTAGAATTATTCAGATGCAGGATTACAGATTACCATACAAAGCATATCGAATGATGTTACACTTAGATGACAGAGGGAAAAAGAACTGGGTGACTAATGTGAGAATGAAATTGTGTGAATATGGTTCGGATTTGTATGGATGAACCAAGGTGTCGGTGATGTGGATGTTTTTATCAAGGTATTCCGAGAAAGACTGGTTGATTGCAGTTGGCAAAACTGGAATTCTCATGTACAGAACAGTGACAGATTTGAATTATACAGAACATATAACCATTTACGATGTTTACCTGTCTACATGTCAATGAAAATAGACAAATATAAAACGCATTATGACTAAGTTTAGATTTGGTGTTTCTGATCTATTTACTCATTATTTCCGTTATAGACAGTCGTCTACCAGAAATCTGATCTGTCCATTAGGTCAAATTACGAAAGAGGATGAAGTTCATTTTGTATTGGTTTGTCCAGTATTAAAAGATCTTAGAGAACAATTCATCCCACAAAAGTATTTCAATAATCCTTGCCTTTTCAAGTTAACCCTGTTAATGTCGTCATCGAATGAAAACACTGTTAAACAGCTAGCTATTTATTTATATAAAGCATTCAAGAAGCGAAGTGTGTATTATAACGTAAAGAATCCAATGTCTATTTTCGACATGAATTACAGTGTATACCCCCATTCTAAGGGCTATGGCCTATATGAATAAAACATTTGAGTCTTGAGTCTCTCTCTCTCTCTCTCTCTCTCTCTCTCTCTCTCTCTCTCTCTCTCTCCTCGTGTCGTGGCGTTGTTCTTCTTCGCTCCCTCTTTCTCCCCAACGTCCAGTTTATATTAGGATTTAAACAAGAAATCCTTGAGCCATGCTCTTATCCATACTGGGCCTCTCAACGCCCATGTTCACATCCACAGTGAATCTCTCTACCAACATTCACACACGTTTCCTACAAAGCAGCCTAAGAAACCACCACTTCTCGCCAAGCGGACATCAAGAATTCCCGACAACTTCTGGGGGCACTTTCACGCAGTAATCACCACTAGAAAGCTACGACCACTTCGTCCACACGCATTCAAACCAGCCTGGCAATAGCATCAGCACAGTGCCTCACAGCTGTACCACCTGAACGGGCAAAGACTCCTACTTCTCAAGGGACTTATCGTGGTCTCGGTCTGTTTACCATGACTGAACAAACTTCAGTTGGATGATCTCCGAGCACCACCCTTGATGCTCCGGGGTCTGAGTGCATCATTTTTCTCCCCTTGATTGTCAAAGAAATGTTCGGACCCAGGAGTCCTCCCCGCCTTCGATAATAACTGTCACCTGTCAGTTATTACTGTCACCTGTCAGTTGTCACCTGTCAGTAATTAAGATACAGTAGAGATTTTAAAATAAACACAAGAAAGCACGCATTCTGCACAATAATTGCAAGGGATTTTTTTTGTTTGTTTTTTTTAGATGCCAAGGTACAGTTATAACAAATATATGATATCCAACTCTGGATGCCTCACACAGAGTTATGGATCTGGGCAAACAGGCCTGTACAGTATATGATTCTTCTATCTGTAGTTCTACACTACATGCACATGTGTGTGTGTGTGTGCGCGCGCGCACGCGCGTGCGTGTGTGGGTGTGGTTTTGGGTATGAGAGAGAGAGTATGCATGCATGCGCATGCGCGCTTGTGTGTAATCTCCTTCGATTTGTATGACACAACCAAGAATGGTCGCTTCCAACCAAGCATACAATACAAATCAGATCTAGATGTGCAAGTGGACTTAAAACGCTTCGTACGTTCACAACATTTCCCTCCCATACTCCAAACAGGCCACTAGTCCCAAATCCACCCGCAAGGTTCACATGCCACATTCACCACATCAACCAATCGCCTCCCTTCCTGCAAAACCAACCACAGGAAATACTCCTCCTCCCCGCGCCCCCCCCCCCCCCTCCCCCCCAACACACCGTCAATGAGCCGTACCCACCTGAGGACATCATCATCATCCACAGTGGAGGGCTTCTACTGCCGCATCTAAACCCTTCACCTCTCGCCTCAACACCCACACCCTCCCCCCTCTGATCCCCATCGTCTGCCCCTTTCTACCATCCTCTACCGTTCCACTCCACCCTCGCCTCATCCCTCTTCATACTGCTCATCCCCTCTCCCAGGCCGTGCTTATCGGTGGATGGTGAGCTTCACGTGGCTGGAGCTCCTGAAGAACAAGCTGGTTCCATGACGTAGTCTGTACTGTGTCATGGTCGTAGAGTTTTACGCTGTTCTTCCGGACAGCGTGGGTTTCCCCAGACCACCACTGGAAAAGTCACCCTCCCCCCCCCCCCCCCCCCCCCCTTCGCACAACAGCTTCTTTCTGTCAAACTACTAAAGCCGATTTATCAAATCTAAATCCATCGTATGCTTCCTTCCGAGTGTTCTCGTTATTTTCATCTTCTTAGTGCAGCCCAAAAGGTTTTGGTATTTGACGGAAACTTGTATAGTATGGCTGGAAACGAAAGGAAATCACTCCACCACCAGAACACCCTAAAGCCTTTAAGTGCAATGTCCGCGCCATTCAGTAACAGGATGGCTAACATCAACATCAACAACAACAACAACAAATGGCCAAGGTGTGGGTGCCACTGAATGTTTCATGCTTCGATTTCATTGTTAGGATTGTGGTGGTCAGAAACACAAAGCTGCGGTATTAATGTATATTTGTAGTGGTTTACTCTGGCGATAGCGACAAGAAAGCTTGCCAGTTCACTCAGTTGACATGTTTTGTAGAGCAGGCAATCATAATTTCAGCTACCACAGGTTTAGATGTCACACATCACAGGTTTAGATGTCACACATCACGCAAGTATTGGAACGTAGCCGTTTGTTTGTTTGTTTTCGTAATATTCACTTGGTACATACTTCATTGTGCCGACTTGCGCTGTTTTCGATCATCTGTATCAACGGCAAAGCTCTATAGCACCTCCAAGAACAGACAGAAAGAAGCATACGGATTATTTAGACAAGCGTTTTTACGCCAGGAAATCATCTCCCCTGGGACGTGTCAGTTCACAGCGTTTACACCGGTTGTAAACATCAAGTCACTAACGTCAGTCAGATATGCCAAAGTAACTGGGAAGGCCAGAGAAGGGCGGGGGGAAGCGTGGGGTGCAGACGGTTCAGGCATACATACCCCAATCACTGTCCTGCAGGGAGACAACTCCGGCGGCACGGGCACAGCGCGGATCAGCCAGCACTGCCCGGGGTTTTGCCAGTTCGAGGGCCCAGTTTGAAAAGAATGGACCGGAGGCGGCAGTTAATATAAGGGGCTGTGACACCGGTGTCATATCCATGATTGTGCATGATTTCGGTAAGAATGAATGTTGTAGAAGATTCCGGTTTTGTGACTTCGGGTAAGCAAGATGGCGATACACATGCTGAATAAAGTACCACAGGTATGGAACAAATCCGTGTGATTATGCTGTAGTCGGGTGTCATCCAAGCTAGATAAAGATACATAACAATGGCGACGAGGATGAACTTTGAATTCGGAAGGCCTAATGCTTTTGAAGCGGTAGGCCACAGCAGGAAAAGAGGTCTTGAATGGCGATCCTGGCTGGAGGAATTTGAGGTGTATGCTGATAGCGTGGGACTCTTTATCAATGCAGATGATGACACCAACAAGCAGCAAAGACGTGCCCTTTTGCTGTATATAGCTGGGAAGGAGGTGCGCAACATCTTCAAGCAGCTACCTAACACTGGAGGGCCAACAGAGTACAAAAAAGCTGTGGATGCTTTGAATGCACATTTCATTCTAAAAACGAACTCCACTTTCCTCAGACATCAGTTCAGACTCATCACACAGTCAAAGGACGAAACCGTGGGCCAATACATTATGAGGCTGAGGGAAGCAGCTGAAGGGTGCGAGTTCGATGATGCCGATAAGCAAATAAAGGATCAGGTGATTGCACATTGCTCATCCGACAAACTGCGCTGCAGGCTCCTGGAGAAGGGAGACACCTTTACTCTCCAGCAAGCTTTGAATGAAGCAACGCTGTTGGAAGCCGTCACAGAACAGGCCAAACTGTTAAAGTTGGGTGGGAACGGACAGGAGGCACACGTCTCCAGAGTGTATCACCGGGATCATGAGCAGGCTCAGAAGCGTTCACAGAGAGGAGAGTGCTACCGGTGTGGCAGCAGAGAGCACTATGGGAGCAGTGCAAACTGTCCAGCCAGAGGCAAGACGTGCAAGGCATGCGGACGAGCGGACCACTTCGAGCGAAAATGCCGCACACAACAAAAGAAAGATGAGGGAAAACTGGTCAAGAAGAAAAAAAGACAGCCAAAACACAAGGCGAGACATTTGCAGGCCGAAACAGATAGTGAGTCGGAAAGCGGCGAAGATTTACGTTTTCATGAATAAGACCCCACGACAGAAATCGTCATACCCATGGATACCGGTCAACGTGGGAGGCGTGGAAATAGACATAGTCGTGGACTCTGGGAGTGATGTCAACATCATTGATGAGACCTTATGGAAAAGCCTCAAGATAAGGAAAATCCAGTGCATCGACCAGACGAGCTACTCGGAGAAGAAAAAGCTGTACCCATACGGATGTGAGGAATCCCTGTCAGTGATCGGTGGATTCACAGCAATAATCAAAGCTGGGAGGCATAGCACCAAGGCGAAATTCATCGTGATTAAACAGAGTGGTGAACCCTTGCTCAGCAGAGACACAGCCAGAGCCCTGGAAGTTTTAAAGATAGGACTCGACGTGAATTCAGGAGAAGACGTCAGAGCGGTGTCGGTAGAAGAGGAAGGAGAAGAAATATTCGCAAAGTTCAAGCCGTTGTTCTCAGGATTCGGAAAGCTGAAAGACCGACAAGTGAAGCTCACTGTGGATCCCAAGATCAAGCCCGTTGCACAGCCAGTACGACGAACACCGTTTGGTCTGCGAGAGAAGGTCGAAGCGAAGATCAAGGAGCTGGAGGAAAAGGACATCATCGAGGCTGTTGAGAAACCGACTCCATGGGTTAGCCCGATTGTCATAGTCCCCAAACCCAACAATGACATTCGCGTGACAGTCGACATGCGCCGGTGAATGAGGCAGTCGTTCGAGAGCGCCACCCGATTCCTACGGTTGATGAGCTGCTACAGGACATGTCAGAAAGCAGGCTGTTCTCAAAACTGGACTTGAAGTTGGGATACCACCAGATAGAACTGCATCCAGATTCCAGGGACATCACCACGTTCGTGACGCATTGTGGGCTGTTCAGATACAAGCGTCTTGTGATGGGGATCAATGCAGCGCCTGAAATCTACCAGCACGAGATTCAGCGAGTGCTGCAGGGCATCCCGGGTGTCGCCAATCTCTCGGATGACATCATCGTGCACGGGCGGGACAAGAAACAGCATGATGAGAGGCTCCTCCAGGTGCTGAAACGCCTCCAGGATGCAGGCCTGACGCTGAACGAAGAAAAGTGCCAGATGAGGAAAACAGAAATCGAGTTCATGGGGCACCGACTGACAACCAACGGCATCAACCCAACTGACTCAAAGGTGGAGGCGGTGAAGGAAGCACGTGAACCTGAGACGGTCAGTGAGGTCAGGAGCTTCCTGGGATTGGTGAATTTCTGCGCACGCTTCATACCCAACTTCGCAACATTGACAGAGCCACTGCGACGACTGACACGAAAGAATCAACCATTCGTGTTTGGCCAGGAACAGAAGGCGTCATTCCAGTCACTGAAAGACGCGTTGGCCAGTGCCCACACCCTGGGGTACTACGACCTGAAGGCGAAGACGCAGATCATCACTGACGCATCGCCAGTTGGAGTGGCTGGCATCCTCGTGCAGAAGCATGCAGATGGGCCCCGTGTGATCAGCTATGCCAGTCGGAGCCTGACCGATGTGGAGAGACGATACTCACAGACTGAGAAGGAGGCCCTCGCCATCGTGTGGGCGTGTGAGAAATTTCATCCATATATCTACGGACTGAAGTTCGACATTCTCACTGACCACAAACCACTCCAGACCATCTACGGACCTCGCTCGAAGCCCAGTGCGCGCATTGAGCGGTGGGTCCTCCGACTACAGGCCTACTCATTCAACGTGGTCTACATTCCGGGGAAAGAAAATATCGCAGACTCTCTCTCCAGACTGCTGCAGACTACCGCATCACATGTGAGCTCAGAGCTGGCTGAAGAAGCAGAGACACATGTGCGCTTTGTTGCTGCTAACGCCACGCCAAATGCAGTGACAGCTGAAGAGATGGAGCAGGCAGCAAGCGAAGACGACGAACTGAAAATGGTGAGACAGTGCATTGAGTCGGGACAATGGCAGAATTGTGACAAGCTGTATGTTGCTGTGAGCCCCGAGATGTGTACCATGGGAAACTTGTGCTGAGAGGATCCCGTATCGTCGTCCCGAAGAGGCTGAGACCAAGAGTGATGGCCTTGGCACATGAAGGTCATCTGGGAATTGTGGGAACGAAGCAGAACCTGAGGACAAAGGTGTGGTGGCCCGGGATGGAGAAAGAAACTGAAAAGTACTGCAAATCCTGCCATGGGTGCCAGCTGGTCAGCCGACCCAACCCACCAGAGCCAGTGAGAAGCAGCAAACTCCCATCAGGACCGTGGGAGGACATTGCGATAGACTTTCTGGGACCACTGCCTTCAGGACACTCAGTTTTAGTAGTCATTGACTACTACAGTCGGTACTATGAAGTAGCCATCATGATGTCCACAACAGCTGAGAAAACAGTGGAGGTGCTGAAGACCATATTTGCCAGACACGGCCTACCCCTCACGATCCATTCTGACAATGGGCCACAGTTCATTTCAGAGACGTTTGCAGGGTACATGAAGGATATTGGGGCTGAACATATCAAGGTGACACCAAGATGGCCCCAGGCAAACGGAGAAGTGGAACGCCAGAACCAGTCACTCCTGAAGAGAATGAGGATCGCCCAGGCAGCAAAAAAGAGCTGGCAAGATGAAGTGCTGACGTACATCGCTGCCTACCGTGCAACACCACATCCATCGACAGGCCGCAGTCCTGCAGAGTTGCTGTTCAATCGACAGATCCGAACAAAGCTGCCACAGCTGAAGCTGTTCTCCAACTGGGACCAAGAAGTGAGAGACCGGGACGCTGAGAAGAAAGGACTCTCGAAGCTGTACGCAGACGCCAAGAGAGGAGCAAAGGAGAGTGACATTCTTCCGGGCGACACAGTGTTGTTGCGACGGGAGACATCAGGAAGCTGGACACACCATTTCATCCAGAACCAGGCGAGGTGATCGCGAGAGCAGGGAGCAAGATCACGGTGCAGACCCCGAATGGTGCAGTCTACAGCCGAAATTCATCGCACGTGAAGAAATACCTGGGGGAGGAAAACAGCATCACGGAAGACCAACCCTCTCCGGCAGATGTGACGTCTCCTGCTCCAGATGCCACGACCCCTGCCCCAGACCCTCCAGATGGGGCTGTACGACGGTCAGGAAGATCACGCAAGCCGCCTGACCATCTTCAAGACTATGTATGCGGTGGTTCCTGAACCAAAGACCACCAGAAGAGCTGTACTTTGAGCGCAGGAAGTGCTTTTGATTTTTTTTTTCTTTAAAGAAAAGTGTTATTTTCTCAGAGTGTGAGTTGCCCGTGTCTGGTTAGCACTCTGCAATTTTTTTTTACAGTGGTTCGGAAAAAAAAAAAAGTGTGGATTTTCAAAATTTTATTTTCTCAGAGTGTGAGTTGCCCGTGTCTGGTTAGCACTCTGCAGTTTTTTTTGTGTGTGTGTGTGTGTGTTTTTCCAGTATGCATACAAATGTGTAAAGAAAGTCGGTGAGGCACAAGAAATTTTGTTTCTCACAGTGTTTCCGTTTGAAGTACCTAGTCTGAATAACACTGGGTGCGGTTCTCTGTTACATTTTGTGCTAAGTCAAGAGCTAATTTTTTTTTTTTTTTTTCTCGTTTCTCTGCATAATGTGGGTGCTTCCAAACCAAGTTCAACTTCAAGGAGTCATTGCAGAAAATCTGCCACTGCATTTTATGGATTAACCTCAATGATAATTGATATTTTATAGTTCATGTGTCATTTCATAAGCGATATGCTCTCAGTGGGCATATTGTCAGGCATCAGATCTCTGGATGGCTGCTGAGAGTTTTTTGGGAAGCTCATATTCATACTATACAGACTTGCCGGGCCGGGGAACCTCAGACGCCAGATAGTGATATGATGTTTGTTAACAGGTGCATTTCTGTGTTTTTCTGTGTATTCTGATTTTAACCGAATGGGTGTCATGATAATGTTATGTTGATTATTTGAAGTAGGTTGTTAGAAATGTTTTCGTGTTGCCTACATCTATGCGATGTGATGAGACAATACATGCAAGTGAACTGTTTTATGTTAGGTTGCAAAGTGGTTTTGAAAAAAAAAAGAAAAAAGAAAAGGGACACAGAAACAAAAGAAAAGTATTCTAGTGCACAGTATTAGTAGACCTGTATATACAGTTAAACTAAAGGTTATAAATGGAAAAAGTATACAGAAGTAATGTTAAAAGAACACCATTGTTTGAATGTAGAAGTTTGAGTATTTAGTCAGGTTTCAAGTGTTGTAGTTAATGTTGAGAGCATATTTTCAACAAGGGGAGAGATGTCATATCCATGATTGTGCATGATTTCGGTAAGAATGAATGTTGTAGAAGATTCCGGTTTTGTGACTTCGGGTAAGCAAGATGGCGATACACATGCTGAATAAAGTACCACAGGTATGGAACAAATCCGTGTGATTATGCTGTAGTCGGGTGTCATCCAAGCTAGATAAAGATACATAACAACCGGCACTCTGGGCGTGTCAGCAGTATGCAAGATTCCACATGCATGAAACCGGCGATCTCATACCACCGCTAGTATCTGGCAGCATACCGTGGTAGAAGGTTGTCTCCAGTCAACGACACACCAGTGGCTGGGGCAATATACCAGTGGCTGGTGCCAGTGGCTGGGGCAATATACCAGTGGCTGGGGGCACATCATAACGACTGTCCTGGCCCCGTGCCACCCACCTGTTTTCTTTGTTTTTTTACACGTCATTTTTTTTTATCGCGCGCTTGTGTGTGTGTGTGTGTGTGTGTGTGTGTGTGTGTGTGTGTCAGCGCGCACATGTGCGTGTGTGTATGTGTGTGTGTGTCCCACCCGAACCCACCCCTTCCCTCACCAACACAGTGGCTTCTTTCTGTCAAGACTAGTATCCGTTAACAAACAACAAAAAAGCCAGGGGGGACATGCAGAATCGCTTGGATAGAACCCGGTGGACAAAACGGAAGCCCTACGACCAAGTGGGGGGAAGGAGAAGGGTGGGGAAGAGGTGGTGTGCGGAAGGAAATCTGTCCTACCGTTTCTTTACAATCATATCCCCACCCCCGCTTCCCCCTACCCCCCACCCACCCCCTTCCCCTCTCCGTCCCGTCCCCTCCTGTCTCCCTAGCCACCACTTTACACACACACACACACACACACACACTTGCAAGCCCATCCTTCTTCAAACCGTACCAAGATCTTTCTCTTTTCTTTTTTTTACCTTTCCTAGCCAGACATTGAAGTTTTTCGGTTTGGCATTGGTGGAACAGACAAGAAGAGAAGGCAGCTGTTTTGAAGGCTTACTGGGAAGGTGGCAGGGAGGGAGTTGGAGAGGCAGTGTGTGTGTGTGGGGGGGGGGAGACAAACAAGAAATCGCTCTTGCATGTGACTGAAAGACATCTACTATGATCTGGACACGCGCAGGTCAACCCGTGGCTGTGCCGCCGCGATCAACCAACGGGGTGACTCCAGTTCCACCCAGGCAAACAGCTCTTTTTCTCTGAGGGTTGGGGCTGGAAGGCGTGTAAGGAAGGAGTGTGTGCTCCCAGGGAGGAGGACAATGGGGAAAGGGGAGTGTGGCCGCTTCAGTGATTTCTCCGAGTACAGAGAGAGAGAGAGAGAGAGAGAGAGGTGTGTGTGTGTGTGTGTGTGTGTGTGTGTGTGTGTGTGTGTGTGTTTTCCATTGACATTGCAACCAATCTTTTCCAAAACGCATGGAAAGCAATTCATTAATACCTTGTAGACTACAAGGCATAATTTCAGTGAAAATTTCTGAAATGACAAACTTGGAACACAGAGATCAAGTATACACTAGAGACAAGAGAGGGGAAAGGGCGGGGGGGGGGGGGGGGGGAGGGACTACACACGGACACATGGAGAGAGAGAGAGAGAGAGAGAGAGAGAGAGAGAGAAATGCGAAGTCGAAAGACCCCAAAGCAAGAAACGCTATCCTAACAAAAAACAACAACAAAAAAAGACCGATGGCATTTCGCAATGACATGTATGCTACATGAGTCGGGTCCAGACTCCGTTACACACACACACACACGGTGACACACACATGGCTATGCTGTCAGAAATACAGACTTCACGAAGCAATACTCACTGGTGTGTCCTCAGCCATTGTCACAGCGCGGGCTGTCCCCTAACCGAAGGCGGCTCTTACGACAGCTGTCACCGAGTCAGCCAGCTACACTGCACTCCAGTCAGTCACTACCCAACTCACAATACTTGCCGACGCACGTCCCAACGCGGAAAAACACAAAATGTCACGGCGGCTCCTCGCTTTCCAAACTCCCCCTACACTTGTCTCCCCGCGCGCGTGTTTGTGTGTAGGTCTCTCATGTTTTATGCCTTTAGGGGAACACTGCCCTAAACGGTGAGAACGCGTTTTAATTGGCGCACGAGTCGTAATAACCGAGTTTATCGTTGAACATCAAGACAGCGTTGTTGCTGGCTTTTCTGTCGCAGTTCGCCCTCCCAGTTGAGGACAAAGCACGCGTCAACGACTTACGAGGTCGCAGCCTCCAGCTCTGATGACCCACTTGAGAAAGAGTTCACGCAGTGTCGCGCTGCATAGGAACATCGGAGGTTTGGCTTAGGTTAGACCGTAGTAAGCCCGACTGTCTCTGCTGAGGTTGACATTTTGAAGGGTTTGTCGCTGGCAACACACTGGTTTGGGTCACAGTGACAAGACTACTTTACTGTCCTGTTAGTTTTAAACACTGATTCATACGCTGACAAGATTATGCCAGTTGATACTCCTTGTGTGTGTGTGTGTGTGTGTGTGTGTAAACAAGGTTTGACAGGTTCCGTGACATCAAAATGAACGTGCTGATTGTGGTGGCGAATAGCTTAGTGGCAGAATGTCGGACTCGTAATTCTAGTGATCCTGCGCGACAACGCACTGCTTGATGTCTTGCCACACGATGCCTGCAGACAACACAACGTCACTGTATGCAACAGATCGTGCGCGCGCGCGCGCGTTTGTGTGTGTGTGTAAATATGAGAGAGAGAGAGAGAGAGAGTTCAGTGTGTGTGTGCGTGCTCGAGTAATAGGCAAAACACATATCCATCAGGTTACTCATGTGTCCTAGTTCCCATCACTCCATATTAATGTTCAATGGCATAAAGTACTCATTAGAACACTGCCTTCTTGGTGCAAATCAGTGTTTGGTGGTAGTAGGCTAAAAACATCTGATAATTGCAGGCTGTCCCCCTAACACACACACACACACACACACACACACACACACACACACACACACACACACACACAGATATGTTTACAGGCTATGATCCCTTTTGAAAAGGTGCAACAAGAGAAAGGCCGATTCAAATTACCACAGGTAACAACAACAACAACAAAGGGTTATCAACATGTAGCTACTTCAATAAACGTAAGGGCTTTATTGCAAAATAAGGAGATAAGCTTATTTTGAACAACTTCACTCAATGTTTACGACACTTGTGGACTCACGTTAATTAAATAAATGCGGTTTTCTATAACACTCAGAACTAATAGTTTCCATGTAGCACATACGACTTAGGGCTGGACGACTAAGACAGAAATTTGTCTCATTTCTTGCAATAGTCAATATAATGAAGATCAAACTGCTGCCAGTATACATAATGTGTATAATGGATTGTTAGGTATACATAATGTGTATAATGGATTGTTAGGTATACATGTGTATAATGGATGGTTAGGTATACATAATGTGTATAATGGATGATTAGGTGTACATAATGTGTATAATGGATGGTTAGGTATACATAATGTGTATAATGGATTGTTAGGTATACATGTGTATAATGGATGGTTAGGTATACATAATGTGTATAGTGGATGATTAGGTGTACATAATGTGTATAATGGATGGTTAAGTATACATAATGTGTATAATGGATTGTTAGGTATACATGTGTATAATGGATGGTTAGGTATACATAATGTGTATAATGGATGATTAGGTGTACATAATGTGTATAATGGATGGTTAGGTATACATAATGTGTATAATGGATGGTTAGGTGTACATAATGTGTATAATGGATGGTTAGGTATACATAATGTGTATAATGGATGGTTAGGTATACATAATGTGTATAATGGATGGTTAATTCTGACAAACACCACACCTGAGCCTTGAGAGACCTGTAGAAATCAGTCAATTACTACAGATTTCAAGGATGAAGATAAAGTCAATGCATCGTTTTAGTACATGTTTTTCATGCGGACAAATCAGCATAAAAACTCTGTAACAAAGTATAATACCGACAACTGTCTGCATTCATGTGATAATGAAGAGCTGAGCAGACTAAGGCTGAGGAGCATAAACATAAACAAAATAAGAGAGAGAGAGAGGGGGGGGGAGTGGGTGCGAAAGTAAGTTTTTGCACATCTTTTAAGTTTTATTTTTATCAGTTCATGCATTGAAAAAAGAAAGTTTTCAGTCAAGCGTCGTTTTTTTTTTGTTTTTTTTTTTTGCAGATTAATGGAGGAGGAAGAGATATATGAACACGATTCCCTCAGAAACGTCACCCAGGGCAGTTTAACGAAATTGACAGCAACATCCAGGCCACAAACTGCGCCAGCGTGTTCTTTCCCTCTTATTCCTAATTCAGCTGTGACGCTTTTACAGGACAGTCGACTCTGCATGGACATAAACAAACTAGCCCTGTTCAAAATACAGAACTCAATGATTCCTATAGCTGTCGGTGAAGGATTTAATATTCATAGAGTGAAGGATTTAATATTGATAGTTTCATGTTGCCCTTTTCATACAGTCTTTTCTCATTCCCTGCTTCTGTGGAAGCAAAACAAAAACAAAAAAAACGAGTGTAATGTAGAATGTGCATTTAGCATTTAAGGCCTTCTCTGTAACTCTGGTGTCGGGCCTGACCTACCCGTGGTCCACACGACATTTCAGACTTGAGAACTCACCAGTGACCCTACCTTTGTGCCAGCTGGCATTATAAAACACAGCACCATTCCTGGCATTTTGATCTGTCCGCTAAGGACCACCTGGCAGGTATCTTGACCCGCGTGTGAAAGAAGAGAAGGGGAATCAAAATTTAGACGCAATCAAAATTCTCAGAATTATATTACTGTGTCTGTCTATAAATGGTCAGCTACTAAAACGAAGCCTTAAGTGCATTAATTTGTGCCTCCCCTGATGAAGTAGTTCCATCGTATAAAAAGAAAAATAGAACAATTGAATTTCGGCTGGTTGGTATGTAGCACATGAACGGATAACTCTGAATTCAAATGACAACATAAGCAAGAAAATACGTTGTAGATTCAGTTGCTCGGACCCTGTGAAAAAGATAGCGGCTACTTTGGCTTTGCATCTTAAAGGCTGGCAGACATAATCTGATGCCAGTTACTCTCTCAGAGACCTGATGATCTTCCAGGCTTCTCAGACTCGGACCAGCAATTGTTGGGTGATGCTCATAACCAGAGACAGAGAGAAACAGAAACAAAGACAGAGAGAGAGAGAGAGAGAGAGAGAGAGAGAGGAGAGAGAGAGAGAGAGAGAGAGAGAGACAGACAGACAGACAGACAGACAAACAGACACAGAGAAAGAGTATGACCACAACCACACCAGTCCACACGCACACTCTCGTATTATCGTTTATCATTTTAAAAACTGTTACGCTGTAGACTGTTGCGCAGTAAGCAGTAGTTCTGTTGGAGTCATGTCAAGGACCATTTCGCAATAGGCATGCAACCTTCACACTATCTTGGACCAGCTGCAGTTATACGTGGCACTAAGCCTGAAAACACCACCAACACCATTTTCTGAGATTAGTCAAAAAGCGTGTAGACGAGGATACCTGAAAAATCTACACAACTAATTGTTATAGTTCTATGGCGTTCTGCACTATGCAGAAATGCAATTACGTGGCTAGAAAAAGGACATTAAGAGCATCCGCTCCCAAGCTAATAATACTCTTGGCTTTCTGATAAGAACCTTTAAAATCAACGCCCAGATCATCAGGGAATAGGTGTCCAAGTTCGTTTGTCCTGTCGAGAATATTCAGTATTGGTTTGGGATGCATACCAATAGAACATCAGTTGACCTGAAGCAGTTAAACGACGTGCAGCTAGAATTGCATGGAGGCCATATCGCAATTCGTCAGGACGATCCACAATGATTCAACGAATGAAACGCCATACAGCCAGACTAATAATGATATTCAAACACAAGCCACCGTGGCAAAGTGGTTAGCGTCGCGGACTCCTGGCTTGGAGGTTGTGGGTTCGATTCCCATCAGAGCCATTCATTTGTGGGATTTTTCTGCCCTGACCGGCTCCAGAGTTGACTTTGCTACGAGCTCAGTTGGGAAGACTGGGACCACACAGTCATGTTTTGTTCATTTCAAGGATGCGTCTCTGAGAGTGTTGTTCAAATTTCCTGATCAACGCTGCAGGTGTCGGTATTTCTCAGGCCTGGTTGACGCTGGGATACATTATGAAAGTAAGCGTTAAGTACAGCCCTGTCATGCAGTCTCAGACTAGAACTGAAATCTGTAGCATCATTTTCATCGTCGTCATCCTCATCGATCAGCATGAAAACAAAAGTCTCAAATTCAGTGGCCCTTTATGCCCTGCTCTCGTTAAGACCAAAGTTTCCATTGCCTCCCCACGTCTATGGCCTTGGTTTGATTCTGTCGGAGTCACTGGTATGCAGATTCACAGGGACTGTCGTTGGACGGGTATGGTGCGCCCTCTGGAGATAGAGCTTACTCACGCCAGCTCTGAACAGGCACCACTGAACACCACTAAAGTTGTTGTTGTTGTCTCGTTCGTCATGTCTTTAGATGGATTCCCCCGTCTCCTCGACAAAGGTGGCAGTACGTCGCAGGTCCTCCAGTCCTCTGTAGAGCTTCCGGGCCACTGGTATTGGGTCGGGCCAGGTTTTCTTTCGAAGTGCTTGGTGGAGCGGGCAGGTCTGCAGCAGATGTTCTGTTGTCTGGCTGCCTATTCTGCAAGGGCACTGCTCTGTGTTGCCGATGCGGAGTTTAGAGAATAGGTGGTGTTTCAGGCAGTTGTGGCCTGTCCTGAGCCTGAAGATGACTACCTGCTCTCGTCGAGTCAGCAGGTAGTACGGGTCTGCTCTGTTGTGGCGTGGATGCTGCTGCTTCCACTTGTTCTACAGCTTGGCCTTGATGATGGTCCTGGATTCGGTGTAGCTGGTAGATCTGTCCATCTGCTCATTTGTGGTGCCCTCCTTAGCCAGGGAGTCAGCAGTCTCATTGCCGAGCACGTTGCAGTGGGAGGGAATCCACTGCAGGGTGACTGTGTGACTTGTGCAGAGGGAGGCGAGAGATGAGGACAGATCGTTGAGCTCTGGATCTCTGTTGGTCTGAAGGGCCTGCAAGATGGACAGGGCATTGGTCAGGAAGACAACGTTGTGGCTGGCGTAGGGGCTGACCTCGATGTGGGCTGCTGATGTTTTCAGGGCTTCTGCTTCAGCTCTGTTGTCTCGTTCGTCATGTCTTTAGATGGATTCCCCCATCTCCTCGACAAAGGTGGCAGTACGTCGCAGGTCCTCCAGTCCTCCGTAGAGCTTCCGGGCCACTGGTACTGGGTCGGGCCAGGTTTTCTCTCAAAGCGCTTGGTGGAGCGGGCAGGACTCCAGCAGATGTTCTGTTGTCTGGCTGCCTGTTCTGCAGGGGCACTGCTCTGTGTTGCCGATGCGGAGTTTAGAAAATAGGTGGTGTTTCAGGCAGTTGTGGCCTGTCCTGAGCCTGAAGATGACTACCTGCTCTCGTCGAGTCAGCAGGTAGTACGGGTCTGCTCTGTTGTGGCGTGGATGCTGCTGCTTCCACTTGTTCTGCAGCTTGGCCTTGATGATGGTCCTGGATTCGGTGTAGCTGGTAGATCTGTCCATCTGATCCTTTGTAGTGCCCTCCTTTGCCAGGGAGTCAGCAGTCTCATTGCCGAGCACATTGCAGTGGGAGGGAATCCACTGCAGGGTGATTGTGTGACTTGTGCAGAGGGAGGCGAGAGATGAGGACAGATCGTTGAGCTCTGGGTCTCTATTGGACTGAAGGGCCTGCAAGATGGACAGGGCGTCGGTTAGGAAGACAACATTGTGGCTGGCGTAGGGGCTAACCTCGATGTGGGCTGCTGCTGTTTTCAGGGCTTCTGCTTCAGCCCTGTAATTTGTGGAGTACAGGCCGGTAGCGAGGCAGATCTTTTCTTCTCTGCCTCCTGGATATTGGACATAGACTCCTGCCCCTCCATTTCGAATGGCATCTGCTGCAGAGCCGTCGGTGTAGACATGAGTCCAGGACTCTTTGGGGAACTGGGTATGGAGATGTTCCAGGGTGAGGGACTTTCTTTCAGGGCCGCTTTGGGAATCTTTTGGGCCAACATCAGGGATGCTGCACTGGATGACGGGAGGGACGGCAAGACACTGGGGTATCACTTTGGGGTCATGGTCAAGGATATCTTGATGTTGCCGTTCTAGGATCCTGCTCTGGTGTACCAGGCTCCCTCTCTTCAGCCATCCTTTTGTTGGCTGGGACAGTCTGTCTTTCATGGGGTGGCCTTTCAGCCTCTTGAACTTCGCAGCCTGGGTCAGGAGTTTGGCGTCTCTGCGGTCCTCAAGGGGCTGGAGCTCTGTGATGGTTTCAAGCTCCTGGATTGGTGTAGACTTCATGGCTCCTGTGATGATACGGGCAGCTTGATTCTGAATCTTGCTGATCCGTTCAAAATTGGATTTGGCTGTAGTGCCCCATGCAGTCATGCCATACTCCAGCACTGGCCTGACTCTACCAGTGTACAGTCTCCTGAGGGTTGGGTTGCCTGCGCCCCATGTTGTTTCTGCCAGCTTCTTCATGAGGGCAAGGCGTACTTTTGCTCTTAATTCTGTTTTCTCTGCTTGCTTCTTCCACATCAGGCGTTTGTCGAAGGTGACTCCCAGGTACGTGGGGTTATTTTCAGCAAGCAGAGTTTGTCCATTGATGCTCAGGTTGGCCTTCTGTTCTTTGGGTGAGAGGCTGAAAACAGTGTAATTGGTCTTCTTGGCATTAATTGTTACCAGCCACTGTTTCGTCTAGCTTTCAAGAACATTCAGCGCCTGCTGTAGCCTGTAGTTGGCAGTTGTGAGGTGCTCTTCCGAGCACCATAGGCCAAGATCGTCTGCATAGATGGCTCCTTGGACTTTGCGTGGCACATCTCTGACGATGTCGTTGACAAAGACAGGGAATAGGGTAGGGCTGAGGACACCTCCTTGAGGGACTCCTTCTCTCAGTGTCTTCTTCCGACTGTATGCTCCGTTGACATGGACTCGGGCCTTCCTATTTTTCAGGTACTGCAATATCCATTGGTACATACAGCCAGTCACACCACTCTTCTGGAGTTTTTTCCGGAGGCCATCCTTCCAGACTTTGTCGTACGCCTTTTCCATGTCTATCCACACCGCCAGAGTATGCTGTTTGTCCTGGAAGCCATCCTTGATCTTCTGGGCTATGTAGGTCACTTGATCCTCAGTGGAATGATGTTGGCGGAAGCATGCCTGCTCTTGAGTGATGATGTTGTTCTTCTCCAGGTGCCAAACTAGCCGCGAATTGATCATACGCTCTAGGAGCTTGCCCACACAGCTGGTGAGGCTGATGGGGTGATAGCTGTCAGCCCTAACTCTGTCTTTGCCCTTCTTATGTATGGGCACCATATCAGCTTCTCGCCAGCTTTGTGGAACATGCCCCATCTTCCAGCTGTTGTTGAAGAGAGCAAGGAGTTTGGTCTTTGCTTTGGTGCCAAGGTGTTTGAGCATCTCGTTGGTGACTGTCAGGACCTGGGGATTTTTTGTCCAGTAAAGATTTTGCTTCAGCTCTGACCACCAAAGTGACACGGCAGCAGTGTAGTGTCTAGTCTAGTGGGTTGTCTCACGACATCTCAACATTATCTGCTCCCTGTGGGTCGCTAGTCCCGTGACCGTGGTGGGTCGGGTTGGTCTGTGGCTATGAACGAGGGATCAGAATGAGTAGTGTGGATGCAATGCCACTGAGGTGGCACAGAAGATAGGACAGCAAAAAGAAGGAAAAAAGAAAAACGGGTGATGTACAAAAACTGCTGCATGGAGAGGTTGGCATGCACACCCTGAGACAAAAGACCACCTTTCCATCATCGAAGCAATGATGCTGCAATACAGAACATCTTCTGTAGCACACAATAGCCCAGCAGGCAAGCACCATTTCTCCCATATACTGAATGGGACTAGAATGCTTTGCCCCAGTAAGCTGTGGAGGCGAGCCCAGTTGGCACCTTTGTGTCGAGGTTTTCCAGCTATTATCGTCAACAAACAAGAGTGACGTCACAATTGCCAGCCACACCATCCTCTATAACCCTTCCTCCCCTTCCCCCACCCCCTCTCGCTCTCTCTCCCTTTGTCTTACAAACTTCAAGTGGGATAAGCAGTGCGTCCCTTTCAGTCTCTACCTTCACCCCTCATGCCCCTCACCCCCACCTCACACTCTCTCCGCAGTCTGCTGGGCGTTTCCTTTGATACATGCCGATCCCATACAGGTCGCACGCTTCACTCTCCCTCCTCTCTCCCTTTTCCTTCCCTGTTCAGAGTCACAGGGAAGAGGGCCCGCACGTGTCTCACAGTGGGGACTAGGTCTATTCACTTAGAGGCTAACAATGCCGCCAACATCTAAGAGACGCTGTTCTCCAATCTTCTACACATTTTCTCACTCTGTAAGTGGTGGGGGGATGATCACCCCCCCCCCCCCCCCTCTCCTTCTGCTTACTAACACCTCCCTCCCTTTCTTTCGTATAGTGATGTTATTGGCTGTCACGTTTCTCTGGCAGCCTGTCAGTCAGACCGGTGTCGGCGGAAAATAACACTGCGGGAAAAAAACACTACAGGAGTGTTATTTTCCCAGGAAGATTACACTCCTTCACCAGGAAAAAATGACTACGCCCAGGAAATTACCACTACCCCAGGAAAAAAAGACTGCTCTAGTTTTCTTTCAATTAATTCTTTAAATTCTTCCATGATTAAAATTCTTTAAAATTCTTTAAGAACACGTTTAACACTCGCATGAAACAACCCTTTCGAAGTGCCCACAGAGGTTCAACAAATAAATTTTCTCTTGGCTTTCAGCTCTGCCAAAATAACACTCCCCTTCCGAGATTGCAGTGTTTCTTTCCTAGGAAAAATACACTCCCAGTGTTTTTTTCCTGGAAGTCTTTTTTGCCTCCTACACCGGCATCAGAGACTGGGTGTGTAGCTTGGCACACAGAAAGAGGAAACCAAGTCTCCGCACTTCACTGCTCCACAGAAGGCTGTAAGACTGACCACCAACAGTGAACCAAGTAATAGTATGGGTTCATCTCTCCTACTCTGAGATCCTGTGCAAGGTTTCACTGATCAACCCAGAAGAACTCTAAGTCGAAACTATAATATGTTTATAAATCTTGAGACTGTCCACTGCTTGTATGTATGCCATTTGTTTTAACAGTATAACTGTATGCCAGTACTTGGTGACATATATGAAGATGATGAATGAGTATTCTATTGTAATAGTTTGTTTGCCGCAACTTGGTAAGATCTGTTAACATGATTGATTAACATTCTATTTTAGCAGTATGACTTTATGCCAGTGTTCAGTACCATCTGTTAAGATAATCCCTGAATGTTGCCCTCTGACAGTAAAACTGTATATCTATACTGGGTGAAAACTGTTCAGTTGATTTCAGAATTCTGTTGATTGCTTAATGCTCAGTAGTAGGTGACTCTAATTACTATGTGTACTTGGCTAAGTGTATTCCAAGTTACTTCAGTTGAGTTCATAACTAAAACTGAAGAGATGTTTGATTCAATTGTTTAGCTTTTAATTAGTGTCTCCTATCACTTGTTAAAATCCACTCAAAGTCTGAGTGAAGAACTGAAGTGGAAACTGAAAATTATGGCAGATATATGTACGCTAGTCTAATCCTTTGTTGGTTGAGATCTCACACATTTACTGAAAGCCAGAGGGCAAGTTTGAGGACTCACCAAGCCGAACTCTCAGCTACTTAACTACAAACCAGGTTCTGTCCTGTGACCAGATCCTGGGACGGCGAGTCTGCCTGCTTGCTATTGGAGAAACACAGAAGCCCAAACGGATCAGCCTGGCTATAGAGAAGGTGGACCAGTCACCAGCACTGCAGTCCCCACAGATCAGCCTGCCTATAGAGAAGGTGGACCAGTCACCAGCACTGCAGTCCCCACAGATCAGCCTGCCTATAGAGAAGGTGAACCAGTCACCAGCACTGCAGTGCCCATAGATCAGCCTGCCTATAGAGAAGGTGAACCAGTCACCAGCACTGCAGTCCCCACAGATCAGCCTGCCTATAGAGAAGGTGAACCAGTCACCAGCACTGCAGTGCCCACAGATCAGCCTGCCTATAGAGAAGGTGAACCAGTCACCAACACTGCAATCCAAACAGATCAGCCTGCCTATAGAGAAGGTGGACCAGTCACCAGCACTGCAGTCCCCACAGATCAGCCTGCCTATAGAGAAGGTGAACCAGTCACCAGCACTGCAATCCAAACAGATCAGCCTGCCTATAGAAAAGGTGGACCAGTCACCAGCACTGCAGTGCCCACAGATCAGCCTGCCTATAGAGAAGGTGAACCAGTCACCAGCACTGCAGTCCCCACAGATCATCCTGCCTATAGAGAAGGTGAACCAGTCACCAGCACTGTAGTCCAAACAGATCAGCCTGCCTAAAGAGAAGGTGGACCAGTCACCAGCACTGCAGTGCCCACAGATCAGCCTGCCTATAGAGAAGGTGAACCAGTCACCAGCACTGCACTGCCCACAGATCAGCCTGCCTATAGAGAAGGTGGACCAGTCACCAGCACTGCAGTTCAAACAGATCAGCCTGCCTATAGAGAAGGTGGACCAGTCACCAGCACTGCAGTCCCCACAGATCAGCCTGCCTATAGAGAAGGTGAACCAGTCACCAGCACTGCAGTTCAAACAGATCAGCCTGCCTATAGAGAAGGTGGACCAGTCACCAGCACTGCAGTGCCCATAGATCAGCCTGCCTATAGAGAAGGTGAACCAGTCACCAGCACTGCAGTGCCCATAGATCAGCCTGCCTATAGAGAAGGTGGACCAGTCACCAGCACTGCAGTTCAAACAGATCAGCCTGCCTATAGAGAAGGTGAACCAGTCACCAGCACTGCAGTGCCCACAGATCAGCCTGCCTATAGAGAAGGTGAACCAGTCACCAGCACTGCAGTTCAAACAGATCAGCCTGCCTATAGAGAAGGTGGACCAGTCACCAGCACTGCAGTGCCCACAGATCAGCCTGCCTATAGAGAAGGTGAACCAGTCACCAGCACTGCAGTGCCCACAGATCAGCCTGCCTATAGAGAAGGTGGACCAGTCACCAGCACTGCAGTCCCCACAGATCAGCCTGCCTATAGAGAAGGTGAACCAGTCACCAGCACTGCAGTTCAAACAGATCAGCCTGCCTATAGAGAAGGTGGACCAGTCACCAGCACTGCAGTGCCCACAGATCAGCCTGCCTATAGAGAAGGTGGACCAGTCACCAGCACTGCAGTGCCCATAGATCAGCCTGCCTATAGAGAAGGTGGACCAGTCACCAGCACTGCAGTGCCCACAGATCAGCCTGCCTCTAGAGAAGGTGGACCAGTCACCAGCACTGCAGTCCCCACAGATCAGCCTGCCTATAGAGAAGGTGAACCAGTCACCAGCACTGCAGTTCAAACAGATCAGCCTGCCTATAGAGAAGGTGAACCAGTCACCAGCACTGCAGTCCCCACAGATCAGCCTGCCTATAGAGAAGGTGGACCAGTCACCAGCAACTGGAGAGAGATCCACACTCTTCTCCAACATCGCGTAAGTTCTGGTATTTCAAGTGGACTCAAACCCAATTCATCCAGAACTTCCCCTCTCTAAATAATGAGATAACGTCGGAAAAGGTCAGCCTAAACAAAGACCTTAGCTGCAGTTGATATTACGCTTGTATACATAAGTAAAGTTGATGGGTGAATATACATTTAACTTGTGTCAGTTTTGTTGTTGTTGTTCATACAGTATTGAATGTTTGATCACTCGGAGCTACAGTACTTTTAAGTGCACAAGCCTAAGGAGAATTATTCCTGTGCCACTCTTGAGTATTTTTAACAGTCACGAGAAAAAATACAAATTTCTTTCGATGACTATTACTGGAAAGTTGCTCTTTCCATATCTAGTAAGAGAGAGGGTGGAGGTGAAATTTTAATAGGACTTTAATTGAAAAACATTCCCAGTCCTTCCCCTTGAGGACCACACCTACCTACCCCAAACTCTCATCACAAGAAGTAACTTTTGGTGGGAGGGAAGGGTGGATCGGCCAATCCGGCTGTTCAGCATCTGAGCAAAAATTAAATGCCAGCCTGCCGATTAAAACCCACTTATAGTGTGTGTGCGCATGTGTGTGCGTGCGCACGCACGTGTGTGTGTGTGCGCATGCGTTGTGTGTGTGTGTGTGTGTGTGTGCGTGTGTGTGTCTGAGAGTGTGTGTGTGTGTAAGTACACATATGTCACACACACACACACACACACACACACACACACACACACACACACACATGTGCAAAACAGATTGACATATACGCAAAAGAAAATGATGAGCTCAGCATAAGTTGCATTTTGTTTGCTTGTTTCTTTTGGCCATTTTCGTCCTTTCATTCATGTCGTCCTCCAACACAATGAAAAGAAGGCAATCGTTCTTTTGCTGAAAAAACAGTTGTTGTTTTTTTATTGCACAACATCAAGTGAAGACTAAAAGCACTAACACATAGTATACAAGGTGTCCTCAACACATGGCTTACCAAAGATCGATGCCTGACTGAATTACATACACCACGCAAGGCACCATCAAGAACAGGTAAAAATAAGCCAGTACATTGGAATCTGACGTGGTGTGTAGTTGATACATTAATACATCAATAATGTGGAATTCATTTATGAGAAAGAGGTTCTGAATAGAAAAAGTTGAAGCTGAGGATAAGAATGAATTGGCAGATGAGAAGAAAGAAGGGTGGAGGGGCAAACACTGGAAAAAGAGGAACAAGAATAGGTCTCATATTCAGATTCATTTACATCTTTGTTTTCCGTGAGTCTCTATCTGTTGAAGAGGTAATGTGTTTTAATATCATTCACATAAACGTTGTGGAATGGCTTATATGATTAGTATTTTGTTACTTACACTTGTCTAGTTCATTTTCTTTCAAACTTTTCATAATTCTATTGTTTTTAGCTGTTCACACAATTTGCCAAAGCCAGAAGGGGAAGGGGAGCAGAGGGGGGGGGGGGGGGGGGGGGGGGAGTGGGAAGAAGCAAATGAAGTCACATGTTCCGATTCTATACTTCATTTTTTTCCCTCCCTTTTGATCATTTTTCAAACTTCTGTTGTTGGGCTCTGCGTTAATACACGATTTTTCTCCAAAATAAATAAAACACACAAAAAAAGCTGAACGAAAGAAATCCACCTTTGTATGTTTACAAATCAAAACACAAAATTCATCTTCCAAGCTTGTGACCAGCTTTTGTCATAACAGATCTCAGAAACTATCTATCCTCTGTATATTGTGTTTCAAAGAGTTTTGATCAATTCAATGACAATTCATAACTAATAAAGCCAAATGAAGCTAAAACAAGACACCATCATCTCTGGTCCCAAGACAACCACACAGAACAGCCTCATCAGGTTTAGTAACCTCAGTCCCTCAATCATCCATCCTTGCCTCATCAAATCAACCTGAAGGAGATCTGGCTGATTTCATGTGTTCATTATATACTTTTTTTGGTAGACATTTCTTTTAACTGGATATATTGTCTGTGTTCATTTTATACTTTTTTTTGATAGAAATTTCTCTTCAACTGGATGCTTTTCTCCAATGAAATAATGTCAGAATGATTTGAATTGAGGGCTTTGCATTATGGTATAAGACTAGATGACTGTGGATTTCTCTCCAAATTACGGTGATAGTTTCTTCCTGATAATTAAGGTGATCTATGCAAAATGTCAACTTCTGACTTTGTTGCAACCTGTTTTGTTGGCTGAATTATCTATTTAGGTGATTTAATGAGCTGTTTAAGTGGCTGAATAAGATTTAAGGTGGTTGAATGAAACTTTTACATGGCTGAATGAAACTATTTAGGTGGTTGAATGAGCTATTTAGGTGGCTGAATGAACTATGTATGCGGCTGACTGAACTTTTAAGGTTGCTGAATGAACCATTTAGGTGGCTCAATAAACTGTTTAGGCAGCTGAATGAACTATGTAAGTGGCTAAATGAATTATTCATGTGGCTGAATGAACAATTTAGGCAGCTGAATGAACTGTTTACATAGCTGAATGAATTATTTAGGTGGCTGAATGAACTATTTAGATAGCTGAAGGAACTAATTGGCTGAATGAACAATTTAGATTGCTGAATAAACCATCTAGGTTTTTGAATAATCTATTTAGATGGCTGAATGAATCATTTAGGAGGCTGAATGATCTTTTTAGATGGCCAAATGACTTATTTAGATGGCTGAATGAACCATTCAGGTAGCTGAATGAACCATTCAGGTAGCTGAATGAACTATTCAGATGGCTGAATGAATCATTTAGGTGACTGAATGATCTATTTAGATTGCCGAATAATGTATTTACCGGTAGATGTCTGAATGAACCATTTAGATGGCTGAATAATCTATTTAGATGGCTGAATGAGCCATTTAGATGGTCGAATGAATCATTTAGATGGCTGAATGATGTTTAGATGGCTGAATGAACTATTTTAATGGCTAAGTAAACTATTCAAATGGCTGAATGAGCCATTTAGATGGCTGAATGAACTATTTAGATGGCTGAATGATCGATTTAGATGGCTGAATGAACAATTTTGTTGGCTAAATGAACTATTCAGATGGCTGAATGAGCCATCTAGATGGTTGAATGATCTATTTAGATGGCTGAATGAACAATTTTGTTGGCTAAATGAACTATTCAGATGGCTGAATGAACCATTCAGGTAGCTGAATGAACTATTCAGATGGCTGAATGAATCATTTAGGTGACTGAATGATCTATTTAGATTGCCAAATGATGTATTTAGATGTCTGAATGAACCATTTAGATGGCTGAATAATCTATTTAGATGGCTGAATGAGCCATTTAGATGGTCGAATGAATCATTTAGATGGCTGAATGATGTTTAGATGGCTGAATGAACTATTTAATGGCTAAGTAAACTATTCAAATGGCTGAATGAGCCATTTAGATGGCCGAATGAACAATTTTGTTGGCTAAATGAACCATCTAGATGGTTGAATGATCTATTTAGGTGGCTGAATGAACTATTTAGATGGCTATATCAACTATTTAGATGGTTGAATGAAGAGTGGCTGAATGAACCATTTAGACAGCTGAATGATATATTTAGATGGTTGAATGATCTATTTAGATGGTTGAGTGAACTATTTAGATGGCTGAATGAAGCATCTAGGTGACTGAATGATCTCTTTAGATGGCTGAATGATCTCTTTAGATGGCTGAATGATCTCTTTAGATGGCTGAATGATCTCTTTAGATGGCTGAATAAAGTAGGAAGAAGCTGCAGGCCCCTAGAACTGTAAAACCAGAATGATGTCTGATGCCACCAATCAGATGGTACCTTGTTCACATCAACAACAAGCACAGAGTACAAGCATGATCCAATACAAGACTGTGTCCAAAGGGAGCAGGAAGGAAGAGACAGACAGACTGAGAGAGAATGAGAGAGATGACAGACATGCAAGGTGGTTACACAAAATCATTGTTCGTTCATTCACACACACACACACATGCACACGCGACATACAAAACATCAGCAGTCTGAGGAAGAAGTTTCTAGACATAAGTTGTTTGCTATATATGCATGGAGGCAAATGTGATACACATACCGGTACATGGATTTAACTCCATGCATTTCTGTCCGCCGCATCTGTGGGATGTGCTCATGCAAGTATTTAAATACAGACTGACAATGAAACACTATTAGAGAGATTTCCTTTCCTTTCCCTTAAGAGGCTCGGGATTCGTGTTTTTCACTGTTGTAATTAGAAAAATACAGTATGGGTTAAGATGACAATTTTCGTTTCATGTAAATCATTTGATATTAGAATCATAGATGTCTTTACTACTTACAAATAAATTGACATGTGACCAGAGTGGTTAAATTCATGCCATTGAAGTGTCCTCCCCTGGTATGGCCATGGCACCAAAGCAGCAGAGCGTGCACAGTGTTAGGCTGAAAGAAATCTGCAGTCTGACATGCACTGAACTGTCTACATAGATCAATCACAGGCTCGACTCCTGTACAAACTAAGCATTCCGAAACAGATTCTAAAAATAGCCTGAACCAGGGATGCTGACCTATGCCATCTGAGGGGGGAGGTGAGAGTATCTATCCCATCCCCATCCCATCTTCTGCCAGACTACTGTGAATGAGGCAGGTCCCAAACATTCCCACACACAGCCCTCATGTTGTGCTTCTGTCAGTACAGGCCCCATCGATGCAGGACATACTAACCACACACATCTACCTCTATCATACAGGCTCAATCGATACAGGACATACTAACCACACACACATCTACCTCTATCATACAGGCTCAATCGATACAGGACATACTAACCACACACATCTACCTCTATCATACAGGCTCAATCGATACAGGACATACTAACCACACACACATCTACCTCTATCATACAGGCTCAATCGATACAGGACATACTAACCACACACACATCTACCTCTATCATACAGGCTCAATCGATACAGGACATACTAACCACACACACATCTACCTCTATCATACAGGCTCAATCGATACAGGACATACTAACCACACACACATCTACCTCTATCATACAGGCTCAATCGATACAGGACACACTAACCACACACACATCTACCTCTATCATACAGGCTCAATCGATACAGGACATACTAACCACACACACATCTACCTCTATCATACAGGCTCAATCGATACAGGACATACTAACCACACACACATCTACCTCTATCATACAGGCTCAATCGATACAGGACACACTAACCACACACACATCTACCTCTATCATACAGGCTCAATCGATACAGGACATACTAACCACACACATACCTACCTCTACCATACAGGCTCAATCGATACAGGACATACTAACCACACACACATCTACCTCTATCATACAGGCTCAATCGATACAGGACATACTAACCACACACACATCTACCTCTATCATACAGGCTCAATCGATACAGGACATACTAACCACACACACATCTACCTCTATCATACAGGCTCAATCGATACAGGACACACTAACCACACACACATCTCCTCTATCATACAGGCTCAATCGATACAGGACATACTAACCACACACATACATACCTCTACCATACAGGCTCAATCGATACAGGACATACTAACCACACACACATCTACCTCTATCATACAGGCTCAATCGATACAGGACATACTAACCACACACACATCTACCTCTATCATACAGGCTCAATCGATACAGGACATACTAACCACACACACATCTACCTCTATCATACAGGCTCAATCGATACAGGACATACTAACCACACACATACCTACCTCTACCATACAGGCTCAATCGATACAGGACATACTAACCACACACACATCTACCTCTATCATACAGGCTCAATCGATACAGGACATACTAACCACACACATACCTACCTCTACCATACAGGCTCAATCGATACAGGACATACTAACCACACACACACCTCTACCTGTCAGTACAGGCCCCATCGATACAGGACACACTAACCACACACATACCTGCCTCTATCATACAGGCTCAATCGATACAGGACACACTAACCACACACACACCTCTACCTGTCGGTACAGGCCCCATCGATGCAGGACAGACTAACCACACACACATCTACCTCTATCATACAGCCCCCATCGGTGCAGCACACACTGACCACACATGACCACCTCTATCAGTGCACCTTCCAGACTTACAGAACACACTAACAGAACATTACCACCTGTATCAGTATAGGATCTGTCAATGCTGCACAGTACCCACCTGTGCATCAGTAGATGCAGGTACAGTGATTGACATGC
Source organism: Conus ventricosus (assembly GCA_018398815.1). NCBI lineage: Eukaryota > Metazoa > Mollusca > Gastropoda > Neogastropoda > Conidae > Conus > Conus ventricosus. Next base: position 41,146,955 of record CM031614.1, read on the forward strand.
AGAGCTGCTGGCCTAAGATTTGTGACTGGAGTATTTCCTCATTTTAATTGGTTTAGTAAGTTAATTCAAAAACAAAAACCCCGCTGTCTGTTACATTTACAGTTGGTTTTTTTTTCCAATTTGATAAACGGTAAGTTCTAATGTTTTATCAGGTCCATCGCCTGTAAAGTTTTGTTTGCTGGTTAAATCCACAAATTCATAATTTACTCAGTTTGTTCCATGTTGCACATGAAATCTACCATTATATCAAGAAGAAAAAAAGGTTGAACTTTGGCGCTTGGTGAATGTTTATGTTGGATAGCACACTGTCTGATTCTCTGTGAAATTTGCCAAAAGTGTACAGGTAGACAGCTCTGAACATGAGTCCCCACTATGCATGCGACAACTCACAACTCGGCCATAAATACAATGAGCTCACTCTGTCCCATAACATCACCTGTGATCAGGGCAGGGCTTAACTCCCCTGGTAATGACCAGGACAGCTAGTGTACCTGCAGCCCTGGTTTAAAAACATTCTGCAGTGGGATGTGCGCTGGTCAGAGTATACATGTGAAATACAGACTTGAGAACTAACGCATGCACTCCAAAGTCTGCAAGTGTGGAGCAAAAACAGTGCAACCACCAACCTCAATATGTCGTCCATACAGAGAGACCATTCTGCCCTTTTGCCACACGTCTGAACAAAATATAAATAAACAAATAAATAAAATGGCACAACAAAACATTTATTGAAAAAAAAAATCAAATAATATAATAAAAAAAATTTTTAAACAGCTACAAAATGAAAAACATAATGAACAATATTATTTCCTGCGGACAAAATGAACGGTAAACTGCAATAATCGGGAAAGTCTCACTAAACATGCAAATACCTCACCACAAAAGCAAAATGAGAACAAAATGATTTATTTCTCTTTATTTGAGGTAACACCTACTTCACATACAAACTGACATAATAAAACTCACGTAAAAAGCACAACAACTCCATGAAAACATCTTGCTGTATGCCTGTTTATGCCTCTTATGGAATAAGCATATAAAAGGAATTCCTGTAGGGTTTTTTTTGGGGGGAGGGGGCGCACAATTGCGCAAACATGAAAAAAAGGCAATAAGTCTTTTTATCACCAACACTGCTGAAATTATCTCACACACAATTCAATAACAATCCAGATCTATGAAATTGACAGAGGGGAAAAACAAAAAATACAATCTGCAATGTAAACAGTATAATAAGCAATGAGAAAGATCTTTTAGAAGTAACAATGTACAAATGGTACAGCCACATGACTTAGGAAATCCTCTCTCTGACACACACAATAAAACGTACCATGGTGTCCGCCTTGCCCACTCTCAAAAGGGATGCTCAAATTTACCAACAGAACCATCAACAACAACATACCTTCTATGGACCTCAGGTAAGCGCTACACTAAAACATTCAAGCATCTCAATGAAAAATGATGAAATATACACAACAGCACCATAGAAAGAAACTAATATCACTTTCTCCATTTTGGGGGAAAATGTTGCAATGCACCAAATGTCATTATAATATTATAAAAAAAAGAAATTGGCGGAGGGCAAAAAAAAAAAAAAAGAAATTATTTCAAGTGTGACATGAGAACACGACAATACATGCACTTTCAGATTTCCCAGACATTTCTACACAGAGGATTTAAAGTCCCTAAAGGCCATTGGGGCATTGAGCTGTTTGACGTTCACCATGTCCAGTGCATGGCATTATGGAAGGCAGTGCCCATCCGTCTCATTCCGCCATCTTTTCATGACCTGCATCAGGTACCGATTTACTGTGGGGAGGACAGAGAGGGTTTTCGAACCACAAAAATCTGACTCCACTGTCGGTTCGAAGAGAAGACCATCAACTCTGCAGGCAAACACTCTGCTCATTAGATTACAGGCCCCTCTTGAATCAAGCGAGAATGAATATATCAGATTTATCATAGGAACTGTGGTCAGGCTTTTGCTATTGCTACAATGCAGTCAATATAAATCAAAAGAGAATAAAACCATTTAGCAAATATCCTCAGCATAAAGCTGCTGTTACTCAAGTGACTAGATACTGCACTATGCTTGATCAGGAATAATTTTTATACTGTAGATTTTTTGTTTTTTTTCCCCTCTCTCTCTGAAACGATTATTTCATTACAATAATTTTCAGATCGGTCTAGCAAAAAAGTTGTCTCCCTTCTGTTTCATGACTACAGTGCATTAATGCTGTCTGTTCACTCCAGCACCCATGTACTTGCACACACACACATGCACAAACACACACACACACACACACACACACACATGCACAAACACACACACACACACACATGCACACACACACACACACAAACATATATTACATGATACATATATTCATGTTCACGCACACATACAACTTTTTTTCACATGAAAGATGCATGATATCTGGCAGAATAAGAAACTGTATTTGAAAATAAAATGACCTGCTTGTATACACTAAGGGCCTGATTCCAATTGCCTGTGATTGGTTACAGATACAACAAAAACTGTGCAAGTAGAAATGAAGAGGGCATGATTCCATACATCCTCATACAGATAAGGTGAAGGCTAGAATTACGGGTACATTTGTCTTGTCTGTAGCATGTATCTATCGATGCATTACTGCACAAATTGATAAATGGATGTGTTCATTGGTGTCATCATTTCTCATGATTTTTCCTGCTATGTTTCTCGTGTTTATTCCTGCAATGTTTTTATGCTGGAAATTCAAGCTGGAACTATGAGTCACCATGCTGAAGTTGAGCAAGCTCGCAGCCAGTGACACAGAGCAGTTCATAGAACTAATGAGAGATAACATGCTTTACCTGACCAGTGTTCCGAGGACTACAACAATGGTAGTTCCATTTACGTCCAATATACGGGACAGCGTATCTGCAAAACTGGGAACAGTTTTGAGTGAAGAGGTGCAAAGAATGAAAGGCAAAGCAAGAGAAATAAACAGCTCTCTGCGTTAAAATGCTCTGCAATTGTGTACAACACCATCATCATCAAAGTTTTGCTGGAGAGTGTAACAGATGCCATATCCTTAATCCTGACTGTGAGTGGATAAATGGAATCATGCCTTAAAAGGCAGTTAGCATGTATTAGGCATTGAGCATAGGTTAGAGAGTCAGCTCTCACACAGAGGAACGAGAGACAGAAAGAGAACAGTTTGCACCTATGACAGAAAAATTACACTTTGAAACAGACTATTTGCTATCTTCCTTCTCTTCATTGCTAGTATATTTCATCAATAAAATTGACAACTTTCTTTATCATAAAAGCCCCAAATGGCAAATTATCCTCCGCAAATACCAACTCTTAGACATGCTTATATAGTTATGATGGAACAATTACAGTTTGAAATGGCTCTCTCTTATATATATGTATATGAGATACTAGGTTCTAGCAGTCAACCCTCGCTCTTCCGTCTCTTTACAGATTGTATATTTCATGACAAAATTAAGACAACTTTCTATACCATAAAATCCCCCAAAGGCAAATTCCCCTCCACACATAAACAGATAAACATGCACACACCTTATTATAAAGTGGAAAGAAATAGCGAGACTGAATCACAAATCAGGATTAGAATGCACACAAGCAGCGCCCAACAAAAACACACACAATGCTCTCACTCATAAACGACATCATCAAGCAGAGACATATACCAGGAGACACTTCGCCTTTTCACTTGTTACAGTTCCTCTAAGTTTCTGTCAGAATTTTCACAAAGTCTGGAACCAAAAGACAATTATGCTGTATGTTTTGGTGCTGAATGCAGCAACAAACCTCTTCAGCTATCACATGACAACTAAAAACACACAGTGACGCAAAGGACAAAAAAAATTCTCCAAAGTCAACACAGCCCTATGATTCTGCTGCAACTCTGTTACCATGAAGACCAACACCCGGCTTTAAATTTCCAAATTTTTCAATCCGCACTTCAGGTCTTTGACTTTAAATACCAACGCTTTTGCTCTTCCTCTCTCCATGTTGAAAACAATGCCCCAAATTTCACCCTGCCACATACACAATCCATTCGATATCCCTTCTCTGTCAAATCCCTTTTCCTGAATGGTGTTTGTCCTTCCTGACAACAGTCTTGGTTTCATGTGACGGCCGGTGGATGGCAGGTGGGGTAATCAGCAGAAAGTGGGGAGTTCCCTGCATGTTGGTGCAGCATGTCGGCGATTCAGGCCTAGGCCTTGCAGGGGTTACCACAGGGCAGTGGAGTGACCTCCAGGAGGGTTGCTGACTCGTGTGCCCGATCTCACGCCCATCTTGTCATCAATCTGGGCACCTGGTGGGGCACACATGGGCATTCACTGGTGAGAGACAGTCACAACCATGGACAGAGACTTTGGATAACACAGGGACACTTTCAAAAGGCGCTATCCAGACAGCAAGGGTCCTAGTGCCCACCTGGGGCCCACCTAGGTTCTGGCTAGATCCAGCTTGTCCAGGCTGGAGTTACCTAGAACCTAGGTGGACCCTAGTACCCTTGCTGTAAGGGAAGCAACAAGGCCTGCTTTTATGTTGCACAACTAGGACAAACACAGAAACGCCCCCGAGAAGGGATGAAAGAGGGGCGTGGGGAACATAAATAATGGAATCTGTCCATAAAAAAGCATTGTCCAGCCTGACCCAGTCAAACTTGTAGTGACATTCATTATCATTTTTTTTCAATCTGCACATCCACTGTATGCTGTGAACTCTTCATAATGGTTCAGATTCCTCACCGAGGACAAAATGTAACACAGCCGGACAGGTCAAAACTGGCCAAAAACTAGCAAGGGAATGCACTGTGTGTGAAATGCCATTTTTTTCCCTCAATTCTGCAGTCCTCCTTGATGTTAATACAAAGCAGTTGAGGAAAAGAAGGAGCATCATTATCATGCATTGATTTTTCAAACTCTCCCCATCCCCCCACCCTCTCCTTCCCCACAAGTCCCCATCCCACCCCACCCCAAACACACGCACAAATTACCGCTGCCTTCCAGAAGAATTCAATCACCTACCACTAGGACGAAATCTGCATACATTTAGTTTTATTATTACAGCCCAGCTGACCGCATGAGGCGTTTTCAGGGCTGTCACCCCCATATGAAAAATAAGTCCTATCCCCACCCCCCCCTCACCCAAATAAAAACCACTAACAGTAAACAACAGTCTAACAATTATATGCATTACATTGTTTAACATGATGACAAATTCACTGATGTCTTTACTAATATTCTTCAGGGTGAACAAAACTAGGCTGTGCTAATTGAACCATGTGCTCCCCTTCAATGTTTACCCTCAGTTTAAAAAGAATACTTATAAATGAATAAAAGAAACGTTTCAGTGCAATAAAAGAAACATAAAGAGGCCATACAGACAATACATTCATGCAATACAACAGGTATTGTCCACTCCGGAGATTGTGTACACAGCCTAACAATCGAGTCACCAGGTTACAGCCAAAAAAACTAGCATGTCCATAAAATCTAACAAGAAGAAAGAAAAAAAAAGTGCAAAAACCTCCTCCAAGTACAAAGACAGGTGAAAGGCCTACAAAGGCAGATCAGCAGAAAAAGAAAAAACGAAAACAGAGAGAAGAAAAAAAAAAAAAAAGCAGCAACGCATAGAGAGCAACAGGAAAGAGGCAATTACCGACGAAAGAAAGCCCCTACAGATCAGGACATATACTGACGCTGTTCCCTCTGCTTCCCCCATGCATCAAACTGCCGCCCTCCTGACCTCCACACTCACCACTCAGAGAGAAGGAGGAATCCTGCATGTGGCGACCGCCGCCCCGTGTGGGAGGACGGGTGTGGAAGGAGGTGGGTTCATTGCTCACGGGGGCCATCACGGGGCCATCACCGTTTTCTCCACCGACTTCATCATGACCTGCCCTGCACCTCCACCACGGGGCCGGCGTAGCCATCTCTGTCCACCGCCAGAGGTCGGCGAGCCTGCACCGATGGTTGGTATCACCGAGGAGGGTTAACAATGTCAGTCGTCAGTGCTGTATTTGGTTGTTTGCTGACTGCTTGCATTTTTGCGAGTGTGTGTGTGTTTTGTGTGTGTGTGTGTTTGTGTGTGTGTGTGTGTGTGTGTGTGTGTGTGTTGTGTGTGTGTGTGTGTGTGTGTTTTGTGTGTGTGTGTGTGGTGTGTGTGTTTGTGTTGTGTGGTGTGTGTGTGTGTGTGTGTGTGTGTGTTGTGTGTGTGTGTGTTGTTGTGTGTGTTGTGTGTGTGTGTGGTGTGTGTGTGTGTGTGTGTATGTGTGTGTGTTGGTGTGTGTGTGTGTGTGTGTGTGTGGTGTGTGTGTTGTGTGTGTGTGTGTGGTGGGTGTGTGTGTGTGTGGTGTGTGTGGGGGGGGTGGTGTGTGTGGTGTGTGTGTGTGTGTGTGCGGGGGGGCATGTGTGCATGCATGCAGCATGCGTGTGTGCATGATGCGTGCATGCGTAGAAGGAATGTGGAAAGAAAATGATGGGAAATGAGCATGCATGCAAACAGATGTATTTTCTTTGTGAGCTCTCCTGTCACCAGTGATTGCTTTCGATGAAGAGACCGAGCAATGAGCACAGCTATCATTCTTAGGGCAGCCAGCAGACAATCATCTTCGAGCAGCCTGCACAGCAACTGTCTTCTTAGCAACCTGCACAGTAACTCTGAGCAACCTGCACAGTAACTATCTCCTGAGCAGCCTGCACAGTAACTCTGAGCAACCTGCACAGTAACTCTGAGCATCCTGCACAGTAACTCTGAGCAACCTGCAACAGTAACTATCTCCTGAGCAGCCTGCACAGTAACTCTGAGCATCCTGCACAGTCTCTGAGCAACCTGCACAGTAACTCTGAGCAACCTGCACAGTAACTCTGAGCAACCTGCACAGTAACTCTGAGCAACCTGCACAGTAACTATCTCCTGAGCAGCCTGCACAGTAACTCTGAGCGCCTGCACAGTAACTCTGAGCATCCTGCACAGTAACTCTGAGCAACCTGCACAGTAACTATCTTCTGAGCAACCTGCACAGTAACTATCTTCTGAGCAACCTGCACAGTAACTATCTTCTGAACAACCTGCAAAGCAACTATCTTCTTAGCAACCTGCACAGTAACTATCTTCTTAGCAACCTGCACAGTAACTATCTTCTGAGCAACCTGCACAGTAACTATCTTCTGATCAACCTGCACAGCAACTATCTTCTTAGCAACCTGCACAGTAACTATCTTCTGAGCAACCTGCACAGTAACTATCTTCTTAGCAACCTGCACAGTAACTATCTTCTGATCAACCTGCACAGTAACTATCTTCTGAGCAACCTGCACAGTAACTATCTTCTGATCAACCTGCACAGCAACTATCTTCTTAGCAACCTGCACAGTAACTATCTTCTGATCAACCTGCACAGTAACTATCTTCTGATCAACCTGCACAGTAACTATCTTCTGAGCAACCTGCACAGTAACTATCTTCTGAGCAACCTGCACAGTAACTATCTTCTGAGCAACCTGCACAGTAACTATCTTCTGAGCAACCTGCACAGTAACTATCTTCTGAGCAACCTGCACAGCAACTATCTTCTTAGCGACCTGCACAGCAACTATCTTCTTAGCAACCTGCACAGCAACTATCTTCTGAACAACCTGCACAGTAACTATCTTCTGAGCAACCTGCACAGCAACTATCTTCTTAGCAACCTGCACAGCAACTATCTTCTGAGCAACCTGCACAGCAACTATCTTCTTAGCAACCTGCACAGTAACTATCTTCTGAGCAACCTGCACAGTAACTATCTTCTGAGCAACCTGCACAGTAACTATCTTCTGAGCAACCTGCACAGTAACTATCTTCTGAGCAACCTGCACAGTAACTATCTTCTGAGCAACCTGCACAGTAACTCTGAACAACCTGCACAGTGCCAACGGCCATACCACGTTGAATACACCGGTTCTCGTCCGATCACCGAAGTTAAGCAACGTCGGGCCTGGTCAGTACTTCGATGGGTGACCGCCTGGGAACACCAGGTGCTGTTGGCACTAAAATTGCCTTGGCTTAAGGATGTGTCAGGCTAATTGACATAGGCTAGAACACCAAGGCTACATCAAAATGTTGTTATGCTCTGCATAGTTATGCGGGGATTGTCTTCAGTTGTGACAAGCTCCTAGCATAACATTATCAGTCTCTAAAATCCCCCGAAGTTGGAGTGTGGCTGCCCATGTGGCGGGGTAATCAAAAACGGTCACACACGTAATGTTCTCATCCCCAGCTGATGCATTTGTACCATAGTGTTCAAGTACTTCGGCTGTTTGGATGATCCCTGGAGTCTTTTAGCCAGGGTACGACAACAACAACAACAACAACAACCTGCACAGTAACTATCTTCTGAGCAACCTGCGCTGTAACTTTCTTCTGAGCAACCTGCACAGTAACTATCTTCTTAGCAACCTGCGCTGTAACTTTCTTCTGAGCAGCCTGCATGGTGATCATGTTCTGAGCTTCCAGATAAGCAATCATCTAATGAGCAGCCTGAACAGTGATTATCTTATGAGCAACCTGTATGGCATTTATCTTCTGAGCTGCCTGCATGGCAATCATCTTCTGAGCAGCCTGCATAGCAACCATCTTCCCAGCCACCTACATGATAATCATGTTCTAAGCTGCCTGCTTAGCAATCATCTTATGAGCAGCCTGACAAGATGATCATTTTATTAGCAGCCTACAAGGTAATCATTTTATGAATTGTCTGCATGGTAATCAGTTCATGAACTACCTGTGTAGTAATCATTTTATGAGCTGCCTGCATGGTAATCATTTTATGAGCTGCCTGCAAGGTAATCATTTTATGAGCTGCCTGCATGGTAATCATTTTATGAGCTGCCTGCATGGTAATCATTTTATGAGCTGCCTGCAAGGTAATCATTTTATGAGCTGCCTGCATGGTAATCATTTTATGAGCTGCCTGCAAGGTAATCATTTTATGAGCTGCCTGCAAGGTAATCATTTTATGAGCTGCCTGCAAGGTAATCATTTTATGAGCTGCCTGCAAGCGAGGTAATCATTTCATGAGCAGCCTGCAATGCATTCATTTTATGTGCAGCCTGCAAGGTAATCATTTTATGAATTGCCTGCATGGTAATCATTTTATGAGCAGCCTGCATGGTAATCACTTTATGAGCAGCCTGCAAGGTAATCATTTTATGAGCAGCCTGCAATGCATTCATTTTATGTGCAGCCTGCAAGGTAATCATTTTATGAACAGCCTGCGAAGTAATCATTTAACCCTCTTGCATTCGTTTCGCCCGTATCCGGGCGCTGTGTTTGTCTCCCCTGCTGTTCGTTCCGGCTGCAACCGGCCGTACGTGCCGCGTTACTTTCCCTCACACACTGCGACCTTGTTTTAAGTCAGGGCTGGCCAAAAATAAACGTGCATCCCTGAGAGGGTCCAATGAAATCTTAGCAGTAGTATGGGCTGTGGGAAACAATTCAATCACAAAGACTAGGGTCGTGAACTGACCGCATTCCATTGCTGCAAACGGCATCGCCTTGTTTCTGAAAATGGCGTCTGCTAGCGCTTCTACTGACGGCGATTTTTTGGATTATACGAAAGAGGAGTTGGATGATATATTACAAGAAGTAGAAAGATATGAAAGAGAGGAGTTAAATGAAAGTGATGTGGATGTTTGAGAGGAAGAGGAGGGAGAAGAAGGCAAAGAAAGTGATGAAGATGATGATGCGCCTTTGTTTGCATTTGTGACCACGTGGCGACCGGCGACTTCCGCACCTGTGGTTCAGCCTTTTGAGGAAGAGACTGGGCCAAATCATGATTTGCCAGACACAGATACACCTCTGGATTATTTTTTCTCTTCCTGCTGCAGTTGTTTTTTACTACAGCTGCTGACCAGACGAACCTGTACGCCAGGCAGCAGATGGCAAAGCGGGGACAACCTGACCTACTTTGGCAGGATACGACACCTGCGGAGATGCGCGCATACGTAACTGTGCTCGTCATGATGGGGATCAAACGTCAGCCAAGACTCTGGTGCTACTGGTCGACTGATCTTCGGTTTAGCGAGCCACGGATCAGTGGGGTGATGTCGAAAACACGGTTTCTGCCATGCAGCAAACATGGTAGAAACCATGGATAAGAGTAGTGTTTACCATATTGGTGACATGTGACAGTGGTGACACCCTCCTGCCGTGTGTGACCAGACACCACATTAGAGTGTAAAGAATGGATTTTACTTCTTTCTGTGACTGTGTATATTCCGGTGTTAAAAGTCGTTAAGTAGTGACAAACACACCTTTTAGGACGAAAGAAAACCCGTAAAGTTACCTGGCCCCAAGTTTGAGTATGTGACAATCATGTGACACTTAGTGACACCCCAAACTCGATTTACTGAACCAGGACTGCTGTTTACAAGTTGAGGTAGGACACCCTTTGATGATTTATACTAACAAATGCATGCCGACAATGTTATTGTCTGTCTGGTGTATTATAGTAACATTGTCAACGTCTGATGTCCCATTGTTTTGTGACAAACAGGGTGACAATGACACCCACATGCATCCCAAACATGTGACATCTCTGCATTATGAAATATGATGTATAAGGATTTTGCATACTAAATGTGACAGAGCTGCAGTGGAAACTCTGTCCACTACAGCCTTTCAAAGACAGTAGGTGAGTTTTAGCTTAAATTTCTCAACACAATACGAATACTAGGAGCAGTTCTAGGCTGGAAAATGCGAATGCAAGAGGGTTAATGAGCTGCCTGCATGGCAATCACTTTATGAGCAGCCTGCAAGGTAATCGTTTTATGAGCATCCTGCAAGATAATTATTTCATGAATCACCTGCAAGGTAATCATTCTATGGGCAGCCTGCAAGGTAATCATTCTATGCGCAGCCTGCATGGTAATCATTCTATGAGCAGCCTGCAAGGTAATTATTCTATGGGCAGCCTGCATGGTAATCATTCTATGAGCAGCCTGCAAGGTAATTATTCTATGGGCAGCCTGCATGGTAATCATTCTATGAGCAGCCTGCAAGGTAATTATTCCATGAGCAGCCTGCATGGTAATCATTCTATGAGCAGCCTGCAAGCTAATCATTCTATGAGCAGCCTGAAAGGTAATCATTCTATGAGCAGCCTGCATGGTAATCATTCTATGAGCAGCCTGCATGGTAATGATTCTATGAGCAGCCTGCATGGTAATCATTCTATGAGCAGCCTGCATGGTAATCATTCTATGAGCAGCCTGCATGGTAATCATTGACATTCTATGAGCAGCCTGCATGGTAATCATTCTATGGGCAGCCTGCATGGTAATCATTCTATGGGCAGCCTGCATGGTAATCATTCTATGAGCAGCCTGCAAGGTAATCATTTTATGAGCAGCCTGCAAGCTAATCATTCTATGAGCAGCCTGCAAGGTAATCATTCTATGAGCAGCCTTCACCCACCAGAGGGGACACACACTGCACTAGTGTTGTCACCTACCTGGTGTTCAGTGACGCCTCTTCTGATCCAAACTGTGCAGGATGCCACTACACAGACACCCCCCCTCCCTCCCCCTTCTGATGATAATAAGAAGTGATCACTCCCACCCTACACCAACCCACCACTTCCCATTCCCATCCTCACCCAGGAAAGCGACCAGAATCATGTCCGTCCAGCAACAATCCTTGTGACTTGTCCGCAACGAAGACTTCGACAAAAAGCTCACTACAGGTACAGAGGTGGAGGGAGGAATCACAATGGAGGTTGTCATAAAAGCAGGACATGAAGGGCCATGGTATTTGAAATATGAGGATGATGGAGATAGGACATGAAGGGCCACGTTATTTGAAACATGAGGATGATGGAGAGGATGCTGTGCAGTGCCATTCTGGTCAGAGAATACATGACAGGGCCGTACTCTCCGTTTCCTTTCACAGATCAATTCATCCCAGCATCAACCAGGCCCTGCAGGTGTAGTAGGCCTCTGCAGCTGAGGTCTGGAAATCTTAGCAATACTCTCAAAGTTGCATCTGTTACACTGGAAAAACTCCTTTGTTTGGTTCCACTCTTTCCGTGTGTGACCACAGCACACACACACCCAGTCAGCAAATGTGCAGGAGCAAGCCTGATTCAAAACCTCACAAACACTTGTCTCCAATGGAGCTGAAGCTTTAAGCCTCCTAGAAACACAGCCAATGACACTGGCACTGCGCAAGTGTGGCTGATTATAGTATAGTAATGATGACTTTGCCACTCATCCCTTTCTGACACTTCCGTGGCACAACACAAATTGTGCTCATCCTGACTCCATCCACCCATCCCCCTTACCCACCACCCTTCCACATCCCCTCCTCCCATCCCATCCCACAGAGCTATGCATTTATTCTTTTTTTTTTCCTTTTCACTATACTGAAAACACTACATGGAAGACAAGAGCACGACACTCGGAAGACTAAAGAAAGAAAGACAGCGCGTGACATTAAAACCAAGACTGCAGAGATCAAGGGAGAGAGATGGACAGGCAGCATGATGAACTGAGAAACCCTTAATTAAAACAAAGGGAAAGATGATGCACACTGGATCCAGGAGAGTTGTCTCACCTGATCTCTCGCCTTGACACGGCCATACACAGCCTCGGAATTGCAGGGGGTGGACACAAAGCGTCCCAGACCTTGCGTCACTTTGAGCTGAGAACAACAGCAACAATGGATACAGCTCAGTACTTCAGACAACATCTGATTGTACACAGCATGTGGGTAGGTGAATTAAACCTGTGTCATTTCATATTCATAAAATCTTGTACACAGCATGTCAATAGGTGAATTAAACCTGTGTCATTTCATATTCATAAAATCTTGTACACAGCAGATGGATAGGTGAATTAAACCTGTGTCATTT
>CM031614.1:41164871-41172371 GCA_018398815.1 Conus ventricosus
AGCTGTCAAAAAAAGCTGTCTTAGCTGTTTGTAGCAAGCTGTCTTAGCTGTTTGTAGCAAGCTGTCTTAGCTGTTTGTAGCAAGCTGTCAAAACAAAGCTGTCTTAGCTGTTTGTAGCAAGCTGTCAAAACAAAGCTGTCTTAGCTGTTTGTAGCAAGCTGTCTTAGCTGTTTGTAGCAAGCTGTCTTAGCTGTTTGTAGCAAGCTGTCTTAGCTGTTTGTAGCAAGCTGTCAAAAAAAGCTGTCTTAGCTGTTTGTAGCAAGCTGTCAAAAAAAGCTGTCTTAGCTGTTTGTAGCAAGCTGGAAACGTCACTGCTTTAGCCCTGTTAGAGTTCATCCTATCGCAGCCTGCCAACTGGAAATCCCTGGCGATTTTGTTACACCTTTCACAGCCCAGTGCCTGTCTCTCAGGCTGTTGGTGATTTTCCTTCACACATCCATCAGCTCTTGCTGGCCTGTACAGGCCCTTCACCTATGAAGCTTCCCGCTTGTGACATGGTAAAGGGATGACAGAATGGTGCCTATTTTGGCACCACACAGCTACAGGGTTGTGTGCGCTTAAATTGTATGAAGTTTTCAAAAATTAGAGGAGTATTGCTGGACAGTGGGAGAGAGGAAGATGGCACGTGAAGATTGTTGCTGTGTAAACACACACACACACACACACACACACACACACACACACACTCACACACACACACACACACACACACACACACACACACACACACACACACTCACACACACACACACACACACACACACACACACACACACTCACACACACACACACACACACACACACTCTCACACACACACTCACACACACACACACACACACACACACACACACACACACACATACACACTATGACCATGTCCCTTCAATAGCATGGTAAACAATACCGCTTAACCTTCTTGACAAGCATGCACCCACTAGCGCCCGACCGGAAATCACACTGCTATAAGGCTGTCTCTCTGCCAGTGCCCGGTAAAACACGTGGCAACAATGGGTGCCGCCATGTTTCTCGTAGAAAAGGAAGTCTCGCGAGAACATGACTTCCTTCTTCCTGTAGCCATTCACTTCCGTTTGCAAAAAAACGTGAGTCGATATGTGCTGTAGTTCTCGAGTTATGAATTTTTAAAGTTTTGTGGTTGAAATGCTGTTTTTCACCAATGGCTAACCTTGATTTCTGCCGTTCTATAATGAGATTTAGTCATGAAGACACTGTGACTTGTGGGATTTACGGCATAAGACTTAGTGAAACTGCTGGGTGATGAAGCTTACAGTGACCTAGATTTCGTCTGGGATGAGGTTCCACATATGATAAACGATTCGGAAGAAAGTTTTGAAGAAGATGATTTTTTTTCCCCGAGTAAATGGCTCATGTGACATTCTTCAAACTTATGATAAAGCAACATATATATTTGTAGGAATTTTTATAATGATTTTCATTTCATTATCCCCTTTCCTCTCTTTTAAATTAATTTTTAAATGGGTAACCATGTTCAAATTATGGAGTTACTTATCTTGCCAATGGTTTTCGGCGTAACTAAGCTCAGGTAAGTGCATACTGAAGAGGGTTAATTTGGGGAAATGAAAGGACTATTCTTGCATCTGCCACACATACTACACACTGGAATATATACATATGTATGTAAGAGATAAGGATGCTAATGATGACGGTGGCTGATACTGACCGCCAGTCAGACGCACCAGCTGTCCACACACTCACCACGCCCTTCTCCCACAAGACAGACATCCTGTCCTCTACGCCGTTCACACCGTGGGGGATTCCCCGGAAGTCGTCCTTTCCCAGTCCCTTCTGGTCGGCGTTGTGCGTGCAGTTGTCTGACCCCGTCACCTGGAGGTCATTGCTGTCGACAGGTCATCATGCCGCAGGGTCAGGTTATGTCAAAGCAAGGGAGTTATTATCACTGTAACCATTTAGTATTGCTGCTGTTATACATTTAGCCAGAGACTACATTGCACATCCCAGAAGCAGCTGACAAGAATTCCCGTGTGATCTGGTCGAGAAGGAACAAAAAGCATACATCTACTAATTTATAACAGATGTCCAATGGCATCATGGGTAAGCCATTTTTCTAAAGGCACTGCCTTGAAGTGTCAGACCATCCAGGAGTCACAGATTCAAACCATGGCCGTGTAAAGCCAAAACAAATTAAATGAATAGATAAGGCGACAGCGAGGGGTATCTAGGAGTCATGACCTGGATGCCACTTGACCCCCTCAGAATGAAAGATCTTAAAATGCTGAAACGTGTCACAGTATCTTCATTCTCTGAACACCTTCATCCATCCAGCACTCCATTAGTTTCAATGCAGAAAAAGGTGAAAAGGGTAAGAATATCCACAGAAAAAAAAAAGATGGTCAGAAAGTATGGACAAGTGAGTGAACTGAGGAGAAGGGGTCTGGCTGCATGAACTGTTCCAACTGAAGACAGACTGACTCACATCCCAGCAGGAACAAAACTGCCGGGTCTTCTTCTTCTTCTTCCCAGACGTTCTGAACTTCACTTCCTCACCAGCGCCTGGCTCTCTTCTGTGACTCCTCCCTTCTTCTCGTGGTGCTGCAGCAACCCTCAGTTCATGCAGCCTTTGGCAGTCCTCTAGAAGTTCGTGTTGTGTACTCTGCTCAGCTACCTCAGAGGGACATACTGGTGGAAGCGGAGAGGGAGAGTATGGGATGGCGAGGGTGCGGAGGGATGGCTGGAACTTCCTGGCTGATGATTTTGTTCCAGCGGTAGTGGTACTGCATACCACTGCCACAACCTTAAATGTGAGAACAATAGTAAGGGAGAAGCAGGAGAGAACACAGCTTCAGAAGCACCCTGATCACAGCTGTACAGATGCCCTAAAACCTCCCAGCCAGAGAAGACCAAGCAACCACTGTGAGACCGAGGACAGGGCAGAGCAGGCTGGGACGTCACATGTTCACCAAGTTCCACATCGGTGATCCTGCAGAATGCCCTCGCTGTGCAACTTCCACCTGGACTGTCTAGCACACCACAGCCTCAATACAGAAACATGTTTGCTGATGTGGGACAAACCCACTGGCCCTCTGGAGAGCCTCCCACATACAGCCGCAATTGTTGGGACCGCTAGAGTTGCTGCCTGAGCAAACGATGACGAAGAAGAACAACCTGAAAGTTTATGTGGCCATTGTGGCATGATAAAAGGTGACAACAAGTTGACAGTGGAAATGCATTTGAATGAGGGTTGTGGACAATATAATACAGAAAATTCCCTCATAAAGAAGTGAGGGACATATCTACTTGTGCTGGGCATTGGCACTATCAGTAACATTTTAGCAACAACAACAACAACAACAAAACCACAAGACAAAACATTTATTCCTGAATGACATGTGGTCACAACTTCAGTTCCTACACAAGAGAAGTGTATACTTTAAGATAGATGTCACTTCCACACAACTACGATGTTCGAACCACTGGCTCACAGATAAAGATCCACTTCACTGACTTGGCCAGGAGGTCCAGGAGATAGCCAGGGGTGGTGGGATCTGGCCGCAGAGGAGGCGCCATCACATGACCGGCAGCATGACGCCAGCACTTGTTCCAATAGTGAGTCCCATCCGTGCCAAGACAGGCAGTGATAGGTTCCCCAAACACCACCTTGCCTGAAGGACAGAGGAGAAGAGCACCAGCTCAGCTGAAAGACTTCTATGTTTCTGTGGTTCTTTTATGACGTCTTACAATCAAGTGTATGTATGGGTAGGCATAGATGAGAGTGAGAGTGAGATATGAAAGAGAGAGAGAAAGAGTGTGTATGAGTGTGTATGTGTGAGAATGAGTGTGAGGAGGTGTGTGTGTGTGTGTGTGTGTGTGTGTGTGTGTGTGTGTGTGTGTGTGTGTGTGTGTGTGTGTGTGTGTGTGTGTTGTGTGTGTGCGCGTGTGTGTATGCGTGAGTCCGTGTGTGAATGCATGTATGCGTGAGTGATCATGTGCGTGGATTTGTTTGTACATCTGTATATACGTACGTATGTATCTTTTTCTGTACTTATGTGTCAAAAGACACAAAACAAAACAAAAGAAAAGAAAACAAACACAGAGGGAGAATGCAAAAACGTTAATCAACAAAAACAGCCCCATCCAAATTTCACAGAGTTCTGCAACAGGAGCAACAGAGCGCAATGACTCCTACCACTTCTTCTGGCACTGGACACAGCATCAGCAGAAGACTTGCTCATGACCGGGGCAATCAGCACGGGGGCTCCCACCTGGTCTGCGATGGTGATGGCACGCTGGGTAGCCTCCGCTTCCACCTGCAATGAGGGTAGCCATGACAACTGGATCACTACAGGAATGGACACAGAGCCAAGTGAAAAGAAGAAAGCAATCCAAGGCATCGAGGAGACCTCAGAAAGACTTTCACAACATGAATTGAAACTGTGTGATCTGGCACATTTTGAGGCATAAAAATAAGCATCATTTTGTAATTCTATCACTACAGTTCATGACCTCTGATTTGTTTCTTTCTTTGCTTCATGATGTCATACCTTTCGCAAGTGTGGCGTGTTCTGTTACAAGCGCTTTTCTAGAGCAACTTTTCCTTGTGTGTATCGATTCCTTCACAAGAACAAACTTGGCCCTGAGTTTTTAACTTTTCTTTAAGAAATGATTGAAGGTCTATTTCTAACAGCTTTCTCAGTCCAATCCTGTCTCCAGGAAGTTTGTCAATTCTTTTTCCTCAGCAGTTTCCCCTCCAACGTCCAACCTCATCGCTGACAATTTGTCCTTCAAACTCGCTGTTCCCGAAACGCAGACTGTAATGCTCCAAGAACTGAACCATTTGGAATACAACAATTTGCAGATAAAATCACTTCCATATTCATGTTGTTGATTCTTCAATATTTTTTCCTTCCATGGAAGCAAATAAAGAAATGGAGAAAACCAAATTTTGGTTCCACTAAAATCCACAAACTTGAGAGAGAGTCCTACCACTGTTATCACTTAAAGAAAATCACATAGACTTTTTTCTGACGTCCCATCTTCCGTGCTCTCTCACTGGCGCTGCTTCCATGCTGCCCATTCCAGTTCTCCTATACACAAACCAAATCCAGGTTGGTACTGTCACAGTTCACAGAGAGTGTCAATACTAGGTCATCATGAGATAACTGTACTAAAGAAGAGACTGCCCTGTTGCTGCATCATTCTGGCAGTGTTCTGTGGTGTCGGCTTTGACCTTCCATTTGAAGAACATCATCTGCTAAACCCTCCGCTGTTGGCAATAATCGCTGGGTTGTGGTGTTGGGGTATGTGAGCATCCTCCTCTGATTAGCACATCAAGCATGTTCTGCCAGCAAAAATCCCATGACCTTGCTGACCTAGAAGACATGGACAGAGGCTCACCAAGGGCACAGATGCCATGTAAATATTTCTGATGTAGATCTATACAGATTTTTTTTAATCGGAACTGACATTCCATCGTGTAAAATTTGTCGTTGTACAGTCAAGAAATGTTTGTCCTCTATGCACACAAAATAAAATCTTGTCAACTGTTTTTCACCTGATGCACATTTATGTAAACTGAATTATACCTTATGGAACATTATGTAATCCTTGCCCTTCATTTACAACAATGTAATCTTGGTCCTCAATGTACAGCATACATAACACTCTTATCTTGATTCACTGTAAATTTGTTTTTTTTTGCTGTCTCATTCTCTGTGCCCCTTCTGTGACATTACTTCTGCACAGGTCATTTCAGATCATTCCCCACACCACATCCAGGTTATTTTTAGTCATTTCAGATCCTTATCAAAATCATACTCAGGGTTGTTTTTGTTTTTTTGTCATTTCAGATCGTTATCCAAACCACATTCAGGGTTTTTTTTCCAGTCATTTCAGATCGTTATCCAAACCACATTCAGGTTTTCTTTGTTTGTCATTCCAGATCGTTATCCACATCACATCCATTTTTTTTTAGTCATTTCAGTTCCTTATCCAAACCACATCCAGGTTTTATTAGTGATTTCAATTTCTTATCCACACTACATCTACATTTGATCTGTGTGATCTGTCACAAACACCAACAGTCCATGGAGAGCTATATTGTTATAACTATTATTCTCATCATTGTTATATTCGTTATCATTATCATTAGGTTGACAAAATGCAACACACTAAAGATGACACTCCGCTGCTCCTGACTCATTTTAGTGTGTCAGTGATTCTTGCCCTGATCCAATCTAAAGAAACTTGCAGAGCCAGCATGAGTAAGCATTCCTCCCTGGAGGGTGCCGCCACAATTTAATGAACACGCCAACAGAGCTATGAACCTGTCACAGGCATGGAGGTCGTTGACAATTTATTGCTAGCGAAATACAGACTTGTCAGTTTTGTTCGTCAGGTGTTATCACAACTGAAGCGATAATTCAGTAACTCTTATTTCTACTGGTAAAGAGACGCATAAAACCTTGTTACAACTGGCTTGCACACCTGTGGATGCTACGATTGCTGATGACAAAGTCACTTACTTCTTCAGGGCGACACAGCTCATGGGCCTCAGGGCCCGTTACTCCCATTGCCACCAGCTCTTCTGCTTTCTGGTGGAGAAAAAAAAATTAGGGTCAAAATAAACAGGATGCGAAACAGAACAAAATACAACACCAGCTGTTCTTCCATTTTAACTGTTGTTACTACTTGCTGCTGCTCTGCAGATGTTCCTACCATTAATATGATGACTGCTAATAATGCTATATTGCTAAGAGGTACTACTTCTACAGCTACAATTTGTATGATTGTAACTGTTACTAAAAGTACACTACTTGTACAACAAAACTACAACTACATCTACTACAACAATGAAATACCCCAAGAACTGCTGCTGTTGTAGCTGCTGCTACTATCATTATCATATCTTTAATAACTGCTGCTATGAAATATTGCAATAACCACTACTACTACTATTACAACTACTACTACTAATGGTTGCTGCTGCTACTATTCTACTACTACTATTCTACTTTAATTACATATATTGATAACTACTACAACCACTGCGGCTGCTATTAAAACTACAACTACTGCTGCAACAACATCTTGGACTGCACCGGAATGTCTCTCCAGCCATCTCCAGAAACCATTACACCAAGGTCTTTGGATACAGTGGGTCTTAATTAACTGGGAAGTACAGTCTTCATTTCCAGGTCTTCATAAACAAAGTGAAATCTGTTGCAGGAAAATCAGGCTGTGACTACTTGGCCCTGTGCCGTCCACATCTGGGCGGCAGTGTTATCCTCTGTTCACTCCGTGCCACCCAACACTGGGCGGCATGGGCCAAGTGTACGAAGATGCATGACACCATTTTCTTTTTCATCTCTACAACAAATCTGAGGTATCAGAATTGAATTCATCTGACAAAAATGCTGATTGTCAGACTAGATCAGAAATCCAATACAACATAACACACACACAAATTGCAAACTGCTAAACATGCTATGTGAAATAATGGTTGT
>CM031614.1:41184871-41187371 GCA_018398815.1 Conus ventricosus
AAGAGAGAGAAGATGGTTCAGAGAGAGAGAGAGAGAGAGAGAGAGAGAGATGGTGTCAGAGAGAAGAGAGAGAGAGATGGTGTCAGAGAGAGAGAGAGAGAGAGAGAGAGAGAGATGGTGTCAGAGAGAGAGAGAGAGAGAGATGGTGTCAGAGAGAGAGAGAGAGAGGATGGTGTCAGAGAGAGAGAGAGAGAGAGTGAGGAGAGAAGAGGAGATGGTGTCAGAGAGAGAGAGAGAGAGATGGTGTCAGAGAGAGAGAGAGATGGTGTCAGAGAGAGAGAGAGATGGTGGTCAGAGAGAGAGAGAGAGAGAGAGATGGTGTCAGAGAGAGAGAGAGAGAGAGAGATGGTGTTTGACAGAGAGAGAGAGATGGTGTTAGAGAGAGAGAGATGGTGTTAGAAAGAGATGGTGTTAGAGAGGGGGGGGTGTTGGAGAGAGAGAGAGAGAGAGAGAGAGAGAGAGAGAGAGAGAGAGAGATAGAGAGAGAGAGACAGACAGACAGACAGACAGACAGACAGACAAACAGACAGACAGTCAGACAAACAGAAAGACAGACAGACAGAGAGGAAATGATGTCAGACGTCAGGACAAGCAGGAAGGGAGGGCAAAGAGGAAACAGATCTGGGGACAGACCCAGGCAGTGTTTGGATCATGATTACACCTCTGTAATTAGCTCTTCCCCTTCCTCCAACCCCCTCCTCCGCCCCATTCCTCCTACCCCCCCCCCCCCCCCCCCACACACACATTTGATGCCTGTACCTCTACCACCACCACCACCACCACCACCACTCTACTTCCCACGTCTCTGAACAATGAGATCAACACAGGGACAGTTTTCCAAGGGTGTAGATACCGTTACAACTACAACAACAACAACACCGCTACTGTTCCTGTGATGTCCATGCAGCAGCTACAAAAGTGGCATGAAAAGAGTGGGCTTGTCAATGCTCTGCTTTTTTTTTCTGGAAATGCAGTTTTTGCTGTCCAAAGTTTCAACACAGCCAACTACATTAATTAACCATGCAGCTTTAGCAGCATCAGAACACAGGCAAAGGTGGGTGGGACATGACATTGACTATGAACACAGATCTGTTTGTAACTGGGAACATTTCTTCAACACATCATTGTTTCCAACATGGAAACATTGACAACAACAGTGATCTACAACCGCGTTCTGGTCAGACACTATGATCATCTTATTCACTGGTAAACATTCAAAAACTTGAAGCAACCTTCCTGTCACAAACAGCACCGGTTTTGGTTGCAACGACTCAAATGCTTGGAACAATGTGAGTAATGCGTGCAAAGAAAACCGCCAAGAAAAATGTCACACAAGACTGTTTCTAGCAACTTCATTCGCATTTTTGGCTTTGCCGCATTCTTTTCTTCATCCAGAACTTTCAGCGACACCCTGGGCATGAACGACACTCTGGGCATGAACGGACCCACCCTACCGACACCATTACATCATTTCTTTTCCTTCTCTCTAGCTTTGGCCGCAGACATCATCAACAAGTCTACTGTTGCATGCTGTGAAGACACAAGATTTATTACCCAGACTGTTATCAGCAACTACTTATAGTGTACGGAAAACTTCTATTTCCTAAAGATAACGGAGAATGGTTTCCAAGACCATGCATTAGCATAATATTTGTTCCCCTGCTCTCTTTTTCTTCACCAAAACCGGCCTATGAACGATCACTGTCCACACACGACACAGGGACACCGAGGAACCGTCTCCAGACCAAGGACAGGGTGGATTCCGGCACCCTCAGACAGACGTCCACCACACGCCTGCAGTCTGGTCCAGACCTCTTGACACTCGCCGACCGGTGACGTAGTACGAAGACACAGCAGTGGTCAGTCAGTGCCGCCTCCTCTGTCTACGGAGCAACACGTCCAGACCCTCCGCCAGACACACGCGCACACACACACATACACGCACAGTGGCCGTGCCGGTCTGCCTGAAAACTACTCGGGTTAGGCTATCGATCTAGCTCCGTGTGCTGGGTCCGCACAGCCGCAGCAGCAAGCAAGCCATGAGAGAGAGAGAGAGAGAGAAGAGAGAGAGAGAGAGAGAGAGAGAGAGAGAGAGAGAGAGAGAGAGAGAGAGAGAGAGAGACAGCGTATCGATCACCATCGGCGGAAGTGGGCCGATGGTTACTAGACTGTGGACGGGCCTCACTGATGAGCAAGATCAGTGTGCTGTGTGGATCCATTACCCTGACAGCAGTGACTCATCACCGACCGTTAGTCACCCGGTCCCATTAGCGGATTACAGCAGAAAGCCTTGGTCATAGACCACGGTAGGTGAGCTGGAATGGAAGTTACATAGTTAAAACCTCACAGCCTAATGGCCTTGGGGGCTGTGACCTTTCGTCTGAAGTTCACAGCGTCTGGGGCACGGCACGGAAGAAACCAGAACTAATCTCTGTCCTTCCACCGCTTAAGCGTGTCCTGGCCTGAATCACGTATCCATTTACTGCGATGGTGGACAGAC
>CM031614.1:41197371-41212371 GCA_018398815.1 Conus ventricosus
TATTCTGTTGGGCCGCACTACAATCTTAAAAATATAGCAACTGATACTCTTGACATTGCTGTGACCCAGACTGCCTCTTTTCATAAAAAGGTGAGTACTCCATTGAAGAGCTATCTTAACCCCCTATTGAAAACGACCGCATTAAGAAAGCGTGGTTTAGTCATCCGATGCAGTTTTTATCAGAACCAGTTAAACTTTGCTGTGTTTTGCGCATCAACTGGGTGTGGAGTGTCGTATGCCGATCATTTAAATCCCCACGCCCTTTTGGGTGAGGTAGTGTACGTTTTCATTTCTATTCCCTTAGACGTTTTTTGACGGGAACTGAAGCGCCATTCCCAAATGAAACCCTTTAACCCACTTGCACCGAATAAAATAAAGGGGTTTTTAAAAGGATCTGAAAACGTTTAAAATTTAACATCAAGACAGGTTTTTAGACAAAAGTTGGGAATAAATCGGGCCTAGGCGCCCTTTTTTTCGGGGACGACAGAAAGTTAACTTGATGGCATCCCCTTTAAATCTTTTTTTTGGCCAAAACTTTTGGCCCCGGGTCCCTACGAAAGAGCATAAAACAGCGGGACAACATTTATCTTAGACCTTTAAGGGCCCAAATAAGGCGGGAATAAACGAAAAAACGCTCTATTCGTATTTACGTTTGGTGTTTGTGGGTTCGCAAGCACAGGCAAGATGGCAAAATATTTCTACGGGCTTTGACGACAAAAACAATATTAGAAAATTTTTGAGGACCCCTTTAATTTACATTGATTTACCTTAAGTATTCAAAGGTCCCAACTGTTTTAAAATACGCAAGATCAAAAGTGACTTTGCTTTTGGCACTGGTTTTACAGTGCCTTCTGCCTCAAACTCCAGATAGGACAATAAAAAATTTAAAAATAATGAAATTCTTATGCAGGCAATGAAAAAAGGTTTGGGAAAAACGACATAAATTTGACCCAGTAATATTACAAAAAATAAAGAACACCAAGATTAAGTCACCAACCCCCGAAGCCCAAACCCCAAAAGTATTGAAGACTCAGCAAAGCTCGCACTTGTTCGCGATGACCTAAATTAAAAAAAGAGGGGTTTTGTTTTTGGATTAACGGGGCTGGGATTACTTGGTCTTTATCTTACAAATAGTAGCCCAACTATTACAAGAAAAAATGTCCAAAAAGTGCTGGGCCCAAAAAGCAACTACTTTGTTGCAGTAGACAAAGCCAGTGACAATCCCCCCTAATATCCCAGGTAAAGAGTCTATAGCTTTACCAGCAAAAATTTTTTTAAAAAACTGCAAGATGATAAAGCGTTTTTTTACCATGATTTTCGGGTGGAGGCGATGGTGGGGAGGCACTGGACTTTGACCTCCACCCCCGCCTGAAATAGCCAACACCGTGTATTATTGCAAATCCTAAGGCGTTATAACGCTTGCAAATGTGAACCTTGTCTCAAAAACGTTGTATTCGTTCTGCTAGTGTGTGTTTCATATAAAAATTTTTTCGTAGTTTCTCTTTTTATTCATTGATTCGAATTGGCCCCGGTTGTGTCTCACTTCTGTTTGCTGTTCTTTTTGTTAAAGATTTTTAGTCTTTGGGCTATTCTTTTTTATATCAGGCCCTAAGTGGCGTCTCACCTAAAACGGTTTTTCTTTTTCTCTTTTTATATGTAATTTTCACTGTTTTGCAAAATTGTTTTTTTTAATTCGCCTTTGATGGTTCTTAAGCATATCAAGGGGTTAGTTCTGCAGGGTAGGGCGAGTGTGTATAGTTTTAAACCGTTTCTTGGGAAAAAAACTGGATTCTGTTTATTACATTTTTTAATTCCCTGCTGATTGATTTAATTCTTAAGTTCCATTTTTTGAATTTGGTTATCTGTCGGGAGTTCTTGCAGTGTTTTTTAAATTTTAGAAACTCCCTCCCCTTTTAATTTTCGGTCTAAAAGACCAAGGCGTTTTTTGTCTTTCACACTGAGTCTATTTCTAATTGAACCACGGCAAAAAATTTGTGGGTTTTTTTTTTAGTTGTAAGGAACAAGTTGCCCTTGGCCGCCCTCACAAAAAAATGGTTTTTTAATCAAAACTTTGGGGTCTATAAATTAGGAGGTTTTTGGGCCAAAAACTTTGGTTAATGATCTGGCCTTACTTTCTTTTAAATTCACGCCGCAAAGGGCCCGGCGGCGGAAAAAGGGATCATTTCATCTGTCGTCCCCAGATCAAAAACTTAACTTCGCATTTCAATGATGCCATGGTTTTAATTAATTATTATTTTTTTTTTTTGTTTATAAAAAATGTCACAAGCACAGGGCTCAATTTTGCCCCGCATAGAAGTGAAAGAACCCTTTGCGTGAAGGGAAAAAGGGGACTATTCTTTTCCCAAATTCCTTAATATTGATGCAGTCAAATTCTTACTGTCAAATTTTCCCAGACCTAGGAGCAAATGACGTGATTGTGCCGGTTGCGCGTCTTACTTTCAAAATAGCGGTTTAAAAAACAGCCCAAAAAAAGGGGACAGTTGTACAGAATCGGGGCGGGCAATCGTTAAGAAATTTTCTATAAAATTTGGGGGGCAAAAAATATTTTTTTTACACAATGCAGACATTTTTAACCTATTTGATCATGGCAAACCCGGGACTGAAAGGGCTGACTTTGCGTTTAAAGGGAAATAGAAAATGAAAAAGGGGCCTAAAACATAAAATGGGTCCCGCAGATCTAAAGACGGAAAAAAGTATGTGGCTGTAAATTTTGCGTTTGGAAATCGTTTTTCCCTTCCTTAGTTTTTGGTTTGTTAAAAGCGCATGCGCCATACTTTCAAGGAGATTAAAAGACAGATTGTTTTAAACTAACTTTTAATGAATAAAAAGGGTTATCAATCATCAGCACCGAAGAAAAGTACAGTTTTTCTGACATCTGTTGGGTTTTGGGTTTGTGCAACCTAATTTCCCAGGTGATTGAACAACAATATCAGTCAAATTAGAAATTTTTACGAAAGAGTGATTAATCATAAACATACCCTGAAGCGGCAGACATATATGGAATTTTAGTTTTAGTGCCGCAGCAAGATCGTTAAAGGTATTTTATTGCTGTTGAAGTGAAAAACCATTAAAAAAGAGGAAGTGAAAAGTTTTTTAATCCAAAAAATAACAAAAGTACAATGTTCGTTTGGGGGCAGTCCAAACCAACTATGCTAGCGGGCTTAAAACCCTTATCAGCTTTTTGATGAAAAAAGAAAACTTTTTTTGGGGTGGGAGGTGTAAAAAAAACCCAAAGTTGACCTTGTGGTAAAGATCTACACTTCCAGTGAAAGACTTGATGTTTATTTAACAAAAAAATGGTTTATGGATTGACCTAAGGTCACGGGGATAATCAGCTACTGGAGGGGGGGAGAATGGGGGGCGTAAAAAAACTTTCAAATTGTAAAGAAGAAGAACCCGTTTAAACCGTTTAAATTTTTCATTTGTTTTTATTTATGTGGCAGCTAAATTTTGAAAAAAAAAGATTAAAAAGAATACAATACTAAATTATTTTTTTTTTTATAAAAAGCATGTCTTTAACTTTATCCAAATGTGCCTACAGCGCGCCAAGGAAGAGAAGTAGAAAGCCCTGACATAAAAGCCTTAGATTAAAAAACTTTACGCAAATGCAAAAAAACTAGAGCAGGACCTTTAAAAAATACAGCAAAACCAAACAAAGGGTTTTTCTGCTCCCTTTAATGCTGTTAATATTTTAAATACTGGAGCATCAATTAAAGGCGCATCGGGCGGGAAAACAAGTGTAGGCCTCTTAGAACGGGCTAGGCGCCCCCGAGTTTACCTTAGGGGTTTGTCTTTAGCTCTCGGTCTGTGTTCATTAGCTGTAAGGCGGCTGGCAAAAATTAAAAACTAAACTCCAAAAGACACAGCTATGGTTAACTAATAAAGGCTAAACTAGTTCGTTTAAAAATGCAATAAATAAACGTTGTTTCTCAAAAATCAGGATAAGAATTTAACGTTTCAGGCGATTTTGTGCCAAAAGACAAAAAATTTTATTTCAAAGAAAGGGGGGGCAAATTTTTTCAACGCCCGACGCGAGCAGATTTTAAAAAAGGGAATGCTTAAAAAGTAAAGGGGACATTAAACTTGTTCTAAAAAAGTCACATTAACAAAAACCCCAAAAAGGGGTTTTCTTTGTTTTGAGTCCAAGCACAAAAAAAACCCTTTGATTTTGATTCTGATAAGTATTTTTTTTTAATTTTAAATAAATTTTTTTGGGTTAGAAAAGAAAGACAGCAGGCTAAGATTATGAAGGGCAAGCGAATTGTTTGAAGGAATGCTCGGAGGAGGTTTATCAAGAGCACTGAATGATATTTATTTAGAGTTTTGACCCAAAAAGACAGGCAAGTGTTGTTCATGTATTTTTCAAGTTCCCAATAAAATAACTGACCCCCCAGTTAAAGTAATGTTAGCTGTTTAATCGACTAGTAACAAAAAAGAAGAAAATCTAGAAGTCTGGGTTCAATAAACGCGACTATTCTTTCTCATAACGACTTAAACCCGGTTGGGGGACGAACTGCTTAACAGTTTTACGCTGCCGTGAAGAACTAAAATGAGGGCTCTGGGTTTGGGAGGGGGCAAATCTTAGAGATTAGTTAAAAAAAGGCTAAGTATGCACGATTGTGGCAAGGCTTACTTCCGCTACCCCGGGAGTTTGGTTTTAAAGAGAGCGTTTTAAACAAAAAAATTAGCAACAAATGTTTCATGTGGGCGTTCTTGCAAGGCTGCATCATGTCCGCGAACACGCAGAGAGAGTACTAAAATATCGGCAATACACAAGATCTTAAATTTAATGGAAACCTTTCCTGTTAGTGTAGACCAAATTTATCGTTTTAAGAGCAAAACAAAACCAATAATGTTAAGTTTTCACATGGGTGAGGAAAAAAATTTGGGGCCAATTAAAAATGTCCCCAAAAACAGTCCAACAAAAAGGGGAAAAAAGCCAAAGTCATGTGGCTTACTCCCAAAGTTTTTGCCAGCAGGGGTGCCCCTTAACATTGATACGCACAATGAGCGTTATTGGCATACTTCCCAAAGCATGAAATAAAAAAGAATTCTGTAGAAAATGTTTAACAAAAATTCCAACCCTCAGCGCGCTGAACATATAAAACATTGTAAAAGTTTGTTTCTGTAAGACGAATAAATAGCCCCCCCCAGGATCTAAATTTGTTTTTTTAAAAACTGGAAACGGCTGCAAAACAAGTCCAAAGTGTTTACGCGATTCGAGTGTTATTTTCCTTAGAAGGGCCAGCACCGAAAAAAAATTTGAAAACAGGGCTTAATGGTAATCATAGATTTGTTATTTGCCTTCATTATTGTTAGGTGGATGGCGTTTATTCGAACAGAATTATATGAGGAAGTGCTGGGAGAAAATTCTTAAACGCATGCACAAGTGCGCAATGATGTTTCTAATAAACTGAATTTTCTGAAAAATTTTGACGCCGAAAACCCCAAAAACGTATGACTCAGCCCCAATTGTTGGATTTGCGGTTTAGAGCTAACGCCCAAGAGTGTAAACCCCACGTAAGAGACATATACTTGTGGGAAGTTTAGAGGGCAGCGCACGTAAATGCATTTTTAACAAAGTTTGATCCAAAGACATGGAAGCTGCCCGTATTTTTTCACAAAATTGCGGGTTTTGTCTCACCCTTTTAAAGCAAACAGTAACCCGCCCTTTTAGGGGAGCATGCATTGCCCCAGTCATCAGAAAAGTAATGTGTTTCACTTTTAAAAAACTGTCTTTCTAGATCTATGCAGCACTTTATGGGTCATTAGAGGCATGGCTATGTCCTTAAAAGTCCTGCCCAAAACGGAAAAAAATTTTTACTCAACTCTTGTTGAAAAGGGGTTTACCCCTTTTGGTACATGAAAGTTGGGAAAGGTTTGACGAAAATCACTTCCGTAAAGGCGGTTCTTTTTAGTCTTGGGAAAGGCTCGCGATCCGTTTCCGCATGCTCAAGTGCTTGGCAAAGTTTGAGTGTTAAACGATGGGGGTATCATGATTCCATTAAAGGGAGATGTATGTTTGTTGGCGGAGCTTTGAAAATTACAGAAAGCCTGCATGAAACATTATAGCTTGGACCCGCGCTTACTTTTTTCGCCCCCGGGGAGCTGGGATGCTTTCTTTAAAATTTCTGGGTACAAATTGATTTTTGTCAGATTTACAATGATTCAGATGATTTAAACGGATTGCGTGGGGGAATTTGTATGGGTGCATCATTTTGTAAAGCAAAAAAAACAAATTTGGAGGTATGACCCAGTAAAAGGGTTAACTATCTCTGTATTTAGATGCAAACAAACTGTTGGATGGGGAAAGGCGCAAAACGCTTCCATTGCAACTTTAAAAAAGTACACAGGGGGGATCCCAATAATATCAAAAAGGGATTAAAGTGGTTTAGCAGTTTTGGGGCCCGTCAACAGGTGGTTTTATTTTAGGGAAATTGATTAGAAATTCTCAGGAACTCCCTGACTGCATAAAGTATCCATTAGCAGCAGAAAATCTAAAAATGGATCCCAGAGAGCCCCCTAAAATTGTGCCCAATCTTCGAGGCAAAAAAATTAGTCTGTCATTACAGACTTTCAATTTTATTTAAGACTGTTTGAAGTTGACGAGTTATGCATAAATTTCTTTTTATCAAAAAAGTTCAGAAACCATACATCATGAAAACTGTCTCGAACCCAAAACCCAGATGCTCAGAAAAGACTTTTCAAACCGATGAACAAAAGCTGTTTTGGGAAAGATATGGGAATCCGCACAAACGTAAAGTGTCGATTTGGTTTTCCGAGAGAACGAAGAAATTTAAATAACTTCAAAACCTAATTATCAGGACTTCAGAAAATTTATGACAGTTTTTGGGATAAAGATGAAAAAAAAAAAAAGGCAAAATTTGACAAACCTGTATTTATTGGGTTATGTTTTTTGAATTTTCAAAGCTTTTGATGTTAGAGTTTTTTATGATACTTTTGCCCTTTTTTATCCTGAGTCCGAGTCTTTACACGATAAGACGTTTTGTTATAGATATTCCTACGGAAATTTTAAAAAAGACAGGAAATAAAAGTGCTAAGGCATGCGGGATGGGATGCACGCCCGATTATCTAAAGATTCCCCTTTTGATTCAATTTAAAAACAAGAAGGTTTTAGGAAAAGATGAAGGATGAATTATCGGAAAGGTGATAAAGGAGTATGTGGGGAAAGGAAAAAAGTACGTATTTCGACCCGGAAAATTAAAAGAAAGAAAAAGGAATATCCGCAGCGTTGTGCAGTAAAAACATATCACTTGACAATACAAAGAGGCATTTTTTTTTGGCAAAAGACTTTTCATCAGACAAACGAAAAAACTGCGATCTAATTCATGGTCAACACAATTTTTGTAAAAAAGAAGTAAATTGTTTGAAAAAAAAAAACGGGTGTTTGTTAACCCGGAGTTTTCATATGAAACGGGCACTGGGGACCCCCATAAACAGGGGGTTTTAATTTTTCTCAACTTTTTTTAAGATCAATCTAGCTTCACCAATTCATTTAAATCTTTTCTCTGTTTGCTTGCGAGTTCGAATTTTTTTTATTATTTCAAGAATTTTTTTTCCCCTTTTTTGGGGGTTTGGTTGTAGGTGTCTGGTGATTTAGCATGCTTTGATTAATCTCAAAAATGTTTCCTTAATAGCATTACACGCCTGAAAATGATTCCCGTTCATTTTCAAAGGTTCTTCTTTCCCATTCTTGTTTCGTTCTGCGTTTCCCTTTTTGGGCCTTCCATTTTAAACCAAAATATGTTTACAAAAATTTAAATTTAAAAAGCGGAATGTTTGGCGGAATTTCTGCAGTTTTTTCAAAAAAGTCTTTGGGGCTGGTTGTTTTGTTGTGCGTTTCTCGAAAATAATACACGGGCGGTTTCTTTTTAAAATTCTTTTTTATTTCATAGGGTCAACACTCCAAATGGTTGTTCCCCTGATGCGAGTGCCCCCTTCTGTTTCCCCCCCGTAAAAAAGGTACCTTATTTTAAAACCAAAACGGAAATAGTTTTGGTGTATGGAGTCTTCAGCAACATTTTTGTTTTTTTTTGTTTGCTTGTACGGTTTTAATTTTTTAAAATTTTTCATTATTCATTGGCGCAAAATGGGGGCGTTTTTAAACCCCCTTCGTGTTGCGAGAATTGCAATAGTCTCTGTGTATGGTGGGGAAAAAAGTTTTTCGGAAAACTGTTTGTTAAATTTTCAAAACCCCTAAAGGGGTATTTTTGAACTGGAATGCCTTTTTTTATAATAACTCGTGTTTAAACTTTGATTCATTTCCCCCTTTAATTTTCTTTTCCACTCAACTTGAATAGGGGAAAGTTAAGGGGCCCCGTTGGTATATCGTTGTTAGCCAGCAACAGCGAGGAAATTTTTTTGTGAAAGGCCCTTTTTTTGTATCTTGAACATTTTAAACGTGAGTCTTTAAAACTTTTTCGTCTAAATCTATCAGAGGGTAAATTAAAAGATCTTTTGATGGGGGGTTTTTTGGGGTTTTTATTGACAAAGTGGGGTTTTTTGTATTCGTCGGGGCAGGTAAATAAATTTGCCAAATCTTGTTTAGAAAACCATTTTTTGCTGTTTTTTCACTGACCCCAGTGCTTGGTTAGTTTTTTGTTTGCTGTGATCCCCTTCCCAAATATCTTTGGGCGTTATAGTTTTGTTATTTTTTTTAGCCAATTTTGTGCAACAAAATCCGACGGTCTACCAACGACAATAAACCCGATTTCTTGCATTTTTTTGTTTTTCTGTGGTTGAAAAAAGTCATAAATTTTGGGGGGGGAAATGTCTCGATTGGTTTGCCTTTTACTGAAAATTTTGTTTTATTGTTTGGATCAACTTTTTTAAAATGTGTAAGCGCTGCCCTGTCTTTTCGTGTGTCTTTAAAAAAAAAATCAAAATGCTCAACCCTCTCCCTTTTATGGGGTCTTGTGCGTGCTAGTTGCTCCTAGCTTTGTTTTTTCTTTTTCTCTCGCCGTCATTCCCCAGTTTTACAAAATGCAAAATTATTCGTAAAAAGAAAGCGCTTTCCCCAGCGCCCCCTATCATTTTGCGAGTGAAGCCTTTTTTTTTAAAATGTATTTTTTTCTTACTATTTATATTGTTGGAAATTATTCCTTGCTTAACAGAAAATTTTCGTGGAAAACAAAGCTGCAAATGATAGCAATCGTTTGTGAATCCTAAAAAGCAGTTTGCCAAGATCTGCGGTTTAATTTTTAAACAAGCTTTTACAAGCTTGAGATCCTACACTTGGCCCTCCAAAACAGCAAAAAGGTATAAAAAGGTTGGTAACGTTTTTTCGGTGCTCTTTTTATAAAAAAAAAATTTTTTAAATTTTTAAAAAAACATGAAAATGATATCTCTGCAGTACAGGGGGCCTAAACCCCCTGAACTTATAAATGACCATTTGATGGCCAAGCTGTTTTTGCCCCAAAAGGAGGGTTGTTTTTTTGGGCAGCGTGTGGAAAAACAAAACAGTTCCTCGGAATGAATTCAGCTTTGAAAGATTAAAACAGATGTGCCAAAGACATTTTAAGTTCATAACAGGTTGAGCGCAGCTGGGGTCTAGAATGGTGGAAAAGCTTTGGGGGCAAAGGGTTCTTGTTTGTACACAAAAACTAGTCGTGATTTGCCCCATTGATTTGAACAAGACTTATTTGTTTTAAACGCAAGACCCGTTTTAACAAAGTCATTAGAGTCTCTAGGGGGTGATTATATACAGATTTGGAACATTGTTATCGCCAGCGATCATGGGATTATAATTTAATATATAGTTTTTTTTCCCCTTTCCCAAAATGACGAGTGGAAAATCAGCAGAATCGAAAACCTAAATTTGGTGGAGAAAGAAACCCCAATCCAAAAAATCAGCGAAACACTAAACCAGGTGGGGCCCCCCTTAAAAAACCCGGGGGCGTGTTGAAGCAGGAAAAAAATTAGAGAGTGAACAGAAAAAAAAAATTAAATGTTACAAAATATGACTCATCATAAAAAACAAAACGCCCCCAACCCCGAACAAGTTGACAATGCCAGTTAAAAATCCAGTGTACAAGGACCCAAGTCTTCGGGAATATTGAATTTAAAAATGTTCCCATTTTTGGGCCCCCTTTGCTGTGGGGGGGCGGTTATTACGTTATAAAAAAAAAACCCGATGGAACAAAACAAAAGCAACAAAAAAAATTGACCATTAAAATCAGAAAGAGACAATGCACCCCAAAAAACCGCAATAAAAAAGATCTTTTGGCCATTTCAAATGGAAAATTTTTTAAGAATTAATTTTTAAAATTTTTTTTAAAAAATAGATCATGGCGTTTTAAAATGATGGTGTCAATAAAAAAAAGAATGGAGTCTAAAAAAAGACATTTCCATAGACAGAATTTTAATCATGCGGTTTCTTCGGGTTAAAAACTTCATTAAATTAGCAGAGAACGCTGACAAGCATCTAACGATGCGGTTTTTTGAGGCGTGTGTGTTATATTAGGCTTTACTATTTAAAGATAAAAACATAGATTTTTTTTTTTTTTGTAAATTTAAGATAATTTAAAAAAAGCTTGGTTGTACTAGGGTGACTTAGTTATGTCTTAGGTTAACTTGGTAAGAACTTGCAAGAATTATTTAAAAACTTTTGAATGACTTTGGGTGACTTTAGGGGAATTGAGGATGACTTAAGGAGGGCTTAAAATAACTTGAGAATAATTTAGGGGCATTGGGTTTAAAAACTTGTGGTGACTTGAGTGGTGTTTTGTGTGGGGTGGGGGGGGTGGGGTGGGGGTGTGATGCGTGGGGGGTTTGGGGGGCGTGCGTGCGTGGGGTGGGGCAAAAAAACACGCACACACAAACAAACAAACAACAAACACACAATGACAGGCAGGCTTGTAGGAAATGAAGGGGGCTTTTTTTTTGTCCCCACTTGAACGTCGTAAATTCAAAACAGCCCCGTTGAAGATTATTTTAAAACAGCACCAAGTGATTTATCAAAAGCTTGATTTAATAAAAAGCGTTTAATAAAGTCACTCTGTGGCCCCCTAAAAAGGAGCCTGGGCAGGTGAAAAGTTGAAGCAGGTAGCTGGGTGTTGAAGCAAAACGGGGGGAAGGTAAAACAGGTGTTTAAGAAGGAAAAAATAACACAAAACATCATTTTTTTATACAAAGTATTGTGGGGAGTGAGAATGCTGATCGTTTCTTATTTAGAGTCTGTCATACACAGAGGGCCGTGCGCTTTTTAGGGCAATGGCGAGTCCCTGATTGACCAGTATTGCTTGGGGCTTTCTAGGGGTCAATGCTGGCAAAAAACCGGCCGCGGTAGTAAAACTAGCTGTGGAAGTGGCTCAATTTCTCTGCCATGCAGGTTCTAAAAAATCATGGTTCATGCCAAATGCTTTAAAATTGGGGGGTTTGGGTTGTATGTATTTCAGAAGAGTTTTCGTTTGTTGTATAATCATTGAAAGAAAAAAGGAGTTTGTGAAAATTTTTGGGTAAGAATAAAAACAAAATGACACTTCAATTGTCTTCTTGCACGGTTAGACAACCAGCAAATCTTCTTTGATAAGACTCCCAGTTTTTTTTTTTTGACTTTTCAAAAATTTTCTTTGCTTTCTGAAGCCCTGCCTAAAAAAAGAGCCTGAGAAAGAGATTTTTTTCGTCATCTTTCACAGAGTAAAAAGACTCTGTAAAATGGAGTATTTTTAAACAGTTTCAAAAGGTTTGGTTTCATCAAAAAGGTTGGAAGGTAGTCACAAAGCTGTGTTTTCAATTATTTGTCAAGTCTTCAATGTAGTTCCCTTTTTTGTTTTTCGGAAAAACAAAAAAGAAATGCTTCCTTTTTCTTTTGGGGAGGGAAAAAAGGTCGCCCCTCAAATTTTTTTGACAAAAAATTGCCTGGCCCCATGATAAAAATGTATTTTTCCACAAGATCGGTCTGTTTTCGAAAGTTTTCCTTTCGAAAAATAACAAATTTCAGCCCTTTTTTGAGTAATATTCGTGTACTTCCAGCACTGGGAGAAGGCATTGAAACATCACTTCCCCGACTCGCCATGTTTTTAACACCAAAGTTCTAAAGTAGCCACACCGCGCAGTCTTTCCCAAGTCGTCAGAGTAAAAAGGGGGAAGTTGCCACAAACAACGCGTCACGTGATTTAAGTCAGACTTTATTTGATAAGGGCTCCAAGATCTAGACGCAGCGGCTCGCCTTTTCAGCGGTATTGCCCCCTTTCTAAGTCATGAAGCCCCAAAGCAAAATTAAGTGATCAGGGGGTCAACCTAATGGGGGTCTTTGCAGTATTCGATAGTGCGGATTTCCTTAGGGGGTTAACAATTAGCAAAATTTAAAAGGCTTCCGCCCCCGGGCCCTTGGTATGGGGGCGCGTTTTTAATGTAGTTTTCCCTACTTTTCTCTTGGGATGCTTTTTAGCTGGCTACTTTCCTCTACGCTCTTCTGAAAAATTTAGTAAAATTTGTATTTAAAACGGATAAACCCCGACAGTATGTTTGTTTGTAGAAATCGTTTTTTTTGTTTATTGAAGCTTACTTGTCAGAGAACAGTATATGTGATTTTTAGGTCACTTTCGCCGAAAAATGGGTGAGGGGGAAAGTGGCGTAGAGTCGGATATTACTGTTCTCTGAGAGAAGGAGAGAGGGGGAGAGGAGGGGAGAGAGAGAGAGGGGAAAAGTGTGTTGTGTTTTAACTAAGGTGGTGCACCTGAGCGGGTTGTGTGTGTGAGATTGACATGGAAGCCCGTGTGTTTGTTTGGGGTGTGTTGGTGTGTGTGTGTGTGTGTGTGTGTGTGTGGTGTGTCTATGTTTGGTGCTGTGTATGTCTGTGTTACGAGCGCGCGGGCGCGTATGTTAGTGTAGATTTTACGTGTGTACAATGACTTTTGACATCAACAGAATAGCAGTATGAGAAATCAAAAAAAAGGTATGTTGCCTGTCACACACACAACACACACACAACAACACGGCGCCGCGCGCCGGGGGCGCCACACCAATCAAGGAGAGAGAGGGGGAGTGGAGAGGAAGGAAAAAGGGAGGGGGGGGTTTTGGAGGAGAGGAAGGGGAGGGGAAAAGGAAAGGAAAGGGGGGGGGGAGCGAGGGGAGAAGGACAAAACACAAAAACCCCCCCTCTGCCCCCGCACCCGAGCTTCAAGATGACTCGAGTAGAAAAGCAAAAAAAAGACCCGAGTTAAGGTCGATGGAGGAGGCGAGCGTGGGAGTGAGGGAGGGGGGGAGGAGGGGGGAGGAGGGGGGGGAGGAGGAGGGGGGGGAGAGAAAGTGTGGTTTTGTTGGGGAAAAGGGGGGGGGGGCAGGGACGGGACGGATGGCGGGGGGGGGGGGGGGGGGGGGTGGGGAATTTGGGGGACGAAGAAACGCTGGCCCGTGTCACTCGGCGTGAAGGGTTAAGCCCCTCGGCCGTGAAGGGGGTTAAAAGCAAAAAACACGGTGTCGGCCTGATGGCTCCTCAGCTGGGCGCCCTCTCCAGCAAAACTCGGTCCAGTCGTTCGTGTTGGTCCACCTGGCTTGGTCTTCAGCACCCACCCACCACTGGGCTGTTGTTGTGAAACAAACACACCACCGTGCAGCACAGTGGCCCGTGAACCCTTTGGCTTTGTACACTGGTTGGTTTGCTTGTTTACGTTTTGGATTTTTTTTTCGGTGGTCTGTGATTGCTGCGAAAAGCTGCTCAAAGTGCTTCTACCAAATGCTCGCTCTCTCTCTCTTCTCTCTCTCTCTCCTCTCTCTCTCTCTCTCTCTCTCTCTCTCTCTCACACCACACACACACACACACACACACACACACACACACACACACACACAGAGGGAACTCAAAACTCGGAAAAAAAAACTTTTCCATCAATGACTGAGATTTTAGTGAGAGACAGACAGAGCACCGTATCCGTGGCAGCCCAAGCACTGGAAACCCACAAGCATCTATCACAGACCAGGTCGTCCGTAAAGACACTGCACTGCTTCTGACTCACATCGATGCTGTTCGTTGCTGCCTGCTCTGATAGAACACACGCCACCACCTCCGGACAACAATGATTGCTGAACAGCGGAGCAAGCGTGAGTGGGCATCCTCTTCCCACTTCCCATGGGCGCCATAACCGTCCATCCAACGGCAGGACTGCAACTGTTTATTCATTCGTTTCTCCGTTCATTCATCATCTTCATATCTTTGCTCACAGTTTCAACTGAACACTGCTGAAGTTCCAGCCAGCTCGCACACTCATTCTATCACTTGTCTGCTTATTACGTATCCTCCACCGCCCCCTAAATACCCCACCCGTCCCAGAATACACACACACACGAAAGCAAGACTCCAAGAAAGAAGCAGCCGGCGCGGTACAGTGGTTAGTGTCTAAGGTAGTGGGCTGGGGAAGGCTTGAGTTCGAATCCCACCATGGGCATTTATTTCTGGGATTTCTAAGCTACGGGTGGATCCTACTCGGAGGTGAGTTTGGTAATAGCTCAGATGTTGAAGGCTGAAATCACACAATTTGAGTTTAATCCTTTTCAAAGATGCGTCTTTTGACAACGCCGCTCACATTTTCTGATCAACACTACAGGTGTCTGTATATCACGGGCCTGGGGATATATCATGAAAGGAGCGTAAGAAAACCTCTGCTGTGCAGACTGATCAACACTACAGGTGTCTGTATATCACGGGCCTGGGGATATATCATGAAAGGAGCGTAAGAAAACCTCTGCTGTGCAGACTGATCAACACTACAGGTGTCTGTATATCACGGGCCTGGGGATATATCATGAAAGGAGCGTAAGAAAACCTCTGCTGTGCAGACTGATCAACATACAGGTGTCTGTATATCACGGGCCTGGGGATATATCATGAAAGGAGCGTAAGAAAACCTCTGCTGTGCAGACTGATCAACACTACAGGTGTCTGTATATCACGGGCCTGGGGATATATCATGAAAGGAGCGTAAGAAAACCTCTGCTGTGCAGACTGATCAACACTAC
>CM031614.1:41217371-41219871 GCA_018398815.1 Conus ventricosus
AGAGAGAGAGAGAGAGAGAGAGAGAGAGAGAGAGAGAGAGAGAGAGAGAGGACGCCATCACCAACTCTGGTTTCACAAGGTATCGTCTATGCTATCTCTCCCTCTCTCTCTCTCTCTGTCTTCCTCTCTCTTCTTCTCCCGCCCTCTCTCTCTCTCTCTCTCTCTCTCTCTCTCTCTCTCTCTCTCCTCTCTCTCTCTCCGGCTCAAGTATTACAAGACAACGTCTGTCACCTCTCTCTCTTTTTCTCTCTCTCCCTCTCTAGCTATCTAACTATCTATCATTATATACATATATATATATATATATATATATATATATATATATATATATATATATATATATATATCTCGTCTACGCCTCCCCCTCCCCCTCCCTCTCTCTCTCTCTCTCGCAATTACAAGCTAAGGGATCACAAGATCTCGTTTACTCCCCCCCCTCCCTCTCTCTCTTTCTTTCTTCTCCGTCTCCTTCTCTCCCCCCCCCCCCCTCCCCCCTTGAAAACTGTTCCCCTCCCTTCCTTTCCAAATAGAACACTTCTGTGGAGGTGGCCATGTGGAGTTCATCCAAAAACATTTATAGAATCTCCCTGCCGAGCTCCCTTTACACATGAGGAACCCTTCAGAGACACAGAGAGAGAGGCAGAGGAAGAGAGGGGGAAAGACAGAGTGAGAGAGAGAGATTGGTAGAGAGAGAGTGATAGAGAGAGAGAGTGAGAGAGAGAGTGAGAGAGAGAGATCGGCAGAGAGAGATCGGTAGAGAGAGAGATCGGTAGAGAGAGAGATCGGTAGAGAGAGAGAGAGAGAGAGAGAGAGAGAGAGAGAGAGAGAGAGAGAGAGAGAGAGAGAGAGAGAGAGAGAGAAAAGATCGGTAGAGAGAGATCGGTAGGGAGAGAGAGAGAGAGAGAGAGAGAGAGAGAGAGAGAGAGAGAGAGAGATCGGTAGAGAGACAGAGAGAGATCGGTAGAGAAAGAGACGGACAGAGAGATAGAAAGACAAAGAGACGGAGACAGACAGACAGACAAACAGAAAGGAAGAGACAGACAAACAGGCAGACACAGAGAGAGAAGGAGAGACACACCAACAGACAAATAGACGGAAAGAGACACAGACAGAAAGACACAGACAGAGAGAGAGAGAGACTGAGACAGACAGACAGACAAAGAAAGAGAAGTTTCGAAGTTACGACCGTCGTCAGCTCCTCAGCAAGTCACTTTTACCCAATGGAAAACATCTGTAACCTAATGGAATAAATACTACATCCAATGGCGGCAGCGTGCGATCCCACGGGCAATGGTAGTAGTATGATCACTCAAGGTTTATACGGAACGGTAAAAACCGTGTGTCCCGAGTTCTGTGTGTGTGTGTGTGTGTGTGTGTGTGTGTGTGTGTGTGTGTGTGTGTGTGTGTGTGTGTGTGTGTGTGAAGGGGGGAAGGGGGAGGGAGGAAGGGGATGGGGAGGATTCGTGTTGATGAGGCGATAACCGACAGACAACTCGGTGTGGGCAGACAGCAACACAATGGCCGTCCCTATTCACTATCTCTTTCTTGCCCAACTGTCAGACTCCAAGTCTCTTGCCCGCTCGGAGTGGGAGGTTCCGCAAAGTAGTTCAATCAAGTCATGGTCGTCTTAACCAAGGGTAACAAAACAAAGATCTCTCCCTCCCTCCCTGTGTGTGTGTGTGTGTGTGTGTGTGTGTGTGTGTGTGTGTGTGTGTGTGTGTGTGTGTGTGTGTGTGTGTGCGTGCGTGCGTGCTGCGTGCGTGCGTGCGTGCGTGCGTGCGTGCATGCATGTATGCGTGCGTGCGTGCGTGCGTGCGTGCGTGCGTGCGCGCGTGTGCGTGTGTGTGTGTGCGCGTGCGTTCTTCTTTTCATCCTTTGATCAGATGCTCACAAACTAGGGGGGAGGAAAGGAGGAGAGAAGACAAGGGTGGTGGGGGTGGGGGGGAGTACAAGCACGTGGAGAACAAATAAGGGAGTACAGTCAACCAAATCTCTACATGCATTCAGATTATTCCACAAAATAATATCCTAACACTTTTCTACAGGCATTCAGATTATTCCACAAAATAATATCCTAACACTTTTCTACAGGCATTCAGATTATTCCACAAAATAATATCCTAACACTTTTCTACAGGCATTCAGATTATTCCACAAAATAATATCCTAACACTTTTCTACAGGCATTCAGATTATTCCACAAAATAATATCCTAACACTTTTCTACATGCATTCAGATTATTCCACAAAATAATATCCTAACACTTCTTCTACATGCATTCAGATTATTCCACAAAATAATATCCTAACACTTTTCTACATGCATTCAGATTATTCCACAAAATAATATCCTAACACTTTTCTACAGGCATTCAGATTATTCCACAAAATAATATCCTAACACTTTTCTACGTGCATTCAGATTATTCCACAAAATAATATCCTAACACTTTTCTACAAGCATTCAGATTATTCCACAAAATAATATCCTAACACTTTT
>CM031614.1:41227371-41232371 GCA_018398815.1 Conus ventricosus
ATCGCTCACATAATTTCCCCATGATTCATGCTAACTGCAGAACAACCGACTCCCACACACACAGAGAGAATGCCCATATCAAGTGACAGTCAAAGCTACGAAAACCTTTTAGTTTCAAAAGGCATATTTCATAAATTTCTTCAAGAACGATGTAATCATAAACCAACAGTGTGATTTCATGTGACATTAGTAACTAGAGACTCCAGCACGTTTATTCCAGAAAGGATGAATTATACACAATAAATATAATTTTCTTATTATAACAATCAATAATTACACTGCTTTTCTCACTCATGTCAGACTATACTGGACATCAAATTCGTATTTAATTTCTTTGGAGCACACGAAACGGATATTGTAAAAACATGGAATTTGCTGATTGCTAGAAAGAAAATAATCACCATAATCATTTACTTCACGGTTGAGTTTTTGTTTTCGTTGTTTCTAGTTGTTGTTGTTGTTGTTGTTGTTGTTGTTGTTGTTGCTGTTGTTGTTGTTGTTGTTGTTCATCGTGTCATACCTCTCGCTTTTCTTTCTTTCGAATCGTCATCCAAAAGAGCCTTAAAAGTGGTCAGAATTACACCACCGATTCTTTGAAGTCGACAATCAAAAGTATTGAAAAATCAATCATTTCGGATTTTTCCCGTCCCTACCGGCTTAGAAATTTAAAAAATAACAAAATTTAAAAAAGAAAAAAGTTTTACCCAGCCCCCCATAAAAGGAACCAAAAGTCGTGGGGAAGATTGTAAAAAGGGATCACTGCCTTATTTCCTTTCCCCCCCCCACAATGTTCCTCCCTTAAAATTTCTCGTCCCCCCCCGCCCCCCTCTTCCCCCTAAAAAAAAAAAGAAAAACAAAATTAACAGAAAAAAACAACAAAAAAATAAACAAAGGGTCGTTTGGAAGTATTTTTTTAAAAGATCCCCCCCCAATCTTTCCGGGTACCCCCCCCCATTTTTTCTTTTTTTTTTGGTTTTTTTTTTTTTTTTTTTCCCCCCAAAAAAAAAAAAAACCCCCCCCCCCCCCCCCCCGGTGTGCGTCCTGTGGGGGGGGGGAGGGGGGGTGTTTTTATGGTTTTTTGGTTTTTTGTTGGTTTTTTTGGGGCCCTTTTTTTTTTGGGGTTTTTCCCATTGGTGTTGGTTTGATGGGGAAAAAGGGGGGAGGGGAAAAGGGTGGTTGTGTGGGTGTGTTGTTGGGTTTTGTTGTGGGGGGGGGGGGGGGTTGTTGGGGGGTGTGTGTTTGGTGGGTTGGGGGTGTTGGGGGTTGTGGGGGGGGGGGGGGGGGGTGGTGGGGTGGTGTGTGGGGGGGGGGGGGGGTGTGGGGGGGGGGGGGGTTGTGTTGGGGGGTTTTGTGGGTGGTGGGGGGTGGTGTGGTGGGGGGGGGGTTGTTTTTGGTGTGTTGTTTTTTGGTGGTTTTTGGGGTTTGGGGGGGGGGGGGGGGGGGGGGGGGGGGTGTTGTTGGTGGGGGGGGAGTGTGTGTGTGAGTGTGTTTTGGTGTGTGGGGTGGTGTGTGTGGTGGGGGGTGTTGGGGGGGGGGGGGGGGGGGGGGTGTTTGTTTTGGGGGGGGGGGGGGGGGGGGGGGGGGGGGGGGGGGGGGGGGGGGGGGGGGGGGGGGGGGTGGGGGGGGGGGGGGGGGGGGGGGGGGGGGGGG
The DNA here is from genome assembly GCA_018398815.1 of Conus ventricosus. Taxonomy (NCBI): domain Eukaryota; kingdom Metazoa; phylum Mollusca; class Gastropoda; order Neogastropoda; family Conidae; genus Conus; species Conus ventricosus. Next base: position 41,229,022 of record CM031614.1, read on the forward strand.
GGGGGGGGGGGGGGGGGGGGGGGGGGGGGGGGGGGGGGGGGGGGGGGGGGGGGGGGGGGGGGGGGGGGGGGGGGGGGGGGGGGGGGGGCTTTGTAGTGTGTGGGGGGGGAGTGTGTGTGTGGTGTGTGTGTGTGTGTCGTGTGGTGCGTGTTGTGTGTGTGTTGTGGTGTTGTGTTGTGTGTGTGTGTGTGTGTGTGTGCGGTGTGTTGTGCGCGTGTTTTGGGTTTTGGGTTTTGGGGGGGGGGGGGGGGGGGGGTTTGTTGTGTGTGGGGGGGGGGGGGGGGGGGGCGTATGTATTGTGTGGGGGGGATGTTGTGGAGTGTGGTGTGCTGGTGTGTGTTGTGTGTTGTGTGGTGTGTTGTGGTGTGTGTGGGGTATGTGCCCGGGGTTTGTGTGTTTGTGTGGTGTGTGTGTGTGCGTGTGCGCGCCGCGCGCTTTTTGGGTGGGGTGTGTGTTGGTGGTTGGGTTTGTGTGTGTGTGCTGCTTGCTGGCGTCCCTTTGGGGAGCTTGTGTCTGTGTGTGTGTGTGCGTGTGTGTGTGTGTGTTGTGTGTGTGTGTGTTGTGGTGTGTGGTTGTTGTTGTGAGTGTGGTGGGTTGTGTTGCGTGCGCGCGCGCGCCGCACGCCGGGGGGCGTGTGCGGAGCGGTTACAGTATGAAGGAGGTGAGGGGGCGGAGCACCCTGGGGGGCAAGATAAAGTGTGACGGGGTTGGTTTGTGCCTTCCGCGACCTGATAATCACAAACCGGGTTTTTGGGGGGGGTGGGGTGCTGGCGAATTGCTGGGAAATGGGTTAGGGGTGGGGGGGGGGGGCTGAAGGTCGGGAAGACAGGGTGAGGGGCTGGGGAGGGGGGGGGGGGGGATGTGGGGGGGGGGGGGGGGGGGGGGGAAGGAGGGTGCTAAGCCGACGATGCGAGATTAAAAAAAGGAGAAAAAGGGAGAGAAAAGAGAGAAAGGGGGGGAGGGGCGGGGGAGGGGGGGGGGGTGATAACTTTGGGGGACTTCCGGGGATGTGTGGGTTGTCGTCTATTTGGGTTTCCTTTTTCCCGTTTTCCCCTCCAATCGCTTTGTACACCTCCCCCACGCAAGCTGGACAAGCACGCGCCCTGAACACACACACAACCCCACGCACGCACGCACCAAGCACGCACGCACGCACGCCGCACGCACGCAAAGCACGCACACCAACACACACACACACACACACACACACACCCCCACACACACCCCCCACCACACCGACAATAACAATATAGAGAATCTGAAACGAAAACACTAACTAAATAATAATAAGAAAGAAGGGGGGGGAGGGGATGAAGGATAAGGAAAACCAGGAGGAGAGGCAAAAGAGTGTAGGGGAAAGGGGAAAAAAAAGAAGCAGCAGACAGCAAAAAAGAAGATTAATGATGAAGATGATATAATGAAGATGAAGCGATGATCGATGAGATGCTGATGCATGCTGGCGAGGATGATGACGAGAAGGTGATGATTGAGATGTGATGAATGATGTGAGATGAGAGCAAAAAAAGTGACGTATGATGAAAGACGAACGAGACGATAAGGGGCATGATGACGAGACGAGGATATATGTGACGACGACGACGACACGCGACGATGATGATATGTGATGAGATGAAATTGGAAAAGAAAAGAAAAAGAAAAAAGAATGAATAAAAAAACAAAGAAGGGAAAGGAAAATGAGAGATGACGAAGAACAATGAAGAAAAAACGAGAAGAACAAGAACAAGATAATGAGGGGGAGGAGGAGAAGGGGACAAGGAGGGGAAAAAGGAAGGAGGACCAACAAAATAACAAAAACAACAGCGACCCAAAAACACGATAACAATAACAAAACTCAAACGGGTCCACCCAGTCGAAAACCTTCCCCCCCCTTTCTCTAACCTATCCTTGACAAAAAAGGGCAAAAATTCTGTGGGCCCACTGTTCCCAAAGAACCTCTCCTACCACAACCTCCACACCATCACTCAGGGGCTTCAACATGACCGACTTTTCCGTTCCCACAGCCTGCGTGAAGGGGATTCCCACGCGCCCTGCAGAATCCCCCCTCTCTCCTCTCCCTCCCTTCTGTCAGTTTCTTTCTGCTGTCCCGCTGTCTCTCCTCCTCTCTCTCTTTTACCCCCCCCCCCCCCCCCCCCTTCCCCCCCCTTCTCTCTCCCTCCTCTCCCTCTCTCTCTCCCTTCTTTCGCCCCCCCCCCCTCTCTTCCCCCCCCCCCCCCCCCCCCCCCCCCCCCCCCCCCCCCCCCCCCCCCCCCCCCTGAGAGGATCATTGGCAAAGAGGACTGAGGAGGAGGGAAAAAGGAGGTAAGCGGGGGTGGGGGAGTCCGTGCCCTCTCAATTAATAAATGGCATTCCCCCCACCTCCCGTCGCCATTCCCCCCTCCCCGAACCCCCCCCCCCCCCCCCCCCCCCCCCCCCCCCCCCCCCCCCCCACACCTTTTTAAATTTTTTTCCCGGGGGGGCCCCCCCCCCCCCCCCCCCCCCCCCCTCGGGGCCCCCCACACCCCACACAAAATCACCTTCAAAGGCAACTCGTTGTTTGACGATCTTTTTCACAGGGCCCACAGTCGAATCCGTTAAGACAAAATGTGACACACACCACACACAACAAAACACACACACAAAACCCCCCCCCGCCGCGCGCGCGCGCAACACCCCACACACAACACCAAAATATATAAATTATATATAATAATAATATATAAATAATATATATAAATATATACACACATAATTATAGGGTCCGCACCCCCCCTCAGCTCCCCAAACACCCTGCCTCACCCATCTCCCCTTTTTACCTATAAACACAAATAAGAAAAGAGGGGAGAGAGGAGAGAGAGAGGGGGGGGGGGGCGGAGGGAGGGAGAGAGAGGCAGGAAAGCGAGAGAGCGAGGGAAGGAGGGAGAAAGAGAGATAGGCAGAGAGGGGGAGAGAGAAAGAGACAGATATATAATAGACAAAGAGAGAGAAACACACACACACACACACACACACACACACCACACACACACACACACACACACACACACACGCACGCACGCACGCACGCACGCACATACACACACACACGCGCGCGAGCGCACGCGCGGACAAAGAGATTTAGACAGACACAGAAAGAGAGGGGGGAGAGAGACAGAGACAGAGACAGAAAGCGAGAGAGCGAGGGAAGGAGGGAGAAAGAGAGAGAGGGAGAAAGGGGGGAGGGAGAAAGAGACAGACAGATTTAGACTAAGAGAGAGACACACACACAGAGACGGACAGACAAAGAAATTAAGACACAGAGAGAGAGAGACGCGCGCACACACACACACACACACACCCACACACAACACACA
>CM031614.1:41237371-41244871 GCA_018398815.1 Conus ventricosus
CGACTAAACTTCTATTGGACAATCGGGTTTGGGCACACGTCGGGCCGCAACAAGGTAGTCGATCAGCTTGCAGTCACCGAAGCAGGATAACTCCCGACCTGCCATTCCACTTCCTGCAGGCCACGTAATGGGATGATGTCTGGATATGCTCAATTATTGCCAGTGACTCACCTACCATCACAACCCACCAGTTTTTCCCCTTATCTCGACGCCCCGCCCCCTTTCCCCTCTCCCCCAGCTTCATCCGTCCCCTCTGGCATTCTATAAACTTTCCCTCGCTTCAGCCCTCTCATCCCAGTTAGTAGCTACATGTCAATAATGCACTGACTTTCACCGTTTCGACCCTCCGTCTCCATACCCACCCACCCCCCTCTAACCTCCACACCATCCCCCATCCTTACACACACACACACACACACACACACACACACACACACACACCACACACACACTAACATAGGCTAGCCACCGTCTTGGACCAGAGTACCCATACACACACAAACACACACACACACCACACACACACACACCCACACACACCACACACACACACACACTCACACAACACACACCACACACACACACACACCCACACACGCGCAGCTCTACACACAACACACACACACACACACACACACACACACACACACACACACACCCTACCAAAAGCTCGCACCCTCTGCTGGTCAACCTCGGTGATGTCAAGTGAGGAAGACAGCCACAGCCCAAACACACTCACAGCTTGCTTACGCTCTCATTCAGATATCATGCAATCGTCACATCAAACCACTAGTAAAGGTCTATAGCTTTTACGACACCATGATCATAGAAACAACATCAATGCATATGGAATCAAACAAAAGACAACATTCCCTCTTTCCTGACTTTCAACAAAAATCATTACTAAAACATCATAACTACCGTAACCCGGGTATTAAAGATTTCTACTTTACCTGGCCAGGTGATCTTACTATTCACGAATCACAGTCTTTTCTTTTTTTCCCTTTTTTTTCTTTTCACTGTCACTTTCACAAGCACAAACAACGCTGGCCCCGGTCAGGATAGACTACTGCACCGGTCCGAGCTGGACTGCTGGCACTGGTCAGGTTAGACCGCGCTGGCGTTGGTCAGTTGGACTGCCCGATGAAAGGGGCGGGCTGGCCAAGTATGAGTTCGAACGCCCGTTAAGAAGAACTGTGACTATCAACAGCGATCTGTTCTCCTTTCTTTCTTTCTGCATTAACCTGGAGCACTCCTCTCCACTTCTTCTTAGTCTGCTCTATCAAATGGACATGTGCTTTTCTTATTTCTTTTTCTTTTCTTTCTTTCCTCTTCATTAGTTAGCACTCTCTCTCCTCTCAACATCTCTCCTTAGTCCTTCCCTGCAGACTATCCTCGGGGCTAATCTCCCAACGTGGGGGGCCGCGTGATCCTCTCCTCCCCTTCATCTCTCGGCTTCTCCGCTCGAGCAGACCTAGAGACCTCTTCCGCCTCTCTGTCTCTCTGTTCGTTCGCCTCCCTCTCTCTCACTCACACATTACTTTTATTCCCTACTTTACGTGTCAAGGGTTGAGCTACCATTGGTCAGTATATTTACCGCCTCGTACCCGAAGTTATCTCCCTCTAATTCTCGTAGTTTTATTCCAATCATGACCAGTCACGGCCTACACACGCCTTACTCTCTGTGGTGGTCTATTGGTCATTTAATTGATTAGCTTGAATTTCACCCCCACCACACACTACCTTCACCTCTCTTCATTCCGGCCACGTCGTAAATTGGGCTAGATCAACTGGTCCAGGCGTCGAGACTCGTCTGACCAGACAAGAGGCGTCCGGTCACTACTTAGTCCTGTCTGCTGGACAGACCGTCTCCGTAGAGGATTAAGATTAGTCACCTCCGCATGTGCCAAATTGCTGGATGAGTCCTGATCCGTGCGTGAGACTCGTTTGGAGACCAGACATCGAGGCGTCGGTCACTACTTAGTCCGTCTGGCTGGCCGCTCAGAATATTTGAGTTTGGCTATGTCCACACAACCTGGACCACGACTTGGTTGTTTTATTTTGTTGTCCGTGACATTTTCCCCCCTTGCAAAAGACTATGCACCGCATTGTCTCAAACAAAGGTACAAAAAAAGACAACAACCCGAATTTGCTGATACACAGCTAAACACTGCAAAGATTGAAAAATACTACAACCAACGGTTTATAAATTATAAAAGAAATCATTAGTCCAATGATTATCATTGACGTCCGCACTTGCGTTAGTTCACAACTCTTATTATAACCACCTCTGTGCGCACCTATGCAATTCCCCTACCTGCGATTTGCACATCTCTCCTCTTCTCAATACTTATGAAAAGCACAAAATAATATGATCACGACCAATGACACTCACTGAGGAATCTCCATCCCCACTTATGCAAATAATGCATTACTAACACACAACGAACTGTTATGCTCCAACATCACTACATTTACAAGGAACAAATCTCACACAAAAGTAAGAATCATAGCCAACTGGGAATGAAACCCATATCCAATCAACATAACTGTAATCACACATATATCAACAAAGCACACCCGATATAACTGACATACTCTGAGTTCACTTCCTAACTACACGCTTAAATAGCCAGCTCCGACATTCTGTCCGACCTGGGATGTACTGCAACTCGATACCTGTAGGGGCTGCATGCCATTGCCCAACGCAGCACTCGCCCGTTTTTCAGCTGCGCCTCTGCAGGAATTGAGTGGTTGATGATCTTCTCGATCACGACTCTTTCCCATACAAGTATTGTGGGACTTCTGCACGCCACACCGACAGCTAAACAAACACCTTCTCTACTCTGGTGCGTACCCTTTCTTCACACATTTGTTCAACTTCCTCTAGCATCCTCACAGGAAACTCGAACCTCTTCAATGCTCCTGCAACAATACTGGCACCTATCCCACCACCTGATGCATCTGATCTGTCCCCGCAACAAAAATGGTTGGACATATCTGGTAGCTTCAAGATGAACGAACCTCGTCTTTCCAACACCTCTGCAGTGCTTGCTCTGCAGCGTCTTGAACACTCGATCCACTGCCGGTTTCCCTGCCCTTGACCAAATCACGAGAAGACTCGTGATTGCTGCGAAATTTGAACAAACTCCTAAGAAAACAATAAAAACCTAGCAGACCCGTCCTGACTTCCTGTTATTGGGTCGTTGGGTCTCTCTGAATTCATCGATCTTCTCCACCTTTCCCTTCTGCTGCTTATTGGTGCGCCTCCAGACAACCAAAACCTAGGAACTCCTACTGTCTAGCCCTTCAATCACAGTGGACACATTCCCGTATGACTCTTCTAAAACTTAGGCACAAAATCTCCCCTTCTTCGGCTGGGTCTCTTTCACCATCATCAATGTTGCTGCTGCACCTATGTGCTGAGTCTCACGCTGAAATATTTGCGGAGAAAATTCGCATGGAAAAGTTTTATTTCCCCATTCGCATCAATTCGGTCATCCCGACCGCTTTTTCATGATGGTGAATGGTCCTTTCATGCATCAGCACTTTTTGTCACCCGTGGGAAGCAGTACCAGACTTGATCTCCCACCTTGAGGGTTGCTTCCACACCTTCCTGTCATAGTGTTCTTCTGAACGACCCTAGCCTCCTGCAAACTTTCTTTGCAACCTTACATGTCTCATACCCGTGCCCACCTTTGGAACAGGGCGAGATTGGGCCAATCAGATCAACAGCCACTCTCCTGAATGGTGTGTCAATTAAAGGGGGATGTTTAAGAGGCGCCTTCCTCTTCACCCCTCTTGTGGCTGACCTTTGACACACGTCACATGACATGCAGAAACGCTTGATGTCTGCCATGCCCCTGGCCAATGAAAGTCATCAAAGATTCGGTCAGCTGTTTTGCTGGTGCCGAGATGACCCGCCATGAGCGACTCGTGACCCAATGACATGACAGTGTCACGATAACCTGCTGGTACCTCTAACTGAGTGGTCACCCTTACCTGTCTTCCCTTGGTGAACACTCGGTACAACAGCCCGCCTTTCACAAGAAATTCTGTCTCACCTCCTCTAACCACCTGTTTCTCTCCACCTCTTGCCAACTCCCAAGACTTCACGAGCGAAGGGTCTTGTTCCTGCGCTGCCCTAAACTCATCAGGCGACACATCTATGCCTGACTTCCTTCCCGGGAACGACTAACGGTTTATCAACCTTTTCCTCCTTCTTGCTCCGTGTTTGAACTGCTGCCCCTGTAGCAGTCAACAACTCAGGATCCCCTGGATCCCTTGCACCTGGAATATTTCCGATGATCAAATCATGAAGGGGTTTCTCCATCACCAACGCAGACAACTCGCCTGAGAAGTAAGGGTACGTACTTCTATCTTAGCAACTGGAAACTCCTCACAGTGCCATCGATTAGAGTACAGGTCTGGATTTCCCCTGTCAAATCCCCTTTCTCGACCAGCGTTGTTCTAACTCACCCACATGAACAACCAGTGTCTCGTAACACTTTCACCCTCTGCTGGCCAATCCACCCTTCTTCCACTGGTAACGAACCATTCAGCCTAGTGCCCTCCATCCCTGACACTGACTGCTGTCCAGTGCTAGCCATAGGCTGCACTCCACCCTCTTCAGACTGAATCCCTTTTGGTTCCACTGCAGGTCGTTTCCCCTGGCGACCCTTATCGACTTCTTGCAAGGCTGCTGCCTTCTGGAACCTCATGCGACAATCTCTCGCCACATGTCCCTTCTTGTGACAAATGAAACACCTAATGTCCCTTTGCCCTTCCTTCTGCCCCACCACTGGGTTTGCAGACTTTGCAGAAACTCCCCTGGTCTCCTTGCACTCTTCTCACCTGTGCCTGGCACCTGTTTCTCCTGCACCTTAGTGCCCAAACGTGCCTCTCTAAAACACCTCTGCGAACTTCAACAACTCCCCTGCTGTCTCTGGCTGTCTCTCTTTCAAATGTATGGTTAACTCAGGGCCGCAACCTGACAAAATCTGTTCCTTCATAACCAGCTCTTTCAATTCAGCGAACTCCTTCTTTGTACCACTCAACTCTAGCCATTTATCAAAATAGTGATCTAAACGTGCACCAAACTGAGTGTACGTTTCACCTGCTTGTAATCTAGCTGAACGAAATTTCTTTCTGAATCCTTCCTCTGTGAGGTCAAATCCCTTCATCAACGATTCCTTCACAGCACCAAAATCAGATTGTTGGTCTGCTGGTAACGCAGTGAAAATCTGTAATGCCTTACCCGTCAATAGCGCTGACAAAATGACTGCCCACTCTTCTGAAGGCCAACCCTGACTGGTCGCAAACGTTTCGAAACGACTGATGTATGCATCAATCGAATCGGTTCCTTCAGAGAACTTTGGCAACTTTGGTCGGGGGGCGTAACTGCGCACAGAGTCACTGGAAACTGAACTACCATCCTCGGTGGTCTCCCTTTGTATCTCACTTTCTCTAACTCTAATTGAACCTTTACTCTTTCCGTTTCCTGCTTCATTCTTTCTGTTTCCTGCGCTTCCCTTAATCTTTCTGTTTTTCCCGCGTCTCCCTTAATCTTTCTGTTTCCTGCGCTTTCCCCTTTTTCTTTCTGTTTCCTGCGTTTCCTGATTAGCCTGAATCCTTAACCTTTCTTTTCTTCTTTTTTCTACCGCGACACGTCGTTTTCCGCTCGCTCATCCCTTTCCATCTTTTGCTGGTTTTCAACGAATGCTCGCAACTCTTCTCCCGAGTAGCCTAAATCACGAGCGACGCTCACAAGTTGTTCAATAGGGGTGTTCTTTTCTTCCGCCCTTATATTCTTCTCTTTTTTTTGAACAAGATTTTATTACTATGACAGCCAAACTGGTGGTTACCGACACGAGTGACGTAACAGCACAATCCTATGAATGATAATATTAGCTTGGGACAACGTAATTAGTTTTATAAGACGCCCAGCGCCTGACCCAACTATGAGAGCGAATTATAGGCAATCTGTGCGAAATAAGTACTCTGGGGCTGAAATGCCAAGCCTAGTATTAACTATCTTGGAAGCAATGCCAAGCCTAGTATTTAACTATCTTGGGAACATACAGTAAGACAACACCTTGTCTTAGGATTACAACACTTGAATCCCACCCAGCTTCCTCTCTGAGAAGTTGAACAATTATAATAAATGGGCCAGAATATCCTGGCAGGCTCGCCAATAAATTGTCAACCTCGGGTGATGTCAGTGGAGGAAGGACTAGCGCACAGCCCAAACACACTCACAGCTTGCTTACGATCTCATTCATATATCATGCATTCGTCACATCAAACCACTAGTAAAGTCTATAGCTTACTACACATGATCATAGAACGAAACATCAATGCATATGGAATCAAACAAAATAAAACATTCTCTCTTTCCTGAACTTCACAAAATCATTTATCTAAAACATCATTAACTAACCCGGGTATAAATAGATTTCTACTTTACCTGGCCCGGTGATCTTAACTATTCACGAATCACTGTCTTTTCTTTTCCCTTTTTTTTTTCTTTTCACTGTCACTTTCACAAGCACAACACAACGGCTGGCACCGGTCAGGTTAGACTACTGGCACTGGTCGAGCTGGACTGCTGGCACTGGTCAGGTTAGACCGCTGGCGTGGTCAGGTTGGACTGCCGATGAAAGTGGCGCTGGCCAAGTATGAGGTCGAACCCCGGTTAAGATGGAACAGTGACTATCAACATCGATCTGTTCTCCTTTCTTTCTTCCTGCATTAACGCATTGCACTCTCTCTCTCTCTCTTCTAGTCTGCTCTATCAAATGGACATGGTTGCTTTTCTTTTCTTTTTCTTTTCTTTCTTTTCCTCTTCATTAGTTAGCAACTCTCTCTCTCTCCACATCTCTCCTTAGTCCTTCCTCTGCAGACTATCTCGTGCTAATCTCCCAACTTGGTCCTCTTCTCTCCTCCCCTCATCTCTCTGCTTCTCTCTCGAGCAGACCTAGAACCTCTTCCTCTCTCTGTCTCTCTGTTCGTTCTCCTCCCTCTCTCTCACTCACACATTACTTTATTCCCTACTTACGTGTCCAAGGGGGAGTACCATTGGTCAGTATTTTTACCGCCTCGTACCCGAAAGTTATCTCCTCTAATTCCATTGGATATTCAAATCATGACAGTCACGCCTACACGCCTTACTCTCTGTGGTGGTCAATTGGTCATTTAATTGATTAGCTTGATTTCACCCCCACCACACACTACCTTCCCCTTCTTCATTCCGGCGACGTCGTAAATTGGCTAGATCAGTCTGGTCCAGGCGTCGAGACTCGTCTGACCAGACATCGAGGCGTCGGTCAGCTACTTAGTCTGTCTGGCTGGACAGACCGTCTCCGTAGAGGATTAGGATTAGTCTCCTCGCTGTGCCAAATTGGCTGGATGAGTCTGATCCGGGCGTCGAGACTCGTTTGACCAGACATCGAGGCGTCGGTCAGCTACTTAGTCCGTCTGGCTGGCGCTCAGAATATTTGA
>CM031614.1:41247371-41254871 GCA_018398815.1 Conus ventricosus
TGATTACAGTGGCGTTGGTAGTGGTGTGGTGATGATGATGATGATGATGATTATGATGACGACGTGAAAATGCCGAGCTACTATATCCAGTTACAAATATGTAGAAAATCCGTATAGCCCTAATAAAATTGGGACGAAATAAAACTGAAGCAAAAACATGGTAAATGCGGCTTCAGGTCAGAACGTACAGGTATGAATATCATTAGATCAACCATGTCAGACCTTCGACTCTCATGCAACTCTCGAATATCACTGATCCAACACAATCGCACAGAGAAACGGTCTGATCGATTTGTACCTTCGACCTTCCAGTATTATTATTATTATTCACAAGGGCCTCTCTATGTCGCACACTACTCTCGGGTTATAAACTGAGAAAGACGTGTATGCAAATCAGCTGCTGTATCATCATTCACGCTGTGAGGTCACGGACAAGTCCATGTGTTCCACAAATAGGATCATACCCACCTGTAAATGGATTGGCACTTTCTTCACCGGAGTTCGGCTCATGGTGTCTTCCTAGTCCACTCGCCTCTTGTCACGCCTTCCACACACGTTATTACTATAACAAAACTGTTTATCGAGGGCAACAATCAATCAATCTCCTGTCACCAACGCTAAACAAGTCAGTCGAGCAGACGATCCTTTTCAGCCCTGCGGTGATGTAGCTGTTCAAAGTGTCTTTGAACTACAAACTACTGCACACAATCCAGTTGAATCTGCGAAGTTTCTCCCAGCTGCAAACATGCAGTCATCACACGGTACTAAAAACTAAACTGACAAAAGTCGCCAGACAGCAAAGTCCCAGTTTAATCGAATCAGTCCATGGTTGCTGCCTCAGCTACCGTTCGCATCGCATCGCCTTCAGCTGCGTGCGTTGTGTATGTAAATGATGGTGCTTTTTTCCCCGTCGTGATAGCGACAAGGCAGAGCCCGCCGCGGGTACTGTACACACACACACAAACCGCCTGGCCAAACCCGCGGGCAGTGAGGGGACAATGCCAGATGAAAGCAAGTGTGCAAACCGACGCGGAATTGACCAAACTATCGGCCTGCCTGGCGCGGCGTTCTTTTGGGGGGAGGGTTGGATTTTAAACGAGGCACCGCTCTTTCCCACGTCGCATGTGTTGGGGAAACGCACCATTTGCAACGAAAACACGAGGGCCCCGTATCGAGCATAACAAAAACCGTGCTGCACTGTGGCACAGAAGTTGGCGCGCGCGCCATGTTCATAATAAATGCACGTGGAGTGAGAGAGACTGGGCTAGGCCAAGTGTTTTATTTACGGACGAGGAAGTTAAAGCCAGTCGGTTCATCGGTTTAACTGTTCCTTTAATTCAATTCCCTGGCTGACTGCTTGCTATAAGGGCACTGCGGTTTCGAGCATCTCTCTCTGTCGTCACGTTTTAAAGGTGACATTTGTCGAAATTTTGCTTCTATGTTTTGAACTGCCTTACATTAAAAAAATAAAATAAAAATAAAAATTTGCGTTCCTTTGCATCATGTTTTGTGTGTTCCGTTTCAGTTTAGTCTTGTCATGAGAAAAGCTGCAATCTGATTTCTTTTTCCTTTTTATGTTTTCAGTTTAGCCGGCAGGCGGCTATATCAAGGTTGTCCTATCAGTTCCATGCATGTTGGTCTCTCTCTCTCTCTCTCTCTTCTCCTCTCTCTCTCTCTCTCTCTCTCTCTCTCTCACACACACACACACACACACACACACACACACACACACACACATACACACAGTTTCTTTCCAACGTATTCAAAACAATTTTTTTAACTGGATCCTCCACACACAAAAATATCAGATCACGTAAAACATGTTACCCGTTTCAAAAAACTGAAAAATTACCTCATTGGTACATTCCAGGGTCTTCACGGAGAGATTGCCGTGAAGTGTTTATGTCATGCACATCTCGACACCATAAGCTCAGGTTTCACAGTGACTGGCTCATCACATGGAATGCACTCACTATGCACCGTGGAGCCTCCTCGCCTGTCAAAAAAATACTAATGTGTGTAAAAAGAGTGATCAGAGTAATCGGCTCAAATCGTTTTTCTTCCTTACTGTCACTGACAGCGGTGATAGGAATTCCTTCGGTTAGTACGGCTTGGGTTTGTTTGGTTTTTTTTTTTTTTCTTCATATCCTTTTTCTTTGTTTCAATTTCTTATACGTGTGTGTGTTCCATCTTGACAGTGGCTTTAACCTAGCCATGAACTTCGACTTAAACCTAGCTATGAACTTCGACTTTAACCTAGCTATGAACTTCAACTTTAATCTAGCTATAACTTCGACTTTAGCCTAGCTATGATCTTCGACTTTAATCTAGCTATGAACTTCGACTTTAACCTAGCTATGATCTTCGACTTTAACCTAGCTATGAACTTCGACTTTAACCTAGCTATGATCTTCGACTTTAACCTAGATAATTATGATCTTCGACTTTAACCTAGCTATGAACTTCGACTTTAAAACATAGCTAAGACCTCGTCTTTGACATAACTATGAACTTCGACTTTAACAGCTATGAACTTGAGCTTTAATATAGCTATGAACTTCGACTTTAACTTAGCTATGAACTTCGACTTTTACAAAGCTATGCACTTCGACTTTAACATAGCTCTGAACTTTCCCTTCAACATAGCTATGATCTTTGACTTTAACATAACTATGAACGCCGACTTTTACAAAGCTATGCACTTCGACTTTAACACAGCTATCAACGGTCAAACCACACACTTCAACTATGAACTTCAACTTTAACGCAGCTATGAAATTCGACATTAACATAGCCATGAACTTCGACATTAACATAGCCATGAACTTCGACTTTTTAAACATAGCCATGAACTTCGACATTAACATAGCCATGAACTTCGACATTAACATAGCCATGAACTTCGACATTAACATAGCCATGAACTTCGACATTAACATAGCCATGAACTTCGGTTTCAGACCTGTGTTTTGACCAATACCTTTTTTTTTTAATTTGTAGCATTTGGGACCATATCAGCTACATGAGAGACACGGGTTCCAACGGTGGAGAAGGGTGAAGGGGCGGGGATGGGGGTAGGGGCTGCCATGCTAACAAGAATTTCACGTCTGGCGCCAACACCACATGTTTGCCTGCCAGGAAGGAGGTGAAAGGGGGAGGGGGGGGGGGGTGTTGGTGGTTCCAGAAATGCAATCTTTGCCAGCCCTGGGGAGGGGAATGGGGGAGGGGGGCGATGGAGGGAGAGGGGGGGAGGGGGAGGCAAGAACAATGTTGTCAAGATCAGGTTTTTACGGAGATGTAATGTTTAGGAAGAGAAAGTTCGGGGGGGGGGGGGGGGGGGGGGGGGGGGGGGGGGGGGCGGGGTGAGTTTATGGCCAGCTATGGCCTCCGAACCAGAACAGGAGACAAAGAAAGAATGAGGAGGTCCTTTCGTTTGGACTGACCGGCCATCCTGATTGTCAGGACCAGGGCTACGTGGTCATCAGTGTACACGGAGCTGTCAGTGGGAAGATCACAGCAAAACTGCCAGTACTGAACCGCCAAACTGTCTTTCTGTTACCGCTATTTTTATTATTATCATCTTCATGATCACCATCACCATCATTATTATTACTATTATTGTTGTTGTTGTTGTTGTTGCTGCTGCTGCTGTTGTTGTTATCGTTGTTGTTGTTGCTCTATCATTATTATTATTATCATCATCATCATCATTATTACTACTATTATTATTGTTGTTGTTGTTGCTGCTGCTGCTGCTGTTACTGTTGTTGTTGTTATCGCTGTTGTTGTTGTTGTTTGTTGCTGCTGCTCTTGTTGGTATTACTATTACTCTTACTATTATTACTATTATCACCATATCATTATTTTTTCCCTTATTTTTAATGTTCATTATCGTTTTAATCTGCACACTTTCCCTTCCCATCTCTCTTCCCTCTTCTCTTTCCTTTCAGTGATTGTAATCTTTCACCCACGCCACAGTCAGCAGCAGCAGCAGCAGCAGCAGCAGCAGTAGTAGGTGTAGTAGTAGTAGTAATATCATCATACGAATTTAAGACCATTACATTCTCTCTTTCGTTTTAATCATCATTACCGTTTCCATCTCCATCCTCACCCCTTTCAACCCTCTGCCTCTTTCCGGTTCCTGATGTTAGTCTTTCGTCCACGCGCGACAGTTAGCACCCGGATCGAAGAGAGATAAGTAACTGTTTGTTCGTCATTGGTTTTCCTGGTTTTGAATATGGTTTTGTCTGTCCTGCCTGAAGGAGACCCAACAGGTCGAAACGCTTAGTGTAACGTTTCGGTGAGTTGTTTTGTTCCTTTGTTTGACGACTCAGGCATTCGGTTGTCGCTTTGATGTTTCGGTTTCCGCATGCAGTCCCCTCTCTTGCAAACCAGAGGCCATGGAAGATGTTTTGAACTGTCCTGAGGAGGAAACGTTGAGCAATAAGAAGCACATACAACTCCATCCTCAGCCTCGGAACCATCAGATGGCTAAATCTTCTTTGGGGAAGGGGTGGGAGGGGGTGGGGGTGGGGTTAGTTCAGAAAGAAAGGTATGCCAAAGAGTTGGTGGGGTCCTCATTGAAGGAAACAAGATGATCATATTTTTAATAAATCTATTTGATTACTTTTTTTTTAAAATAAGGGTGTGTGTGTGTTTTTGTTTTGTTTTGTTTTGTTTGTTTGTTTGTTTGTTTGTTTGCTGTTGTTGTTGTTGTTGTTTTGGTTTGTTTGTTTTCGCTCTTTATCAGTTTAGTCAGGGATTACCTCTTTTTTTTTTACAATTGGCCGATACCTCTAAAAATTGATAATAGAATGAATAGACACGACTCTCTGAAAGTCTTCAAATTGACACGGTTTGCGGAGGGTGGTTTTTTGTTGTTGTTGTTGTTGTTGTTTTTAATCTATTTGCTGACGGAAATGTTTAATACAGTGTTAAAGAATGTACAGGAGAACACTGTTCAACATCAAATAAAGCACACTTATGATATAATTGATAATAATCCCTACGCAAAATTTTCAACGAAGTCCCCCCCCCCCCCCCCCCCCCCCCCCCCAATCCCAATATGTTTTCCATGGAGCAGACGAATCGTCTAAGAGCCGTAACTCTGCAGTCAGATTTACGATGTTTTCGTCTGGGTGTAAGCACTACATCAAGGGCTGGGCATTCTTCTTCTTCTCCGTAAGCAGCTGATACTCCTGCGGACACTCCCTGTATAGACATGCAAGGATTAATCCTATCTATCCAACAAAGGGAGTGGAGTTTTGTGTGTATGACCTGTGGTGGTGATCCTGGGCTTGCGGGTTCGAATCTCCGCAGGGCCGTTTCGGTACAGGGGAATCTTTCCCTCGGAGTTAACATTGGTTCTGACTCCATTTCCCAAACAGTCCTTCGAATGAGACTATAAACCGAGGTTCTGTGTGTGAACGCACGCTTAACATCTTGCACACACGTAAAATCCCATCACCAACTTTCGGAAGAGAAGGCCAGTTTGGCCGTTGGTATGGATGACACTTTACACATAGCATGCACCTTCCCCGAAGTTGGAGCATGGCTGGGTATTCAATATTTAAGCCAGTGGCTTGGAAATCTGAATTGTCTACTTGGCTAAGAAAGGACACTGTGACTGTGACAAAGTTACAAAAGAAGTTTCTTGTGATTTTCGCGTAGAAAAAAAAAAAAATTCCGTTTTGAGAAGAATAAAAAAATAAATGGAAATCGACGCAGACGAAGCGCGTACACGCACATCAGCAAGTAAGCAAGCACATACATACAACTACACTAAACATACATACAACTACACTAAACATACATACAACTACACTAAACATACATACAACTACACTAAACATACATACCGAGCGAGAGCGCACACCAAGATATACACACATACATGTTTGTACACACACACACACACACACACACACACACACTCACACACACACGCGCGCGCGCGCGCGCGCACGCACGCACGCATACACACATACACCTTTTTTTTCTTTTTCCATCCCCCCGCCCAATTCCTACTCCCTCACCTCTCCCCCATTTCACTCACTTTGACCAATTATGAATCTACAGCGGCCCCTGGAATCTTAGAGCGTGCTCCTAATCCCCAAATTTCCTTCCTTCCTCTCTCTCCCCCCCCCCCCCCCCCCCCCCCCCCCCCCCCCCCCCCGCCTCCATCTTTCAGGCCCCTCTACCGGCTTAACCTCCCCCACCCCTCCCCCTTCGTTTCCTTCACCTCCAATCCCTCCCATCCCCCTCTCGTGAACAATCTCTCTTTCTGCAGACACACGGACACGTGGAGAGACACAGACAGACAGACGGACAGACAGACAGACATCAGCCTACATGCAGTGAACATGTCTTGCATGCCCTATCTGAAAAAAAAAAAAAAAATACGGTCTAGTCTGGGCTCGTTACCTCGTTATCTCATTAAGGTAATAAGGATGTGCGAAGAGAGAGAGAGAGAGAGAGAGAGAGAGAGAGAGAGAGAGAGGAGAGGGTGGGGGGGAGGGGGGGAGAGAGAGAAAGAGACAGACAGACGGACGGACAGACAGAAAAGGGCAAGGCAGAAGGAGGACGGGGTGAGATGGGGAGGGGGAGAGAGAGAGAGAAACCGAGGGAGACAGGGAGGAAGGGAGACAGACAGAGACAGACAGAGACACACAGGTAAAGGTAAGGGAGAGGGGGGACCGAAGGGGGGGGGGGGGGGTGGACTAGGGAGAGAGGTAAGGTAAGGTACCGTTGCTTATAGCCTAGCCGACCGCAGAGGGCCAAATCAGAGCTAAAATTAAGAAGGATGATTGGTGGGGGGGGGGGGGGGGGGTTGGGAGGGAAAGGAGAGAGAGAGTTGGGGGCGGGGGGGAGGGGAGAAAGACAGCCAGACAGACAGAAAGTCAGACAGACAGACTGACAGACAGAGAGGGGCTCGCATGCAAAAGAGGAAGGTTTGCAGCTCAGTTTATGTATATGCAAAGGAGTGCTTGCAGCAAACCCGGAGCTCGTTTGGACCCCCCCACCCCTACCCCACCCCCACCCCCACCATCACCACCACCCCATCCCACCCCCATCCGCATCCCATCCCTTCACATTGTAGTTCTCTGTCTATCATTCTCTTTCGAGTGAGATAACTGTTATATTAGGTCTATTAGAACGAGTTTGAGACGGGATGGGATGGAGAGAAAAAAAAAGTGTGGGGGGGGGGAGGGGGGGGGGGGAGATTTGAGAGCTCGAGTGGGCACTGTTTGGGTAGGTTGCAAGCCTACACATACGCGTGCGACTCTGTGGGAGTGTGTGTGTGTGTGTGTGGTGTGTGGTGCGTGCGTGCGTGCGTGCGTGCGTGCGTGCGTGCGTGCGTGCGTGCGTGCGTTGTGTTGTGTGTGTGTGTGTGTACATGTGAGTGTGTGTGTTGTGTATACATGTGAGTGTGTGTGTGTGTTTGTGTGTGCGTGCACCCACCCCTCTCAACTCGTGCGTGCGTGCACCACACCCTCTCGC
>CM031614.1:41264871-41267371 GCA_018398815.1 Conus ventricosus
CCCCACCCTCCCCACCTTTCCCATAGCTATCTTGGGCGGGGTGTGAGCGAGGGCGACTTGAACTGGGGAAGATGCTGCTCAATGTGGTCAAACGCCACCATTAGACAGAAACCTCAGATCACGATTATGATGTTCCATGTGGAGCGGGTTTGAGGCATGCCTAACCACGATAAATTTTTAAAAAACTTCCTCCTTCCTTACTCTTCTTTACTTCCTTCTTCCTTCCATTCTTCCCTCTTCTTTCTTATTCTCTCTTCTTCCTCTCTCTTCTTCTTCCTCCCTCTTCTTCCCTTCCTTCTTCTTCTTCCTTCCTCCCCTCTTCTTTCCTTCCTTCTACTCTTCTTTCCTTCCTTCACTCTTCTTACCTTCTCCCTCTTCTTCCCTTCTTCTCTCTGCTTCCCTTCCTTCTCTTCTTCCTTCACTCCTCTTCTTCCCTTCTTCTCTCTTCTTTTCCTTCCTTTCTCTCTTTTCCCTTCCTCCCTCTTCTTCCGTCCTTCTGCTTCTTTCCTTCCTTCTTCTTCAGTTCCTTCTTTCTCTTCTTCCCTTCCTCCCTCTTCTTTCCCTTCCTTCTCTCTTCTTTTTCTTCTCTCTTCTTACCTTCTCCCCTTTTTCCACTTCTTCTTTTCTTCTTCCTCCTCTTCTTTCCTTCTTCTCTTTCTTTCTTCCTTCTTCTTCTTCCCATCTCCCCTTTTTCTACCTTCTTCCTTTTCCCTTCATCCCTCTCTTTCCTCTTCTCTCTTCTTTTCCTTCTTCTTACTTCTTTCCTCCTTCCCCCTCTTCTTTTCCTTTCCTTCTTTTCTTTCCTTCCTACCCCTTTCTTTACTTCCTTCTCTCTTCTTTCCTTCTTCTCTTTCTTTTCCTTCCTCCCCTCTTCTTTCCTTCCCTTTCTTTCTTTCCTTCCTTCTTCTCTTCTTTCTTCCTCCCTCTTCTTCCTTCTTCTCACTTCTTCTTTCCTTCCTTCTTTTCTTCCCTTCCTTCTCTCTTCTTCCCTACCTTTCTCTCTTCTTCCCTTCCTCCCCTCTTCATCCCTTCTGCTCTCTTCTTCCTCTTTCACTTTCTTCTTCCTTCTCTTTCTTCCTTCCTTTCTCTTCTTTCCTTCTTCTTCTCTTCTATCTTCCTTTTTTCTTCCTTCCTTCTCTCTTCTTCCCTTCCTTCTCTCTTCATTCTTCCTTCTCTTTCTTCCCTTCTCCCTCTTCTTTCTTCTTCTCTTCTTCTTACCTTCCTTCTTCTTCTTCCTTCCTCCCTCTTCTGTTCCTTCCTTCTTCTTCTTCCCTTCTTCTCTTTCTTCCTTCTTCTCTCTTCTTCCCTTCCTCCCATCTTTTTCTTCCTTCTCTTTCTTTCCTCCTTCTCTCTTCTTTCCTTCCTTCTCTCTTTCTTCCCCTTCTCCCTCTTCTTTCCTTCCTTCTTTGCTTCCTTCCTTCTCTCTTCTTTAATTCCTTCTCCTCTTCTTACCTTCCTCCCCTCTTGCTTCCTTCTTTTCTTCTTTCCTTCTCTTCTCTCTTCTTCCCTTCCTTCTCTCTCTTCCCTTCCTTCCTCTCTTCTTTCCTTCCTTCCTCTTCTTTTCCCACTTCTTCCCTCTTCCTTCCTTCTCTCTTCTTTCTTCCTTCTCTCTTCTTTCCATCCCTTACCTCTTCCTGCCGTCTTATTCTTTCCTCATTCTCTTTCTTCTTCCTTCCTTCCCTCTTCTTCCCCTTCCTTCCTCTCTTCTTTCCTTCCTTCTCTCTTCTTTCCTTCCTCTCTCTATCTTTCCATCCTTCCCTCTTCTTCCATCTCTCTTTCTTTCCTTCTCCTTCTTCTTTCATACTTCCTATTCCTTCTCCCTTCTCTTCTTCTTTCTTCCTTCTTTCTTCTTTCTTCCTTCTCTCTTTTCTTTTCCTTCCCCTTTCTCTCTTCTTTCATCCTCCCACTTCTTCCTTCCCTCTTCATCCTTCTTCTCTCTTCTTTCTTCCTCCTCTTTCTTTCCATCTTCCTCTTCCTTCTTCTCTCTTCTTTCCTTCTTCTCTCTTTTTTCCTTCCTCTCTCTTTCTTTCCTTCCTTCTTTTCTTTCCTTCCTCCCCTCTTCCTTTCCTCCCCTCTTTTCCTTTCCTTCCTCTTCATTCCTTCCTTCTCTTTCTTTCCTTCCTTTCTTCTTTCCTTTCCTTCCCTTTCTTTCCTCTCCCCTCTTCTTCTTCCTTCCTCTCCTTTCCTTCCTTCCCTTTATTACTTCCTTCTCGCTTCTTTCTTCCTCCTCTCTTCTTTCTTACTTTCCCTCTTCTTTCCTTCCGCCTCTTCTTCCTCCCCTCTTCTTCCTTCTTCCTCTCCTCTTCCTTCCTTCTTCCTTCCTTCATCTCCTCTTCCTTCCTTCCTTCCCTCTTCTTTCCTTCCTTCCCTCTTTCTTTCTTACTTCCCTCTTCTTCCTTCCTCCTCTTCTTTTCCTTCCTCCAATCTTCCTTCCTTCCTCCCTTCTTCCTTCCTTCCTTCCTTCCTCTTCCTTCCTTATTCCTTCCTTTCTTTCCTTTGC
>CM031614.1:41272371-41277371 GCA_018398815.1 Conus ventricosus
GAGAGGGAGAGACAGACAGATAGACAGACAGACAGAGACAGAATGACAGACAGACAGAGACACACAGACAGAGAGGCGGACAGAGACAAACAGGCAAGAGAGAGAGAGAGAGAGAGAGAGAGAGAGAGAGAGAGAGAGAGAGAGAGAGAGTTATACGGGAGTGGGGGCGGCAGAGAAACGGAAAGAGAGAGAGAGAGAGAGAGAGAGAGAGAGAGAGAGAGAGAGAGAGAGAGAGAGAGAGAAGAGAGGAGAAAGCGGAGGGGCTAAGAAACAGACAAACGGAAGCTGTCTGTACGTTATTCATTACAGGAGAGACAGACAGACAGACACAGACAGACAGGCAGGCAGAGACAGAGACAGAGACAGACGGTGAGGTATGGGGCGGGCAGGGTGGGATAGGTCCATTCGCAATGGAGTTGAAGACTCTCTCTCTCTCTCTCTCTCTCTCTCTCTCTCTCTCTCTCTCTCTCTCTCTCTCTCTCTCTCTCTCATATACACAGACAGCTTCTGACATTTGTGGGCAAACAGTAGACATTAATTTTTAAAATATACATAGCCTGTGATTTTCAAGATATAGGGAAACTGTCAGTCAAGAACAGAGAAGGCAGAACTGTGTGTGTGTGTGTGTGTGTGTGTGTGTGTGTGTGTGTGTGTGTGTGTGTGTGTGTGTGTGTGTGTGTGTGTGTTGGGGAAGGGGGGGGGGGTTAATGCCTTAAAGTAATTAAACATGTTGTTACACATCTGAGTTCCGAGGTTGGACACGATTCCCGTCCAGTTAATCAACCCTTTCCTTCCTCACATGTAGGCCACTGTCAAATGAAGTCCCCAAGTTCGGGGAAAAAAAGAGAGAGAAACCAGTCGATACCTCCCGAATATCAACAGAGCTTTTGTTTCTTTTAAAATCGATAAAAGATTGGTTTGAGCTATAAAAAAAAAATGCCTCTTTGTAAGTTTTCCGAATTGGTTTACATTCCAGAATACAACAATGGATATCTCAGTTTTCATATCTGTCCATATTCAATTTTTCAAATACAAAAAAAAATGGGTTCGACTTTTGGCTCCTCAGAATCATGCCTAAATGGTGCCATCAGAAAGTAAAGTTTGTTTGTTTGTTTGTTTGTTTGTTTGTTTTGTTTGTTTTGCAGTGAACTGAAACAAAGTGTGATAGATTATCATCAAAGACCAGACCGTTGCTTTGAAAGTGTCGGACAATGATCGGTTTCTTTTTTCTTCTTTTTTTTTTTTCGTTCAAGATCTTGTACCTCACTGATGCCACCAGATGAGAACTTGTAACAGATGAGAACTTGTAACAGATGAGAACTTGTAACAAATGAGAACAGATTATCACAGTTGGTAAACTGTGATGAAATAAGCTCCTGCGAATTTCCGACCAGGAATATGTGACATATATATAAACAAAATACATCACGCAAAAAAGAAAAAAAAAATCAAAGAAATGCGCCCTTTGTAATAAGGCAGAAAACGAACTTCCTTTTCTTCTTGAATAATCTACAAAATATCCGTGTTCGCTGTGAAAATATTTACCGCAATTTTGGCAAATATGCAAACAATGTCCTATACATATGCTGCAATGTAAAAAAAAAAAAAAATGTGTTGCAGCCAAGACATTTGCGCATGTACATCTTCCACGTCTTAAACATTCCAGACTTTCATACAAGTGATCCGTGTATAAAGCAGCCCTGGGTTACTGATACGTCACAGCGTTTGAACGGTTGGCGACATGATACTGATGTGTTTTTTTTCGTTTTGTTCGTTTATTCGTTTCTTAACTGGCGAATTATTTCCACTTCCGACTATATATCAATTTCATTATTGTCCCTTTGAAACTAGTATCACTTGAACATTGGCTTGTAATTGAACTTCTGAGTTGCCAAGTTTCTGAGCGTGTGCTCTCTCTCTCTCTCTCTCTCTCTCTCTCTCTCTCTCTCTCTCTCTCTCTCTCTCTCTCTCTCTCTGCGCACATTTTCCCTTACGCATGCTTACAGTAAGTCACTGAGTGGAGGAAAAAATTCTGGAGACAGAGGGTAGGTCTCTCTCTCTCTCTCTCCTCTCTCTCTCTCTCTCTCTCTCTCTCTCTCTCTCTCTCTCTCCCTCCCTCCCTCTCTCCCCTCTCTCTCTCTCTCTCTCTCTCTCTCTCTCTCTCTCTCTCTCTCTCTCGTGTGTGTGTGTCTGTGTGTGCACTGTGTGCATATAAACGGACGAGTTGGGCTTAGAAACAGAAAGATGGAAAAAGAACGAACGTCACACCGCTTTCCTCTCTGTGATGACGGGACAGGGGGATAGTGCTGCAGATGATCACCTACATCGTTTTGTCAGGCTTCGACATCCCTGATCTCTATGGAGACGAAGAGAGAGGAGAGAGAGAGAGAGAAGAGAGAGAGAGAGAGAAGAGAGAGAGAGAGAGAGAGAGAGAGGGAGGAGGAGGAGGGAGGGAGAGAGAGAGAGAGACAGAAAGAGAGAGAGACAGAGAGACAGAGACAGAAAGTGAGAGACAGAAAGTGAGAAAGAACCAGAGAGAGAGGAGAGAGAGGGGGGGGGGGGGGGGGGGGCACTGTGGGAGAGGTTGAGAGAAAGGAAGGGGAAGAGACGGACTATAAGCCACAGTAAGGGTAGACGATGAGAGAGAGAAAGAGAGGGGGGAGGAGGGAGGGATGAAGGTAAGCACAGAGAGAGAGAGGAGGAGAAGGAGGAGGAAAAAGAAGATGATGAGAAGAAGGAATGAGAGCAAGTGAGTGCATCTCTGTGTGTGTGTGTGTGTGTGTGTGTGTGTGTGTGTGTGTGTGTGTGTGTGTGTGTGTGTGTGTGCGTGCGTGCGTGTGTGTGTGTGTGTGTGTGTGTGTGTGTGTGTGCGCGCGCGCGCGCGCTAGCAAGCGCGCACGCAAATCCCTGTTTGTCCCTGCTAAAGACACCATAACATAAGCAAAGAGAGAGAGGTGGGGGAGGGAGATAGAACAGGTGAGAGAAAGATGGAGACAGACAGACAGACCGACAGACAGACAGACAGACAGACAGCAAAACGGGGAGATAAAGAGAGAAACAGATGAGGGGGGGGGGTGGAAGGATGTGGGGTGGTAGTGGGGGTAAGGAGGGGAATGGAGGGGGGGGTGAGGAGGGAGACACAGACAGGTAATGTGCGCAAGTGGACGATAGTCAACGGAGACAGGAGAACCAGAAAAGTTGTTTTTTTTTTTAAAGATGAGGAAAGAACGTGGGGGGGGGGGGGGAGAGAAGAAGGAGGCTGGGAGGGAGGGAGGGCAAACAGGCAAAGATAAGAAAGGAAAGAGACAGGCGACAATAATTTTTTTTTGTTATTATTATCATTATCATTATTATAACTATTATCATCATTATTATTATGAATACATATATAGCGCCTATCCTTGGCTAGAGACCATGCTCTAAGCGCTTTACAATCCACACCCGTTTTCACAACGGGCTGCCTACCTGGGTAGTGCCGACTGAACAGCTGACAGCTGGCGCTTCATTCCGTCGTTTCCCGTGTCATCCAGTTTTCTTTCTTTCTTTCTTTCTGCGTACGCAGGCTGATACTCCTGCGGACACTCCCTGTATAGACAGGCAGTGGAGTTTTGTGTGTATGGCCGTTTTTTATCCGCCATTAAGGCAACTATACTCCATCTTCGTGGAAGGCGCATGCTATGTGCAACGTGTCATCCATACCAACGGCCAAACTGGCCTTCTCTTCCGAAAGTTGGTGATGGGATTTTACGTGTGTGCAAGGTGTTATGCGTGCGTTCACACACGGAACCTCGGTTTATAGCCTCATTCGAAGGACTATTTGAGAAATGGAGTCAGAACCATTGTTAACTCGGAGGGAAAAATCCCCTTGTACCGAAACGGCCTGGCGGAGATTGGAACCCGCAACCCCAGGATCACAAGAGTCCGGCGCTCTAACCAACTGAGCTATTCCGGCCCCCTGTGTCATCCAGTCAAAATCGTTCAATATCGTTCACATCCTCCATTTCCTTACTTCCTTCATTCCTTCCATTTCTCACACAGGGTGCATGCTATGTGTAATGTGTAATCCATACCAATGTGAGACAGACAGGGGGGGGGGGGGGGAGATGGGGAGAGAAACAGACACATATGATGAGAAAAAAAAGTAATGAAGAAAGAGAGAGGACGGAGAGAGGCACGCACGAGTGCACGCACGCGCACGCACGCGCACGCACGCACGCACACACACACACACACACAACACACACACACACACACACACACACACACACACACCCCTCACTCACACTCACTCACATACCGACAAAGAGACAGGGAAAGAAAAGGAAAGAATAGGGGGTGCAGTAAAGAGAAAACAGAAGGAAAGAGGGGGGGGGGGGGGGGAAGAGGGAGAGGGGAGAGAGAGCACAAGAGAGAGAAAGGAGGAAAACAGAGAGAGAGAGGGGGGAGAGGGAGACAGACTTACAGATAGAGAGGCAGAGAGAAGGTGAATGGGAGAGGGAAAGAGATGGGGGGAAAGGGAGACTCACAGATAGAAGGCAGAGAGAAGGTGAAAGGGAAGGGAGAGAGATGGGGAGAGGGAGACTCACAGATAGAGAGGCAGGGAGAAGGTGAAAGGGAGAGGGAGAGAGATGGGGGGAGAGGGAGACTCACAGATAGAGAGGAAGAGAGAAGGTGAAAGGAGAGGAGAGAGATGGGGGAGAGGGAGACTCACAGATAGAGAGGCAAGAGAAGGTGAAAGGGAAGGGAGAGAGATGGGGGAGAGGGAGACTCACAGATAGAGAGGCAAGAGAAGGTGAAAGGAGAGGGAAGAGATGGGGAGGGAGAGGGAGACTCACAGATAGAGAGGCAGAGAGAAGGTGAAAGGGAGAGGGAGAGAGATGGGGGAGAGGAGATTCACAGATAAGGGGCAGAGAGAAGGTAAAAGGGGAGGGGGAGAGAGATGGGGGGAGAGGGAGACTCACAGATAGAGAGGCAGAGAGAAGGTGAAAGGGACAGGAGAG
>CM031614.1:41294871-41302371 GCA_018398815.1 Conus ventricosus
CTCAACATTCCAACACTGGAGACAGGCAACAAAACGTTCGGCATTCCTATAGTGTAACACAACATCCTTCTGCTGAAACGTTCTGTTGATGCAAACAAGCAAATACATCAAAACAAACACGTGAAAGAACCGTTCTTATTGAGAACCTCTCTCTCTCTTCTCTCTCTCTCTCTCTCTCTCTCTCTCTCTCTCTGTCTGTCTCTCTCTCTCTGTCTCTCTCTCTCTCTCTGTCTCTGTCTCTCTCTCTCTCTCTCTCACAAACTCTCTCTCTCTCTCTTAAACACACACACACGCACACACACACACACACACACACACACACACACACGCGCGCGCGCGCGCGCGCGCGCACGCACGCACGCACGCACACACATACACACACACTTGAAAATGAAGAAGATGACGCAGCTATAACAGTTGGGGGTGGGAGAGGAGAGGAGGGGGAGGCCATAAAAAAGATAACACGTGTGGCATCTACAGTACGCACAGAAAACAATTCCACAGCAACAATAATACCACAACTGTCTGTCCACAACAAGAACGACCGAAAGAAAAACAAAACGTGGAAGAAGAAAACAACAGGGAAAAAAAACTTATAACGGAGGAAACGATTTCTGATGCTACAGACGGACGAAGAAGATTTTTCTTTAAATGAGACCCCAAAAATCGGGGGTGGCGCGCGGGGAGGGGGGGGGGGGCAGAGGGGGGGGGGGAGAGGGTAGGCCAAGACCTCAGGAAATGGAGGGAAAGAACAGAAAAAGAAATAAATCGTGACTGAAAAAAAAATTGCAACATAAGCCAAATGAGAACAAGACACATTGCAACATAAGCCAAATGAGAACAAGACACATTTTCATAGAAACAAAATTAGAACAAGACGCATTATAATAATTATAAGCAAAATGAGAAAAGACACATCGCAATATAAACAAAACTAGAACAAGACACATTATAATGTAAGCAAAAATGAGAACAAGTCACATTGTAATATAAGCAAAAATGAGAACAAGACACATTGTAATATAAGCAAAAATGAGAACAAGCGTCTTGTTCACATTTTTGCTTAGATTGAGTAATCTAAGCAAAAATGTGAGCAAGACACATTATAATATAAACAAAATGAGAACAAGACACACTGTAATATGAGCAAAATCAGAACAAGACACATTATAATATTGTAATATAAGCAAAGCGTAAACAAGAGTACTCAGGAAACGCTGACCTTTGCCAACCTCCAACGGATCCTGGATTCACAATTTGATCCAGATCAGCACCACGGATCGACACCAACATTGAATGGGTACCTCACTGGACCACTCACCATCTTTTCACCAGATTTGACTGGTGAGTTGATTTTAACGTGGTGACAGCCCTGATGTGGCCCTTTGCGGTCGGCTGGGCTATAAGCAACATTATCTTATCTTATCTTTCACCAGATTTCGTCGAAATTGGTTCGATACTTTTTGCGCAGCTTTGCTGGATAGATGGGAATCCAATCGCAGATCCAGTTCTTCATCAATATCCGCCAACAAAATGTAATGAGTTTGTTTTGGGGGCCACATTCTATCTTTCTACCCAGTTTCGTTAGAATCGGTGTAGTCGTTTTTTTGTTGTTGTTTTTTATGTGTCATCTTGCTCAACGGATCCCGGGATCCGCCCACCGATCCGGATTCGCCATGCGGATCTCAAGTAAAATCGACTGGGTTTGTCTTAGGGCCACATTCCATCATTCCACCTAGTTTCCTGACGATCGGTGTTGGGACTTGCGAGTAATCTTGCTAGCACACCACACACACACACACACACACACACACACACACACACACACACACACACACACACACTTACACACTGGCAGACGAAGGTGAAAACTTAACCTCGTTGGCGAAGGTAGAGAATACTCTGGAGAAGAAGATGAACAGCAAAATAAACAAGTACAGCATTCAGAAGACAAAACAAGATAAGAAGACACAGGTGGGAAATAGGCAAAATAGTAGACAAGAACGCCAAGCACACGAAGAGCACTGCGCACATGACAAAACGAGATAAGAAAAGAGGGTGTATAAAACATTATCTCTCTCTCTCTCTCTCTCTCTCTCTCTCTCTCTCTCTCTCTCTCTCTCTCTCTCTCACGCGCGCGCGTGCTCACGCAAACACACACAGACACAGACACAGACACACACAGACACAGACACACACACACACACACACACACACACACTCACACACACACACACACACCACACACACACAAGCGGCACACACAGACATGACAGACTGACAGACAGACAAGACACCAAGCAGACCAGACATGCATCGGACAGCACAACTGACAGACACACAACAGACACAGGGGACAGACAGATAGACGACAGAAAAGACAGACAAGCAGCAGACAGACATCAGACAACACTAAAAAGGAAAATCGGAGGACGCACAGACAGACACAGATTAATACGACATAGAGCACAGACAGATAGACATACACTCACACACAAGACACACAACACACCAACAACACACACACACAGACAACACACAAACACACACACACACACACACACACACACACACACACACACAACGACCACCACACACACAAACAAACACACACACACACACACACACACACACACACACACCACAACACACCACACACCACACACACACACACACACACACACACACAACACACACACACACACACACACACACAACACACACACACACACACACACACACACATACACACACACACACACACACACAAACACACACACACACACACACACACACACACACACACACACACACACACACACACACAACACACACACACACACACACACACACGTACACACATCACACACACAAAACACAACAACACACACACAACAACACACAACACACACACACACACAACACACAACCACACACACACACACACCACACACACACACACCACACACACACACACACACAAAACACACACACACACACACACACAACACAACACACACACACAACACACCACACAAAACACACACACACACACACACACACACACACACACACAACACACACAAAAACACACAAAAACACACACACACAACACACACAACACAAACACACACACAACACACACACACACACACACACACACACACACAACACACACACACACACACACACACACCACACACACAAACACACACACACAACACCACACACACACACACACACACACACACACACACACACACACAACACACAACAACAACAACAACAACAACAACAACAACAACAACAACACCAGCACCACTCACAGCATCAGGGTGGTCCCACGGGTGGGCCTCGATCCTCTGCTGCGTCTCCGCCACCATGGACTCCTGCACGGGCGTTTTGTCCCCTTCCGCTTCCGGGGCGGCCTCTTCCGCCCACACGCCCTCCCCGTCCTCGTCTCCGGCCTTGACCTTCTGCTTCACGCGCCGGATGTCGCCGGTCAGGGTCAAGGTCTTCTCCGCGAAGGCGTCGGGGACCATGTTGAACATGGAGTTCTTGACGCGGGCCTTGGTGGGGTGAGGGTGGGGCTTGAAGAAGTCCTGCTCCTCGGCCATGTCGGGTGGGTGGGTGGGCGAGAGGAGACTGGTCTGGAGTGGAGATTATTCTTTACGCTGCTGTTGTTTGATTATTCCTCCGCTGCACGTGATTTTGTTCTTATTGTTCTTATTATGCTGCTGCTGCTGCTGCTTCTCCTAAACCTGCTATTCTTCTTTCTTTTTCTCTTATTCTGTGGCTGCTGCTCCTGCTGCTGCTGCTGCTAACACGAGGTAAAGTTGAAGATTTTGACGACAGTGTTGGACAGTCACCAGACTTGCTGCTTCGATGCGTGCGAGTAACGGCTGAGCTGCGGGAAACGTCCGTACGAAGTTCTAGAAGACACAGCAATAGTGAAAACAGTGGTGGTGGTGGTGGTGGTGGTGGTGGTAGCGGTGGTGGTCGTCGTAGGCAGTGCTGGTGGTGGTGAGAAGCGGGGAAGGCGGTACTGGTGGCACTGACGTGTCTGTGGACACAGAAATAGCGCACAGTGCGGTCATTCAAGATTTCGCGTTGTTGCAAAACTGTCCAAGAACTGAGTTCGTTTTCATTCAAGCCTTCATTCATTCATTGGTTCGTTCGCTGATTCATTCATTCATTAAAATAGTCTTTTCTCTTTTTTTTTGCTGTTGTTGCTCTCTCTCTCTCTCTCTCTCTCTCTCTCTCTCTCTCTCTCTCTCTCTTCTCTCTCTCTCTCTCTGTCTCTCTCTCTCTCTCTCTTTGTCGTCATTCATCATCATTATTATCATCATCATCATCATCATCATCATCACCATCGTCGTAGTCGTCGTCGTCATCGTAGTCGTCACTGTCACCATCGTCATCATCACATCTTTTAAACTGGACAGCGAAACAAAGACAAGACCAGACATACCGACGTAAAGACGCCGACAGACACAGGGACTTCGAGAGTCAAACCCCCGAATGAAGCACGCACACTTACAACGCCATAGACGAAGGACTAAAAAAAAAAAAAAGCCACTCCATTCCATTCACGTTGTTTTTAGCTCTGCCGACCGCAAGGTGACGTCCCGAGCGGAATGACTTGCACCAGAGAAAATAGAAAGACCCTTTTCTACTTTCTCTGCATGCACCGATTGAGAAACGGGGGATGGGAGGGGAGGGGGAGGGGGGACGCTTAGGCCAGTCAGCATCTTGACTAAAAAGGCCTAGAAGCGTTTTCAAAAGGCTAGCCTCCCATTCAAGTAATGATGCCCCCCGTCAGCAAAGCCTAATAGGGGATCACTGGACCGCGCGAGCCCTTCGACCACGTCAGGGTTGCGAGCCCCCCGGAGAGGTGGGGGGTGGGTGTGTGAAGGGTGAGTTTATCTTTTGTTCGTGGCAGAGAAGTAAAGAGTCAGGAGAGTTGGTACAGAACCGAGTTCACAGCACGGTGTTGACTTGCTCCTCGCGTTCCCACGTTCTTTCTCTTATCATAGGAAAGCACACAGGGTAGATGAACCAGCTTGCCTACAAAAACCTTTCTGTCCACCTCTCCCTACCTCTCCGCTTTACACACATGCACACACGAACGCGAACAAACGCGCGCGCGCACTCACGCACTCACACACACACACTCACACACACACACACATACACACACTCACACACACACACACACACACACACACACACATACGCGCGCACACACACACACACACACACACACACACACACACACACACACACACACACATACGCACATACACACGCATGCAGGCACGCACGCACTCTAGCACACATGCATACGCACTCACATACACAATACACACACTCATTGACACACACAAATACACACACACACACACACACACACACACACACACACACACACACACATACACACACACACACACACACACACACACACACACACACACACACACACACACACACATTCACGAAGGAGCATCATATATTATCATAATAGGTGTATGCGTCAAATAAACATTAAAGGAGTGAGAGTGGCTGAGGGTCGGAATTGCGGGAAAGGGTGGGGTGAGGGGGACGGTAGGAGAGAGAGAGAGAGAGAGAGAGAGAGAGAGAGAGAGAGACGGGCGAGGGAGGAACTAGCTGTATCAATGCTTCCCACTATCTCCCAGCATCAAGCTATCAACAGCTGAATGTTGCGATATCCCACCCTTCAGTCATCCATGTCTTCGGGGGGGACACCACAGAATCAGTATCGCAAGATACGACAGAAAGAAAGAAAGACAGACAGACAGACAGACAGAAAGAAAGACAGACAGACAGAGACAGAAAGAGAAAGACAGAGACAGAGAAAGGGGTGCGAGTGGGAGAGGATCCCCAATCCTGAAACTTAAATGGGGGGGGGGGGGTGTGAGGGGGGGGGGGGGGGCAGTGGGGGCATCCATCTTCAACAACTTCGTCAAGTCATATCCATTTTAAATAAGCGATTTTTCACACGATTTTCGCCGATTCACTGTTGGCTGCAGAAATCTCGTTTCGACAAGAACTTCAACTTTTATACGTTGTTGTTGTTGTTGTTGTTGTTGTTTTTCGTGGACTGACTGTCCTTCCTGTGTCTGCAATGACAGGAAGTCGATTTACCAGTCTGAAACTCTCTAGTATCTTCCCGACTGAAGACTTTCGGTAATCAAGACAGTATCTTTAAGATTCTACAACCGAAATTAAGGACGGGTACTTTTACTAATCATTTTCTTTCCAGAGCACTTACTCTGTATTTCAAAACGCGTCACAATAGAAAATACATTCACGATGAACCGAGGATAGAAAACACCCGTTTCCAAAATACCTAAGCACCAAAAAAGCACCCCAACAAAATATCATCGAACCGGAGATTGCTCAAACACAACCTGGCCGATCCAGAGACAAAAAGTTTTCACAATTTTTCTGATCCGGATTTCCGGTTTAATCCGGAAGACATGTACCCTCGGGAGGGGGGGGGGGGGGGGAGAGAGAGAGAGAGAGAGAGAGGAGAGAGAGAGAGAGAGAGAGAGAAAGGATGGGGGCAGTCATGTTTTGCCGTCATTTTCATAGGAGGTCAGTACGGCCACTGCAGAGGTATAATAACACGCCTTATTACCCCCTATTTTCAGTGAAGTGGTGCTGGAGTGTTTCTCATTTTCATCAGGAGATGGTACGTATTAACATTTAACAGCTTGAGAAAGAAGGACGAGAAAGAAGGAGTGGGCAGGGTGGGGGTGGGATTGAGACAGATCGTCACTTAATTGAAGAACTCTACTTTGAAGGGGAAAAAACTCCTGCGTCTCCTCCTTTTCTTCCTTCATCGCTTCTTCTTCCTCCTCTTACCCCCCCCCACCCCCACCCCCACCCCCACCCCCCGACCCTGTTTTGTGTCATAGCGGGTAGACTCTTCGGACACACCACGGCTCCAGTCCAAACGGGAAAGATGAAAACAGAGAAATGAGAACACATGAAAAAAAAAGGGAAACGGGAGGAGCAGGACAAAAGGCAAACATGTAAAAGAGGAACAGTGGCGGGGGGGGGGGGGGGAGAACTGAGAGAAAGTGGAGATGTAATAATTGAGCTGTAGGGGGGAAAAAAACAAAAAAAGAAGAAACACAAAATAGGCGAAAGGGAAAAAAATACTGACTCCCCATACAAGAGCTGTATCCATCCTCTTCCTCACTCCCCATACAGAGCTGTATCCATCCTCTTCCTCACTCCCCATACAGAGCTGTATCCATCCTCTTCCTCACTCCCCATACAGAGCTGTATCCATCCTCTTCCTCACTCCCCATACAGAGCTATATCCATCCTCTTCCTCACTCCCCATACAGAGCTGTATCCATCCTCTTCCTCACTCCCCATACAGAGCTGTATCCATCCTCTTCCTCACTCCCCATACAGAGCTGTATCCATCCTCTTCCTCACTCCCCATACAGAGCTGTATCCATC
>CM031614.1:41322371-41324871 GCA_018398815.1 Conus ventricosus
GTACCGCATGCACTGACCACGACATACAGCCTGCTCTAAGAAGATTTCAAACTGGCTCTTTTCGACATTACAGTTCGCGCTTTCAGACGATTCCACACTCGTGGGGGGAGGGGGGGGGAGTGTTGCTGTTGCTGTTGTTTTATTTTTTGTTGTTGTTAGTTTTGTTTTCGTTTTCATTTTGTTGTTGTTGTTGTTGTTGTTTTCACATGCGCTCAGTGTATCAATGACACAAGCTCGTACTATTTCGGTAGCAGTCTTCTTTTTTTTTTGCAAGACTAAAAGCTCCTGTGCAAACACGAGCAACTGAATAATGAATGCATTTCTAAGCGGCACAATTCTGCTGTAGTCTGACTTGCTCTTAGGCTCAGAACAGGCCGGGTATAATGATTGCATTTCTAAGCGGCACAATTCTGCTGTAGTCTGACCTGCTCTTAGGCTCAGAACAGGCCGGGCATAATGATTGCATTTCTAAGCGGCACAATTCTGGTGTAGTCTGACCTGCTCTCAGGCTCAGAACAGGGCGGGCATAATGATTGCATTTCTAAGCGGCACAATTCTGCTGTAGTCTGACCTGCTCTCAGGCTCAGAACAGGGCGGGCATAATGATTGCATTTCTAAGCGGCACAATTCTGCTGTAGTCTGACCTGCTCTCAGGCTCAGAACAGGGCGGGCATAATGATTGCATTTCTAAGCGGCACAATTCTGCTGTAGTCTGACCTGCTCTCAGGCTCAGAACAGGGCGGGCAAGGTTACATTAACTGCCCTCCCATTTCTACAGAAAGAAGATCACTGCCTCAGCGTGGTAGTGACAAGACTCAAGGGGTCAGGGTCACCTGTAGTGGACAGAACAGATTTCACCTGCCACACCGGAACGGTCATCTGGTGACCAGTCCGGTGAAGAAGTTGTCTTTAGAGCATAGGGACCAAAACCACTGAGCAGAATTAGGAGAGAGAGAGAGAGAAAAAAAAAAAAAAGCGTCCTTTTTTACCTTTCACCCTATAAAGTATCATTCACTTTGTTTGTATCGAAGATTACCTGGATTTCAAACGGTAGGTAAGGTAAGGTAAGGTGAGGTAATGTTGCTTAAAGCCCAGCCGACCGCAAAGGGCCGGCCATATCAGGGCTGTCACCGCATTGGAAAGAAGCTATTACTAGAAACTACATTTTTTGTTCAAACTTCGTGGTGGTGGTTGCTGTTGTTGTTTTTGTTGTTGTTGTTCTGGTGGTGTTGTTTGTTTGTTTTTTGTTGTTGTTTTTTTTGTTGTTGTTTTTGTTTGTTTGTTTGGGGGGAGGGGTCTCTGTTTTACTGATGAATATCAATATCAACTCTGTAATTTGGGCAGTTTTATGAACTTCTTTACGATTGGACCACAGAGCGTGCCCCCCACACCTGTTGTTAGGACGGCCGGGAACGCAAAAGAAGATGATCAGGGGTACCTTGCCCTGGCAGAGCGTTCTCTTAGCAAGTTTGGCGCTTTGCCTGGGCAACGGCAGGTTCGCCGCGGGCGCTCGAAACGTTTTCAGTGGGGGGGGTAGCAGACGCGAACAATATGGCTGCGACTGTGCTCGGAATCCGTTTTACATGTTGACGTAGTTCGGATTTCATTACGGTGTTCGCTCGGCTACAATAACTCAAGTTATCTAGTTGATCATTTGTATGATAGGTTTCGATTTTATTATATTCCTAAAAGAGAGAGAGAGAGAGAGAGAGAGAGAGAGAGAGAGAGAGAGAGAGAGAGAGAGAGAGAGAGAGAGACAGACAGACAGACAGACAGACAGACAGACAGACAGACAGAGAATTATCACTAATTCACAGAAAGCGAATTATCACTAATTCACAGAAAGCAAGTGATCTTTCTTTCTTTTCAAAGCGCTTCGCTGTGAGAAATATCGTCGCTTTAGCTAAGCAGAGCGCTCTTACAAAAACCTCCGGGCGGCGTTTTTTGTCTGGGAAAGCCACGGCTTGTTTAATAAGCATAAAACAGGCTTCTATGTAAGTTCAGAGCTACTGATGACCAATGTCCGTCCGTCCGTTTCGGCAACGACGACAATGGACTTGAGGTCTACACTGAATATTCAAAGTGGTCAAACTGGGCCATAAAAAAAAATCACTCTCTTTGTGTCCCCTAACCATTTTCTGAACAGTGCCACGTTATTCGTGTTAAAAATGAAAAAAAAATACAGTATTAAACACACACACACACACACACACACACACACACACACACACACACACACACACAGAGAGAGAGAGAGACAGACAGAGATGGAGGGAGAGAAAGTGACGGATCAGTCCACTTAACATAATCATACAGTAAGTAACAGTACAGTGGCTCAGCTTCTAAACGCCAACAAGATCATAACATCATCAGAATTACTACAACACTACACTGTTTTGACGGGTGTCCTAAATAGGTTTACGTCATCTCCTTTAGCTTAACTAACAGCCCACTTCCTCGTTCTGCCAAAGGACAATGCCGACGAAACGAGACCTGAAGA
>CM031614.1:41347371-41434871 GCA_018398815.1 Conus ventricosus
ACACATTGCAATCATGTAGGCTTTGTTGGCTGGTGGAAGAGGGCGAGTAGGCCTATAGGCCTATTAAAACAGATTGTTATTATTGCTAAATTGACACACCCCCCCCCCCCCCTTTTATGTCCTCTGCTAGCATCAATCCGATGATCCATACTCAAAAGTGCAGAACTGACAATATTTAGGCCTACATATTGCAGCACATCTTCCAGGTTTTGTGAATTTGTGTGTCTAGTAGTGTGGTTGGCTCTAATTACAGTATGGATGATTGCATAAATTGGAATTGTTTACAACAGTTTGGATCATGTGTTTGTTGACAGGCAAACCAGCATCATGGGGGCATACAAGTATATGCAGGAAATGTGGCGCAAGAAGCAAAGTGATGTGATGCGCTTCTTGATGCGTGTACGCTGCTGGCAGTACAGGCAATTGTCATCGATCCATCGTGCTCCCAGACCCACTCGTCCCGACAAAGCTCGCCGTCTTGGCTACAGAGCCAAGCAAGGTACTGTGATTTAATGTTGGAACAAATTGCTATACATAAATAGTCATTTTGAGATGTACTGGCATAGTCCTAATTATGATAAACTGTTGCCAGTGGGTAATAGAAGAGGAGAAATTACAGGTCATTTTCACTTTTCAACATTTGTTTTAACATAATTACTGTTTTCAGAAGAAATAAAGTTCAAGATCATTTTGGACTCAACTTGATTTTGGGGGAGGGGGGGGGGTAGCATGATGTAGATTGTATGATTTTTTACAAAAAGAAGAAATGAATAATATTCATGAATATGATATTGACATCATTCATAGTGAGTTCTTTAGAGAGGCTGGTATATGCTGGCAGGTATTCTGTTTGCAATTTTCACGAAGGTCTAGAAATGATCTTGTTTTGTATGTTTATAAGTATACAGTGGTAATTCTTACGCACAAATGCGTGTCTCTGACATAAACTTCCCATTTGACGCACTGGCATTCAAGCCAGTGCATCACAAAAAGTACCAAAATTTACCATGACGTACTGATTTTCTCCTGTACGCATTGCACTTCTGAGCAGCGCATCACGCAAAAGGGCTTTTGACTTATCCACCATGATCAAAGTTAAAAACGTAACTTTCCTCAATGTTTTAGAATGTTCTGAATCGATGAACACATCCGCTTGAGAATACTACTCTATTGAAAACCAAGTGTCATCAAAATAGACTAGGCCTATCTAGTCTATGATTGGACAACAAGATAAAGTGATTCAGCTAAGTGGAAAAGCATGGAAAACCGTAGAATTTCGGCTTTTCAGAATCAAAATCCGACGGTTCAGCTGTGGCTCATGGGTGATAACCAGTGAATGGAACAAAAGTCGGAACATGTGCAGCATGACCGTTTCAGATAATTGAAATGGCTCTGTTTTGGACGTACAAATGTGTTGCTCACAGAGCAAGAATGGCAAGTCTAGTTTCGTTGTAGGGTCCACGGGGCTTCTGATGATCATTGCAAGGCGATTGGAATTTGGTCATACTATGAAATATTTCAACATTGAAGGAAATGGCTTGCATAGTGGAGAGGACTTCCCACACATCAAGTTTCACTGTTAAAATCCTGGTAGTGTAGGTGCTCACATTATGTTAGGTGATAACACTTTAAAAGCAAAGGAACCCAAACATAAAGAGATATTTAGCACTGTCAAGAATAATATATTAACTTTAGTATAAACACCTTTTCTAATGTATTTCTATCTATATTATAAACACCCCTTTTCTAATGTATTTCTGTCTCTTGCTCTGTGCAATTTTTTTTTTTTTTTTTTTTTTTTTTTTTTTTGTGTGTGTGAGCCAGTGAGAGCATGTTCGTTTTGTGAGTTTTCACTACATTTTCTAGCAGTTATTAATGGTGACCCCCTAAATATTTTTGTGACCCCCTGAAAATTTGGAAGTGAATTTTTCGTACTGAGTCTGACACCCTAATTTTTAGGAAATAATTATCACTGATACTGTTCAATTTTACATTTGAAATGGGGTAAGAGGCATGGGAGTTTTATTTGCAGGTAATGTGGGTAGCCAAGTCAGCTGATCAGCCTGATGTAACTCGTAGCGTGCTGTTCAGAAGAGCCTCTTTGCTTGTTTATTTGAATGCATTTCCTAGTAAGTCCAAGTTTGATTGTTGATGCCCACAGTTCAAATGTTTTACCTGGTAAGCAAAGTTACTTGGAATGATTTTTTCTTTTTTTTTTTTCATTTTGTGCTGTGATTTTCGGGTAATTGTATACAGTTTGTTCAGTCAGTATATTTATGGTTCAGTTGTGACGTGTCTGACAAATGACGGTTTACTCTGAAATACTGAATCTCTCGAATTGTAATCTTTATGCAAGAAATGCAGTTATTTCAGCAAACTGTTTTGGGGTCAGTGTGAGGGTAGCAGTGAAGACAGTAAATTAAGTAATGATTAAATTTGTATTATTTTCAAACAGCTGTTGTGTAAGTCCTACTCATCTTATTTCTACACACACACACACACACACACACACACCACACATACACCTCTTTTACATGCACATGGTAGATATTCCCAGTGGCCGTTTCGTGTAGTTTTACCACATTCGATAGCCCTGAAGTCTATGGAAACACAGTTTTCTGGCTTCAAACAACATCTCAGTAGGTAGCGGCACGCCCCTATCAGCAGTGAGGAAAGGTGATTTTAGGTGAAAATAGGCCAACTTCAATCAGGCAGTACTGGTGTAATACTGAAATCTATAACGATGCTTTTTGATTCTGAATAAACCTTTATTTATCTACTTTTATTCTCATGTATTTTCATTTTTGTCATGAATGCGTGAGAGAGAGAAAATCTAAATGAAAAATACCCCCGGAAAGAAAAGTCAGCTTCGCCGTCAGCGAAATTGCCGACGTCCTCCGAACCCGAAGTTGGTACGTGTTGGAAAAATCTCGACTCGCTTTAAACACATGCTGGACAGAGTGATCTAAAAATAGTTTTCATAATAAAGATCGAAGATTCCTCTTTAAAACAGTACAAGTTTCAAAATAATTTAAGTCCAGTTTTAAATTTTGAGAAAACGATTAAAAAATTGGGTAAATTTCAATCTACTTTATCTCCAAGAAATACTGAATAAAGATATATCATCTTAGGGTGCGCTGGAAAAGGGATTTCAAGTCCTACACAGCGTATGCAAATGAGCTCTATCCGTGCCATAGCCACCAATCGCAACCCGGGGAAAAGCGATTGTGCGGAACGTCGCGAGGCACAACAATACAATCGGAATGGCGACCTACATGGCAAGTGCGTCGGACCGACACATCGTTTCAAATGAATGGGACGTCCGTTGTCCAGGATCTCTATGGTAAGTTTTATTTGTGATTATGGCAGATCGTTATTTAAGCACATCTTTCAAAGAAATGATCGGTTGAGAATGACCAATTATGGTTAGTTTTGAATTAGAAGTGATCAAGTGAAAGTGTTATGAAAAACATGTTCTGTACTCTTGTTGTCTTCCTGTCGAAGTTGATTTAATTTTATCGAAAGGCTCATTTTACCTAAACATTAACTAAATATAATTTCAAGATTGCACATTGTCGAATTGTATGTTTTATTTTTTATATAATAAAAGTTTGGGGCATATTTTATTAAATTATTTGACAGTATCGATTACCGGAAGTGGAATGACTTTGGTCACAAGTAACAAAACGATCTGGTCGATCTTGCGCGGCCGTGTTCGTGCGTTTGTCTTCGAAGTTAATGCGCATAGTGATCGTTTTTTTTTTGTTTTCATGCAAATCTGTTGATTTCTGTCATTGTATGTGTATTTTGTAATAGTATTGAAGAAGGGCAGTAGTACTTGTTGGATTTTTCTCGCGTGTATGACCCACCACATCATTCCATTTATTATCTCTCTCTCTCCCTCCCCCCTTATACAACACAGTCACGAAAGAACATACATTTTATGAAAAAGACTGCATTTAAAAAAAATACTAGATCGATTGTGTGTGTGAGTGAATGAGGGGTTTTAGTTTGCTTTTCTTGTTGCTATTGTTAAGTACTTCAGCACTTTGAGCTTTCTAGTATTTATATAAATGTATGGTGAGAAAAGTACTAAAGAAATGTTCCTTGTTAAAATATGCTCACTTAGATTATTTTCCAGTAAATCTCATTCATTTCATGTAAAAAGGTTATATGCAAATGTCTGTGATGTCTTGAAAACACTCACAATCACATGATATAGGTGTGTGTGCGCGCGCACACACACACACACACACACACACACACACACACACACATTGAAGCTCACAAACACCTCTTCCTCTTCTCCTGTCTTCCCCCCCCCCCCCCCCCCCCCCCCCCCCCCCCCCCCCCCCCCCCACTGACACAGGTGCACGCCATCTGAGAAGCATGCAAAAACAATGGAAGTCAAATGCTTAAAATTTTCCTTTCTTTCCTTGAAGATGACCAGTTCATCGCATGAAGCAGTACCTCACAGCAGAAGGAAGGGGAGAAAAGTAGGCCTGACCAAGCAGTCAGTTGCCACCAACAAGCTGCTTCTTCAACTGGACTGTTTGAGACGGACCTGTGAAAGAGCTGGGATGAGATTTCCGCCTTTGTTGACAAAGTGTGTGATGAAAACATTTTTGCACACACTACACTGAAAACAGAGGTCAACCATGCAATCAGAGGTGTTTCCAACGTTATCCTGTGATGGTGATCTTCAGAGATTTTTAGAGACGGATGTCAGGTTCGAACTGGAAAGTAAAATATTGGTCACTTCTTGCAGAAAAAAGGAATCAAGCGACACCATCTCCTTTAAACCAAATACCTTTGACCAGTCCCACCCTGTGTGAGGTGTCAGTGACAAATGGGTTGCTGATTGATCTGCTGATCTTCCAGAAAGAAGAAGGCCTGTCTCTACAAAAAGAGTGGTTCCACATGATAGGTTAAACATTGCAGGCTCTCTGACAAACAGCTCAACACAAAATTGGCCAAAACCAGAAACCCAATGATAGTCTGCTGAAAAGTGCTTCCAGACCCAGCAGTCAGCAGAAATTGAAAGACTTTCTTTGCAGCCTCCAGAGCATTTTGTATTAAAAAAGAGTCTGGAACAAAACTTATCCCCATAGAACCCTCTGCCTCTGCAGTACATTTGTCCCGATCCTCAGGTCACATATGAAGAAAAGATGGATAATGGAATGCGCTATTAAATTAGCAACACATGGGAGACAGTTAGCTGCTCTCCGCCGGGAACGGAAGAAACACAGGCAGCACTCAAAACATCAAAATCAGAAGTTGACACTCTGAAAAACATTTTGCATGAAGAAAACCAACGTTGATGGCACTAGAAAACGGAAATGGCTAAAATGATGCTGATAAGAAATCATCAATCAAGAACAACTTCTGTTAAGAGACAAGTTACAGAGAGCGAACAGAAAAATTTCAACAATACAACAGTCGAATTATTTCAAAAGGGTAAAAAGGAAAGAAAATGATATGAAAAAAACAGAGCACATAATTAAACAACATCAAAGTGGAGGTTGTCAAAGAAAGATAAATGGTCTTAGACAAAAACTGAAGAGCAGCCAAACTACTGCATCAAATTTGAAAACAAAGATAATTACTCTGAAGGAAAAAATGGAAGCAACACTATTGGACCAACAACATGCGGTGAAGTTCTGCAAGATCCTGAAGAACTGCGCCTCAAAGATGAAAACGGGCACTTCAAACCGGGCAAAGATAGCAGTTATGGAGCAGTGTGGGGCTGTCATCAGAACTGCTGCACGGGTGTGTGGTGCCAGGATTCCAGAAGGTGATTTGCCCTCACAAAGGTCAGCTTTACGCTTTGCTGACCAAGGGCATGTGGTCAGCAAGTCTCATGTGGCAGAGGTCCTCAGAAGTCACGAGCACTGGGACTTGCACATTGATGGAACCAGCAGGAATGGGAAGAGCTACATCAGTCAGCAAGCAACCACCGCCAGTGGCTCCTTCTCCATGGGCTTTCTTCCTGTACCGATGGCCACACTCACTTGATGTGTAATCCAATCAACTCCTCAGTGGTGTTTGCCTCCAACCTCACCCTGGCCCCATCTTCTTCATCTGAGAGTCTTCTGTTGTGGACTGGCCAAATGATCTACGCCAGAGATACGACGCATTCAAACGTTTCCTGTTTGAAAATCGTCTGTGATTAGCTTCTTTCAAGAAATGTCTGTTTAAGTGACCTAAGGTGTTATTTGAAAGGTAGGACTTGTGAAGAATGTTCTTTTCAGTGA
This sequence comes from Conus ventricosus, assembly GCA_018398815.1. Classification (NCBI taxonomy): domain Eukaryota; kingdom Metazoa; phylum Mollusca; class Gastropoda; order Neogastropoda; family Conidae; genus Conus; species Conus ventricosus. The sequence continues at coordinate 41,353,626 of CM031614.1, forward strand.
GTTCAGCTATCATGAACCTGTTGACATCATTTTCAAAAATAATGATTTTGGGTTTGAGATCTTTACACTAGTATTGTTAGTAGATTATTAAGACAATCTAAATAAGCAAAAAGTTTGTCTGTGAAGACTTTCAGTAGTTTAAGTTATGCATACCACCATTTTAGATATCTGTTAAAATTTGAGAGGGATATGACAAGTGGTTAGGAAAACATTGCAATTTTCCTGTTGACGTCTGTGATTTTAGGTCCCCTAAGCAAACATTAAAATGGATTATGCAGGTATTTTTTGCTTGATTTCTGTCATTTAACACTTACAAGACAAAAGATACCATTTAGAATACAACCACCAAGTTTGAAGTGAAAATCTGTATTAGTTCAGAATTATGTCCATTTTTTCTAATGTTGTCGATCTACGACTTTTGCCACTGTACATTTTGGCCTTTCTAAGCATATTTACACCTCATTAGATGGAACGTTTTACAGACCCATTGACTGAAAAAAATTAGGCTAAGTCTATGCAAACTGGTAACTCAAAAAATCTAAAGAAATCACTATTTGAGGTCATTTTCCCAAAATCTGTAGGTCCCCAAACATGGCACCTCGTGCCGATTTGACGTTTTTCCCGGAATTGCATGAAGTGCCATTTTGACCACAAGCAAAAGAGGCAATTTGTTTTGGACAGCCCTGTAAATTTGTGTGCTAAGAGTATATGGTACACACACTCCAAATGCATAATATCTTATGTCTCACATGCATGGTGTTCTTGCTGGGAGCTTCAAAGATGCCATGTCACACTATTACATGCGAACGTTCGGCAAATGCAATATTAAAATGTCGATATCTCTAAAACTAATAAAGATAGAGCAGTAATTTTTTTTTTACTTTTTTTGCTTTAAAAGTTCTATCTAAAAATCTTAAACAGAAATATGCAATTTGCAATTCAAATTTTGGCTGCCGCTACCTAAATCACAGTGATGAAAACTGGAATTACCGTTTGAATATTATGAAACTAACCATTGCGGCTTTCTTCTTTTCTGAGAGATGTTTCTGGCAAATGTGCATTTTGATAAGAGTTTGTTCGTTGTTGGTTTTTTTTGGGGGGGGGGGGGGGGGGGGGGGGGGGGGGGGGGGGTCTTTTGGTCATGAAATAAGTGTGATATGAAAATAGTCAAACTGTTGGTGAGTATGAGTGTTAACAGCTGTGATACTGGGGCCTTGTTATTCATGTGATACTGTGCCAAATGAAAAGTTCACCATTTTGTGTATGTGTGAATGAGTTAAAACTCAAACCAGTTGGAAGAAAAAATCAACTGCATGATGTGTATCAGCCTTCCGGTACATCAGCTGCAAATTGACCTTTCCTTGATTTTTCTATAGTGCTGTACAGCACTTTTAAAATACATATGGATAAATAATTCGCAAAAAATTAATCAAGATTATATGCCATCTGACGTCATCTTCCTAATGACATCAGTATTAGAAACAATTTGACCCTTGCCCCCCCCCCCTCTCTCTCTCTCTCTTCTCTCTCTCTCTCTCTCTCTCTCTCTCTCTCCATTTGAAAACTTGCAGTCTTTATTAGGGAAAACTCTTGAAGCAACAGATCTCGAGGTTTAGCATGTCCATGAGAATAAGATGTGTTCCTGTATATTCCTACATTTGTGACAGCGCAAATCTTGGCCATCGATCCCAAGCTTCAAATGGTATGAATCCTAAAGTAAACTGTTCATGCAGAAAAGGGCACAGTTTTAGTACAAATACTGTTTTCCATCTAAAGCCATATAATGGGCAACTTGTTTTGAAAGGAGAAAAACCATAACAAAAATAGCAGACCATGCTTAACAGAATGCAGTCAAGAGGTAATGGGATCTGGACATGTACATTTGCACATGCTGACATGTATGCCTGCAAAAACTAAACTTGTATAACCAGGAAGTGGCTTGGTTTCTGTTTGGAAAGTAGCATCTCGGTGATGAAAACTGGAATTACCGTTTGAATATTATGAAACTACCAACGCGGCATTTTTTTCTTTCTGAGAGATGCTTTACTTCTAATTGGAGCCTTCACCATACGTGTGTGTGGCTGGTTTGTATTTTGGTTACAGCCAAAGTTTTTTTCCTTTGTTTGGAACCATTGACTTAGACGTGGAACTAAACGTCCAGATTTTCCTCTCGATAAGAAAGTTCAAAAGCTTGCATATATGCAATGGAAAAAAAAAATACATGGGGGGTCTATTGACTTTGGCTTGGAAGTCATGATATCAAAGGAAATAAGTAAGGCAGAATCTGTTATCAAGTTCAAAGGTATTGCTGATGACATCATGTGACAACTGAAATTTAGTGTCACAGGGTCCAAAGAGGTTTTGTTTTTGTTGTTTTTTTTTACTCCTAAATCTGACTTGAGTCCCTAGCAGTCTGAGCCATGGTGAATGGCAATATCTGCCTCCAGAATATAAATTATGAGTCTATCTCTGCACATGCAGACGTATTGACTGCCAGATTCATTGCACAAGTCAGCTGCACAGTGCATTGATTGATGAGCTCTTCATGTGGACTCGTTTTGCTTGAGCATTTAGCTCTGTCTAGTCCACTTGGTATAAACTAATGAAGCGTATGGAAATTACACGCATCTGCAAAGTACTTGCATTTATTTAGATGTCCAGTAAACCACAACTTGGTTGTACATGTTTGTATTTAACCAACTGTTTCTATGCAAAAAAAAAAAAGGGGGGGGGGGGGGGGGGGCAAAATTCAGATTCACTGCATGTGCAGTAGAAAGAAGCCAGCCATTGAGAATGTGCTTTTAATCTGGGGAAAAAAAGAAGTAAATGTGGAAACATCTCTGATCTGACTGGCATCAAAATAGATTAGTCTTTTGAAGCAAGGTGGCATGAAGTTTGAAACAACATAGGAAACATAAGAGTCATGTTGGCGTTGTACTTGCAATGAGATTAGTTTTCCAGATGTTTTTATGAAATGGATGTTTTTCCATACATCATAGAGTTTGAATTTGCATAAGATGAAAAACGTGCCAGTTATTAAGTATTGCAAGTGTTTTTATAAAATGCATGTTTTTCCATACATCATGCAGTTTGAATTTGCATAATATGAAAAACATGCCAGTTATTTAGTATTACGTATTGATCTAGACTTTAAGCATACTGGCTGGTTTTACATTCTACACATTGCACTTAATAAATGATTTTTTTTTTTCCCTTTTAATTATTGTGATGTGCCATCTCGGTGATGAAAACTGGAATTACCGTTTGAATGTAATGAAACTACTCTTGCGGCATTTTTTCTTTCTGAGAGATGTTCACATCCTTAACAGCTTAAGATAAGTGAGTGAAGTCAAGTCATGTTTATGGCCCAACCAACCATGGCTGTCAAATCAGGTCTCCAAGCATGGTAAAACAATTACGTACAAATGTAAATACCAGATTTAAAGTTCAGAATCAAGATATCCTCTCAAAGACTGATTTAAAACAGAAGTGGCTAGGTTCATGGTATATGCTATTGCAAAAATGTCAGCAGGGAAAGTCTGCTATTCGAAACGAGTCAATCAGTGTTGTGGAATCTTAAGTACCTGAACTAGAAGCAAAGGAGCCCTTTGAGATGTGTGTTTTTCAGCCCATAGGCCTTTACATTCTCATTGGTGTGGTTTTACAGATAGTGTTGTAGATAACATGCATTGATGTTTTGTGAAATAGGAACAACTCACATTTCTGACACTACCTTTCAACTTTGAAGAGTTTCATTGCAATCTAGAGACCAATGTTTAGTGTTGACCACTCTGCCTAACTGTTTCACCTGCTCTAGAAACTGGGGATTTGTATTGATACTGAAGTCTCATTGTTGTTTGGTTGCTTGTAGCATCTGTGATGAAAACTAGAATTACTGTTTATTATGAAACTACTTTTGGGGGTTTTTTCATGGGGGGGGGGGGGGGGGGTTACCGTAGAAACGTACATGTGTTCCTGGTACGTTTATCAGATTCTGTTTGTTTTTATTTTCATTTTCTATACATCATACGGTTTGAATTTGCATAATATGAAAAACGTGACATTTGTTAAGTATTATAAGTGATACATGAAATGCATGTTTTTCCATACAGTTTGAATTTGCATAATATGAAAAACATGCCAGTTATTTAGTATTATGTATCGATGTAGACTTGAAGCATACTGGCTGGTTTGACATTCTACAAATTGCAATTAATGAACATTTTTTTTCCTTTTAATTCTTATGATGTGCCATCTCAGTGATGAAAACTGGAATTACCGTTTGAACGTAATGAAACTACTCTTGCGGCATTTTTTCTTTCTGAGAGATGTTCACATCCTTAACAGCTTAAGATAAGTGAGTGAAGTCAAGTCATGTTTATGGCCCAACCAACCATGGCTGTCAAATCAGGTCTCCAAGCATGGTAAAACAAATGATTATGTACAAATGTAAATGCCAGATTTAAAGTTCAGAATCAAGATATCCTCTCAAGGACAGATTAATGTCAACAGGGAAAAATCTGCTATTCGAAACGAGTCAATCAGTGTTGTGGAAACTTAAGTACCTGAACTAGAAGCAAAGGAGCCCTTTGAGATGTGTCTGTTTTCAGCCCATAGGCCTTTAACATTCTCATTGGTGTGGTTTTACAGATAGTGTTGTAGATAACATGTATTGATGTTTGTGAAATATGGTGAATGTACACCAGATGCTATTGGTACAGGCCCCCCCCCCCCCCACCCCCTCCCCTGCCCCCATTAAAATTAATGAATGTAGAATTAATCATGCTGCCAATGGTTAGTTTTACAGAGGAACAACTCTTATTTCTGACACTACCTTTCATTTTTGAAGAGTTTCATTCCAATCAAGAGACCAATGTTTAGTGTTGACCACTCTGCCTAACTGTTTCACCTGCTCTAGAAACTGGGGATTTGTATTGATACTGAAGTCTCATTGTTGTTTGGTTGCTTGTAGCATCTGTGATGAAAACTGGAATTACTGTTTATTATGAAAGTGAAAACTATCTCTTGAGTGTTTTTTTTTTTTGGGGGGGGGGGGGGGGGGGGGGGGGTAGAAACGCACATGTGTTCCTGGTACGTTTATCAGCTTCTGTTTGTTTGTATTTATTTTCTATACATCATACATTTTGAATTTGCATAATATGAAAAACGTGACATTTATTGAGTATTATAAGTGATATATGAAATGCATGTTTTTCCATATAGTATACAGTTTGAATTTGCATAATATGAAAAACATGTCAGTTATTTAGTATTATGTATCAATCTAGACTTTAAGCATACTGGCTGGTTTGACATTCTACAAATTGCAATTAACATTTTTTTCCTTTTAATTGTTATGATGTTCCATCTCGGTGATGAAAACTGGAATTACCGTTTGAATGTAATGAAATACTCTTGCGGCATTTTTTTCTTTCTGAGAGATGTTCACATCCTTAACAGCTTAAGATAGTGAGTGAAGTCAAGTCATGTTTATGGCCCAACCAACCATGGCTGTCAAATCAGGTCTCCAAGCATGGTAAAACAATTACGTACAAATGTAAATACCAGATTTAAAGTTCAGAATCAAGGCATCCTCTCAAAGACAGATTTAAAACAGAAGTGGCTAGGTTCATAGTGTATGCCATGGCAAAAATGTCGGCAGGGAAAATTTGCTATTCGAAACGAGTCAATCAGTGTTGTGGAATCTTAAGTACCTGAACTAGAAGCAAAGGAGCCCTTTGAGATGTGTCTGTTTTTCAGCCATAGGCCTTTAACATTCTCATTGGTGTGGTTTTACAGATAGTGTTGTAGATAACATGTTGTTTGTGAAATATGGTGAATGAACACCAGATGCTATTGGTACAGGGTTCCCACCCCCATTAAAATAATGTAGAATTAATCATGCTGCCAACTGTTAGTTTCTTTTACAGAGGAACAACTCGCATTTCTTGACACTACTTCTAAACTTTGAAGAGTTTCATTGCAATCTAGAGACCAGTGTTTAGTGTTGACCACTCTGTCTGTCTCACCTGCTCTAGAAACTGTAGAATCAAATGATACTGAAGTCTCATTCTTGTTTGGTTGCCTGTGGCATCTTTGTGATGAAAACTGGAATTACTGTTTATTATGAAACTCCTTGAGGTTGTTTTTCTGTTGTTGTTTTGGGGTTGTTGTTTTTTACCGTATAATGTAATGTGTTCTGATACGTATATCAAATTCTGGTTTGTTTGTGTTTGTTTGGTTTTTATTTCCTATACATCATACAGTTTGAGTTTGCATAATATGAAAAATGTGCCATTTATCAAGTATTTTAAGTGTTTTTATGAAATGCATGTTTTTTCCATGCATCATACAGTTTGATTTGCATAACATAAAAAACATGCCAGTTATTTAGTATTATGTATCGTCTACACATACTTGCGGATTTGACATTCTACATATTGCAATAAATTAAATGATTTTTTCCTTTTAATTATTATGATGTGCCATCTCAGTGATGAAAACTGGAATTACCGTTTGAATGTAATGAAACTACTCTTGCGGCATTTTTTCTTTCTGAGAGATGTTCACGTCCTTGAGATAAGTGAGTGAAATCAGTTACGTTCATGGCCCAACCAACCATGGCTGTCACATCAAGTCTCCAAGCATGGTAAAACAAACAGTTAGGTACAAATGTGAATGCCGGATTTGAAGTTCAGAATCAAGGCATTCTCTCAAAGACTGATTTAAAACAGAAGTGGCTAGGTTCATGGTATATGCTTAGCTATGGCAAAAATGTCAGCAGGGTAAAATCTGCTAGAAATGTACTGTGTTTTTGGTACATTTATCAGATTTTTTTTTTTTTTTTTTTTTTTTTAAATGGTGCCTAGAAGTGAGTCACTAAGGTGGATCCTCTGCATCAGCATCCGCACACAAGTCGTCCCTTTGTCACTAATGTTTATATACCTAAGAATACTGCTTTTGGTTAATTCAGTTTAAATGTCTGATAGCTGACCAAAAAGAAAAAAAGACTGCTGTATTCAAAACACAGTTTTCGCCATCTTCTTGCCCACCCTACTTATTCCATATTTTTTGCTCTTGACTCTACCCAATCATCCTGATCCTCCCTAGCTTTTTTTTTTTCCTTCCTTCCCAAGGAATATGTCCACTGTGTGCTCTGCTATAGAAATGATTGTTCAAAATGTCTAACAGTAACACTGTGTTTCCAGATCATCATGATTCAACCAGTCTGTAAATGTTCATTGAGCTGTGACTTCTCTATGATGAAAACTGGAATTTACCGTTTGATTTATGATGAAACTACCAAAGCGGCATTTTTTCTTTCTGAGAGATGAGCACAGCTCAACATCGAGAACCAGTGATTTCAGGAAGATTTATTTTATGAGATTTACAGCAGATGAAAGCAAGTAGAGCAATTCTTGCATAAAATGTCTGTCATTTGCATTGTTTTTTATGTGAATAGAGAATTCCTCATTCATTTCTTTACTTCGATGTTTGTATTGCTGTGTTACCAGGATACGTCATTTACCGCGTGCGCATCCGACGTGGTGGCCGCAAGCGCCCAGTGCCTAAAGGCTGCACTTACGGCAAGCCAGTGACTCATGGAGTCAACCAGCTCAAGTTCCAGCGTAGTCTTCGCAGTGTGGCTGAGGTGGGGATGCTTGATCAGTTTGTTATACTGCAGGATTTTCAGCGGCCTGTAATTAATGTTCTTGCTCCTTGCAATGTGAAGTTATCGTGACCCAAGTATGTGTATAAGTTTGTGACGATCTACTCGAGAGTGTTATTAATTTTATTAATATTATTATCTCACTTCCTTGCCTGCCAGTCTTTTCTTGTGAATACAGTTGTCGTTAACAAACTTTACCCTAATTTTATCGTCTTTTCTTATTAATATCTCGCCGACATGGATTGAAATGCCAAACTTCACTTGGAAATGTTGCCAGCAGCTATTTTCGCAAAGAAATTGGTCACTGATCTGACACTACATTACGCAGTTAAATAGTACAGACTTTCTTTTTTGTTGTTGGGAATCCAGAATGTAGTGGTTTGGATTGACTTTTCTTCCAAAATAGCGAACTTTGAAATTGTTTAATGGTGTACTTGCATTTTTCTTTTTCTAGAATCTTTGACTTGATTATTAGGAAGTTATTTGAATTCTATTTTGTCTTTGATATGAGAGATTTTTTTTTTTTTACATGGTCAGTATCCCCCCCTTCCACATTTTAAAAAGCTTGTTTTGCCCAAATGTTATATTTGAACTGAAAGTGGCCCAGATGGATCCTGTGCTTCAAGATCGTAATGCTCATCTCCTTCCCATCTTTTCATTTTGGCACTGCTGAATGCAGTGCTTTTGTTTGATGACAGATTTGATTGTAACGGCTAACACAAAAACATTGCAGCATCAAAAAAGTACACATTTCATCTATGCATTCTCACGCTTATCAGTACCCAAGATATTTTTCATAGCTCCAGTCCTAGTCCCCAGTGGTTCTCTCTTGATCCCTTGGTTGGTACAAAGTTTACTGTGTAAAAAATAGTATCAGACTGAGAGAAAATCGTTTTAAAGTCTACTCTGCGTCTTCCGTGTTAACCTTTATATAACCATGCATATTGGTTTCTTACGTTGCAGGAACGTGTGGGGGCCGTCGTTGTGGTGGTCTGCGTGTTCTCAGTTCTTACTGGGTGTGTGAGGATTCTACCTACAAGTTCTTCGAGGTCATTCTGGTGGATCCATTCCACAAGGCCATCCGACGTGACCCCAAGGCCAACTGGATCTGCAACCCTGTCCACAAGCACCGCGAGATGCGTGGCCTGACTTCAGCTGGTCGCAGCTCCCGTGGTCTGGGCAAGGTCACCTCTTCAACAAAACTACTGGTGGCTCGCGCCGTGCCAACTGGAAGAGAAGAAATACACTCAGTTTGCGTCGCAAACGTTGATGTACTGGTTTTTCCTGTCAAAAATAAATGCAGTGTCAGTCAATTAGTATGTGTGGTTTTGCTTTGTGAATGGCTGACCACCACAATTTTGTGACAGCATCTTCTGCCTGTCTGTCAACTCTGTCAGCTTTGGTTTGTCTGTCACTGCATGTGTCTCTGTGAAGGATATTTGGTCATGATTATTTTGCCAATTCATCACTTCTCGTTTTTTATATGGTCTTTGGAGATTCACTGTTCTCAACCACTGCATTTAAACTACGAACGTTGATCATTAAATACTGTTTTGTTTTCTCATTATGACCCACAAGAACCACATTACTAGAATACTGTGCACACTATACAAACATGGTTTTAGTCAGGCAAAAGCATAGTCGAAGGAAAAGAGTCTCTGAATCTGTGAATGTCTCCTTTTATGTTTGACCATGAGTTTTAGGCATTTGACCCTCAAGTTTTTTTTTTAATGACAGAGGGTCATTTTGTCCCTGTATTTGAAAATCCTACAAGGAACAGAGCCTGTTCTGATTCTACATACCACCATGCACACCACATACCACATCTCCTGCTGATGATAACTACCTAGTTGCAGACCCGTATGAATGAGAGCACCATGTCTTGACGTGATGATTTTATCAGCATCACAAACTGACCGATTCAGATCAGGATCTGAATATTGCATTATCTATTAGCTGTTGCCCAGAACTGAGCATGCTCTAGGGTGAGGGATGATCGGGTGCATTATTCTCCCCCATTAAAAGAAGTTGTTACAATGAATTGCTTTAGGTTCTGGCACTTATGGCCAACTATTACCAGCAGCAGTGGGTGTCGCCAACAAATACATCTAGGCACTGCTACTACTGACTACTCGGAGCAGCAGTGCAAGTGTTGTTGATAGTAGCCTCATGACAACGGCACAGTGAATCTCTCTCTCTCTCCCCAGTCCAGGTGGATGCCAGTTCCTGTCTAAGAGATGAATGTAAGCACTCTGTAATGTCTGATTTTATCAGCAACCCTTGATCAGTTCAACACGAACATGACATGTTGAGGGAGGTTTTGCTTCGTATTTTTACTATTGAAGGGCTGCCTACATGGATGCTTCCATTTATAAAAAGAATGATGTGAACAGTTCTTTTTTGTCAAGTTCAGGTTATCAAAGTAAAAGTTGGCTTGCGCAAGTGATATCCAAAAGAAGTCGCCAAACTGTTCGCAAGTACATATAACAGCATGATTTTGTAAACAGTTGTAAATATACGGGTTGTTTTCTAGCTTTTTTTCAGGAGAAGAAAAGGTGAAGTATTTGCAGAATAGTTTGCTGCAAATAAGATGCATCAATTTCAAAGTATATGTATATTAACAGCATTGACACCGATTACAACTGAGTGAAATATAACCGATTTAAGGAAGTGACCGAATTCTGACATTTTTATAGACTTCAGTTTGATATTTGGGTGCATAGATGTAAGCATCTTCAAACATTACCAGAACATAAAGGTTTGCCTGTTGATGGTTGGAGCTCATGGCACGCCAAACATTCTGTGGAGGGAACACATGGAAACTCCCTGAGATGCTCGGTGACCACCACCAGTGGACAAGCTTGCCCAAGTTAATTTCTTTGCTAACTTCCTGGCGTCTGAGATTATCCCTGTGATGTTCACAGACTACCCAGTCACTGCCCATGTTTGGCAGAGTTACAAGAGAGGTTAGTGTGCATACTTCCTTGCAACTTGGAAGTTCACCTTGTGATATTCATGAAACATCAACCTTCGATGGTAAAATAGGGCAGAGCCCTTAGAGAAGGGTAGAGTGCTGACTGACCTGCACACTGTCTCCTTTCCTCTCTTTGTCAGCTGAGGCAAGTTGGGTCCAGTAGTGTAAAATAGACAGAAATCTGGTTCACCTCATTTGATCTGATGTGGGTAGGGGTGTTGTTTTTTTTTCAATCAACTGGGATTTTGTTCAACATCCACACTATGTAAATTGCAGTTATCTAAAAGCCTGAGGTACTGGAAAACAATTTTTTTAACAGGCATCTTTAAATAGACTGTAATGTCACTGACATTGTCAGATTTTCACAGTAGAGATCTCATCAAGAGCTGTATTTAAATTTTAATGATCTTTAAGGTGAGAAACAATGTAAGGGTACGGTACTAGTATATCTTTGTCCAGGACGGGGGAAATCATGATGGTATTGCTTAAGGTGAGACCCCACAGGCTGAAAATGGTGAAAAAGTGTTCAGACATCACTTTTGGGTTTACTGCATTTTTTGATAGGTTTATATGTGTACTTTCATTTTTTGTTTGATGATTTGTTATAATAAAGCCAAGAAGTGGGAAAATAAAGATGTTTTGCAAATAACGTTTCTTTTGGTAGAGAACAGTTACAAATCTTTATTGACAGTTTTCTCAGTTTCAGCATTTTCGTCGACAGTCACCACCTTGGGACATTCATTTCTCAACCTTGAAACAAGATAGAAACATACTTTTTTTTTTCCTTTGAAGGAAAATAATTCTTCTTGGTCTGTAAAGAGGGGTTTTCAATTTGAACATGTGAGTGAATTTATTTTTGGACTGGAAATATCATTGTGGTAACCCCAACCCTGATAAATTTTGATAAGTTTCATGATCCATTTTGTTTTGGCAGTTCTATATTTTTGTTCTAAAAAAGCTTCTTTGTGGACATAGACAAAGGGACATAGAAAGCACATGCAAAAAATCAGGTCTCTACATTACTTTTTTCTAGTGGAAACTGTGTTCCCAAAATGTGGGGTTTTTTTTTGATTTTGCATCATTTTACGTTGTTTTCTGATCATAATTCATGAACACATGTATAATTTGGCTAAATTTGTCTTTTTTTCTTGTTTTTACTAGTAATTGCATATAAAAAAACACAAACCACTGTAAAGAACTTGAAACAATTTTTGCCTGTGGGGTCTCACCTTAAGTGCACAAAGTTGATGTGTTCTTAGTGAGGCTTAACACACCAAGGTTATCTCTGCACTCATACAAGCATATGCACCCACCAAACATTCACCTCTTTCTGGGAATAGTATGTCACGCGTTCGTTTCTCACCTAACACAACTGAGAACAAGAAATGCAATTTGTATGCTACTTCTAATTACACATGAAAAATCCAGTTCCACAACATGGAATAATCAAAACTTAAAAAGATCAATACTTCCTAATCCGGGGTTATAATAAAATGGCTTCTTACCTGGCCAAGTTTACACATACACACACACACTTTCACCCCACACAACAGTTCTCGAACAAGTCACTTTTTCTTCAGTTCTGGGTGATGGTGATGCCCTAGGTTGACTGGCACTAGGTTATTCAGGACTGGGTTTTCGTAGTCATTTCTGGGAACTCGACGCAGCAATCTTCTTTGTCTCTTTCACCCACCTCTGGGTTTCAAACTGTTTTTTCTTTTTCAGCTTGTCTTTTACCCTAAGACCTTGTCACTTCTGTCTCCCAGACCACGTACGTGTTCCTCAACCCTGCTCTGTCCTACTCTCTCTTCTCTCCTCTGTTCTCTCTCTCGTGTTCTCCTCTCCCCGTCATGTTGTTCTCCCTCAGTTTATATAGGGATGGACACAAAGGATTTCCCTTTGGGCCATGCCTTTGTCCATGTTGCTTCTCCACCACCTTGTTCACAAGTACACTTTCGCTACATTCTTTCACACATCAGCATTTTACACACATCCCTACCTAATTGCTTAGGAAACAGCCGCTTTGCACCAAATGAACATGAAAAATTCCCGCCGACTCCAGGAGCCACTTAAACACCGTAATTACCCGAGAGAAAGCTACAACGCCCACACGCATTCAATTATTAGCCTGACAAAGCATCAACACAGTGCCCCACGGCAATACCATCTGAACAAGCCCAAGACTCCTGCTCTCAAGGTCTGTTTGCAAAGCAAACATCAGCTGACTGAGTATTTAGCGCCCACTAAATGCTCCGAGGTCTTAGTGGTTACATTTCCCTCCCTTTCGCTATCGGGAAGGTTCGAACTCGGGAGGGTCCTTACTACCTTGGGTGCCATCTGTCACGTGACAATTGCCTGACCACTTCAACCTCCTTGACACAGTTCGACTGTATGCGCTAGGTGAGGGAGTACTGCTAATCGGCCCATCGCCTATTTCTCCACCTCGTGCAGCATTCCTTTCCTCTAGCGCTTAAGGCCCTTTGTGAGAGGTTTCGCTCCCTTGACATTACTTTTTTTGGTGTTTTTTTTTAATCTGGGTGTTGTGTTAGACACTATTGAAACCCCTCCATTCCAGAGATTGTGTGTGTGTTTTGTTCTTCTTTTTTTTTTTTCTTTTTTTTTTTTTTTGGAGGGGGGGGGGGGGGGGGGTTGTTGTTTTTTCTAATGGATCTGCAGTGGTCTCATTCTATTCATATTATTACGAGGGTTGACTGCCAGAACCCAGTATCTCATATACATATATATAAGAGAGATACTGGGTTCTGGCAGTCAACCTCGTCACAGGAAACTGGAGGTCAGCTTCTTTCTGATCATGATGAATTGTCTGATCTCTCTCCGCTACCTTTAGGAGACCCCCAAGGTTCAATGCTGGGGGCTCGGTTCTCAAATTTCTTCCTCTACGCACAGCCTCCACACATGAACAACATGCTATGTCGGCTGATGGACCTATACAGAATATTATATGTGCAAAATAGTGTGCTGATGTTCAACTTTGGACTGCAGACAACAAACTTGACAGAAGCTATAATCACAAAGGTTTTTAGCAGAGCCTATGTTCTTGACTTGTGATTTGAAAACGCACAATCACGTTTTTTCATTGTGCAAAATTGTGTGGCTGAAGTTACACTTTAGACAACAAAAATAAACTAAACTGAAGCTATTACCACGAAAGTTTCTGATTGATCCAGTCGTGCACAATTAATTTTTCAAAGTCAGCCTACAGTTTGTACTAGTGTTTGATGAAACACGACACATGGCCAAGTCGGTACAATAAACATGTTGCTTGATTTGAGATCTGAAGGATTGCTCCATTAGTTGTTTGTTTACAATTAAATCACACTTGCAAAAGGAGCTGCAAAAATGCTTCAGCTGGATTGAGCAGCATGGGGTAATGCCACTCGGGGAACAAAGAAGATGAGAAAGCAAAGTTTTTAAAAAAAAAATGAATTGGGACAGAGAATTTATAGAGACGGAAAACCTGAGAGATGATTGGTGGGGTAGACTCAGAATGGGAGTGAAGATGGATCACTTTGAGCGACTGTCGGATGAAGACAATGTGATGGTGGTGGTGGAGTGGCCGTTTTTAAACAGTCTGTCTCTTTTTTCAGTTTTTGCATATTGATGTTGTTTGTTACCACAGCTATGTTCCAGATCACAGTATGAGCATAAGACAAACATCTGTTGACCTTATTTAGTTGCAAACTAGAAAAAATGACGTATAGACCAATGCGAGAGTGTATGTATGCTACTTATAATTACGCATAAAAAAATCCAGTTCCACAAAATGGAATAATCAAAACTTAAAAGATCAATACTTCCTAATCCCAGGTGGCGCCCTTTGATGGATCTTTTATTTCCATCAGGTGTCTAGCCACCCTCCTCACCATCCTCCTGAGAGCTGGTGGGGGTGCCGGTTTTAGGTCGCCGACAATCCGACCCTGTGACAGGTAGTACTGGGATTCAGGTTACTAGTGGCAGATATATCTATCTGACCTGACCTGAAATGATAACAATACATCATAAATTTGCCTCGGTGAATGGACAATGTCTAATAGCCGTAATGACCGAGAGACTGATGTTGACAAATACTTAAAACAAGTCAAGGCAAAAGGTATACTTGATGAAAGACAAACCAGTTCAAGGGGAGGGTGGCGCTCGAGTGGACCAGTTGGCGCCTGTTTTCCTTCGAAAGAAACCATATGTAGTGAGCTAAGGACAGTTATCCTCTCCACTCTGCACTTCATCATCTTCCACTACCCTTCTCCTCCCTCCCGCCACCCCCTCTTCTCCTTTTCCCCCGACCCTTTCTCTCACAGCACCCATCGCCCCTCAGCTCCCCTCCTGTCCCGCCATCCTCCAATCCTCCTCCCACCCCCCACCCCCCACCCCCACTCTTTCCGTCTTCCCTTTCCCACCTTCACTGCATGTGTGGCGTAACCTAATCAGAAAAACCAATCCCAAATAAAGTAATGTGTTGAGAAATGGAGCCCAGTACTTTTGATATCTTTGGTGGAATGACACAATTGTGACTCACACTTTCTGGCGCCATTAAAACCTACTCCTTGTATTGAGGCAGTGGTTACAATAAGGACATGACACATTTTAAGGGCATTTGGGGAAAATAGTTTATTTGCTTAGGTAAGGGTGCGTGTAGTTTAGGATGACTAATCATGAGCAAGAGAGAGAGAGAGAGAGGGTTCTAAAGCAAAATTTAGAAAGTGATTATAAATGTGTATACCCTAACAAAGGCAGCATAAACTGTCAACACCAACAAAAATACAGAGTCGACCAAAAAATGCCCTTCCTCACTCACCCACCATAAAAGGAAAAGAAAAGAAAAAAATAGGGTACTTCCGTTAGCGAGATTGTAAAACTTTTCCTTGACCATTTCTCTTTTTCTGTTACATTTATAGGTATAGAAAGGGTTCAACAATTCGTTCAGAAATAAACTTTTGTTTGGATATGGAGACAGTGCTACTTTGACGTTTAGTTCAACAATTTTGAAATACTGCCATTGGCGTTAAGCGTGGAATGGGAAGCAACTCTGGTACTTGGACACTTCTTATTTTTTAAGGTTATCTCCTCTTGATCACTGATGACCATGTCCTGTTTTGTTGATCAGCAAAATCATTTGTCATCGAGTTACTGCTGCAGGTTTTTTTCGTTTTGTTGTTGTTGTTGTTTTAACCATGATTTGCTTGTTTAGAAGTATGCTTTGTTCATTCTGTCCTTCTTCTGTCATACATCATCCCTTTTCTTTTTTAAGTGCTTTAAATAATGTTTTTTTCGTTGTTTTTTTTGGTTTTGTTTTGTTTTAAAGTGTATTCCAGTCTCTGGTAAGTATTTCTTTTGACCCCCCCCCCCCTCCCCTTCTTCCTCCCAGAAATAATAGTGCACATGTACAGTGTCATAAAAGCAAATAGCTTTGGTGATTTTTGTACCCTCCAACTTTTTATGATGCTGAACAATTAAGTAGTGGGAGAAAACAAGTGCAGGCTAACAATTCTTCCGTCATTATAATAATGACTTTGCAAAGATTTGAAATTTTAGAGAAAAACAAAAACAAAAACAAATGAAGATGAAGAAAATGGGGAAATATATTATAAATATGAAAAACCCTTCACTAGCTGCCTGAGGAACCATCTTGATCCCTTCTGGAGGCAGATCTGTTTGTATTGCCTGCTCCTAGGCCTTTCGTCCGCTGGGTCGGACTCATCAGGGAGACACGGCTGATTGTGTCTGCGCTCCTGGTGTCAAATAGAGACACACCACAGTTCATAATTCTGTGGTGTTCTCACCACCAAGGGTTCAAAAAAGAATCCAACCGCACCCCCAAAGCAGCCAGTGGAGGATAGTAAAAATCTCCAACTTTTTATGTGATATACGTAGAAACTAATGCACATTTCATGTGTGCTACCCATCATTCCTAATGAAAATGTCACTCATGGTATGCCTTATTTGCTGACATGTGTTGATAAGCTCTTTGCTATGGGCAATTTGAACCAACAAACTTTCAGGTCTGGATTGTGTGGACTAAATTAATAATTATACTCACTGTCCATGTTAATAATCAACTCGGTATACAGGGGAATAGGGTATTCCGTTAATAACTGTTTAACACCAATATGCCTACAACATTCCAAATAAGAGACTTAAGCTAGTGCCTTTAATCATAGTTCTTTTGCTTGACTAGTGTTTAAGGCATTTTGAACTGGCTCAAGGTCATGAATTCGAGTCCGAACTCAAAGGCTACTCGTTATGACTATCTGTTTATATGTCCAATTCACATGGTTTTTGTATTAGTTCCCTTAGGAACCGTTAAAAATTGCGCATGCCGACCACAAAGGTCGTCAGCGCGGGGTATTGGGATTAGTTTTCAACAAGCAATAACCACGCCTCGGTTAAACCTCATCGGCTATGGTACCGCCACTGCGCAAAGCTAATCTAAAATGGATGTAAAATATTTGATAGTTCAACAACTAAACTTAAAATAGCAAGCTGTTTTTATTTTTTCGTTGCCGCGTAAATTAAAAAGATTCTTTTAAGCATTAAAAGCAGTGATTTTGTTTCTGATTTTAGACTCAAAACTTTAATTCACTGTCATACAAGGTTATTAAAAAATGTATCATGTCCATAAAAACGAACCAAGTATGGTCAATATACTAGGTGCACACATTACCACACGTACGCAATTGGGAAAACGTAGCATGGAAATTATTTCCCTTTACTGGCTTTGGGTCGTCGGGAAAAACGTCGTATGGAAATTATTTCCCTTTACCGTTAAGGCTTTGTGTTCATTTGTTTGTTTTCCCTAACAGAGTTCAACTAACAGACGCTCTAATCAGTTACTTATGTACAGTGGCTTCATAATGCGTGATAGTCGTAATAATGTATGTTGTTGAAATTTTATGTAATAACCTACACACTTACCTACACGACTTTAATCCATACTCTCATTTGCAGATAATATTAACTCCAAACACACTATTCTATATTGAATATGAACATCCGTTAGAATACTAGGCAACTAATTTCACGATGAATCACAAATCTAGGCATTGAGGGCATTATGAATTTAATAAATTCAAAACAACATGGTGTGGTTAGGATCCTATAAGTTACAAGTAGCTTTCTCTCTCCTCTCTCTCTCTCTCTCTCTCTCTCCTCTCTCTCTCTCTCTCCTCTCTCTCTCTCTCTCTCATATTCTATTGTCATTACCAAAGAGGTCATTTGACAAGGTGGTAGGGGGTAACTGAACGATAATATTTACCTCTTCCTTTCCTTGCAAACAAATAGCACACATTTATTCCCAGTGTGTATCAAATCAAAGCTTAACGAAAACAAATATAATCCTAACATCTCTGTGTGTCTTTGTATGCTCTCCAAGTATCAAAGTGTCAGCTCCTCTCTCTCTCTCTCTCTCTCTCTCTCTCTCTCTCTCTCTCTCTCTCTCCTCATATTTTTTTCTTCCCCCCCCCCCCCCCCCCCCCCCCCCCCCCCCCCTTCGATGTCTTCAAGTGAGATTATGTTTTCGACCATGATGTCCCTTGTCTGTCAAAGTTGCACAAAAAGGACAAACCTATTCAAAGGAGGAATACATGTCTAGACACGAACTCATTAAATGTTGGTAAAGGCCCCTGGGCGGGTCCAGTCCAGGATTTGTTCTGAGTAAAAGTAAGTACTACCTCCAGATAATTATGCAATTTTAGAAGCTATTCTTCAAGTTTTCTGGCTCGGTTTTTCACTATGTTTGTAACTGATTTTTGTCAGAACAAGTGCATAATGGAGAAATCCAAAATTTTCGCACGCTGCTAGCACACAAATACACAACACGTGACGACCATGAGGAAATACTTAGAGATAGTAATGCCTTAAACAGAATTTCAGGATACATGGGATTTTATTTTCAATCAGGTTGTGAAAGTAGGCTAAAGTACTGAACATCGGAAAGAATGACAAATCTGCTAAATATTTCGGTAAAACTCAGATTATTAAGTTCACATTGTCTTTGAATAGCCTACAAAAATCAAAAGAATTTTAGTATTTTCAATGACACGTTCAAGCATGCTCGAATGTAATAGATTAACTGATATCTTTTTTCACTGTAGGCCTATAATCATCAACATCTTCAAGTGTTCAAGTTTCAAACAGGCCCGATTGCATCCCATGGGTCCTAACTCGGTTTTTTTACTGTTTCTACGGAACTCGGCGGATGTCTGCGTTCTCCCAAGTGCACGTCTAGTTTTTTTCATTTTCTGCATTTTTTTCCTTTCTTTCTCTTTTTAAAGATACATCAGCGATTGTGCTTTGGGTTAACAGCAGCTCCTATCCTAATGGACAAGATCAGAATGACAGACACAACAAACACAGCGGTCCAGACATAAACACCCAGTGCCTGACATGTAGGAATGCCGCGAACCTCCTTTTAGAGTTCCCCCCCTGCCCCAGACCCTCTTCCCCTCCTTCCCAATCACCCTCCCCTTCCTTCCCCCCACCTCTCTCTCTCTCTCTCATTGTAAGAACTGTCATCAATATAAGAAATGAGTCGCAAGCAGCCGAAAGAAACATGTATTAAAACAGCTTTGTAATAATGACGTTGTTCTTGTCCCTGCTGACCCCCAAACAATGCACATGTCATGTGTGCTACCCATCATTCCTAATGAAAATGTCACTCATGGTATGCCTTATTTGCTGACGTGTTAGCTCTTTGCTACGGGCAATTTGAACCAACAAACTTTCAGGTCTGGATTGTGTGGACTAAAATGATTATACTCACTGTCCATGTTAATAATCAACTTGGTACTCTCTTATATCTGTTTAACACCAATATGCCTACAATATACCCAATAAGAGAACTAGGCTAGTGCCCTTAGTCATAGTTCTGCTTGACTTGTGTTTAAGGCATAGGCCTGTTGAACTGGCTCAAGGTCATGATTTCGCGTCCAAACTCATAGACCACTCTTGTTATGACTATTTGTTTATATGTCTAATTTACATGGTTTTTATATTAGTTCCCTTAGAACCGTTAAAAATTGCGCATGCCGACCATGAAGGTCGTCAGCGCGGGGTATTGGGATTAGTTTTCAACAAGCAATAACCACGCCTCGGTTAAACCTCATCGCTATGGTACCGCCACTGCGCAAAGCTAACTTACAACTGATTTAAAAGTATTTGATAGTTCAACAACTAAACTTAAAATAGCAAGGTGTTTTTTACTTTTCGTTGTGGTGTAAATTAAAAAGATTATTTTAAGTTTTAAAAGCAGTGATTTTGTTTTTGATTTTTAGACTCAAAGCTTTAATTCACTGGCATACAAGGTCATTAAAAAACTATATCATGTCCATAAAAACGAACCAAGTATGGTCAATATACTTTGTGCACACATTACCACACGTACAGAATTTGGGAAAACGTCGTATGGAAATTATTTCCCTTTACTGGCTTTGGGTCGTCGGGAAACGTCGTACGGAAATTATCTCCCTTTACAGTTAAGGCTTTGTGTTCGTTTGTTTGTTTTCCCTAACAGAGTTCAACTAACAGACGCTCTAATCAGTTACTTCTGTACTGTGGCTTCATACTGCTTGATAGTAGTAATAATGTATGTCATTGAAATTTTATGTAATAACCTTCTTCTTCTTCTTCCTAAAACACTGGTTCACTCAAAAACGAGTAGGTCACCAGCGCACATGTTAAAAAGTAAAATAAAATAACATAAAACAGTGCGACTCAGACTGTTGGCCCCTGGAGCAAATTTAGCAACAAGGGGTCGCACTCGATATTCAAGAAGATAAAAGCAATGGCCAAATTCAGGCCCAGGTAATAGTAAAATATCAGGGAAGTAAAAATAAAAAATCGTCAATATGCAGATCTCAAAACTGTCGAATCAATTTGTTTTTTAAATGAGATTGCATTTGTGGCAATCTTGATGGCACCCGGCAGTGAGTTCCACAGCCGTACAGAACTGGGATAAAAAGAATGTAAGTGGCTGTCAATATTTGATGCAGGTATGGTATAACACTGACCGCCACTCCTGGTGCTACTTTTATTCAATACTAGTTGTTCCATTGGAATATCAATTACTTTAGCTCTGCCTTTGAAAAAGGTGTTAAGTTTAATAAAAGCTCTTCTCTCTTCTAAGGGTTTCCATTCTAATTTCCTCATGTTCTTCCTAGTATTCCCCTTTTCTCTGATGTGGTTCCCTGTTACGAACCGTGCTGCTCTCTTCTGAATCTTTTCAAGGTTATCAATGTCCTTTAGATGGTAAGGATCCCAAACTGAGCAACCATATTCCAGTACTGGTCTAACCAGTGTTTTGTAGCAGTCGTCTTTAACCTTTTGGGGGCAGTCATTGATATTCCTGTGTAAGAAAGCTAAGATGTTATTTGCTTTCTTACATACTAAATTGTAATGTTCTTTCCATTTGAGACGACTATCTATAATCATGCCTAAATATTTTGCAGCATTAGTTTCTTTAAGAACCTACACACATACCTACATGACTTTAATCCATACTCTCATTTGCAGATAATATTAACTCCAAACACACTATTCTATATTGAATATGAACATCCATTAGAATATTAGGCAACTACTTTCACGATGAATCACAAATCTAGGCATTGAGGGCATTATGAATTTAATAAATTCAAAACAACATGGTGTGGTTAGGATCCCATAAGTTACAAGTAGCTTCTCTCTCTCTCTCTCTCTCCTCTC
The DNA here is from genome assembly GCA_018398815.1 of Conus ventricosus. Classification (NCBI taxonomy): domain Eukaryota; kingdom Metazoa; phylum Mollusca; class Gastropoda; order Neogastropoda; family Conidae; genus Conus; species Conus ventricosus. Next base: position 41,374,985 of record CM031614.1, read on the forward strand.
TCTCTCTCTCTCTCTCTCTCTCTCCTCTCTCTCTCTCTCTCTCATATTCTTTTGTCATTACCAAAGACGTCATTTGACAAGGTTGTGTGTGTGTGGGGGGGGGGGGGGGGGGTAACTGAACGATAATATTTACCTCTTCCTTTCCTTGCAAACAATTAGTACACATTTATTCCCAGTGTGTATCAAATCAAAGCTTAACGAAAACAAATAAAATTCTATCATCTCTGTGTGTCTTTGTATGCTCTCCAAGTATCAAAGTGTCAGCTCTCTCTCTCTCTCTCTCTCTCTCTCTCTCTCTCTCTCTCTCTCTCTCTCCTCTCTCTCTCTCTCTCTCGCTCTTGTATTTTTTCTCTTTTTTTTTCTCCCCTTTGGGATGTCTTCAAGTGAGATTATGTTTTCGACCAGTGATGTCCCTTTGTCTGTCTGAAAGGTTGCACAAAAAGGAGCAAACCTATGCAAATGGTGGAATGCACGTCATAGAGACACGAACTCATTAAAATATGTTGGTAAGAGGCCCCTGGGGCGGGTCCGGTCCAGGATTTGTTCTGAGTAAGAAAGTGAAGGTAGGTTACTCCAGATATGCAATTTTAGAAGCTATTCTTCAAGGTTTCTGGGCTCGGATTTTTCACTATGTTTATAACTGATTTTTGTCAGACAAGTGCATAATGGAGAAATCCAAAATTTTCACACGCTGGTAGCACACAAATATACAACACGTGACGACCATGAGGAAATACTGAGAGATAATAATGCCTTAACAGAATTGCCAAATACATGGGATTTTTATTTCAATCAGGTTGTGAAACTAGGCTAAAGTACTGAACATCAGAAAGAATGACAAATCCGCTAAATACTTCGGTAAAACTCAGATTATTAAGTTTACAATTGTCTTTGAATAGCCTACATAAATCAAAAGAATTTTAGTATTTTCAATGACACGTTCAAGCATGCTCGAAGTGTAATAGATTAACTGATATTTTTTTTTCACTGTAGGCCTGTAATCATCGACACCTTCAAGTGTTCAAGTTTCAAACACGCCCGATTGCATCCCATGGGGCCCAACTCGGTTTTTTACTAACTGTGTTTCTACACAACTCAGTGGATGTCTGCGTTCTCCCAAGTGCACGTCTAGTTTTTTTCATTTTCTGCATCCTTCCCCCCCCCCCCCCCCTCCCCTGTCTTTCTCTTTTCAAAGATACATCGGTGATTGTGCTTTGGGTTAACAGCAGCTCCCATCCTAAAGGACAAGGTCAGAATGACAGACACAACAAACACAGCAGTCCAGACATAAACACCCAGTGCCTGACAGATAGGAATGCCGCAAACCTCCTTTTAGAGTTCCCTCTAGCCCCAGGCCCCTTTCCCCTCCTTCACAATCACCCTCGATCCCCTTCCTTCCCCCCTCTCTCTCTCTCTCTCCTCTCTCTCTCTCTCTCTCTCTTATACGTTGTAGTACATTTACATATGCTCTCCCAGCCCACCTCACTCATTATTGTTATTCTCATTTTTATTTTATTTTATTATTATTATATTTTTTTGTTTTTATTCTTATTTTTTTTTTGTTTTCATTTCTCTTCTATTTTCATTTGATGTTCCTCTATGATTACATGATTGCTTTGCTTGCTTCTTTGCTTTCTTACATTAATTGATTTCACTGCATGTTGTAGTCCCTACTCAGGGCGAGGACTGGATGTAAAAAAGCACGTCAGTGCTTATCTATTATCCTCATAAATAAAGAATTTTGTCTTGTCTTGTCTTGTCTCATTGTAAGAACTGTCATCCATATAAGAAATGAGTCGTAAGCAGCCAAAAATCGCTCTTTTTTTTTGGTTTGTTTCATGGTGTTTCTTTTAAATGAGGAATAAAATGGCATTTGTTTTCAAACTGGAAAGAAACGGGTAAAACACCTTTGTAATAATGACGTTGTTCTTGTCCCTGCTGGTGCTGGTGACCCCTAAACAATGCACATTTCATGTGTGCTACCCATCATTCCTAATGAAAATGTCACTCATGGTATGCCTTATTTGCTGATAAGCTCTTTGCTACAGGCAATTTGAAGCAACAAACTTTCAGGTCTGGATTGTGTGGACTAAAATGATTATCATCATTGATCATACTCACTGTCCATGTTAATAATCAACTCGGTATACTGGGGGAATAGGGCACTCTCTTAATATGCCTACAGCATACCTAATAAGAGAACTAGGCTAGTGTCCTTAGTCGTAGTTCTTTCGCTTGACTTGTGTTTAAGGCATATTGAACTGGCTCAAGGTCATGAATTCGAGTCCGAACTCAAAGGCTACTCGTTATGACTAGGCCCTATCTGTTTATATGTCTAATTCACATGGTTTTTGTATTAGTTCCCTTAGGAACCGTTAAAAATTGCGCATGCCGACCATGAAGGTCGTCAGCGCGGGGTATTGGGATTAGTTTTCAACAAGCAATAACCACGCCTCGGTTAAACCTCATCGGCTATGGTACCGCCACTGCGCAAAGCTAAAGTGACAGAGGTGTAAAATATTTGATAGTTCAACAATTAAACTTAAAATAGTAAGGTGTTTTTACTTTTCGTTGCGGCGTACATTAAAAAGATTATTTAAAGCTTAAAAAGCAGTAATTTTGTTTCTGATTTTTAGACTCAAAACTTTAATTCACTGGCATACAAGGTCATTAAAAAAATATATCATGTCCATAAAATGGAACCAAGTATGGTCAATATACTTTGTGCACACATTACCACACGTACAGAATTGGGGAAAACGTCGTATGGAAATTATTTCCCTTTACTGGCTTTGGGTCGTCGGGAAACGTCGTACGGAAATTATCTCCCTTTACAGTTAAGGCTTTGTGTTCGTTTGTTTTCCCTAACAGAGTTCAACTAACAGACGCTCTAATCAGTTACTTCTGTACTGTGGCTTCATACTGCTTGATAGTAGTAATAATGTATGTCACTGAAATTTTATGTAATAACCTACACACATACCTACATGACTTTAATCCATACTCTCATTTGCAGATAATATTAACTCCAAACACACTATTCTATATTGAATATGAACATCCATTAGAATATTAGGCAACTACTTTCACGATGAATCACAAATCTAGGCATTGAGGGCATTATGAATTTAATAAATTCAAAACAACATGGTGTGGTTAGGATCCTATAAGTTACAAGTAGCTTCTCTCTCTCTCTCTCTCTCTCTCTCTCTCTCCTCTCTCTCTCTCTCTCTCTCTCTCTCCTCTCTCATATTCTTTTGTCATTACCAAAGACGTCATTTGACAAGGTGTGTGTGTGGGGGGGGGGGGGGGGAGGGTGGGTAACTGAACGATAATATTTACCTCTTCCTTTCCTTGCAAACAAATAGTACACATTTATTCCCAGTGTGTATCAAATCAAAGCTTAACGAAAACAAATAAAATCCTATCACCTCTGTGTGTCTTTGTATGCTCTCCAAGTATCAAAGTGTCAGCTCTCTCTCTCTCTCTCTCTCTCTCTCCTCTCTCTCTCTCTCTCTCTCTCTTGTATTTTTTCTCTCTTTTTTTCTCCCCTTTGGGATGCCTTCAAGTGAGATTATGTTTTCGACCAGTGATGTCCCTTTGTCTGTCTGAAAGGTTGCACAAAAAGGAGCAAACCTATTCAAATGGTGGAATGCACGTCATAAAGACACGAACTCATTAAAATATGTTGGTAAGAGGCCCCTGGGGCGGGTCCGGTCCAGGATTTGTTCTGAGTAAGAAAGTGAAGGTAGGTAACTCCAGATATGCAATTTTAGAAGCTATTCTTCAAGGTTTCTGGGCTCGGATTTTTCACTATGTTTATAACTGATTTTTGTCAGACAAGTGCATAATGGAGAAATCCAAAATTTTCACACGCTGGTAGCACACAAATATACAACACGTGACGACCATGAGGAAATACTGAGAGATAGTAATGCCTTAACAGAATTGCCAGATACATGGGATTTTTATTTCAATCAGGTTGTGAAACTAGGCTAAAGTACTGAACATCAGAAAGAATGACAAATCCGCTAAATACTTCGGTAAAACTCAGATTATTAAGTTTACAATTGTCTTTGAATAGCCTACATAAATCAAAAGAATTTTAGTATTTTCAATGACACGTTCAAGCATGCTCGAAGTGTAATAGATTAACTGATATCTTTTTTCACTGTAGGCCTGTAATCATCGACACCTTCAAGTGTTCAAGTTTCAAACACGCCCGATTGCATCCCATGGGGCCCAACTCGGTTTTTTTACTAACTGTGTTTCTACACAACTCAGTGGATGTCTGCGTTCTCCCAAGTGCACGTCTAGTTTTTTTCATTTTCTGCATCCTTCCCCCCCCCCCCCCCCCCCCCCTCCCCCTGTCTTTCTCTTTTCAAAGATACATCGGTGATTGTGCTTTGGGTTAACAGCAGCTCCCATCCTAAAGGACAAGGTCAGAATGACAGACACAACAAACACAGCAGTCCAGACATAAACACCCAGTGCCTGACAGATAGGAATGCCGCAAACCTCCTTTTAGAGTTCCCTCTAGCCCCAGGCCCCTTTCCCCTCCTTCACAATCACCCTCGATCCCCTTCCTTCCCCCCCCCCTCTCTCTCTCTCTCTCTCTCTCTCTCTTATACGTTGTAGTACATTTACATATGCTCTCCCAGCCCACCTCACTCATTATTGTTATTCTCATTTTTATTTTATTTTATTATTATTATATTTTTTGGTTTTTATTCTTATTTTTTTTGTTTTCATTTCTCTTCTATTTTCATTTGATGTTCCTCTATGATTACATGATTGCTTTGCTTGCTTCTTTGCTTTCTTACATTAATTGATTTCACTGCATGTTGTAGTCCCTACTCAGGGCGATGACTGGATGTAAAAAAGCACGTCAGTGCTTATCTATTATCCTCATAAATAAAGAATTTTGTCTTGTCTTGTCTTGTCTCATTGTAAGAACTGTCATCCATATAAGAAATGAGTCGTAAGCAGCCAAAAATCGCTCTTTTTTTGGTTTGTTTCATGGTGTTTCTTTTAAATGAGGAATAAAATGGCATTTGTTTTCAAACTGGAAAGAAACCGGTAAAAACACCTTTGTAATAATGACGTTGTTCTTGTCCCTGCTGGTGCTGGTGACCCCTAAACAATGCACATTTCATGTGTGCTACCCATCATTCCTAATGAAAATGTCACTCATGGTATGCCTTATTTGCTGATAAGCTCTTTGCTACAGGCAATTTGAAGCAACAAACTTTCAGGTCTGGATTGTGTGGACTAAAATGATTATCATCATTGATTATACTCACTGTCCATGTTAATAATCAACTCGGTATACTGGGGAATAGGGCACTCTCTTAATATGCTGTCATGTGACGTAGCCTCACATCAAGGCATGTGACGCTCCATCACATGTAGTTAGTGATATGAATCATTTCCCCGTGCCACAACTAAAGGAAGAATATTCATGTGGCTTGACTAGTGTAGCGGGCGTCCCCAAATAATTGGAGTATGACTCATTCAAGAAACGAATGTGGTCATTGGGTGAAAGTGACCACTGAGTGAGAGTTTAACAAGGGCTGGTAAGGTAAGGTGCTGGTCATGTGTTTTGAACACTGAGTATGCACTCACTAGGAGAAGGGGGAAAGAGTCAGTTTTAACCCAGCAGATGGCCTAGAGACTCGAACCTGTCAGGACAGTGGTCCTCGTTGCTGACCAGTCATTACCAGGTGAGCGATAGATAGTTGGGGAAAGCTACAGGGGGATAACTTAAAGAAGAGAGAAAGAATTCATATGTTGAATTGAGAAGCAGGTTACTTACACGAACCTTATTCGTGTTTCAGCCCTTCACCCTTCACCCTTCACCCTTTACCCTTCGCCCTTCATCTTTCACCCCGTGAGGTGGTTGAAGATGGCCATGGTGTGGGGAACACACCGGTAGTTCAGCCCCAGCCAGTACCAACTCCAGGGAGAGGAGTTGAAGCTCGTCATTTCGCAAGAGACAGAAGAAGTCGCGGAAGAGAAGTCGAGACTCGTATCTCCAGGACGGGAGAGTTCGAGGGGGCAGTATATTGTCTCAGAGAGACAGGGAATTGAGAAAGCAGGGAAGCTTTTTACTTGAGGCAGGCAGGTCCTCAGTGATTACGGGAGTTATGTATTCTCCTGGTCCGGAATTTTGGGATAACGGAATGTGAAGGCCATAGCTTTATAGAAGCGGAACTAGATTATTTTATCTCTCAGTGTAAAGAGAGATACAAGTGTGAAGACTATTTTTTCTCTCAGTGTAAAGAGAGATACATGTGTGAAGATTGATTTGTCTCTCGGTGTGAGGAGAGATACATGTGTGCGGATTTATTTGTCTCTCAGTGCGGAGAGAGATACAGGTGTAAAATCTGTTTACAAGTTGTTGTTGTGATTAGTAAAGTGTTTTCCCTGAAGGAGAGGGGGAGAAGAAAAACATTCGGTAGTGCTCCTTTTGGGTGATTGGAAAGATTGCGTGTGCGTATGGAGTAAATGCTGTCATGAATGCGGGTATGCAAGAGTGACAGTGTGACATATGCCTACAGCATACCTAATAAGAGAACTAGGCTAGTGTCCTTAGTCGTAGTTCTTTCGCTTGACTTGTGTTTAAGGCATATTGAACTGGCTCAAGGTCATGAATTCGAGTCCGAACTCAAAGGCTACTCGTTATGACTAGCCCTATCTGTTTATATGTCTAATTCACATGGTTTTTGTATTAGTTCCCTTAGGAACCGTTAAAAATTGCGCATGCCGACCATGAAGGTCGTCAGCGCGGGTATTGGGATTAGTTTTCAACAAGCAATAACCACGCCTCGGTTAAACCTCATCGGCTATGGTACCGCCACTGCGCAAAGCTAAAGTGACAGAGATGTAAAATATTTGATAGTTCAACAATTAAACTTAAAATAGTAAGGTGTTTTTTACTTTTCGTTGCGGCGTACATTAAAAAGATTATTTAAAGCTTAAAAAGCAGTAATTTTGTTTCTGATTTTTAGACTCAAAACTTTAATTCACTGGCATACAAGGTTATTAACAAAATATATCATGTCCATAAAGACGAACCAAGTATGGTCAATATACTTTGTGCACACATTACCACACGTACAGAATTTGGGAAAACGTCGTATGGAAATTATTTCCCTTTACCGGTTGTGGGTCGTCGGGAAACGTATGGAAATTATCTCCCTTTACTGTTAAGTTTTCGTGTTCGTTTGTTTTCCCAAACCGAGTTCAACTATAACAGACGCTCTAATCAGTTACTTCTGTACTGTGGCTTCATAATGCTTGATAGTAGTAATGATGTATGTCATTGAAATTTTTGTGTAATAACCTACACACATACCTACATGACTTTAATCCATACTCTCGTTTGCAGATAATATCAACTCCAAACACTATTCTATATTGAATATGAACATCCGTTAGAATATTAGGCAACTAATTTCACGATGAATCACAAATCTAGGCATTGAGGCATTATGAATTTAATAAATTCAAAACAACATGGTGTGGTTAGGATCCTATAGGTTACAAGTAGCTTCTCTCTCTCTCTCTCTCCTCTCTCTCTCTCTCTCTCTCTCTCTCTCTCTCATATTCTTTTGTCATTACCAAAGAGGGCATTTGACAAGGTGGTGTGTGTGTGGGGGGGGGGGGGGGGTAACTGAACGATAATATTTACCTCTTCCTTTCCTTGCAAACAAATAGTACATATTTATTCCCAGTGTGTATCAAATCAAAGCTAAACGAAAACAAATAAAATCATGACATCTCTGTGTGTCTTTGTATGCTCTCCAAGTATCAAAGTGTCCACTCTCTCTCTCTCTCTCTCTCTCTCTCTCTCATCTCTCTCTCTCTCTCCTCTCGTATTTTTTCCTCCTTTTTTTTCTCCCCTTTCGGATGCCTTCAAGTGAGATTATGTTTTCGACCAGTTGTTGTTGTTGTTTTTGTCGTACCCTGGCTAAAAGACTCCAGGGATCATCCGAACAGCCGAAGCACTTGAACACTATGGTACAAATGCATCAGCTGGGGATGAGAACATTACGTGTGTGACCGTTTTTGACTACCCCGCCACGTGGGCAGCCACACTCCGACTTCGGGGATTTTGGAGACTGATAATGTTATGCTAGGAGCTTGTCACAACTGAAGACAATCCCCGCATAACTATACAGAGCATAACAACATTTTGATGTAGCCTTGGTGTTCTAAGCCCATGTCAATTGGCCTGACACAGCTTTAAGTCAATGCAGTTTTCGACCATGATGTCCCTTTGTCTGTCTGAAAGGTTGCACAAAAAGTAGCAAACTTATTCAAATAGTGGAATGCACGTCATAGAGACACGAACTCATTAAAATATGTTGGTAAGAGGCCCCTGGGGCGAGTCCGGTCCAGGATTTGTTCTGAGTAAGAAAGTGAAGGTAGTAACTCCAGATATGCAATTTTAGAAGTTATTCTTCAAGTTTTCTGGGCTCGGATTTTTCACTATGTTTATAACTGATTTTTGTCAGACACGTGTAGAATGGAGAAACCCAAAATTTTCACAACGCTGGTAGCACACAAATATACAACACGTGACGACCATGAGGAAATACTGAGAGATAGTAATGCCAGATACATGGGATTTTTATTTCAATCAGGTTGTGAAACTAGGCTAAAGTACTGAACATCGGAAAGAATGACAAATCCGCTAAATACTTCGGTAAAACTCAGATTATTAAGTTTACAATTGTCGTTGAATAGCCTACATAAATCAAAAGAATTTTAGTATTTTCAATGACACGTTCAAGCATGCCCGAAGTGTAATAGATTAACTGATATCCTTTTTCACTGTAGGCCTATAATCATCGACATCTTCAAGTGTTCAAGTTTCAAACAGGCCCGTTTGCGTCCCATGGGGCCCAACTCGGTTTTTTACTAACTGTGTTTCTACGGAACTCGGCGGATGTCTGGGTTGTCCCGAGTGCACGTCTAGTTTTTTTTCATTTTCTGCATCCTTCGCCCCCCCCCCCCCCCCCCCCCCCCCCCCCTGTCTTTCTCTCTTTAAAGATACATCAGTGATTGTGCTTTGGGTTAACAGCAGCTCCCATCCTAATGGACAAGGTCAGAATGACAGACACAACAAACACAGCAGTCCAGACATAAACACCCAGTGCCTGACAGGTAGGAATGCCGCGAACCTCCTTTTAGAGTTCCCCCTTGCCCCAGGCCCCTTTCCCCTCCTTCCCAATCACCCTCCCTTTCCTTTTTTCCCACCTCTCTCTCTCTCTCTCTCTCTCTCTCTCTCTGAAGAAGCAGCCGTGAACTACACATTATCAACATTTGTGAGGAAGAAAAAAAAATCAAGGCAACTCCATATTTCTCAAGAAAAGAAGATGTCTGACTGACTGCGGTCTCAATCATCCATCTTATTGTGCGAGACACAATCAGCCGTGTCTCCCTGATGAGTCCGATCCAGCGGATGAAAGGCCTGGGAGCAGGCAATACAAATAGATCTGCCTTCAAGAGGAATTACAATGTTCCCTCATGCGGCTAGTGAAGAGTTTTGATACTTATAATAATTTTCTTCATTTTATGTTGCCATTTTTTTCATCTTCACCCCCTCCCCCCTCTCCCCCAAGCCTTAAGTTTAAATCTTTGCCAATTCATTACTGTGATGACGGAGGGGTTGTTGGCCTGCGCTTGTTTTTTCCACCCACTATTAGATTGTTCGTCTTTGTATTTGTCTGACTTTATTCAAGTTTAAAAGGCTGTGCCAGTCTTGAATAAAAGTTATTCTGTGTTAGGTTTTCATATGGAGCAAGAGTTACCCTACTTGTTTATTCAATCCCAGTTTAACATAAATCCTAAAAATTCTACAAAACTCTAGGTTCCCATGCCCACAATTTATCTGTTTGGGACAAGTCTTTCTTATTCTGGTTCTCTGGAACTCACATCCACCTGTGCTTACTGGCCTTTGGGGTCTGGAATCTTACAGAGGAAGCCCGTTTAGATACTTTATACACACTCACTAATAACGTAGGAATACAGTATAATTCATTTTACAATGCTTACATTATTACTATAACATCAGCAACATACACTTTCCCAAGGTGATTTTTATTGTTTACAAATACTTCTGTTTCAAAATAATTTGCTACTATAATTGATCGGATACGCTGCGTCGGTGCATGCAAATGTCAATATTTGAAAAAGTTCTAAAATGCTCATGCAGTGTATGTGTAGATCAGCGTACTGTTCACAGAGTCATATGCATTTCTAAGGGGAAAGGGAGGGGGAGGTGTGGACGTTGTCACTTTTTTCCCTCTTAAAAAAAATGTTTTTAGCTTTCTACTCCTTTATTTTTGGTTTCTTGTCCCTCCCCCACCCCCCTTCCTCTAGTGTAATATAAACACATCTGTCTCTCCTCTCTCCCCCCCCTCTCTCTCTCTCTCTCTCTCCCCCCCCCCCTCTCTCTCCTCCCCCCCCCCCCCCTCTCTCTCAAAACAACAATATGATATCTCCTATTTCTCACTGTCTTGTATGTGTGATAACCAGCTTTGCTTTATGAATATGAATATATGCTTTCGTACTTGCATGTGACTGCCTCATGAACCGCTGTTCATTCCTCCTCAGGCTATGCTGATGACGCAATTAACGGGACTAGCTGTCGCTTTTTATTCTCTTTCTGAAGAATAAGTGTGTGTGTGTGTGTGTGTGGTGTGTGTGTGTGTGGTGTGTGTGTGTGTGTGTTTACTTGTATGCTAAATTACTGTTTTATCATAATCAGTTCTCTGTTGTGTAAGTGTTAGCATCCTTAGTTCCTGAAGCAGCAAGGGCCAGATGGAAAAGAGACATCTTGCTTATTGCTTACCCTTGGGAATAAAGACTGACTCTTTCTCTCTCTCTCTCTCTCTCTCTCCTCTCTCTCTCTCTCCTCTCTCTCTCCTCTCCTCTCTCTCTCTCTCTCTCAGGTTTTAAATCAATGGGAAAATTAATAGAACAAAATAGATGTGCATGGCATTGTATTCATTGCAGTGAGGTGTGAAATAGGACCGTAGTCATTTGTAGCGATTCATGTCTTTTTCTTTTTTCTTTTTCTTTTTTTTAACGTGAGCTCGAATTTTGCGTAAGCATGGTTTTGCGGAAAGTAATTTATTTGTTTATTTAACTTACTGACAATCATTCTCCCTGAGTTGGTAAGATTGGGCAAGAAGAGAGGTGGGTGGGTTGGTGAAGGAGGGAAGAGAGAGAGGGAAAAAAAAAAAAAAAAAAAGAGAGGTCCCACCGAGATTTGAACTCGGATCGCTGGATTCAAAGTCCAGAGTGCTAACCATTACACCATGGGACCGCTGATAGACTATGGGATTTAATAATATATTTATAACTTTTATTTGAATTAATTGTAATTTTGAAAAACTGACCAATCGTTTTTTTCTGTTTCATTTCGTTCTTGTGTGCTTGGACAGTGCAAGACAACCACTTTCACTTAGGCTGAGATTGTTTTCGTTTCCTATTACCACAATCATTATGACCTTCATATGAAATCAACTTTAGCAAAGAAGGCCCGCATGAATTCCTCGGATACTATGGGAATTTATCAGCCTTACGGTAAGTGTTACAGATTAAAATGTGGACCGACTCCCGGCCACACCAGTGAATCATTGTTTGATTTATGCAGCAGCACCTGCCGGTGTTTTCATTATTTTCAGCACAAGCACACTCTCGGGATTCTGGGTTGCGCATCATCACATTTTAGGTTTCTAAATTTTTATGTATTATCGCATATAGATCAGGATACGTTATAAATAAAAGCGAAATTTATGATAAACATCTACAGAGTGGTAATGTTAATTGACTGGACGGTGACCTAGTCCCGTACCAGACAAAACGCAGGCGGTTGTCTCAACCCCGACAATCGCCGTGTCACACATTATTTGTTGGTAGTGCTACAAAAATATAATCGAACATGACCATTTTACAAACCAATCAAAATGCTGATTGCGGGAAACAACCACGAGAAGATGTGAGCAGCTGTAGATTAGTCAGCATGGTATATTGAAGGATCTTCGATGCCCAAGCTTCAGTCTCATTCCGGCAAGTATTACCTATTAAATGGTTGACTAACAGTAACAGTTACAATACACGAATGAAATAGTTCATCAAATGTTACGTCTTGCTGTGGTTGATTTGTTAGTTTAACGTCCTATGAGCCAAAAGCCCGGAAGGACAAAGTGTCCCAGACTGTTGTCAATTAGGGGTGGCAGGATGTCTGGTCTCTGGCAGGAGACAAGAGGTTGGTTCTGGACAGGGATTGCCCAATCAAGTTGTATAATTTGTCATCCCAGACTGAAGTCTGGCTCTTCTTCTTTCTTTCTGCTGAAATGATGCCCAGCACTTGCTTCTGGTTCCTTGTGAACTGGTGTTGACTCTGTGGTCAGCTGATGGTGAATGTCAGTAGTCCACGTCTGTACCCCCTCCCCCCCCCCCCCCCCCCCCCCCCCCCCCCCCCCCCCCCCCCCCACCCCCATGCCCACACTTGCTTCTGTTCCTTGTGAACTGGTGTTCACTCTGTGGTCAGCTGATGGTGAATGTCAGTAGTCCACGTCTGTCCCCCCCCCCTCCCCCCCCCCCCCCCCCCCCGACCCCACCCCACCCCCACCCCACCCCCATTACAAAGCTTGCATTTAGGGCTACCAGGCAGCCTTCTTCATGCTCAGGTGGCAATGGTCTTGTGGCCACATCAAGAAGGGAGCAGGACAGACACATGGCAGGAGCACTGCATGATCTTCTTCCTGTGTCCTCACTGACTACAGCAGAGGGCAGTCTTCAGCCCAACCGCCAGAGGAGGCGCCAACCATGCAGACCCAAAATATGGCCTTAGTAGGCCTGGTTATCATAGGTTATCATAGGTGTGCTCCACCAACCTGCCCGACATCTCCAGGAGCCATTCCCTGGCAATACAGGCTAGACCTACCGTCGCCCATAGTGGCTGGGAATCTGCGCAACCTGCCATCAGTCTTGTACCTTGATGCTTGTAAGAAAGATCTGGCATCTCTCTCAACGCCTGTTGACACGCCACCTCGCAGTGAGCGATTTGATGACGTATGTTCAGCTTCATCATCCTGTTGGTGTCATGTGCTTGGATCTCCAAAAGGCATGTGACAAAGTCCCACAGTCTTATGCAAGGTTTGAAATTCCCAGATAATGTTTAGCTGTCCTGGGGACAAGATGATAAAAAAAGAAAAAAAATTGATTGTCCCACCATATTTCAATAAAAGTATCTACCGGCAGTAAGTATAAGTCAACAGACATGATTATTTAAAGGTGCCATGATCTGCACATTTACGTTGAAGACTAACGAGAAAGATAAATGATAAGGTATAAGAAATCAAATTTTTCAACTGTATAATGAGAATGAATGAAAAAATGTTTTCTACTGTGTATAAATAGTGAAACAGAAAACAGAATAAGTTTGTCATTGTTCATCCATTCTCACATTCCTGGATTGATCTAATAATTATCATAAAAATATTAAAATCACTGTCTTGCTCTTAATCTCAATCCTCCACCCTCCCTACTCCGTCTGTCTTTCGCTCTTTACCACACACACTCCAAATTGAATCCATTCATATATTTTAAAGAAGTAGTTTTGATATTTTCACAGTGACCAAGCACAATGTCTGCTTCCTGCTGACATTTTTGTTTGTTTGTTTGTTACTGTACTTTTATAGAATCAGCCTTGTCTCTGTGAGACAGCAGCCCTGATATGGCTCTTTGCAGTCTAGGCAACATTACCTTACCTGTGAAACAACCCAGAGCTAAATTTGGCTGCGTGTGAGAAAAACTGCATTGAATTATTCTTCATCTTCTGACAAATGCTCTTTTTTTTCAGTCATTGTCAAAGAAAAAAATGTCTCAATCGCTTAGGCAGATGAAAAAACAGTATATTCACAGGTCTTGGCTGATCTACCATCCAGATGAATTATGTAAAATACTGCACATGTACATCATAGGGAAAGAGAAAGAAATTGTTACAACAAAGTTTGATGAGACACTTGAAGTTAGAATGATGGATTTGGTGAGGTGTAGGGGGTGGAGGTGGTTTGAAGGATGTGGTTTGCAGTTCCAAGAGAGGAGGTGGTTTGCAGTTCCAAGAGATTGCATCCAACTCTTTAAAATAAAGTGATGATATTCAAATGATTAGAAACCTGTTCTCTGTGTTTCGTGGTTTTAACTCTTAGCTCCTGAACAAAATGTAGTAGGCCTTATCTCCTTGCTAAAGTATTTTAATGTTCTTTATTTTAAAAGAAATCTTTAATGATGTTGTGTTAAATTGTCTTTCTTTTCAATAGAAATTAAGGTCTTCAAATGTTTGAGCACACGCACACTTTACTAACATTAACATTGTAATCAAGTATGTGTGTGTGTGTGGGTGCACATGTGTGGATGTGGGTGTGCGCATGTGTTAATGCAAGTGTGATTGTGATTTATGTGTGTGGGGGGAGGGGTGGAATAGGAGAGTTTCAGTACTGGAAGTTGAACACAACAACCTTGTGTGTGATAAATTCTGCGCACTTTGCATGCTTTTGTGTGTGTGTGTGTGTGTGTGTGTGTGTGTGTGTGTGTGTGTGTGTGTGTGTGTATACTGTGTGTGTGTATTGTGTGTGTGTGTGGGTGCGTGTGCGTGTGCGTGTGTGTGTGTGTATTTCTATTTATGTCTGTGTGTGTGTGTGTGTGTGTGTGTACAAAAATGTCTGATAAGAACAGTACCAACACAACAACGTTTCTAAAAAAATTAGGGCCTGTTCAACCACCTTTATCCGTCCTTATCATATAGTTTAAACTGATTCTAAAAAGAGAAGTTGCAGAAGGATCGACTGAAGTGGAAAGGGAGTAATTGTTCAATATGTTACGTATTTTAAACATATGCTGTCTTTAAAGCTTTATGTAATACATCAAAAGAGGGTTATAGCAACATCAAGTGTGTGTATGTAAGTGTGTGAGAGAGAGAGAGGGAGAGAGAGAGAGAGAGATGAAGACAAACCATAAAAACTGTAGAATATGCTGTGGGTGTTATCTTTTTTCTTCTTTCTTTCTTCTTTTCTTTTTTTTTTTACATTTGTTTGCATTGTCATTACTCTTTTGTTCAGTTGGGGAACATTGTAGCTCATAAGGCATGCACCTGTGTATGACTGCCAACATGAAATAGGGCTTCTTCCTTGATAAGAGTTATAACTGTGGGTGCATTAAAACATGCTTTTCAGTGGTTGTGCTAAAGTGTTTGCATTTTTAGTTGGATTAGGTTTTTTATGCTTAAATAGACTGTATTTAAAATAGTTTACCTTTTATTGAAAATCTTGTCTCATTCATATTCATGGGTTTGTGATTATTGCTTTTGGTTTGGTGGTATTGCTGTTAGAGGTTATTTTTTTTCATGCTTATAAAACCTATTAATGAATAACTCTGTACAAAATTCCATTATCATATTTTGTGGGTTTGTGATTTGATTGCCTATCTGGTGAAGGGTTCTGTTCTGTTTTTGTTTTTGTTTTTCTCCCCCAACCCCCTTCATTTTTTTTGTTATTTTTTAGTCGCAAGATCCAGCATGGTATGAAGATAAGACCCACTCCCCCTGGGCTAGGAATGGACCATGCCAACAGTAGGCCTCCCCCCACAGGGGATGAATAGCATTCAGAATGTGAGAGGCTGGACCACTATGGAGCTGTGGGGATGGCAGCAGCACTGTCAGAGGAAACCCTGCCCAGGGACCCTTAGTCTCTTGCCTCCCCTGTCGGATTCCATATCCTCCATCTATTCTCAGCTGCTGAGGCTGGTCGGCAGGTTCCCTTGCAACAAGCGGGTGGTGCTGTACTTTGCTTACAAGGGTACCACAGTGGAAGTGGATTTGGGAGATGGTAAGTTGGCTGTCTGTCCCTGGCTCGTTCACTGATCTCTGTGAGCATTGTCTCCCTTTTGTTGTCATTTTGTGGGTTCCTTTTTTTTGTTGTGGTTGTGGCTGCTGTGTTCAAATTGTTTACCAGTGGCATGTGGGTGTCTGTCACTCATTCTGTTGCATGTTGTCACCTAAATGTATGACTCATTACTTAATCTCTGCTTGCATTTTTGTTCTAAGGCATGGTTGTTTTCGTGTCATGCTTGTTGAATTTTTTTAAGTTGATGCACAACAGGGTTCTTTGTTAATTAAATGTTGGATATGTCAAAATTGTGGTGTTGAAACTAAGAAAGTTGACAGAAAGTGACAGTTCTTTGCTCCTGAGGGAAGAAACAATGCATGATACTGGGTTGAATCAGTTGTATGTGCTGTGCACTGGGTAATTTGGCATGATCATGTCTTTGGTAGTTACAAAACTGCAAAAGAACTTTTTTTAACAGAAATTGTTTATGTAATAGCCCTGATTCAATAGTGAGCCTGTCCATATGCAGGTGCACACAGACTCACATGCACAAATAGTAGTGCACACACATGCACATAATTATGCATGCTCACACATGCACACACACACACACTCTGTACACAAGCACACATACGCACATGCATGCACACACACACACATACATGCATACATGCATATACATGCACACACACATGCGCATGCACGCGCACACACATGCACACACACACACACACACACACACACACACACACACACACATGCACACACACACACACACACATGCACACTCACACACTCACATGCACACGCGCACATACACACGTGCACATACACACACACACCCATGCTGCACACGCCCGTGCATACACACACACGCACACATTAACACACTATTCAGACATTTGTTCATTCTCTCTATCCTTCTCTCTGATTCTTCTTCTGTTCTCTCTGATCCTTCTTCTGTCCTCTCTTCCCTCACCCCTTCCCTCCACCCCATTTCTCATGCAGGCGCTATGAAATCTGAGATCAAATTTCAAGACTCGGTACCACTATCACTATACCCATCTCCTTTCTCAAGATGTTAGACATAAGAGTTTTAAGACTTTTTTTTAAGATTCTGCTTTGCTTGTTTTGAATTAGAAGATTCATTAAAAAAAAAAAAAAGAAGGGATGGTATCTTATTTGTCTGTGTGTCTGTCTGTGCTATTCCAGTTATATGTTGTTATATTAAGTATTTTTAGATTGATTTTGATGTAGCTTTTGTATCCAAGTTGATACTAATTCAAACATATTATTTTACCCAGTTTGACCGTCTTTTCTTTTTGATAAAGTTAAATCAGATGACAAGTTGATGGTGGTCTCTGAAAACTTGAGAAGATACGTTGTGCTACCAAAGGTGGGCACACAGGTTCAGAGTCTGAAGCAGACATATGATTGCATGTGGACAAAAGAATGCCAGTAGAAGGGTAGGGGTGGTCGCAGATCAGTGTCCCTGCTGACCGTGAAAGAAAAAGTTGTTCAAGACACGAAATCTTTTACGAAACTCTGTTGCTACCCTGGAAGCAAAGTCCATTGGCAAACATTTGTGGCTCAGTGTACCTTGGGGAGTCTTCTGTAGTTCAGCTGTGTCCATGTGTTCTCCACTCCATTGGTTTCAGGCTGCAAGTCCCTTTGTGTCTTGATCAACCCCACCTCTTCTTACCTTGGTGGTTCCAGACCACAGCTTGCTGTGGGGGATTTAGTGGTGCATCCCCTGATCAAGTCTGCCAGTACCACTATCTTGTGTGCCTCATAGATTTCATCCTTGGCGGAATATAGGTGAATCAGCTTCCGAGGATCTTTGTTGTTGATGGTCCCTGGCCAGTGAACCTGGAGGGGTGTCCACTGAGGGCTGTTGATGAAAGTCGTCCTTTTCTTTGTCGTGGCGGTTTTTCCCTGTTTGTTTCTGACTTCACCCTGGAGTTCTGTTCATGAATGCGACACACACCACGCTAATGTCTGAAAGGAAAGCAGGAAAGTCGTTGGAATTAGAATGTTGATGTCAGATTTTCCATGCACTCAGTTACTGTCTGCTAAACCACATTGACCTGGATTTACCTCGAGTTAAAAGAGATGGCTGAACTCCTGCAGTGCTTCCACATAGTTATTTTTTGTTGTTGGTCATTATGTTTGACCGTTTGTAACCCCTACCTAGGAGATTATATTTTCATTGGTATCTGTTGATTTATTATTATGTACTTTGGGGAGTCTTCTGTAGTTCAGCTGTGTCCATGTGTTCTCCACTCCATTGGTGAAAGGATGGAGTGTGGCCAAAGACGAATTCATTCAATTTTGATGTAGATCCGTCAAAGGGCAGATCCAGGAGTTTTTCTTTCCTCTACTTAAAAAAAAAAAAAAAAATCATGAGATAGGGCATTTTTCAACACTTTAAATTTAATTAATTTCTCATGGATCAGTGCATGGATCTATAGTATTAGGGGGAAAAAAGACTTATTAAATGTATTGATTTCTACCAGCTTGTATGATTTTGTAGGGATCTGGATTACAACCCAGAGAGGCTAAGGGTGTGGTGGAGGGAACGGAAGGAGGGTGTTAAAGAGGAGGGGGGGCGGATATTCAGTCAGTCACTGCACTGTAACCAATTTAGCTAAAACCCTGCAATCACCACCAAAGCGTTACTGAGAGCGCGACACTGAGAATTCAGCTGGGCACTGTGTCAAGGTGCCTGCGATGGCTTACAAGATCGGTATCAAGGGGTATACAATTGGTCAGAGTAGGGTTTCAAGATAAGGGAACTGTTCAACATTGGGGGGGGGAGGGGGGGGGGGGGGGTCTCCTGCAACCCAAACGCTTTTCAAGAACTATATAACTTTATTTTGGTTATTATACTATTAACATCTCACCAGATTGTAACTTTTGTTCACTGAAATATGTAAAAATTTTATTTTATTTTATTTTATTTTTTTAGTTCCTACTTCGCCTTCAATTTCTTAGGTGTCTAGAGGCATAAGTTGAGTGAGAAAAAAAGTAAATAAGAACTGTAGCACATGTTTTCCCCATCTTTCTTCTATCCCTATCCCTCCCCCCTTATCTTTTACAGTTTTGCCTACTTCAGTTATAGTTTGTGGCTGTATAACACGTTCTATATTCAGTGACATTTCTTCGGTTTACTTTTATATTTTTTTTTATATAAGATAATTATTTCTGACTACATCAGATCTGCATTCATATTCATTTGGTTGCTCGCGTTTGCCTTTGGCAGCTAGTTATTACTGTTTTTACTGTTGTTATTATCATTATTGTTGTTGTTTTAAAGACAGTCTATATCAAGATAGTTGGCTGGTAAATGAAAGTACGTTTTTCATTTTATTATTTTTTTTTCCTCTCTCTCTCTGTGATCTTTTATTTATATCTCTGCCCCAGTTTTCCTAACTTCTTGAATACACATCTGACTTATTTTCCAGCATCTTCCAAATTCGATATTGTCAGTCACTTTGTTTTCCAGCATCTTCCAAATTCGATATTGTCAGTCACTTTGATTTGGCTTCAGTGAATGGTTGTAATTTGCTTCATTGAAGGTACAGTATGAATTCATTCATTTTGTTCGAGTGTTTAATATGAAGTCTGTGGTAATGTCTGACCATATCTGTGTTCATGTCTTTGTGTTTGCCTTTGGCAGATTTGCTGTCATTGTTATAACTGTTTTGATTAAGATTTTGTTAATATTACCTTGTTTGAAAGACAGGTAGTGAAACAATATTTGTTGTCTTTCATCCTCCTTTCCATATTTTTTTCTTTTTGTTAAACTGCAGTGATCCATAATCATGTATATGCTCTGTTAACCTTGTACAAGGTGTTGCTGGGGCTAGAATGTGATATTTGTAGTTAACTGCATGTGTTCATGACTTTCCGGTAACTTTTATTTAGTGAGCATCTGTGGGCTTTATGGATTTTGTTGTTGCTTGCTGTATCTTTATTACTGTTGACTAGAGATCAATAGTCACAGCTTGTTTTCCTTTCATAAATGTAATTGCCAGGCACGTGTGTAGGATGAGTCATCAGTATAGTGTCCTGTTCCTGAGCCATCCCTTTGTCAGTCACTGTCTGTGTGGATGCATACAGACAGTCTGTGTATCCTCTTCACATTCATCATGTGTTTGGCTGAGTTTTAGTTTCTAATTCTAATGTTCTGGAAGACCAGGCTCTTCAGTTTCTTGTTTTGTGCGCTGTTGCGAAATGGCATCAGTCTTAGGAGGATGTTGACGTTGATCAGTCGATGTTTTACCTGTAAGTTTATGCATTTGACACACGCACGCACACACACACACAAGCACACACGCACGCATGCACGCATGTGCACGTGTGTGTTTGTGTCTGTATGTGTGTGTGTGTGTGTTTGTGTGTCTGTAAATGTGTGTTTGTGTCTGTGTGTGTGTGTGTGTGTGTGTGTGTGTGCGCGTACACGTGCGTGCATGCGCGGCGCGCGCGCGTGTGTGTGTGTGTGTGTGTGTGTGTGTGTGTGTGTGTGTGTGTGTGTGTGTGTGTGTGTGGAGAGAGAGAGAGAGAGGGAGAGTATGCTGTTTTAAATGGTGTTTCCTTTACAAATGATCTGGACCAGCATGGTGTGTACAGTTCAAAAGTGACAGACCCTTTTTCTTATTTAGTTGACTGGAACATCCAGCAGTTTTGTTTGAAATCATTAAAAAATATACTGATTTTGAATTTCAAGCAATGCTTTGAGTTACCCAGCAGCAGAATTTTCTGCTTTATCAGCTAATTCAATTTGACGGGTTCTGAAAATTGTATATATATATAACACATATTTTGAAAAAATTAATTTTCAGCTTGGATGAATTCGTGACATGTGTTAGTTATTGGTATTCTTGCTGCTTCAGTAAAATGTTATTTTTCTAGTCCCCACTCCCCATTCCCCCACCCGCTCCAACCATAATCCCTTCCCAACTCCTTTGTACCTCTCCTTCCTTCTTCCTTATATCTTCTTCCTGTCAAATGTTTCTCCTCTGTCTTACTCCTCTCCTTTCCTCTCTCTTTGACACACACACACACACACATACACACACACACACACACACACACACACACACACACACACACACACATGACATGCCCCACCCCACCCACCACACAGAGTGTATACACACATACACACCAGACATATGTACACACACATGTACACACACACAAAACAGATGCACACACACATGCACGCACGCTCGCATGCACACACACACACACACACACACACACACACACACACACACACACACACACACACACTACACACACACACACACACACACACGCACACACACACACACTCACACACACACACTACACACACACACACACACACACACACACACACACACACAACCACACATGCATGCACCAACGCATGCAAGCATGCACACACACACGACATGAAATGCATATGTGCACATGCCCACGCACACGTACGCACGCGCACGCACACACACACACACACACATGCACATGCACACATGGCAAAACATTTCAGCATGCCTTTGGTTTTCCGTATCTTGTGTCATCTTCAGGGCTACTTGTAAAGGTAGGAGTGCTGTCATTGTGTTTAACATGATATTCTGTGATTACCATCAGATGAGCATCAGCAACTTGCAGCTTTGCAGTGTGTGACAAATGCAGTTCAGCGCAAATGTTGAAAATGAAGAGGTCTGACATTAACCTCCCTGAAAGTACTAAAGAAACCACCTCACTATGCTGATTACAGTTAGCGCTTATACATCAGGTGCAATCTGCCATGAAACTCCAAACTTCATCCTCTCCGTTTCCACTATGAAACTCTGAACTTCCATTTGCTCTTTTTGCACAGTGAAACTGCACTCCTCTATTCTCTCCTTTTCCTCCATATAGCTCCAAAGTTCCGTCTTCTCCTTTTCCACCATGAAACTCCAGACATCCATCCTCTCTTTTCCTCCCTTGGGGAAATTCAAGGGACAGCTTTTGATATTGCTCATTTATTCTTTCAAAAAACAGAAGAAAACAAAGAAAAACAAAACAAAACAAAAAGAAAGAAAGAAAGAAATGTTAATATGAACCTATTAAGTATAAGGTTGAAAATA
The DNA here is from genome assembly GCA_018398815.1 of Conus ventricosus. Taxonomy (NCBI): domain Eukaryota; kingdom Metazoa; phylum Mollusca; class Gastropoda; order Neogastropoda; family Conidae; genus Conus; species Conus ventricosus. The sequence goes on from CM031614.1 coordinate 41,397,012, forward strand.
ATTTTTTGATAAAAAAATCTGTACTGATGGATCCAGTTCGGATAACCAAGCGGCAAGTGAATCGTTTATCGTTTGGTTCTTTTTTTTTTTTTTTTTACAAAGTTTTCAGATGATTATTGTTATATTGGCTCTCATCAGGATTATCACTCAGAAATTATTCGTTCATCATTGATAATAAAAGTGAAATGAGTACATTGTCCCACATCAAGCCTGTTTATTATTGATGGTAATAAGGCATCCCCAACAAGAAATCCCTTGTCATGCTGCTTCAGACGCATCATTGATGTTAATGAGCCATCCCATGGGATTCCCCGCTTTGCAGAAACAATATTGATACTAATGGGCCTTCTCATACGATACTTTTTCAGAAACACTATTGATATGAATGAGCCTTCCCATAGGATACTACAGAAGCATTTTGATACCACTGAATCATCCTGTAGTAATGATTCAGAAACATTATTGATACTAATGAGCCATCCCATAAGATACTTCTTCAGAAACATTATCGATACTGATTTAAGCAACCTTTAGGATACTGTTTCAGAAAAATGTGCAGAAGTAATTTTTACTTAAAATGCATGACCAGGACTAATGAAAGTGAAGCAGTCTCTGTGTGTGTGTGTGTGTGGTGTGTGTGTGTTGTGCGTGTGCGTGCGTGCATGCGTGCGTGTCCCTCCGGGGGGTTACGACCTTGTCGTGGTCGGAGGGTTTGCGTGGTCCAGTGATCCCTTAGGCTTTGCTGGCGGGGGCATCAATACTTGCAGATAGGCTGTTTTTTTCACACTGCTTCTAGGCCTGAGAGGTGCAGATGCTGTTTGGCCTAAGCGTAACGTGGTACGGAGTTGATGCCCCTGGTAGGGCTTTCCCATGTCAGATAGGCTAAGGGTGAGGATCCTGACTAAGAGTAACCCGCCTTTCTCCCTTTTCTTGTTTTCTGCCTCCCTTATTTGGCCCTTTTCTATCTTCGTCTCCCCTTCAAGTCTTCTTTTTCCACACTCCTTTTCTCTCTGTGGTCTCCTTAAGATCCGCCGCGTTTGCCGTGCGGTGCGACCTGTGTCGGAGGGGAATGAGATCCTGGTGATTGAGAGGGCCAGCGCTCTCAACACATCACTTTGGCTCGGACCTCTCCTAGACAGGGAGTACACTTTGGCCCGGGTGTACTAATCGGCTCCCCTTCTTGGGGTTGGGTCAAGACGGGCAGTTCCCCAGCTGGCCAAGTAAACCCTGCAGTGCTCAGCTCTCTGTGTTCCCGGGAGTTGAGCATGATCAGGGGGGATAGGGTTGGTTGCTTCTCTTGTCGTATGTCTCTCCGAAGCCTGGAAGGGGTCAAGACATTGGTTTCTTGGCCCTGGCCCCTTAGTTGGACTCCAAGGTGGGTGGGTAAGGGAGGGATGAAATATACTAAAATACACATGGCTTTTTCAAAACACATCCCCCCAAAAAAGAGGAAGGCAGCATCCCCTATTTCAGGGGATTTCGATTCTGACAGCGATTCGGATATGGAGATACGACAGAAGACAGGTTTCTGGGCTTCCTGGCTCGTTATGGAAGGAACGGAGCAAGAAAGACCCCTTTCAGCTTTGAGCCCATTTGCTATCCAGAAGGGCTTTCAAGGTATAGCAGGTGACCCTCGTCCATCAAGAGGTTGAGGAATGGTTCATTTCTTATTCAATGCAAGTCACACAAACAATCTGAACAGCTGCAGAAGGCAAAAAAGCTGTGGATAGGGAGATCAGGGTGACTCCCCATAAGCAATTAAATTCATCCAAAGGTGTGATTAGATGCAGAGATCTGGCGGGTGTTTCAGAGGCGGAAATAAAAACGGAGCTGGCGTCCCAGGGTGTGACGGAGGTGCGCAGGGTGACGGTAAAGAAGGGTTCAGAGAGAGTGGCCACCAACACCCTCTTTCTGACCTTCTGCAGCCCTGTGCTGCCTCCGGTCATCAAGGTTGGTTACCTAAATGTTCATGTTCAGCTATATGTGCCGTCCCCATTGAGGTGCTTCAGGTGCCAGAGGTTTGGCCATGTCAGGGACCGCTGTTCTGGGCAGGAGGTATGTGGTATTTGCTGCAAGGCAACCCATGATGGGCCGTGTCATGATCCGGCACATTGTGCTAACTGCGGTGGCGACCATCCCTCCTCTTCACGAAACTGTCCCCTTTGGATTCAAGAATCTGCTATACAACGAGTTAAAACGGAAAAGAAGATCTCATTTTTGAAGCCCGGAAACAGGTTGTGGGCAGTCAGACGCCGACAGCTTCTTCCTATGCTTCGGCTGTCAAGAAATCTCCCATAGTTCCTACTCGGTCAGTCTGCTGCCAGACTGATGAATTCATGTTCTCGAAGACATTGCAAGTAAGATCTGTCAGTTCTGGTGGTAGCAAGTCCACCACCTTCCAACCCAAAAAAGACTGCCCCTGGTGGAGGCAAAAAATCCGCCACCCCTCAGACTGCCCAGCAGTCTACAACATCTGCTGCTGGGCAGATGAAAAAACCAGCACCCGCACCTCGAACTCCCATGTCCAGTGCCCGTGCGGGCAAGGGAGTTCAACAACCCAGTGTGGAGATGGTGGAGATGAAGAAGAAACCTCCACCATCTCCCAAATCCAGACCTTCTTCGCCTGTTGGCAAGTCTGCCAGCAGGTCTGAAGACCAACATAGTCCAGTCAAATTGCAAAATAAATTCACTCCATTGGAAGCGGACGTGAAGAGGAGATGACCTGATTTCTCTCCCTTTCGCCTCTGCACCATGGATAATACAATATTCCATTGGAATATCCGTGGTCTAAATTCAAACTTTGAGGAGCTGCAGCTTCTGTGTCAATCTCTAAAACCTTCCGTCGTGGCTCTTCAGGAAACTCAAATTCAAAGCCAGAAGACCTTTACTCTTTCTGGCTTTAATATTCTTTCAAAACCTGCACAACCATCTACGTTAGGACTGTCGGGCGGTGTTGCCCTTCTCATACACAAAACTCTGCTGTATAGTCCTGTCGCTCTGTCTTCCTCCCTTCAGGCTGTAGCTGCGAGAGTCACCCTCCACAAGACTGTGACAATCTGTTCTCTTTATCTCCCACCTTCTGTCCCGGTTTGTCGTCAGGACCTTGTCAGTCTGATAGGAGAACTTCCTCGACCTTTTTTGCTGTTGGGTGACTTTAACGGTCACAATCCCCTTTGGGGTAGTGCCGGTACGTCACCCAGAGGTCTGCTGATTGAGGATGTCCTTTCAGACTTGTGATTTGTGTTGTCTGAACGACGGATCTGCAACTTACCTCCACTCTTCCACAGGTTCACTTTCGTGTTTAGATTTGTCGGTCTGTGACCCCTCGCTGGTCCTGGACTATGAGTGGTCTGTCCATGACGATCTGCACGGAAGTGACCATTTCCCTGTCCTTCTACAACCTGTATTAACTGAACACGTCTCTGTCTCTCAGCATCTAAATTATAAGAAAGCAAACTGGGATCTATTTGCAGCCACTGTTTCTAAGGAGTTCCAGGACACTGATTTTCGTCAGTGTCCGGACCCAGCTGAATCACTGACTAACACTGTGATCAAGTGTGCTAAAGTTTGTATTCCAGTGTCTTCGATAAACTTCAAATGCCCAAAACACCCTGGTTCGATTCAGAATGCCAACAAATTTCCAAAGTTAGAAAACGGGCTCAGCGTCAGGTATACCAACGACCTTCGGGTCCCAACGCTCGAGCCCATCAGAAACTCCGTGCTAAATCAAGACACACTTTTAAAATCAGTAAACGTCGGTCCTGGAGAAGCTTCTGCTCCAGGCTGACATCAAAAACTTCTAAGAAAAAAGTGTGGAACATCATTAAGAAAATCAAAGGGAAGAACACCTGTCCACTGTGAACCATCTCAAGTTTTCGGATTCTTTAATAACAGAGAAGAAAGCAGTTGCTAATCTGCTTGCTTCAACCATTGAAAAGAATTCCTCCTCTTCTAATAAATCAGTCACTTTTGTCAAAAACAAAGCCCTAAAAGAAAAATCACCCTGCAACTTTTCATCCGACAACATGGAAGACTACAATCTTCCTTTCACATTAAACGAGCTGAAATCTGCCTTACTGTCTTGCAGCGATTCCTCTCCAGGTATGGATGACATTCATTATCAACTATTGAAACATCTTCCGCAAGAAGGTCTGAACATCCTGTACAGGTATACAACCACGTGTGGACTACAGGTTGCTTTCCACCCTCTTGGCGGAAAGCCCTCATTATTCCCATCCCCAAACCTGGAAAAGATCGTTCTAATCCATCTAACTACCGTCCATAGCTTTGACCAGCTGTGTCTGTAAATTGATGGAAAAAATGGTCAATGCTAGGCTCATGTGGAAACTCGAAACCGATGGCCTTTTGGCGAAAGAACAGTGTGGTTTCCGCAAACATCGTAGTACAGTTGACCATTTGATTCGTCTGGAATCTACACTTAGGACGCTTTTTTAAACAGACAGCATGCAGTGGCAATTTTCTTTGACTTGGAGAAGGCCTACGATACCACCTGGAAGTCGGGGATACTTCATGATCTCCACGATCTGGGTTTTCGAGGTCATCTTCCGCTTTTTATTCAAAATTTTTTGGCAGAACGACAGTTTCAGGTCCGGGTTGGCACCACTCTCTCTGATGTCCACGAGCAGGAGTTGGGTGTTCCACAGGGGAGCATACTATCGCCTGCCCTCTTTAGTATTAAGATCAACAACATTGTGAATTCAGTTCAGCAGGGTTCAGACTGCTCATTGTTTGTGGATGATTTTGCTGTCTACGCAACTGGAAGCCTGTACCCGAGTGTCCAGCGCAGGCTCCAGCTTTGCGTAGATAAAATCCATCGATGGGCGGATGAAAACGGTTTCACCTTTTCTGCTACAAAAACCCAATGTATTCACTTCCATAACTTCCGTCAGTTTTTTCCAGATCCGGAACTTCAAGTAGGGAAATCTCCCATTCCAGCTGTTAAAGAGGCCAAATTTCTGGGAGTCATTTTTGACCAAAAACTTAACTTTCTCAGCCATATTAAAAACCTCAAAACTGCTTGCCAAAAGGCACTGAATATTCTGCGGGTCGTAGCACACACCGACTGGGGCGCTGATAAGAAAACTTTGTTGCACCTCTACAGAGCCCTGGTCCGTTCTAAACTGGACTACGGTTGTGCTGTGTACGGCTCCGCAAGATCATCTTACCTCAAACTCTTGGACCCTATCCACCATCAAGGGCTTCGTCTCTGTCTTGGAGCGTTCCGCACCACCCCTGTGTACAGCTTGTACGCAGAGGCAGGTGAACCTTCACTGTCCAATCGCAGGCTGAAACTGTCTTTGAATTATTATATCCGACTGTTCTCAGAACCACAGAATCCTGCCTATGACTGTGTTTTTGACCCTCCGTTCCAAAGTAAGTTTGAAACAAACCCGAAATGTATTCCGCCGTTTGGGCTTCGTATGCAGCCTCACGTGCGGAATGCAGGTATAGACCTGGGAGTAGTTTCTGATTTTTCCAAGTTTCCGGATCAACCTCCATGGACCTTTTTCACACCAGAGATTCGTTTCGATCTCGCAGCTTTCCGTAAGGAGTCTACCAGCTCTCTGGCGTACAAGGCTTTGTATGCCGAGCTCTGTTCCAAATTCCCATCCTATCAAAAAGTTTTCACTGACGGTTCCAAGTCTGAGGATGGAGTGGCCTGTGCAGCCTACTGCCCTGGGGCTCCTTCTCAGATATTGTTGGAACATATACATTCAGATGCTTCTGTCTATTCTGCTGAACTTACTGCTCTAGTACTGGCTTTGAAGATAATCTCCCATTCTTCGAGGAGGGACTTTCTGGTTCTGTCGGATTCGCTGTCAGCTTTGGAGGCCATAGCTGGCCGCAACCTTCAGCATCCAGAACTTTTACTTTTTTTGAACTTTTTAGCAAGTTGAAGGCGGACGGTTACAACATTACTCTTGCTTGGGTTCCTGGCCATGTTGGCATCGGCGGGAACGAAATGGTTGATCGTTTAGCCAAGAACGCCACAAGAGAGAAACTGTCCAACATTTATATCCCCTGTTCAGATGTGAAACCCAAAGTTAACGATTATGTGAGAGACCTCTGGCAGGAGGATTGGAACACACAGACGAGTAACAAACTCTTTCAGATCCGTCCAAACCTTAAGGACTTCCTCCCATCCACGTCGGGAGGTCGTAAAGAGGAAACGGTTCTGTGCCGGCTGCACACCGGCCATTCGTATTTTACCCATGCTTACCTTTTAAAGAGTGAAGAAGCTCCGTGGTGCATTCCATGTCATGCGCCACTCACAATGAAACATGTACTTTTAGAGTGTTGGGACTTGCACGATGTGAGACACAAACATTTTACGGCGGAGTCCATGAAGATCCTGTTCAGGGATGTCCCGCCTGATGTGATCCTTGAGTTTTTGAGAGAGATTAACATTTTTCATCTGATTTAAGATTTTACGGCTGAAAGATTTTTAACAAAGTTTCTGGTGCGTTTGTAGACGATGTCATTTAACAAGATGTGTGAAAGTTGGTTTTTTTTTTTTTTTTTTTAAAGACTGGTGAGTTGATTTTAACGTGGTGACAGCCCTGATATGGCCCTTTGCGGTCGGCTGGGCTATAAGCAACATTATCTTATCTTATCTTATGCGTGCGTGTGTATGCGCGCGCGCGTCGTGTGTGCATGCGTGCATGTCCATGTATGCATGTGCCTGATAGTGCACATGGTATTTTGCATGATTTCCCTCCCCCCCTCACCACATGACAGTTACTGGTAAATAATACAGTTTACCCACACATGCATCCCAGTTTCAAATCTATGATATTCATTAATCTAGGATGCTGAATGCTTTGACTTTTCAACGGTGTTAATGATCGCTTCACTGGCATTATCATCTTTCCTAGCCTGGCGTTGTGTGCATGTTAATGATCCTATTTAAAACCCCGCTTTTTCTAACTGTTGTTGCAGTGAAGGCAGCAGGAGTTGCCTGCATACTTGGCCTGGGTGCGGGTCTGGGGACTTTGTTCATCTATAGACTCTATCATCACTACATTCGACCCTTTCTAGACTTAAAGTGTCGGGACCCAGAAAACTCTTCATCTGGCAGTAGTAGTCTTCTATCGGTGAGTACCGCCACTCCACTTGCTGTGCATGCATGTAGTTTGATACAGCCCTGATGTGGCCCTTTGCGGTCGGCTGGGCTATAAGCAACATTATCTTATCCTATGTAGTTTGATGAGGTCTGTGCATTTTCTAAAAATCAGGGAGTTGCCATTTCCACGGCAGTGAGACCTTCAGCCGGGACCAGAATTTTTTTTACCCCTCTTTCACTTCAGTGGCATTACACCCACACTGCTCATTCCAGCTCACCAGTCCACGACCAAAGCTTGGTTTGTCCCGCCCCAGCCCCAGCACAGCAATCCAAAGGGAGCAGCCAGTGTCAAGTCACCATGAGGCAACCCACTGGATGAGACACTGCACTGCTGCCGAGTCACTTCAGTGGTGTTCAGTGGTGCCTGTTCTGATCCAGCATGATTATGCAGGACACCGCCTGCTAAGACTCTACTGACCACTCTAACTGCTGAGTAGCAGTGTCTGTGAAAAGTGAGCCTTTCCTCGAGAAGGCATCACCACATCTTTTTGTTGACAGTCCCTGTGAACTTGTCGATTCCAGCAACTTAAAAAAAAAAAACTTCACCAAGGGAGTAGGCATGGAGAGGAAATTGGAACTGAGGTCACCATGAGAGCAGGGCATGAAGGACCACGGAATTTAAGACCTTTTTTTGTGCTGATTGATGAGAATGGTTAAAATGATGATTTGGATTTCCTTGCTGGTCTGAGACTGCATGACTGGGCTGTCCTGTATGCTTACTTTCATAATATATCCTGGTGACAATGCCCTAGAGATACCTGCAATGTTGTTGATCAGGAAATTTGAGCAGTGCTCTCAGAGCTGCATCCACCAAATGGTTGAAACTCAGCTGTGTGATCCCAGTCTTTCCAGCTGAGCCCACAGCAAACTCAACTCTGGGTAGGCGCTGGGCAGGAAAATCTCAAAAATAAAGAGCTCTAATGGGAATCAAACCATGACCTCCCAGCCCTGAGTCTGTAGTACTATCCACTGCACCACGGCAGCTGGTTCCAAGAGAATGGATTTTGCTTCGGGTATTTTTGTCACATTTGTCACAGGAAAACCCAAGTCCTGAGGGGACTGCTGGCAATAAGGGTGATCAGCTTCTTCACATTTGTCCATAAATCATTAGAGCTGTCTGTTGCTGCACTTGGTCAGTCTACAGTCCCCACCCATGGTAACTTGAACCGAAGGTATTGCATGGCGCTGCCTTCTTCTTTGGCTCAGGCTGAGAAAAATAGGCCGCACTGTTCAGATGATCTGATGCTATTGCATAGCTTCTCGCATGATTTTGGTGACTTCAGCTAATTCACAACTCGTCCATTGGGACGGTGAGATTATATCTTCTGCAGTGACCAATACTGATGGAAAGTTTTAGAAAAGGAGATAGTGAAGAAAAAAAAGTTGTTGTTTTTTTGTCTCTAAAGATCCTGAAATTCTGCGTCATTGAGGTGCCCATCATTAGAACATAACTTTTACGTGAGTTTTTGTTCCACAGACGCATGTATGCATGTAAGCATGCTTGCTCGTATGCATGCATATGAACAAACTGCAACCCTCCAGGAGATTCAAATGTTGCCCTTTGGTCTGTTATTCAGTGTGAAACACAGTACACATGAGAACAATAGTTTTGCTGGTTTTGCGATTGTCTGTGAAAAAGAAAGTCTAGTGCTGCGATGACTGTTTGAGAAAATTGATGATTAAGTGCTCAGATGGTGGTGTGCGAGAAAAATGATTTTGTGTCAGAGTGACTGTGTATTATATTGTAAGAAATTGAAGTGTTCATTTGAAATAGGATGAGAAAGATGATTTTTATAGTGAAAAAGATAATCCTAGTGTTTACATGATTTTTATGGTCATATGATAACATGTTGAAAACATTTGTTCGCATCCTTGCATGTGAAGCAGATAGTTTTGATGTTCACATGATTGTGAATGAGAAAGGCTATGTTGATGTTTACAGTTACATGATTGTGAGTGAGAAATGTTGTGTTGGTGTTTGCAATTACATGATTGTGAGTGAGAAAGGTTGTGTTGGTGTTTACAGTTACGTGATTGTGAGTGAGAAAGGTTATGTTGGTGTTTACAGTTACATGATGGTGAGTGAGAAAGGTTGTGTTGGTGTTTACAGTTACATGATTGTGAGTGAGAAAGGTTGTGTTTGTGTTTACAGTTAACGTGATTGTGAGTGAGAAAGGTTATGTTAGTGTTTACAGTTACATGATTGTGAGTGAGAAAGGTTGTGTTAGTGTTTACAGTTACATGATTGTGAGTGAGAAAAGTTCTGTTGGTGTTTACAGTTACACGACTAAGAGTGAGAAAGATAAATGAAGTGTTCACATGAGTTTGCATTTGAAATGAAAATAAGTTTGGTAGTCACATGATTATGAGAGAGAGAATTTTGGTATTTATGTTGAGGGTATGAAAAATTGTCATCACGTGATACACAGTGTGTTCTGCTGTATAACACGTGATACACAGTGTGCTCTGGTGTATATCACGTGATACACAGTGTGTTCTGCTGTATAACACGTGATACACAGTGTGCTCTTGTGTATATCATGTGATACACAGTGTGTTCTGGTGTATAACACGTGATACACAGTGTGTTCTGCTGTATAACATGTGATACACAGTGTGCTCTTGTGTATATCATGTGATACACAGTGTGCTCTTGTGTATATCATGTGATACACAGTGTGTTCTGCTGTATAACACGTGATACACAGTGTGCTCTGGTGTATATCACGTGATACACAGTGTGTTCTGCTGTATAACACGTGATACACAGTGTGCTCTTGTGTATATCATGTGATACACAGTGTGTTCTGGTGTGTGTGTGTGTGTGTGTGTGTGTGTGTGTGTGTGTGTGTGTGTGTGTGTGTGTGTGTGTATACTTAACCACATTCTTTTCTGTTCCACAGAAAGAAGTTTTTCTTTTTATATTTCTAAACACAAATAGTTTACTCTTCTCTCTCTCTCTCTCTCTCTCTCTCTCTCTTTCTCTCTCTCTCTCTCTCTCTCTCTCTCTCTCTCTCTCTCTCTCTCTCTCTCTCTCTCTCTCCCTCTCTCTCTCAGTCTGTCTGGCTGGCTCAATGAAAATAGTATCTTTCAGTCAAATTGCCTGTCTGTATGCCTGTTGTTCTGCTTTATTTTGTTTTTGAGTATTTGGGCAAGCGCACTACTACTTATAAACACACGCATGCATGCATGCACACTTTATGAAGGCGGTGTCACTATGTGCAGACTAGTCCATACATGTTACACCACCTGTGCTAAGTTTTGAGACCACACCGTGCAGAATTTAAAGCTGAGGGGTAAATGAATTAATGACTAAGATGAGAGACTTTAAGGTGAGGGTCTCGTGGATATCACCTAGCAGATGTCTGACCTGTGCATTGGCCCAAGCACTTGTCAGATCTTGGGTACCTACCTTACATTGTCTGTGCCACTATTATCATTGTATGTGTGTTTGCCTCTGTGTGTGTGTGTGTGTGTGTGTGTGTGTGTGTGTGTGTGTGTGTGTGTGTGTGCATGGGTGGGTGGGCACAAGCCCATGTGTGTGTGTGTGTGTATGCCAGTGTATGCAGTGTGTGAGTGCATGTGTGTGAAGCGAGTGCACATGCGCTTAAATGTGCATCTGTATGGGTTGGGATCTGTAGGCTTGTGTGAGCATGCTACTGCATGCATGCATGTGCACATGTTTGCATATATATACTACACATCATTATTGAAGGGCCAGGAACGTTTTTGAGTCAATTTTTGAAAGGAGAAATAACCTATTTTCTCTTACTCTTTTCTCCAATTCGTTGCCATAACTGAATGGATAAGAGCTCAGACAACATTGCAGTTTCCTTTTGGCACGTGTTTGGGGATTTGGCGATTTGCAATGGGCGGCCCAAGGAAGACAATTTCCACACGAAATTGTCGAATTTTCAGCAGGGTCTCTCTGACGACGCAGGCAAGGTAGCGACAAAATTCGCTTTGCACGTGCAAGGCAAGCCCTTTTTGAACACTACTCCAGCCAAAGTTGCCCGCAGACGAGGATAAAAAGGACCCGTTCTTGGTTCGTTTTAACCATGCTTGCAAGACGACGGATGACGGATGAGCAGCGGGGAGAGCCCTCGCTCTGCTTGATGAAGGCCTAGCGCAGCGGGAAGTTGCTAGACGACTTGAAGTGTCGCATTCCACAATCCAGAGACTGCTGGAGCGCTTCAATGAGACTGGAGCAGTCCAGGAAAGGCGTCACACGGGTCGACCCAGAGTAACGACAAGACAGCAAGACCGCTACCTTGTCCTCTCCATCCTGAGGGAAAGGGCATTCACTGCGGTGACCTTGAGGGGTCAGCTGAGGGACGCAACAGGTGCTAACATCAGCTGCAGCACGGTGAAAAGACGGCTACATGAGGCAAACTTGAGGTCACGGAGACCGGCCGTCCGACCCGTGCTGTCACCAGTCAACAGAGTGCGCCGCATGACCTGGGCCAGGGAGCACGTGACCTGGACAAGGCAACAGTGGGCCCGGGTCTTGTTTTCGGATGAGTCCAGGTTCCCCCTGACCTTTAACGATGGCCGGGCTCGGGTGTGGCGACGTCAAGGGAGAGGTTCGCTGACGCCACTGTCCAAGAGCATAACCGGTACGGCGGCGGGTCGGTGATGGTGTGGGGTGGCATGAGCCTTGTTACCCGACCCCCCTGAACGGCATCCTGAACGGGTCCGGTACCGGGACGAGGTTCTGGCGGCCGTGGCACTGCCTGCGCTTGTGGACCTTGGTCAAGGCGCCATCTTCCAGGACGACAATGCACCTGCGCATCGAGCACGCCTCGTGACCGACTTCCTGGAGCAGCATGAAGTCGTCCGTATGGCCTGGCCAGCGTGCTCACCTGACCTGAACCCAATTGAACACCTCTGGGATGTGCTCGGGAGGCGCATCAGGGACAACCACCCCCCACCGGGCACCCTGGCCAGGCTGGTCGACATCCTGCAGATCGAGTGGGCGGCCATCCCTCAGGACACACTCAGTACCCTTGTGGGGTCGATGCATCGGCGCTGTGAAGCATGCATCCAGGCTCGGGGCGGACACACGCGATATTGAAAACAGATTGGCCAAATCTGACACTTTCTGTTTTTTGAAAAGGGGGGATGTTCCTTTAAATGCATGTGCTGTTCAATAATGGGTCATTGTGCTAATTTCTTTTTCCAAAACAGGTGTGGAAATGATGAAATAAAACATAGAATCAATTCTAAACATTGTCAATTATTTCAACTTAAAATTAGAGAGGAAGGAAGAAGTGGCCCTTAAATTATGATGTGTAGTATATGTATGTATGTATGCATCCCTCCGGTGGTTGCAACCTTGCCGTGGTCGGAGGGCTTGCGCGGTCCAGTGATCCCTTAGGCTTTGCTGGCGGGGGCATCAATACTTGGAGATAGGCTGTTTTTTTCAAACTGCTTTTAGGTCCGAGAAGCCAAGATGCTGTCTGGCCTAAGCGTCACGTGGTAAGGAGTTGATGCCCCTGGTAGGGCTTCCCATGTCAGATAGGCTAAGGGTGAGGATCCTGACTAAGAGTAACCCGCCTTTCTCCTTTTCTTGTTTTCTGCCTCCCTTATTTGGCCCTTTTCTATCTTCGTCTCCCCTTCAAGTCTTCTTTTCCACACTCCTTTTCTCTCTGTGGTCTCCTTAAGATCCGCCGCGTTTGCCGTGCGGTGCGACCTGTGTCGGAGGGGAATGAGATCCTGGTGATTGAGAGGGCCAGCGCTCTCAACACATCACTTTGGCTCGGACCTCTCCTAGACAGGGAGTACACTTTGGCCCGGGTGTACTAATCGGCTCCCCTTCTTGGGGTTGGGTCAAGACAGACAGTTCCCCTGCTGGCCAAGTAAACTCCTGCAGTGCTCAGCTCTCTGTTCCCGGGAGTTGAGCATGATCAGGGGGATAGGGTTGGTGGCTTCTGTTTGTCGTATGTCTCTCCCGAAGCCTGGAAGGGTCAAGACATTGGTTTCTTGGCCCTGGCCCCTTAGTTGGACTCCAAGGTGGGTGGGTAAGGGAGGGATGAAACACAATAAACTAAATATGGCTTTTTCAAAAAACTACCCCCCCAAAAGGAAGAGGAAGGCAGCATCCCCTATTTCAGGGGAATTTGAAACAGACAGTGATTCCGATACGGAGGTTAGACAGAGGACAGGTTTTTGGGCTTCCTGGCTCGTGATGGAAGGGACGGAGCAGGAAAGACCCCTTTCAGCTTTGAGCCCCTTCGCCATACAAAAGGGCTTTCAAGGTATAGCAGGTGACCCTCGGTCCATTAAAAGGTTGAGGAATGGCTCGTTTCTCATTCAATGTAAATCACAAAAGCAATCCAAACAGCTGCTCAAGGCAACAAAACTAGTGGACAGGAAGATCAGGGTGACTCCTCATAAACAGTTAAATTCATCGAAAGGTGTGATTCGCTGCAGAGATCTATCAGGTGTCACAGAGGCAGAGATCAAAACGGAACTGGCGTCCCAGGGTGTGATGGAGGTGCGCAGGGTGACAGTAAAAAAGGGTGCAGGGAGAGTGGACACCAACACCCTCTTTCTGACATTCTGCAACCCTGTGCTGCCTCCGGTCATCAAAGTCGGTTATTTGAACGTCAGGGTTCAGTTATATGTTCCATCCCCATTGAGGTGCTTCAAATGCCAGAAGTTTGGTCATGTCAGAGACCGCTGTTCTGGGCAGGAGGTGTGTGGGGTTTGTTGCAAGGCATCCCATGATGAGCCGTGTAAAGACCCGGCGCATTGTGCAAACTGCGGTGGCGACCACCCCTCCTCTTCACGCAACTGCCCTGTCTGGATACAAGAGTCAACCATCCAAAAGGTAAAAACAGAAAAGAAGATCTCGTTTTTTGAAGCCCGCAGGCAGGTTGTTGGCAGTCAGACACCAACAGCATCTTCATACACTTCGGCGGTAAAAAAAGTATCAACACGTTCAGTCTGCTGCCAGACTGACGATTTTACTTTCTCTAAAACTTTGCAAGGAAGACAGATAAGCTTTGGTGGAAGCAAGTCCACCACCTCCCAACCCAAAGTGGGTGCCCCTGGTGGGGGCAAAAAATCTGCCACCCCCCAGACTGCTCAGCAGTCTACAACATCTGCTGCTGGGCAGATTAAAAAACCAGCACCCCTACCTCGAACTCCTCTGTCCAGTGCCCGTGCGGGCAAGGGAGTTCAATCCAGTGTGGAGATGGTGGAGATGAGGAAGAAGCCTCCACCGTCTCCCAAATCCAGACCTTCTTCACCTGTTGGCAAGCCTGCCAGCAGGTCTGAAGACCAACACAGTCCAGTGAAACTAAGCAATAAATTCACTCCATTGGAAGCGGACGTTGAAGAGGAGATGACCTGATTTCTCTCCTTTTCGCCTCTGCACCATGGATAGTACAATATTCCATTGGAATATCCGTGGACTAAATTCCAACTTTGAGGAGCTGCAGCTTCTGTGTCAATCTCTAAAACCTTCCGTCGTGGCTCTTCAGGAAACTCAAATTCAAAGCCAGAAGACCTTTACTCTTTCTGGCTTTAATATTCTTTCAAAACCTGCACAACCATCCATGTTGGGACTGTCGGGCGGTGTTGCCCTTCTCCTACACAAAACTTTGTTGTATAGTCCTGTCGCTCTGTCTACCTCCCTTCAGGCTGTAGCTGCGAGAGTCACTCTCCACAAGACTGTGACAATCTGTTCCCTTTATCTTCCACCTTCTGTCCCGGTTTGTCGTCAGGACCTTGTCAGTCTGATAGGAGAACTTCCTCGACCTTTTTTGCTGTTGGGTGACTTTAACGGTCACAATCCTCTTTAGGGTAGTGTCAGTACGTCACCCAGAGGTCTGCTAATTGAGGATGTCCTTTCGGATTTGGATTTGTGTTGTCTGAACGACGGATCTGCAACTTACCTCCACTCTTCCACAGGTTCACTTTCGTGTTTAGATTTGTCGGTTTGTGACCCTTCGCTGGTCCTGGACTATGAGTGGTCTGTCCATGATGATCTGCACGGAAGTGACCATTTCCCTGTCCTTCTACAACCCGTTACAACTGAACGCGTCTCTGTCTCTCAACATCTAAATTATAAGAAAGCAAACTGGGATCTATTTGCAGCCACTATTTCTAAGGAATTCCAGGACACTGATTTTCTTCAGAGTCCGGACCCAGCGGAATCACTGACTAACACTGTGATCAAGTGTGCTAAAGCTTGTATTCCAGTGTCTTCCGATAAACTTCAAATGCCAAAAACACCCTGGTTTGATTCAGACTGCCAACAAATTTCCAAAGTTCGAAAACGGGCTCAGCGTCAGGTGTACCAACGACCTTCGGGTCCCAACGCTCGAGCCCATCAGAAACTCCGTGCCAAATCGAGACACACTTTTAAAATCAGTAAACGTCGGTCCTGGAGAAGTTTCTGCTCCAGGCTGACATCGAAAACCTCCAAGAAAAAAGTGTGGAACATCATTAAGAAAATCAAAGGGAAGAACACCTGTCCCACTGTAAACCATCTCAAGTTTGCTGACTCTTTAATAACAGAGAAAAAAGCAGTTGCTAATCTGCTGGCTTCAACCATAGAAAAGAATTCCTCCTCTTCTAACAAATCAGCCATTTTTGTCAAAAATAAAACCCTTAAAGAAAAATCACCCTGCAACTTTTCGTCAGACAACATGGAAGACTACAATCTTCCTTTCACTTTAAATGAACTGAAATCTGCCTTACTGTCCTGCAACGATTCCTCTCCAGGTATAGATGAAATCCATTATCAACTGTTGAAACATCTTCTGCAAATAGGTCTGAACATCCTGCTACATGTATACAACCATGTGTGGACTACTGGTTTCTTTCCACCTTCTTGGCGAAAAGCCCTCATTATTCCCATCCCCAAACCTGGAAAAGATCTTTCTAATCCATCAAACTACCGTCCCATAGCTTTGACCAGCTGTGTCTGTAAATTGATGGAAAAAATGGTCAACGCTAGGCTCATGTGGAAACTGGAAACCGATGGCCTTTTGGCGAAAGAACAGTGTGGTTTCCGCAAACATAGGACTACGGTTGACCATTTGATTCGTCTGGAATCTACACTTCGGAACGCCTTTCTGAACAAACAGCATGCAGTGGCAATTTTCTTCGACTTGGAGAAGGCCTACGATACCACCTGGAAGTCGGGGATACTTCATGATCTCCACGATCTGGGTTTTCGAGGTCATCTTCCGCTTTTCATACAAAATTTTTTGGCAGAACGACAGTTTCAGGTCCGGTTGGCACCACTCTCTCTGATGTCCACGAGCACGAGTTGGGTGTTCCACAGGGAGCATACTGTCTCCTGCCCTCTTTAGTATTAAGATCAACAACATTGTTCAATCAGTCCAGCAGGGTTCAGACTGCTCATTGTTTGTGGATGATTTCGCTGTCTACGCGACTGGAAGCCTGTACCCGAGTGTCCAGCGCAGGCTCCAGCTTTGCGTGGATAAAATCCATCGGTGGGCGGATGAAAACCGTTTCAACCTTTTCTCCAACAAAGACGCAGTGTATTCACTTCCATAATTTCCGTCAGTTTTTTCCAGATCCTGAACTTCAAGTAGGGAAATCTCCCATTCCAGCTGTTAAAGAGGCCAAATTTCTGGAGTTATTTTTGACCAGAAACTTAACTTTCTCAGCCACATCAAAAACCTCAAAACTGCTTGCCAGAAAGCACTGAATATTCTGCGGGTCGTAGCGCACACCGACTGGGGCGCTGACAAGAAAACTTTGCTGCACCTCTACAGAGCCTTGGTCCGTTCCAAACTCGACTACGGTTGTGCTGTGTACGGCTCCGCACGATCTTCTTACCTCAAACTCTTGGACCCTATCCACCATCAAGGGCTTCGTCTCTGTCTTGGAGCGTTCCGCACCACCCCTGTGTACAGCCTGTACGCAGAGGCGGGTGAACCTTCATTGTCCAACCGCAGGCTGAAACTGTCTTTGAATTATTATATCAGACTGTTCTCGGAACCAGAAAACCCTGCCTATGACTGTGTCTTTGACCCTCCGTTCCAAAGTAAGTTTGAAAACAACCCTAAATGTATTCCGCCGTTTGGTCTTCGTATGCAGCCTCACGTGCGGAATGCAGGTCTAGACCTAGGTGTAGTATCTGATTTTTCCAAGTTTCCGGATCAACCACCGTGGACCTTTTCCACACCAGAGATTCGTTTTGATCTTGCAGCTTTTCGCAAAGAGTCTACCAGCTCTCTGGCGTACAAGGCATTGTATGCTGAGCTCTGTTTGAAATTTCCATCCTGTCAAAAAGTTTTCACTGACGGTTCCAAGTCTGAAGATGGAGTGGCCTGTGCAGCCTATTGCCCTGGGGCTCCTTCTCAGATACTGTTGGAACATATTCATTCAGATGCTTCTGTCTATTCTGCTGAACTTACTGCTCTGGTTTTGGCTTTGAAGATAATCTCTCATTCTTCAAAGAGGGACTTTCTGGTTCTGTCGGATTCGCTGTCAGCTTTGGAGGCCATAGCTGGCCGCAACCTTCAGCATCCAGAACTTTTACTTTTTTTGAACTTTTTAGTAAGTTGAAGGCGGACGGTTACAACATTACTCTTGCTTGGGTTCCTGGTCATGTTGGCATCGGCGGGAACGAAATGGTTGATCGTTTAGCCAAGAACGCCACAAGAGAGAAACTGTCCAACACTTATATCCCCTGCTCAGATGTGAAACCCAAAGTTAATGATTATGTGAGAGACCTCTGGCAGGAGGATTGGAACACACAGACGAATAACAAACTTTTTCAGATCCGTCCAAACCTTAAGGACTTCCTCCCATCCACGTCGGGAGGTCGTAAAGAGGAAACGGTTCTGTGCCGGCTGCACACCGGCCATTCGTATTTTACCCATGCCTACCTTTTAAAGAGTGAAGAAGCTCCGTGGTGCATTCCATGTCATGCGCCACTCACAATGAAACATGTTCTTTTAGAGTGTTGGGACTTGCACGATGTGAGACACAAACATTTTACGGCGGAGTCCATGAAGATCCTGTTCAGGGATGTCCCGCCTGACGTGATCCTTGAGTTTTTGAGAGAGATTAACATTTTTCATCTGATTTAAGATTTTACGGCAGAAAGATTTTTAACAAAGTTTCTGGTGCGTTTGTAGACGATGTCATTTAACGAGATGTGTGAAAGTTGGGTTTTTTTTTTTTTTTTTTTTTTTTTTTTTTAATGACTGGTGAGTTGATTTTAACGTGGTGACAGCCCTGATGTGGCCCTTTGCGGTCGGCTGGGCTATAAGCAACATTATCTTATCTTATCTTATGTATGCATGCGTGCCTGTGTAAATGGGCATGAACACACACACACACACACACACACACACACACACACACACACACACACACACACATATGCACACACACACACACACACACACACACACACACACACACACACACACACACACCACACACACACACATAGAATCACACAACAACCATAGTAGCACAGACAGTCTTAGCAAGGTATCCCAAGCCTGAGCAAAGTGTTAGGTTACTGCTTAGGTTAGGCATCTGACAAGTGTCATCCATGAGATCTTCCTAATCTTTTTTCTTTTATTTATTCACTTATTTATTTATTTACATATTTGTATCCTCTTTACACTGTGGGCTCATGTGGTGTGGTGCATATGGACAAGAACACACACAATGACACCTCTTTGGTGAAACAGAAACTCCCAAAAAACAGATGAAAAGTGCACACAATCATTCTCCCCAGTACTTTCTATGAGACAAGTGTACGCTGCACAGCATCAAAGTACATCTCAACCAATGCCATTGTCAGTCATGGATCATGTTGAAAACCATGGCATATTGTGTGACCACCACCACAACTTTAAACAGAAGATGTCATGTGAGATGTAATTTCTCAAGTTCACTGACAAGCTGTTTGAAAACAGGATGTGGGGACAGCAGAGTGACAGCTAGATTTTGCTAGAGCCTTCATTAAGGTCAGCCATACTAATAGGTGTACTCAATGACCACAGAAGTTATAGAGAAGTCAGCGTCTGGATCAACAACTTCTGGATTGACATGAAGCAGGCTTTGGTGATGGAAAGCACATGTTCTGATTTTGTTTGTGTCCAGTGAGTTTCGCAAGGCTCTGTCTTTGGACCATGGCTCTTCTTGAACTCTGTCAATGACTGGCTAACTTTTTTTCTTTTTCATCACAGTTATATGTGTTGTTGGGGCAGCCTATAATAATCTGCAGATTGATTGTCTCACCAAAAGACCAAACCCATGTATAAGACCTCAGCATGCATGCTGTGTGGGAAAAGAGTTGCAAGATATCCGTTTATATATTCTCAGTGCCCCACTGACCTGCTGCAGAAGAATTCTTCACCATGACTATAAGCTGCATGTGCACTCGCTTTAACACACTGCTGCAGAAGAATTCTTCACCATGACTATAAGCTGCATGTGCATAAGTGCACCACTGGCCCGCTGCAGAAGAATTCTTCACCATGACTATAAGCTGCATGTGCACTCGCTTTACACACTGCTGCAGAAGAATTCTTCACCATGACTATAAGCTGCATGTGCACTCGCTTTACACACTGCTGCAGAAGAATTCTTCACCATGACTATAAGCTGCATGTGCATAAGTGCATACCCTGGTGTCTGTCAAAAATGCCATGAGTCTGGAGTCATGATCGAGAGCAATTTTTAAGCTGGGATGAGCGCATTAACAACCTGGGCACAAAAGCTAGCAGAACCTCAAGGTTTCTTGAATGAAACCAGAATATTGGCTTCAGAAAAGTGATAGAGACAGCATTCAAGTCCTGTGTGGCCTACTCTAAAGTATGCAAGCATGGTATTGGAACTACACATATGCAGCATTATGTAGAGCGGCTTGAAGCTGTTACGTGTAGAGCAAGCAGCCTGCTCTGCAAAGAAGCACAACAGAAATTTTCCACCTGAAATGTTGGAGAAATTGAAATGGTCCAGTCTCAAAGATGGAAGACAAACAGCAAGCCTGATCACATTTTACAGGATCACAGTTACCACCTGGTCTTGATAAACAGCAAGCCTGATCACATTTTACAGGATCAGTTACCACCTGGTCTTGATAATCAGCAAGCCTGATCACATTTTACAGGATCATTTACTACCTGGTCTTGATAAACAGCAAGCGTGATCACATTTTACAGGATCAGTTACCACCTGGTCTTGATAAACAGCAAGCCTGATCACATTTTACAGGATCATTTACCACCTGGTCTGCTACCCAGATGCAAAGGACGCTTCAGCATGCAGTCAACAGTTTTCTGGTCCCTAGTGTTGAACACAGTACACGAAGTAGGGATTCTTTTCTTTCTAAAGCATGATGGGAATGGAACGATTTTTGCCTACAAGTCTATCGACACATAAGTGTCAATGACCTCTCACATACGATGAATCTACAGCTTTTTGTCTCAAGGGCAAGCTTCTATTCATGTGACTTAGTGATAACAGTAATCAAATTGTTGATCTAGGACATTGTACCGAAGCAGAGGAAGACTTAAGCGGAAGGCAACATCTAGCTACCACCGCCAAGGAAGTTGCGTATACACTCACATCTGTTTGCTCAGATTTCTATGAACAAGAGTCCGCCAAAAATTCTTGAACCACTTTTTATGAAACTTGATGGTGAGTCACCCAAGTATGAACGCATTAATTATGACACTGATGTGAATGGAAGGTCCTGTCCAGGAAAGGTTCAACAAGGTTATGCAAGATCTGCTGAACCAACTGAACCAAAGGACAGAATGTGAACAGATTAAACTGTGCTGATCTGGTTCCAAGGGCAGGCACAGAATCAGTTCAGCAAGGTACACAGAATCTACTGACTGATTTTAACGAAAACGATAGAAATATTAAATGTGACCCCAGGACCTACCCAGTACATTTTAACGTGGATCCGGATCAGAGGGCAGATCCAGGATCTATGGGACATTAGTGGAGGTCTGCACTCTCCCATGTGGCATTCTAGTGACATATATAGGTGTTAGATTATTAGAAAAGTATTTAGACTCAGAATCAAAAACTTACTTTGAGAATATTTCGACAGGGTCGCCCTGTCGTCTTCAGCTCACTGTTGCTGTTGTGTCAGCGAGGCCTGGTGAGGCGACTCTTTGTGTGGGTGAATAGTTGTCAGGATCTGATTGTAGATGGGGGGAAGTTCAAAACCTTGATCTCTGTTCAGGCTGGGGCGTCTAGTCTTGATTTTGATGGCTTCTTTAACTTTTCTTTTTGTGAGGAAGGGCTCTGTAGATAAGATCTTGGTTTCTTGGGGGCTGAAACTGTGACCTGTGGCTTGTAGGTGTTCGTGTATGGCAGAAGTAGATCAGTTTTGGTGTTCCTGTAGATGGGTGGTGAGTGGTCTTGCTGTCTCGCCAATGTAGGTATTGGCACAGTCTTGACATTCTACTTGGTACACTACACCACACAGCTTGAGGGGGTCTGTTTTGTCTTTATGTGTCAGTTGTTGATAAAGACAAATTTTCCAGAAAAAGTTGGGAAAATTGGCGGGGGGGGGGGGGGGGGGGTAGGGAGCTTTGTTAGGTGTTGAAAGTAGGAAGAAGAAAGGGAATTGAGATGAGGAGTAATGAGGGAAGGCAGAGTGAGAGTGTCTACCGGGGAGAGGGTAGTTGGGAGGCAGATGACACTGTGTTGACTGATACAAAGTTCTCTCAAGATAACCTGTTTCTTAACCTGACTCTGAGATCTACAGATCAGTTCCACCTCCCTGCCCTTTTCCTTTCCCATGTTTCTGTTGTGCGCTGTGTCTCTCTTGGCATCTGGCTTACATCACCACCAGTTACCTTCCTGTTTTATCCTTCATCATTACCACAGCTTTGACCTTCTGACTCTCATCTAGTCCCTCACTCGGATCTGAAACCCCAAACCCAGGCTTTACGTCAAAGACCTCTGGCAAGGGGAATGGAACTCACAGACTGATCACAAACTATTTAAAATCCGTCCATACCTGAAAAAGGTTTCACCATGTTCCTGATGTGGCCATAAAGAAGAAACAGTTTTGTGCCATTTGCATACAGGCCACTTGTTTTACACCCATTCTTATCTTTAAGAAGGTGAAGATGCTCTGTGGTGCATTCCATGTCGTGTACCACTCACAGTGAAACCTATTTTAGAGTGCTGGGACCTGCAGGATGTGAGACATAAACATTTCACAGCAGAGTCCATGAAAACCTTGTTCAGAGATTCCCACCTGATGTGATCTTTGAATTTCTGAAGGAGATTAACATTTTTCATCGATCTAAGATTTTGCGGAAGAAAGATTTTTAACAAAATTTCTGGTATGTTTGTGGAAGGTGTGTTTCAAAGGGTTGTGTGAAGGAGTTGGGTTTGCTTTTTTTTTTTTTTTAATGTTTTTTGTTTGTTTTGTTTTGTTAAATAATGACTTGTGAGTTGACTTCAGCGCAGTGACAGCCATGATATGGCCCTTTACAGTCGGCTGGGCTCTAAGTAACCTTACCTCGACTCTTATCTATGATTCCTCAGCAAAGTTGGAACTTTCACATAACAAGATAAGAGTCGCTCCCTAATCTTTCAGAAAAAAACAAGAAGGACGCGTCAGGCTGTGGGTGCAAAAAGAGGAAGAAAAATATTCTCCAGCAGAATTAGTCCCATATCTTTTCAGATTAAGACGTGAACATTTTTCAGCTGAACTCAAGGAAAGAAGCAGTTCAGCAGCAGATGGGAGAACTGTAAAGGGCACTCTTATTTACAAGGGACTTGCTCTATTTTCAGAGTGATTATGATGTCTGACAGCTTGGTTTGTAACATTTCACAGAGACATCACAGCGTTTATAAAAACGAGTGTCAGTCTGTTTTCAACTGAGAGCAAAAAATCATTATTGAAGATGGTGGGGACAGGCATGTGTTTGCTGCACTGTGAGACTGTTCATCATGACTGTATCCAGGATTTCAGTGCATCTTGGTGTCTGACTGAAAGTGAGTGACCATCGACTTAAAGCACAGCTTACTGCAAGAGCCATGTCATGGTTTGTGAAAAGAGGCAATCAAGCATGGCTTGATTCATAGCATACTTGATCAACGGTACTCTAAATCATGTTACTCTAAATCATGTTATTTATTGCATGTGTGTCAGTTGTTTTTTTAAAACTTCCTATCATTGTTGCTGCCATGCCAGCATAGAGATTATGTAATGAACTGAAGAACATGAAAGCTGCATCATTCAGGACGTAAGGATCTGTGCTCAAATCAGATGCAGCACTTTGCAGATTTGCGTGTTGGGAGGTTGGTGGGTCAGTTACCAGCAGAAGCATTTACTGTGGGATATTTCATACTCTGTGTTGATTGTGCTATGGGCACATGTGAAAAGACTTGAAATAACAAAGTTCAGTGTGATCCACACAATGGATGCATCTCTGAGAGTGTTTTATCCCCTCTGCTCCACAGCTAGACCTCTGAGGTTATCTAGTGGTGAAAATGTTTACATATGCGACTGTTTTTAATCCCAAGATGAAGGTAGCCACATTCTCAGTTTAAAGCCTCATCCGAAGGACTATGAAGGGGACTGGGGCCTGCACAGGTGTCAACTCTGTGGCGAAATATCTTTTCCAGCCTGGCTGTCTGCTCTGGGAATAGACCCCTGGGACTTTGAAACAGACGTTGACGCTTTGCCCACCGTCCCTCTTCGGGATTTGAATTTGTACACATTTCAGAATTTAACTGTCATACAGCCCAGTGGTCAACTTGGCAGGAAACAGAGTGACTTAGCTTGACCTGAATGAATGAGAGAGACAGAGACGAACAGACAGACAGAACTGATGTTTCAAGTCTGCCACAGGTACTCAGCAACTTGACCTTTTGCGTGCCATGCGACACCAGCCGCTAAGCTCATCCTATTGATCCACCGGGGCCATGAATGTGTACAAGGTACTACAGGAACACATGAATAGAATAAAGATCCCAGCGGTCGTTAAGTCTGCTGTCACAGACTGCCGAGGAAGAGTCAGGAAGTTACTGATGTGACATTTGACTTGCAGATCAGTTCATTGATAGGTCGTTGAAGCTATGGAGCTGAGGGTGAGAACTGTGTGCTGTTGAAAGGGGACGGTATTGATGGGTCTCCGAGATCTCAGTCATGTGCCAGGTAAATCATAACATGGAGGTATGCTTTATAATATCATGTTTGACAGTGGTTGTACAGAGGGAGAATGTATTACATTTTGAGAATTATGTCTGTTTAGATTAGTTTTAACGTTTGTTGTACAGAAGGATAATGTATTACATTTCGAGAGTTAAGTCTATGTAGACTTCGTCTTTTAAGTTTGTATGTGCATGAAAAAGTGGTATGTATACATTCTTTAATTTAGAATTTCATCAAAGAGGTGTTATTTTTTCATCTTTTTCATGTTTGCTGAATGATCGTAGCCTTTCTGTTCTTGAGAGGAAATCAAAAATTTAACTTCACTTTCCACAAAACGTTTTTGCTGTAGTTTTAGTACATGGTCTGCAGTATTTGTAGCTGCCTTTGTTGCATTGTGTCATATTGCATTGCTGATTGTTGCATTGTGTCATATTGCATTGCTGATTGTTGCATTGTGTCATATTGCATTGCTGATTGTTGCATTGTGTCATATTGCATTGCTGATTGTTGCATTGTGTCATATTGCATTGCTGATTGTTGCATTGTGTCATATTGCATTGCTGATTGTTGCATTGTGTCATATTGCATTGCTGATTGTTGCATTGTGTCATATTGCATTGCTGATTGTTGCATTGTGTCATATGCATTGCTGATTGTTGCATTGTGTCATATTGCATTGCTGATTGTTGCATTGTGTCATATTGCATTGCTGATTGTTGCATTGTGTCATATTGCATTGCTGATTGTTGTATTGTGTTGTGTTGTGTTGTATCATATTTCCATGTGGAACCATTGTGGCTGGCTTGAGGGAAGTTATGATGTCAGCACAGCGAAGTGCCACTTCTTCCTTTCGTCAAGATTCTTCCCTTTTGTCAACCCCCACCCTTTCATTTTCTATCCCTCTATCCTCAACTCATACCTTCACTTCTTCCCTGTTCCCTCACTCCTGATTAAGTGTGTGTGAGTGTGCGTGCATGTGTGTAAAAGTGTGTGTGTGTGTGTGTTAATGTGTGTGTGCATGTGTGTGTGTGTGTGTGTAAAAGTGTGTGTGAAAATGTGTGTTTGTGTGTGTGTGTGTGTGTGTATGTGTGTGTGTGTGTGTGTGTGTGCGTGCGTGCGTGTGTGTGTGTGTGTGTGTGTGTGTGTGTGTGTGTGTGTGTGTGTGTGTGTGTGTGTGTGTGTGTGAGAGAGAGAGTGTGTAGTGATGTTTGTGTGTTCCTTTCAAGAGGAACAGTCCTTTTATTACCACATATTTTATTGTTGTGAAGAACACCAAATCTGTGCATGTGCTTTAAAAGAAAGACATCCTCCGACTGAGGCTAAGTTTGGGGGTTGAGCAGATGTGAAAGAAGTGTGTGTCTTGTTGGCCAGTCCAGGGTTGGAACAAAGGATTGACCAGTCCTGGACAGCTCTGTGTGTCTTGTTGGCCAGTCCAGGGTTGGAGCAAAGGGTTGAACAATCCTGGACAGTTCTGTGTGTCTTGTTGGCCAGTCCGGGGTTGGAGCAAAGGGTTGAACAATCCTGGACAGTTACAGTTCTGTGTGTCTTTTTGGCCAGTCCGGGGTTGGAACAAAGGATTGAACAATCCTGGACAGCTCTGTGTGTCTTGTTGGTCAGTCCAGGGTTGGAACAAAGGATTGACCAGTCCTGGACAGCTCTTTGTGTCTTGTTGGCCAGTCCAGGGATGGAACAAAGGATTGAACAATCCTGGACAGTTCTGTGTTGTCTTGCTGGTCAGTCCGGGGTTGGAACAAAGGATTGGACAGTCCTGGACAGCTCTGTGTGTCTTGTTGGTCAGTCCAGGGTTGGAACAAAGGATTGACCAGTCCTGGACAGCTCTTGTGTCTTGTTGGCCAGTCCAGGATGGAACAAAGAATTGAACAATCCTGGACAGTTCTGTGTGTGGTCTGCTGGGTTGTCCTGAAACAAGCACGAACACAGGAAGGCATGTGTGGTCAGTAGGCAAGCATGTATGGTCAGTAGGCAAGCGTGTATGGTCAGTAGGCAAGCGTGTATGGTGGGTAGGAAAGCATGTACGGTCAGTAGAAAGCATTTATGGTCGCTAGGAAAGCATGTATGGTCAGTAGGAAAGCATGTATGGTCGGTAGTTTTTAGTAACTGAATAAATCATGTACTATCGTATCCATTTCCCAATGCTATTTGTACTGGTATACACACATACTAACACACATCCGTATAGATAAGATAGATATAGATGTATGTTTAGGTATGTATATATAGAGAGAGAAGAGAGGGATCCCTTGAAGTTTGCTTTGGGTATACCCATTAAAGTTTTCTGCGGGTACAGTGAAATCTGCACTGGCTCAGGAACACTTACTAAGGGGGATGTAAACAGGCAAGGTCATACTGCACGGCATGCTTCAGTTCATGATGGTAACCTTCTGTGACATCATAGTGCACAACGACCCATCTCTCTGTGTGTGCTAGATGCATTATATCCGAGTGTGCTCTCTTTTCTTTTTGTGAAGCTGCATGAAATGAGTATGGCCCATTTGTAGGAGCGTATGATGATGCTTGTGATTTATCAGTCGCAGATCCTCTGCCATTCTTAAGTTCAATGCCCTACCCCCAACCTCAAGGCTGTCATCTGCTTTTTTTTTTTTTCCCGCTTTCTCCATCCAGAATATATACACACTTGGTGTATTGAAGAGGTAGTGCAGTGAGTGTCATTGTGCTAGTCGGAGGTAAATGTGTGAGTGTGTGTGCTTCCCAACAAATAACACACAGGTCAAATGCTGGGGACTGGATTTGAGCTTGTGAGAATTATCATAGCTGGAGATTGTGTGTTTTCTTGTGTTTTAGGTAGGACGTTCACACACACACACACACACACACACACACACACACACACACACATGCATGCACGCACACACTTGCACCCCTAGTTCTAAATGAAATGTGACACGCATGCACGCGTGCGCGCGCACACACACACACACACACACACACACACACACACACACACACACACACACACACACACACACACACACACATTGTTCTAAATGAAATGTGGTTGGTAGATAATCCTTCCTCCCACCCCCTTTCTCTGTCTCTGTCTCTGTCTCTCTCTATATCATGTCTCTCAAGCTCTGTCTCTGCCTGTCTGTCTCTCTCCCTCCCTCCCTCCCTCCCTCTCTCTCTCACCCACCTCCCCCCACCCCACCCCACCTCCACCCCCACCCCTGCCTTCTCTCTCTCTTTCTCATTCCTACTCCAAACAGTGATACTGATGTTAAGTAAGCGCCGAGGAATGGCTGGCTGGCTTGATTCAACTGCCGAAAGGAAGGAAGAGGTTGGAAGTGTGATGAATGACATTCATGCAGCTGCCCACATAACAAGGGATGCACTTACGACCAGCTTGGCTGGCAAAGGCCAGCCTGAGTGTGAGTGAAGTATGAAACCACCAGCCGCGTGCCTGGCCCTAACTAATGTCCTAGCTGCAATGTTCAACATGGATGGGAAAGCACACCTGTTGCTGACGCTGCTTTCTTTGGACCTGTGACAGCTCGGACTCTCTTTGACTCACCTGACGCAGTGATCGACCTTTTCACAGAATCACAGAATCACAGAAATGTATGGCTATAGGCTAATAGCCTTTTGCCCTCATAATCAGTATCCGTTTATGTGCTTTTAGATCACTTTCTCGTGAAAGTCCCATGGCTTAAGTCTGGCATAGTGTATACTACATTTATCATCATCTTAATAAAGATCCAACTCAGTGGAAAATACCTGGTCTTTAAACTTTTTGTCAATTTGATTTTTAAATGCGTTTACTGATGGCGCGTTGATCGTGTCATCGGAAAGGTTATTCCACAGATTTATGATACGATTAGTAAAAAATTTGCGAAACTGGTTAGTTGCAAAATTAGTTTTGGGTTATTTTTAAGTTATGTCCTCGAGTCTTTTCATAGTTAGCCATAGTGAACAAGGAAGAGGTGTGCAAGGATCATAAATATTGTGCATAATTTTGTATACTTCAATGAGATCACCTCTTAGTCTTCTGAATTCTAGGCTAGGCAACCTAAACAGAGATAGGCGCTCCTCATAACTAAGATCATTGGTACTCGTTCTAGTTATACACTTGGTAAATCTTCGTTGAACACCTTCAATCATATTTATATGTTTTTTTAGATAGGGCACCATACTGAGTTTCCATATTCAATAATTGGTCTCACTAGAGCTTTGAACAATGGAATCATAATTTCAGGAGATTTATTTGTAATAGTCCTTACAAGAAGACCAGCCATTTGATTACCTTTTTTTCACAATGGTGTTTATATGAGTCTCAAAGTTCAAATCTGGGTCCATGGTGACACCTAAATCCTTCTCAGCAATAGTACTTTCCAGTGTTCTATTAACCCCATTTTCCAGTATTGTGTACTGATAGTGTGGATTATTCTTTCCAAGGTGCAGAACTTTGCATTTCTCGCTATTAAACTGCAATAGCCAAGTATTTGTCCATTTCACTAGATTGTGTATACACAATTGTAAATGATCTCTGTCTTCGATATTTCGGATGGCAGAGTAAGCCTTGGTGTCGTCTGCAAAGATTTTTACTTTACAATCTACCTCCTCAGGCATATCATTTATAAAGTATATGAACAAGGTCGGTCCGAGAACACTACCTTGTGGTACTCCACTAGTCACGTTGACCTTCGATGATTTACTACTGTTTACACTTACAAACTGTGATCTTCCATTTAAGAAATCTCTAATCCACAATAGTAACTTGCCTTTATACCGTAGCCTCCCAGTTTATTTATCAGTCTTTGGTGTGGAACTGTATCAAATGCTTTCCTCAAGTCTAGGTAGACTGCGTCAACTGGTATTTTCTCATCCAGTGTAACTAACCAATCTTGTAAAGTAACAAGTAGTTGTGTAACACATGAACGCCCCGTGGTAAATCCAAATTGTTCTCTAGATAACAGGTCATGTTTGGTTAAGTGCTGGCAAAGAGCGTCTCGAATAAAACCCTCGAAAACTTTACAGACAACAGATGTTAGGCTGACTGGACGGTAGTTTCCTGCTGAGTTCTTGTTTCCTTTCTTAAAAATAGGACGTACTTCTGCTTCTTCCAATCTTTCGGTATTACACCCTTTTCTTGTGTTCTATCGAATAATGTCTTCAATGGGTAAGCGATGACGTTAGCCAGCTCCTTCAGTACTCTTGGGTGAATCTCGTCAGGTCCTGGGGACTTCGATGGTTTAAATTCTTTAATGTTTTTTCCATCTGGTCGGTTGTGATCTCCACTTTTGTTAATTCTGTAACCTCTTTTTACATGAAAACTCTGGAACGTTTATGTTACTTTCCTCAGTAAAAACACTGGCAAAGAAGCTGTTTAGTACACTTGCTTTTTCAGAATCATTTTGTGTTAAGGTACCATCTTCCTTTAGTAAATTAGCTATCGATTCTTTTGGTATGGTTTTACTCGTAACATAACGGAAAAATCCTTTTGGGTTTGCTTAGATTCTTTAGCCAGTTTAGCCTCCTTTGCTTTTACATTTTTCCTTGTCCCCCATGTTACTTGGTTTCTAGCTCTTGCATACAGTTTGTAGTTTTCATTTGTGGGTATTTCTTGTACCTTTTGAAGGCTCTGCGCTTAAGGTGAATTTTATCTAAGAGAGATTGGGGAATGGGGTCTCGTCTTGGTTTGTTGGGTTTGGTCCTTGTTTAAAAGACTTTTTAGGAATAAATTTGTCCATTGACTTAATAAGTACATTATGAATAATCCCCCAAATTTCATCCACTGGTGCTTCATTGGTCAAAAGGTCATTCCAATTTATCTCTCCTACATGTTGCCTCATGCCTTCGTAATCTCCTTTATCCAGTTGATACTTCACAGAGTGACCAGATTCAGAGTATTCCTTACTGACTTGAACATCGAAGTAAAGAGCTGAGTGGTGGCTTTTCCCCAGTGGGGCCAATGCTCCAGATTGACGACATCCTCGTGCGAGTTTGTAAGCAATAAGTCTAACACATTGGGTGTTTGTAAACCTCTGTAATGAGTAGGTTCAGAAGTCATTTGGTGATGTAATTTTGCTGTACACACTCCAAAAATTTCGTAGCTGGTGATCCTCGTTCTTACAACTTACTGCGTTTCTCCAATCAATTTCTGGATAGTTAAAGTCTCCTGTAATAATAATGTTTTTAAAAATGCTAAATACATAATTTATTAGTTTAGTTAAATTAGAGTGGTCCTCGTACTCAGAATTGGGAGATCTATACACTACTCCAAAAATGAGGTGTTCGTTACTGCCAGGTAATGATACTCTGCAGAAAACCGAAGGAGAAAAGATTTTTTCAATTTCCGTTATTCTGGATACCTCCCATCCCTCCTTTACAAATAAACTAACACCTCTTCCCTTGTGGTTTGTAAAGCCTGTATAGCCTGGAAGTACGAAATTTTCAATTTCATCCTTGGAGTTCTTTGGTATCACTTCATTTAAAGCAATAATATCGAAGTGGTGAATTTTACACAGTAGTTCCAGCTCATTTAGTTTGTTTGTCAGTGTGTCAACGTTAGCGTAATAGCATTTCAAAGAAGAAAACTTTTGAGAAGAAGATGAGTTTATAACTGTTCTATGTACAGAACATCTATTTACATTTTTTGTTTCCTCAGCACTGGGAAGTCAAATTTGGGCAGGGCTGTTTGACACTGCTCCTCCCACGTCTTGCCTCCCTGATGAATTCCCGATTCTTCCAGTCTTAATGATATCGTCTCTATCAGCTCGGGTCATCACTTCTCCTTTGTGCCAGACCACATCCTCTCCGTTTTCTTTCCTCATTTTGAATTGATCTCTTTTTGCTTTGTCTTCTTTTCTCTCTTTCAGGTCTTGTCAGCCGCAATGCCAACAGACCTGTAGGCGTCATTCTCCTTCAGTGATCTGGCATTCTTAAGATGCGGGTTTTGCTGTTGGTTTCATTTAGAATGACTTTGATGGGTCTGGGTCTGGGGTTGGGTTCAGCCTCAGATTGTTCTCTTTTCTTTCCGAGACGAAAGATACCGTTGGAGCAACCATGCTACTGTCATACTCAGATCCACTTGCTTGAGTATTTGGTCGATCTGTTTAGCATCGTGTGTGACAACATCTACCTGAGCCTTGCTCTCAGTCTCCTTCACGTTGAACAGCACAATGTTGTTCTTTCTTTCCACCTTTTCATGCTGGTCGTCTAGGTACTCCTTCACCTGCACTCGAATTAGGTTCTCCACTCTATCTTCTCTTTGCAGCAGTTTCAGAATTGCCAGGTTCTGTTGTTGGAGGGTCTTTACTATTTCAAAGAGAGCCTCCAACTTTGCCCCCTGTTCTGCTATCTTGTCTCCTGGAGTGACTTTTTTGCACTCATCCTCGCAATGTTTGCAGAACCATTTGAAGCATGTTGGATTGGCAGTTTCTAAAAAACTGTATTCAGAGGGGGACACATCGGTACATCCCAGATGGACCCACCCTCCACACCTGTCGCAAATGATAGATTTGGCGTTCTTCCCTATTATCTTCGTGCAAATGCGGCACGGGGTAGGTACATCATCAGCATCCAGGTAAACTATAGGGAGGAAGAGCAAGATGAATAGCGCTCAGCTGCAGAGCTCCCACTCTTAGTACGAGACTTTTCTCCAACATTGGTCCATTGTGCATGACTAGCTGCAGGTGTCCTGGCTCTGGCTAGCGGACTGCCATCATAGCTCTTATTACTCACTCCTTTATTTCTGGTGGTAGGCATCCTGGTACAAAATCAAAATCTCACTCACTCCCTATACTATAGCCTATAGGGCCTAGTTGACAGGTTCTAGAATAAGTTTGAAGAAAAATCAAGTAAAACTTAGATCACTCCCTTTAAATTACAACATTTGAGGAAAGGTTTGGATTACCATAACACGCTCACTCCCTATAGTTAACACTGTTTTAAGTTAAGTTTGCCAAAATCAAATAGAAGTAAACCACTCACCTTACTATCACATTCACAGTGCCAGGAAGAAAGATAAATGTACTATCATATTCACAGTGCCAGGAAGAAAGACAACATAAATAGAGCAAAAAAAAGAAAAAACAATACAGTAACAAAAAACGACTGTTCAAGGAAAATCAGGATGCATCTTGTGGAGAACAAAATTAAAAGTCATGTGTTATTCAACTCAGTCTCCAGTGTAGTTTAGTACTAGTCGTGCAGTTGTCACTTGGCTGACTCAACGTAATGTGATTTCAAGAGTTCACTCAAGTCATGCCACCATCAGCCACAGCAAAAACATCCGCAAAAGCCAAACAATGGGCTTATTATTTCACCCTTTTTTCTTTTTAAGCACAAAAAATACTGATATGAAATATGATGATCAATAAATTTAGTAAAAAATAGTGTGAGAACTGAAGGAGTAATTTAGAACACGTCCGCCATCTTGTGTGTACACCTGATGAAAGATTACACAGGTGCCTATGTGTGAGGTCTTGTTGCTGGTGATTGATGTTTTCTGGTGGTATTGTGTGCGTGGGTCTGCTGCAGCCGGTGTGTGTCAATAGCTTGACTGAGAGTCCCAAGGACAGGGTGAGAAAAAAAAGTGGGGTGGGGGGGGGGGGGGGAGAGACAGGTTTGCTTTCGGGGCGGTGTTGTGGTGTGATGCATTCATGCGACCACGTGGCGCTAGTGTACACATGCGAGCGTGTGCACACATTCACATACACGCACAGACACACACAAACACACACATATGCATGCACACACACAGACACACACACATACACAGTCAAACACACACGCACACACACACACACACACACACACACACACACACACACACACACACACACACACGCATGCACGCGCACACACACACACACACACACACATACACATACACACACACACACACACACACCATGTGACTAAGTAGTTTGGCTCATTAAAGCCAGCAACCAAATTCAAGAAAAGACTTAGTGGACCAGACCTGGACATGACAGGTGGCAGGTAAGCATTATGTATACAGCTGCAGCAAAATCAACATCCACTGTGTACATACACACGTTACTTGTTACTTGTCCGCAGGTCGTTTTTCGCTTCGAAGGAGTCTGTGTGCTTTTGTGTGTTTCAAGATATCAGGTCTACTATTTTTTTTTTTTTTTCCAAACTGAACATTTTTTAAACAGTTGTACAAGGAATTGACTCTAATGAGGTAACAGCCCTGAAATTGCCCGTTGTGGTTGGTTTGACTTAATTAAGGACATGAATTGTATTCTCTCTCTCTCTGTCTCTCTCTCTCTCTCTCTCTCTCTCTCTCTGAACAACATTTCCACTGTCAGTGTATGCAG
This sequence comes from Conus ventricosus, assembly GCA_018398815.1. Taxonomy (NCBI): domain Eukaryota; kingdom Metazoa; phylum Mollusca; class Gastropoda; order Neogastropoda; family Conidae; genus Conus; species Conus ventricosus. Next base: position 41,430,616 of record CM031614.1, read on the forward strand.
TTGTGAATGACATTATGTTTGTATTATATTGTCAGATGTTGACATTGCTATTAAATCCTTCGCCATGTGTATTGCTGAAGCACAGGGGAAAAAGGCAAATACAGATTTATAACTCTTAACAGTAATACGCCAAGAGAAGAAATATTTAAGGCTATGTGAAGTTTATCATGTTCTTAAATAAAATAACATTATATAATCGAGCAGATTGCCAAGAACGCCTGTATACATTATTTCACATTGTTCCTTTTTTTTTTTCCGTAATGTTTATGATCATCTCGTGAGGCTTGTTGAAATTTAATTCCAGTTCTTGTTAAAAAAAATATTTCTTTTAATTTGCTTTCATTCTTTGATCAGTTTCGTAGGTGTGAGTTTTAGTGTGTTATTCTTTCGATGCAATTTAAAAAAAAAAAAAACACCTAGAATTATTGTTACCTTCTTGCCAGAAGACTTTTATTTTTCCAAATTATGTCAATGAATATTACTATGTCAAGAGAGTCATCCGGTCTCCCCTCATCGCCCTTTCCCCACCCCTTCCCCCCTCTCCTCCCCTCTTCCCATCCCCCCCCCCCCCCCCCTTCCATCACTCCCATCCTCTCGCACCCTTTTCTCCCATCTCTCTTCCCTTTCTCTGTCTCTTTAATTTTGTGTATATGTTGACTGCTTGTCTGGCCCGGTCTGTCTCCCTCTCTCTCTTTCTGTCTGCCAGCTTCTCTCCCTCCCTTCCTCCCCCCCCCTCCCCCCCCCCCCTCTCTCTCTCTCTCTCTCTCTCTCTCTCTCTCTCTCTCTCTCTCTCTCTTACACCCCCAAGATTCTGCTTCTCTCTGTCTCCTGTTAATAACCCTGCCCCTCCAACCTCTGTCTCACATATTCTGTTTATATCCCCCACTCTCTCTTTGCCCCCTTCCACACTATCTCTATTCCATGAGTTACATGTCCTATAGACTTTGGTGTATCTAAAGTCAGTCTATTTGTCCTTGGGTATCCTAAATCGACCAGTCAGCATCTGTCTCGGTTTCTGTCGCTCACTCCCTGCCACTCCCACTCGCGTGGTATTTTGAAGTATCTATTGTTCCGACGAACGGAGGAGTCGGTCTGTTCTTTTGCATCCAGAAATAGGCATTGTCAAAGTGTACCGGATGGCGGGTACTTTAACATCTTTCTCTGAAAGTCAGCGTGCCATGGGCCAGTGTGCGACTACAAAGTTATGTGCAAATGTACGAGTGGAATTCAAGAAACGAGTTCATTCTTTCCATGAGCGAAAATGCAGGCATAACTTGAGTTGAGGGATGATAATACAGATTTTTGACCGCAGATCTTTTTTGAACAATACAAAATGTCTTTGAGGATGCTCTGAAGATTTTGAAATAGAAAAAAAACAAAAAACTTCAGTGTTTCGGTTATAGACCGTCTTCAGGACTTGTGACAAAACAAAAACAAAAAAAAAAAAAAATCTTCAACAGTTGGATCATAGACGGTCTTCAGGACTTGTGACATAAAAGGAAATCTGTCATTCGTTTGTCTTTCTTTTTTGTCACAAGTCCTGAAGACAGTCTATGACCGAAATGTTGAAGATTTTTTTTCTTCTTTGTGTGTGTGTGTGTGTGGTGTGTGTGTGTGTGTGTTTCTGTTTTAAAATCTTCTGAGCATCCACAAAGACACTTGGTGTTGAGTTAGGGACTTGGGCCTCATGCTTTTTGACACTTTCTCTTCATTCTGCTTTCTTTACATCCAAAGATCAAAGTGAATCGCATCCTGTACGTTCTACGAATGCCAAAATAAACACGTTTCAGTGTATTTCAACTGTTTTGGACTTGTGCCGTAAAGAAGCTCTCCGTTAATTAAAGGGAAGTGATCTTCGGTTTTGTTATTGCAGCTGTTTTGGGTTGGTTTTGTTTTGTTTTTAATCAGAAGGCCAGTAAACTTGAGTTGTTGGGGGTTTTTTCCCCTGTCAAAATGTCACGTGACTTTGTTGCTGTGAGAATCAATATGCTCCTATTTCAGGAAGGATAACAACAGCTTTCATCTCTCTCTCTCTCTCTCTCTCTCTCTCTGGGCCTGTCCTTCAAAACTAGATCAGTCTCTCCGATGTATCCAGCTCAACAATCTTTGTGGGAAATAAAGGGAAATCACGGTGCAGCCTAAGGCAGTTCTTTGTTCATTGTGAATCAAAGTAGGTGTGCGTGACACAGCACGTGTTGCCATGGCGATGGAGATGGCAAGCCGGAGGGGGGGGGGGGGGGGGGGGGGCACTGAAACGTGACAGGTGTGGGTTTGCCGTCTGCAGTGCGTCTCAACTGGGCCGGTGACAAAAGGATGGGTAGAATGTTCCTGTCAGAGTGGCAGAAGAAGGATGGGTAGAATGTTCCTGTCAGAGTGGCAGAAGGATGGGTAGAATGTTCCTGTCAGAGTGGCAGAAGGATGGGTAGAATGTTCCTGTCAGAGTGGCAGAAGGATGGGTAGAATGTTCCTGTCAGAGCGCAGAGAGGGAGGGAATGGAGCGTCCAGACTGCGGAACGGGCGGGTCTGGGGTTACTTTTTGCTGTACCCCTGTTGATCTGTCTCAGGCCTAGAGACCTGCTATCAAAGTTCATTCATTAGTGCACACTCACTGATGGAGTAGTCTTTTGTGGTTTTGTGGGCCTTTGTTGATGTAGTCCCCTGTTTGTTTATTTTGGTTATTTCCTTTTAATTTTTTTCCTTTTATTTTTTATTTTTTAATGACAGGCCGTTGGAATACAAGTCGTGAATGGAAAAAGTGTCAAGACAGTTGATTCTGCAACAAGTGAACTTTGGTTGATGTGCGTCGTATTGATTTCTCTCTGATAATGGGGCTGTCCGTGTTGCTCAATCAGGTAAAAAAAAAAGAAAAAAAAAGAAAAAAAAAAAGAAAAGAAAAGCTACAAGCTCAATTTGTACTGTGTAGGCTGAAAGGAATTCTTCCTCTGCTAAAATCAGGAAAACAGAGAGACAGACGTGTGGGTGGTGGCAGCAGACAGAATGCGACTGCGGTACACGTCTGAGTCAGCAGCAGTGATGGTTGGTGGAGGAGTATTTGAGACCAACAGAGTCAGACTGCTACACGCGCCTGTCAAAATCAGAGCAGACTGGCAATGGAGTAGAGTTTTGCACAGACAAACAGAAGAAGACTACTTTTTTGTGTGTATGACAGAATCAATACTGGCCGACTTGGGGAGCGCAGTTGTCATGGGCTCTTTCAGTACGAGTAGCTTCCCCTGCCTTCTAGAAATTCTGTGCTGCTAAATTCCTCTTTTCTCTCACCCTCTTTGTTTCTGCCCTCCACCCTCACCCCCCCCCCCCCCCCCCCTTTTTTTTTGTTGTTGTTGTTTCAATCTTTCTTTATTGTCGCTTATTGTTTTTCTGGTTTTTGTGGACTGTTTCCATATCGTTGTCATGGAAACTATATTTTTAAATCTGATCGCAATTTTGGAAAAAGAATCTGGATCTGGATAAATACATCGCAGGAGCCAAACAGCTATAAACACGACGGAACAGGGAGAGCGCAAAAATAGTTTAAAAAGGCCACCACTTTATCCTAACAGTCTTCCATTAGGTTCAAGTCTAAATGGGTAGCCACAACAGGTATCTACAGGTTTAAAAAAAACTGGCTAAAAACTCGACTACTGTCAAGATGTTTAGTATGCAGGTGATGTTGATCTGCCAAGCGCTGATGTAAATGCACTGGCAACACCTGCACTGATGATATCTGGTGACTAGGTAATGAAAATTATCTACGCTGCATAGAGTGGACACTGAGTCACCCATCCTGCAGTTTGTATATGCCCATATGTTTTGTGATATATTTTCATTCAAATGTTTTTCATCCATTTGTTTTGTTGTATTCATTTTATCTGGTAACGCGAAATCAAGGGTGCTCTCAAGTCTATTTTTACATCCCAGAGATATCAGTGTATGGTTTGCTTTTGTTGTTTGGTTTCTTTTCAGGATGTAATCTTTTTTAACGATCCGGCATGTTCAGGATGAGGCATGTGTTTTTCCTGTGTGAGTTTGGCAGCCTTGAAAAGGCTCTGTGTGGTCCGCCGGGCTTTCATGATGAAAACTTGAAACTGAAGCTTTGCACTGACAGCTGTGGCAGCTAATCACCAATTTAAAATTCCCGAGCTGTTGAGAGTGACAACTCCGATCTCTTCGCCAACCAAGCAGAGGTCATTATAATTCACGGTGCATGGAGAAAACGAACAAACAATCGAACAAAAAACTCCCCCCACTCCCCCCAC
>CM031614.1:41437371-41447371 GCA_018398815.1 Conus ventricosus
GGAGATCTGCCCAAAAGGCTCACAGTCACGCTGCGTGCAGCGTTCGTCAGACGTGCACTCAACTTTAGTCTGTGTATTTATGTAGTGTCACATACCACAACTGAAGCTGGCGTGTTTCTAGTTTAGCATAAAAAGGGTGGCTACATTCTTGACTGCTCAGAAAACCAGTCAAGATCTTTGTTTGCGATGGCATGTTTATAAGTGGAGCGGATTTTGTTTGAGGAAGAAGACAAGAGAGTCTTTTTCTTTTTCTTTTTTTTTTAACCATTTTACATTCATCCAGTTTAAGTGAATGAACATTGTTGCACAGGTTTTTTGGGGAAATACGACAGAGAACTTCAGTTTGTAATTGTATTTTCATGTCCTGATGAACAAATCTTGAAAAGTATTTCAGAAAAGCGAAAAACATCTGTGAAGTTTAAAAATATGGTAGTAGGCTATACATTACACAGTTTCTGTGAGATAAATGAAAAAGTACATGAATTACTGATTAAGTGATGTATAAATAGAAAAGAAAAATTGTAAACAATTGTTTTCAAAGAATTTTTTTCTCTCCAATCAACGATATATTTTCGTTATAAAAAATCAAACAAACGAAAAGCAAAAACGCCAAAAGGGATGCAATAATACGTAACAATATGTATAAAATAAACATGTCGACTGAGACAAAGCGATTAGAGAGGAGAGTTCACATTAGTGTTCCATTCAGCCGTCTGCAAGCTGGATTCTCTTTTAGAGTGTACTCTTCCTTGAAGGTAACTTTTTTTTTTTTCACAGCGTCAGGTAATTTGAACAAAAAGAAAAGAAAAGCCCAAAGTTCGTGGCTTTATGAATGATGTTGTTGTTGACTTTGTGGTGATAAACCATAATTTGAATGTTGTGTATCCTATTTTTGTCAGTGTTGTTTTCGTGCTGTTTGGGATATTACCAGTAGGTAAAGGTGGGGTGGGAGGGCACAATTATGTGAAGTCTAGTGGGTTTGTGGATGATATCTGGCATAGGAAGGTCTGCTATATCATAAGATGTGTGTGTAAGAGAGAGTGGTGAGGGATGCTTTGGATTACAGGAGGAGAGTGGGGGGAGAGGGGGATTATGCATGTGTACGTGATTTTGTTTTATTAGCCTATGGAAATCTTTCTCTCTGTGTCTGCGTGTGTGTGTCTGTTGGGGGAGAGAGAGAGAGCATTTATTGTTAGTGTGTTGTGAGAGAGAGAGATGGACAGAGACAGATTAATCAGTCAATGCGTGTTTGTTGGTGTGTGCATGTGTGTGTGGAGGGAGGGAGAGTGGGAGGTGCATGGGCTAAGGGGGATGCTATCAGTGTAATGTAAGAGAGACAGAGATGAGTGTGTGTTTGTGTGAGACATGTCAGTAAGTATATATGTGTCTGTATAGATAGCTATTCATATATTATTGTCTTTGTGTATATGTGAGAGAGAGAGAAAGAAAAAGATCAGTGTGTTGGAGAAAGAGAGGACAGTGTGTGTGTGCGTACATGCACATTCATGTGTGTGTATTTGTAAGAGAGAGGAGGCAGGGAGAGATGGGGTGTAATATGTGTATTTGTAATAGAGCCAGAGAGAGATCAGAATGGATTTGAGGTACAGAAAGAGAGAGAGAGAGAGAAATCATCATCAGTTTGTTGTGAGAGTGAAGCGTATTGTCAGGTATGCATGCATGTAAAGGAGAGATCAGTTTCGGTGTGTTGAGTGTGTGCATATGTGTGTGTGCATGTGTGTGCTTGTGTGTGTGTGCGTGTGTATGCTTGTGTGTATGTGTGTGTGTGTGTGTGTGTGTGTGTGTGTGTGTGTGTGTGTGTGTGTGTGTGTGTGTGAGAGAGAGAGAGAGAGAGAGAGAGAGAGAGAGAGACTGAGAAAGAGACAGAGAAATTGCTGTGTTGTGAGAGAGATCAGAGAGTGAGCGTGTGTGTATGTGTGTGTGTGTGTGCATGAGAGAGAGAGAGAGAGAGAGAGAGCATTTTAAGTGTGTTGAGAATGAGAGAGAGAGAGAGAGAGAGAGAGAGAGATCTTTTAGTGTATAGGTGTATTATAGAGAGAGAGAGAGAGGGAACTGTGTGAGAAAGGGGGAGAGAGAGAGATCAGTATAAATTTGCATAAGAGAGAAATCTTGTGTGTGTGTGTGTGTGTGTGTGCACCCATGTGCATGCATGACATTTCCTGTTAAACTGACAAAGGGCCAGTGACAAGAGTGGATTTCCAGTGCATGTGAATAAAACAACTGCCTACACAACAAGGAAACTTCAGCGTCCACTTTGACCTTGTGGTTCAACAAACAAGTTTTGTGTGGGATGAAATGCGAAAAAAAAAAAAAAATTAAAGAAAAAAAGATGTAGTTCATTATTAACTTGCGTGACTTGATCTGGTTTAGAACGCAGTGGAAATTTACGTTCCTCTCTGTGTGTGTGTGTGTGTGTGTGTGTGTGTGTGTGTGTGTGTGTGTGAAATTTCCTACAAAGTATCACAGAAACAATGCAGGGAATTCCAGTAAGTGTCACAACTACACACCAAACCTTGTCACATTGGGGAAACTATACTGCCCACTTTTAAACATGACTTAGCCTGGTAGAGAAAACATATTGCTAACAGACTGTCATACTAATTATAGTCACCTTACTGTTTTGGATGTCTGCTAAATTGACTACACGTTTTAAGAGGTACAGGATGTACATGGATGCCTATATGTGAGAGAAAAAAACAATATTGGTTTCATTATTTCGCATCTGAAAACAAAGAAACGAACCAGTCATGTGGACAGTTCATTCATGACTCCATCTGTATGCATCTTCAGTGCTTTGTTTTCTTTTAGGCTGCATATATATGTGTTTTCACAGTTTTAAACAAGTGTTGAAAATGTGTTGAGTACAGTGAGATTTGTGTGGTTCTGACATCACTGATCTGTGCTTGTCTTAACAATGTGCACCAACATATGCTGTACCTCTGGTCAAACAGAGGTTTTGAATGCGACTCCTGGATCTCGTTAAACCTGTGTTGATGTGTATGCATGCTTTGTGGACGTGGTTGTTACTTACGATGTGCATGCAGATGGGTCAGGTGAACCAGTGAATTACTGTGTGTATCTGACGTTCTGCAGGCCTCATGATAGGGGTTAGGGCATGAACAAGAGTGCACATAAGGTGGCCTGGAGATTGGACAAATTACAGGCCACGTTTCTCCTACCACGTCTTGTTAGGGCCCTAAGCTGCTGCTTTCAGGCAGAGCAGCAAGAACACACACTATTGGGTTATAGATTATGTGTGTGTGTGTGTGTGTACATGTGTGTGTGTGCGCGCGCGCGCATGTCCATGTGTATTACCGATGTTGATCAAAACAGTAGCTGGGAAACAACAAGTATAGGCAAATGATTCCTCTGTCATTAAGACAATTACTTGGAAAAGATTTACTGAGAAAAAAGTGTGCAAGGGAAGAAAGAGGGGGATGAAGAAGAGGACGCTCGACTGTAAACATCAGCATTCGGGGTTCATCAAAATCTGTCTTTAAAAAAGAACCATTCATATTGCCTGTCCATATTTGACTTCCATTCCCTGGCTGGGACTCATCAGTGTAACTCTGCTGGTTGTGCCAGTCTATCCATGGTAACAAATGGAGATCTACCTCTGCCTAATTTTCTGTGGTATTTTCTCCACAAAGAGGACAAAAACAATATCCAGTGACATCCCACAGCTCCCATATAGTCCCAATAGAGGGCAAAAAAGGGAAATACGAAGAAAGCACTACATAAGGTGCAAAAAAAAAGAAAGAACTCTGCAATTTGTAATCAGTTTGAGGGGATGTCTTTAGCTATGTTTGAAGATCCGGTAGGGATGCAAGGGAGGTCAAAATGTGCCAGCGGTTTGAGCGGTCAGCTCTACTGTTTTGAAACCTAAGCATTGTCAGTCACATGTGCAGATTGCATCCAATTTTGAAACATTGCTGTTGGTATTTGTGTGCAGGATTCTTGTGACAGTGGTGTCGATGGAGCCATGGGCAACAACACCAGCGGAGCAACGCCCGCTGTTTTCTATTCGCCTCAATACGGGTGGCTCTTGGCCGCAGAGCAAGGTCACCTAAGGAACAAGAGGAGGTCGACAACGTTCGACTCCGTCGGATGGGAACGGTGCAGAAACCCGCACGCAGGGTCAACCCTGAAAGAGACAGCCTTTCTGGCAGAAGCCCCAACTTAGCTTCTCCCCCGAGTGATCTCAGCATCAGGGAATCTTTTTACTCCACAGCTGAATCAGGTTTCGAAACCTTACCAGAAGTGAACGAAGAAGAGGAGGGTAACAGTGACGAGGAGCTCAGTCCATCCCTCAAAGAGAATTTCTCTGTATCCTCCTTGAAAGAGAGGAACGACCGCTATTTTGCATCTTTACACGCCCATCCTGTGGATCGTGGTTCTCCAGATGCTGACGTGGTCCCCGGGCTGGATCAGGGGGAGGTCAGCAATGACCTGACTGTGCCTGTAGTGCAGACAGAGCCTGCGACCTCCTCAGAAATGTCTTCCTCCGTGCACTCAGGAGAGAAAGGTCATGATGCCCGTCTCCTATCTGCCCGAAAGGGGAACAATTTCTCACATAGTGAGGATTTTGAAGATGACCCATCGCTGGAAGTCTCCGAATCTCTACGCAGCTTCAACAGCAGTGGGAAGAGTGGAGCTGGGAGGATGAAGAGAAAGATGTGTCCCCGTTGACCCCCAGCCAGATGGCCATGACCGACAGTCAGTTCCGCCAGTCCTTGATGCAGAGGATACGTGACTGGTCCACTTTCGCTGAAGACTATGGAAAGTCCCCCTCCCCAGTGCCGCTGCCAGACTCTTCAGCCATTATGCAGGCCCGGCGGATAGGTCGCAGTCGCAGTTTAGACCATCACCTGGCGGAAGCCATGATAGTGCCAGAAGAGGAGATGTCTTCCGCAGAAACACCATCAGGACAGGACTCAACGATCAAAAGCCTGGAGAACCTGGAGACTGAGTTCCATGACATTCAAGGCGAGTTTGAATCCATCACTTCCAAACTGCACGAGCTGATCGAGAAGGGGACAACTCAGGAGTCTGCTCAGAAAACAGTGGCCAAATCCAGCCCGTCTCATCTGGTCCATCATGTTCATCGCGCTCATCACAGTGGTAGATCTCACCTTCACTCCCCTCATCAACGGCCAAGAACAAAGTGGGAACGTATGCCCAGCACTGCCCGCTCCGACTCCAGTCGCAGCTCACGAGCCAGCAGTGTGGATTTCTCCTGGGACTGTGGAGAAGTGGGGGATCCGTGTTTCGAGACAGAGGTGATGGGATTGCTGAATCATCAGAAGCAGCCAGGGACACCCCTGAAGTAGCAGCAAAGTTAGGTGGAGATGGAACTGATGGTAAGGTTCATGAAGTTCATGTTACTCTCTCTGCATGAAGGATACAGTTTTCAAATCATTACTGATGTCCTTAGAGGTAGGGTGTGTCTCATTCAAGGATTATGATTCCTTTAATTCATACCTTTATACTACATTTTATGTGTAAAACAGTGATATGCGAAACATAGCATGTATTTATGAATGACAAGATTGCTATACTTGATCTTATGTTTCAGTGTCAGAATTGTTTCAACTGCTTCTGACTGATTATTCCCATGAAATTCTGGCAGATAATTCCCATGAACAGGTTTTATTGGTGTTTTTGGAGTTGTTAAGTCATCCTAACAGGACAGTTCTGATTAAGGACTGCCTTTAATTTGAAGATGATGGTGCACTTCTTGAAGAGTATCGAAGAAGTTTGAAAAAGAATGAATTCGCTGTCTTGTTGAAAGTTGAAGTTAGTTGGCAACTAGAAAGTAATGGATTAAAGTTGCTGCTTTAGTGACCTCGGGGTACACACCATTCATCATTGAGTTCAACGACTCAGGAAATTTGCTGCAGTAAATGGACAGTCAGAAGATCAGTGTTTGAAATAGGCTGGAGGTTAGTTCCACTTGACATGAGCAGATGTTTACAAAGTTGATTAGTTATCTGTCACTTCTTTTTTTCTTAAATTTCACTACTCAGTAGTCCCTTTATTTATTTCTCGGTTGTAAATCTCTCTTCTTCTTCTTTTCGTAACCTCTGAGGGAGCCATCTGTGCACCACACTGAAATATGCATGGGGTAGGAGAAGGGGGTGAGAATGGAAGTTCTAATGGTGTGCATCCACATTGGTCACATTTGCAATTTCTTTACTTGTGTGTAGGACAAAAGAAACCATCAGGTATGTCAGAGAATAAGACAATGCATAGATCAGCAAGTCAGGGATGTATATAGGAAACAAGAAACCATCAGGTATGTCAGAGAATAAGACAATGCATAGATCAGCAAGTCAGGGATGTGTATAGGAAACAAGAAACCATCAGGTATGTCAGAGGGCAAGACAGTGCATGGATGAGCAAGTCAGGGATGTGTATAGAAAAAAAACGTCAGGTATGTCAGAGGGTAAGACAATACATGGATCAACAAGTCAGGGATGTGTATAGGAAACAAGAAACCATCAGGTATGTCAGAGGGTAAGACAATACATGGATCAACAAGTCAGGGATGTGTATAGGAAACAAGAAACCATCAGGTATGTCAGAGGGTAAGACAGTGCATGGATCAGCAAGTCAGGGATGGGCCTGTGTGCAGGACGGTGGAAAGAGGACGGTGAGAAGGCAACAAGTATTGGGAAACCTGTACCCATCGGGGATTATGCTGCCCGTGAATGGAAAGGGGACACGCCCAAAGCACAGACCATCAGACAGGTAAATCACTCTTTTTTTCTTCTGAACTCTGCAAAGGAGGTTATGTTTTTGCCAGTATATATATATCTGTTGATTTGTTTGTTTGTTTCTCTCTGCTCTAAGTTGCTAAAAGTCTAACCAAACTGATTTAACATGACTTGGTAAAAAGAGATAAGTAGCCCAGGATCATACTCATTCAATTTTGGGGCGTATCAGTGATGCAGGCTGGGATTAAACAGCAAAGTTTGTATTGCTATTTCTTTGTTTCTGACTGACTTGCTTCTCGAAAATAGATGAGTAAAAGAAGGATGATAAAGTTTCTACAGATATTCAGAATAATAATCATTTATGTGAGGTTTGAAAACGATCATTTGTCCAAGCTCATGATAGTGACGGTTAATTAAACTCAGTAGTTTTGGTCCCACCAACTTTTCGTCCGCAAAACATGATAGGGATTATCTGTCATGGGTCTTGACTTGATCATTTCCTCTGCTTAACTTACGGTTTTTAACCCAGTCTGCTGGTTTGTCTGTCTGTTTGAGAGATTGCACACAAAAAAACTCCACCAGACCCATTTCTATGAAATCTACTCCTGTTGCTGCTTTCATTTATTCTCTTCACTGGCTTCCTGTTCAAAAGGGAATTGATTGTTAACTGTCTTTACTCATTTTCAAGTCTCTGAAAGGTCAAGCTCCATCATGGCTTTTTGATCTTCTCCAGCTGTATGTATACTCCTGCACGGCTGTTGCATACCTCTGCTTTACCCCCCCCCCCCCCCCCCCCCCCCCGCCTGCATAAGCAGACTGATACACCTGTGGACACTCCCTGTATAGACAGGCAAGGATTAATCCCATCTACCCAATAAAGGGAGTGGAGTTTTGTGTGTATGACCATTTTTTTATCCTGCCATCAAGGCAGCCATACTCCAGCTTCGGGAAGGTGCTTGCTATGTGTAACATGGATGACACGGTCAAACTGGCCATCTCATCTGAAAGTTGGTGACGGGTTTTATGTGTGTGCAAGGTCTTATGCATGCGTTCACACACAGAACCTCAGTTTATAGTCTCTTTCGAAGGACTGTACGGGAAAGGGAGTCAGAACCAATGTTAACTCTGAGGGAAAAATCCCCCTGCACTGAAACTGCCCGCGGAGATTCGAACCCGCAACCCCAGGATCACCAGGATGACGAGTGCAGCACTCTGCCACTGAGCTATTCTGGACCCCGCATACCTCTGCTGATACTCATCTCTTCCAGATCCCTTGTTTCCATACCAAGAGCTCCAGAGAGCGTTCTTTCTTTTGACTAAGTGCCCTCAGCTTGGAACAAACTTCTAGTTCTCTCTCTTCTTTCCAGTTATCTCTCAGTCAGAGTGGTTGGTTGTGTGAGAAACCAGTTTGTGGTGTCTGGCTATGGTTTGCTTAGAGAAAAGAGAAAAGCATGCTTGAAGCTTGTCGTGGTTCCTGGTATGGTTCCCCATCAACATTATGTCCAGGTGAGTCTGGAACCTTGGAAATGCCAGATCATCAATGATTTCTGCAAGTAAAAGTTCTCTAAGAATAAAAAGTTACTAAGATTAAAAAGCAAACAAACTCCCATTCTCTAAGATTAAAAAGCAAACAAACTCGAAAATGTTTTTATTTGTTTGTTTGTTTTTAATCAAGAACCAAACTTCCCTTTTTTTTTTAAGGAATCAAGAACTATACCACTTCATGCACCCTTGCCACCTCCCCCCTCCTATCTCTGTCTTTCCTCTTTCTCCCATCCATTTCACTTCCCAGTGTAAGAGATTGTTTGAGTATGTCATATTTGTTTTGTTCAAAAGGCATTGTATTCTGTGAGAAGGGAATTCAGGTTTATGCCTGCATCTGTGTTTCTGGATTTTTTTTAAACCTCTTAAATAATGTAAACACATTTTGTTGCTCTCTGTCTGTCTCAGTGTCTGTCTGTCTGTCTGTCTCTCTCTCTCTCTCTCCAGCCCTGATGTGGCCCTTTGCGGTCGGCTGGGCTATAAGCAACATTATCTTATCTTCTCTCTCTCTCTCTCTTGCTGAACATTTGTAATCTGTCTGTGACTTTGTGTATATCTCTCTCTCACTTTCTCTCACTCTGTGTGTGTGTTTCTCTGTCTCTCTTTCTCTTTCTCTCTCTCTCTCTCTCCCTCCCTCCCTCCCATCCGTTTCCTTTCTCTTTCCCTGTCACCCTCCCTCTCTCTCTGTCCTCCTCTCTCTCTCTCTCCCACCCTCCCCTTCCTCTCCTCTCCCTCTCTCCATCTCTCTCTGTCTGTAAATCAGAAAGCACACACACAGACAGACACACCACTTTGCCTCACCCTTCCTCTCTCTGTGTGTCTGTCTCTCTCTCTCTCTCTCTCTCTCTCTCTCTCTCTCTCTCTCTCTCTCTCTCTCTCTCTTTCTCTCTCCCTCCCTCTCTCTCTCTCTCTCCCCCCTCTCTCTCTCTCACTCCCTCTCTCCTTCCCCTCGTTCCCTCTCCCCCCTCTTGGCCTCTCTCTTCCTCTCCCTCCCTCCCTCCCCCCTTGTCTCTCTCTCTCTCTTCCTCTCCCTCCCTCCCTCTCTCTCTCACAGCAAATCAGAAAGCACACACAACAGGCAAGCAGACCACTTTGCCACTAGGACTGATGGAGAAAGAAATCAGTGGACACAAAGGTCAGGCTGCACACCTCTTAATTGAATTTCCAGAAAAGAAGAAAAAGCCTCCTTGTTTTAGCTCAGTCTGCAATGGAGTGGTATCAGATGGCTGCAGACAAAAATGTATGGGTTCCACAGGGAAAAAGTCAGATGATACTTACAAGAAAACAGATAACTTATTTGGTAAACAGAGATCTTACAGGACAGTCAGAACCAGCTGAAAGTGATCTCAGGTTTGCCAGTCGTCCTCAGTATCATCAGATGAACTAGAAGGGCGTCACTTAACGAAGGGATGTGTTTGTTGTCAACAACACTTCCTGGCTTCCTCTTCCCACCTCTTGTACATGTGCTTATGTGTTTGTTCATACATATGCATTTTGGTTGTGAACACCTTTAAGATCTATGAAGAGATGTCTCCGATTTGAGTAATGTCATTGTATATTGTTTTGCATTGTTATTGTTGTGTTGATTTACATTTCTGTTCTGTTGTTTTGGGTGTTTTTTTTCTGTTTGTGAAATTTTAGAGAAGTTTGGTCTCGACTGAAAAAAGCATGCAGACTCTATCACTGTATAAGTTCTGATGATGATTTCTGTTGCAGCAGGTTTT
>CM031614.1:41452371-41469871 GCA_018398815.1 Conus ventricosus
ATATCGGTGAGATCTGCCAGCTTGTTTTTAGATGTCTGTTTCCTCCAGTCATCTGTATTGTGTCCCTCAGGTTAAGTGGCAATAGAATGAATTGATTTGAAACAAAGTTTCTACTACATAAAGAATTTGAAGCAGGCTATCCACTTCTCATCTGCTGTTCGGTTGTCAAGTGAGCACCAATGTGGCATATCTACAAGCAGTACCGACCATTGCCTCATTGTGTGAAAATGTATATGTGTATGTATATATGTATGTATTGTGAGAGAGAAGCATACTGTGAAATGAGTTCACATGTGAAATAGCTTTGAAACCAGTTTCATAGAAAACTAAGTCAGGCAGGAAGAAATACTGTTTTGCAATTTCCATGTGTGGTAGCTCAAAGGTTTGCTTGTGTGTGGCTGCTTATTCAAATGAAAAAACCTTCATGATTTGACATACGTTAATTTACTGAAAAACAATGTTGATGAGAGAAGTGGTATCGGTCTTTCTCTCTTGATGTTCAGTGTTTGTGGATCTGCATAATGTAAGAGCGTGCGCACTCATGTTACATGGATTGTAGGTCTGTGTGCTTAAAGCCTGTTGTCACTGAACACCATCATCAAAGTGACTGTGGAGCATTGCAGTGTCTCCACAGATGGGTTACCTTATGACCAACTATAATAGACTGCTCCCTGTGGACCACAGTGCCGGGGCTGCAACTGGATGAAAGTGTGTATATCAGGGAGCAGGAACAAGCAGCGCAGCACCCCTGAGAGTGGCAAATATTTGACTTGCCATAGCAATTAGAAGAAATATTTCACCCAAAGACAACGAAATCAAAATGATCACACAACTTGCAACCGGTTGTTACAACATCATCTTGCAGCTTTTCAAAATCCAGCCATTGAGCTTTACGGCATTTTGTAATCAGTTCAGCATGTGCTTGTGTCATCTTCGACTCTCCAGACCTGCAGTGTTTTTTTCTGCTGTGAAGCATTTCTTAACAAAATTTTATTTGCTGTTTATGTTGGATGGAGGAGGTGCAGGTATCTACTCATTATGCCTTCGTCCTTTTTTCACATTTTGCGCTGTGCAGTTCAAACTTACAAAACACCTTTTCTGACGGTGTGTGGCTACCAGTCTGCGTATAATTGCATAATTTGGGCAGGCACATGAAAATTTTGAACTGGCTAGTGATATTTGGAAGCGCTAGCCAAAGGCTTGTAAGGGAAAAAATCCTGACGTCCAGGGCTGGGCTAGAATAGTGGTACAAGAAGATAAGGGTAATGGAAAGTGGAGCAACATAAACAGGGAAAAAAGCCTGTTGTTGTATGGCTGGGGATCAGTGATGTGATTTAACCTGATGCTCTGTGTACTGTGTAGGTGATGTGATTTAACCTGATGCTCTGTGTACTGTGTAGGTGATGTGATTTTACCTGATGCTCTGTGTACTGTGTAGGTGGAGATGTGTCAGCTGGGGTGATTTAACCCGATGACCTCTGTGTACTGTGCAGGTGGAGATGTGTCTTCTGGGCCACTGTCTGGGGGTCAAGCTGTGCGTCGCTCGACTCGACCATCACGGACAGCAGGACTTTGAGTGCAGCTTCCCGGACGAGGGCGTGGAAGAATGGCCATCCATCTGTCTGCTGGCTGAAGATGATCGACACTACAACGTGCCTGTTGCATAGCGCAGTGCAGGGCCTGTTCAGTGACTGCGTAATCTTGCTGTGTGTCGTATAATCTGGTGGTCAGTGTGAGAAAAAGGTTGCCGTTAGTATATTATTGGGTTCAGTTTGTACAGCAAGGATTTTAGACCTTACAAGTGTGGATTTTTAACAGTGAGGGCTCAATTTCAAACAGATTTTCTTTGTTTTAAAGTTATGCAAATGTCTGTAAATTGTGAATTTTGGAGTTGGACTGAAAAACTTTTTTTTTAAACAGAAACAAACTGTTTGGGAAATCCTTTTGTAGACATAGAAAATTTTACTTGCACTGCTAGGGTTTTTTTTATTTTATTTTAAGCCAATTTTCAGAACTGACAGCTCTGTTTCAAACAGATTTTCTTTGTTTCAAAGTTCTGCTGTTGTCTGAAAAATGTGGTTTTTGAAGCTGGGCTGAAGAACACTTTGATTTTGAATCAGATTTTCTGGGAATTGTTTTTCATAACTGTAGAATGAATTGCTTGCACCTCTTAAGGGGGGGAAAAAAGCTCAACATATACACATGCCTTATAACAGCCTTAGCTTGACTATAGTTGAAAACTTTGTATCTGGACCATTGTGTAGAGCTGTACTGTTCTGATTCTGGGAGATTATAGATTCAGTTATTGTGGGTAAATGATTAACATTGTGAGACTGGCCAGCCCAAGACAGCCTGTAGAGTAGAATGTGCTTGGACTCAGTGGGCGCTAGCGGACAACACGGTATGCTATGGTGTCCATGGAAACAAAGGGTGAACACATTGTAGGTGTCTCTGAAGTGTGGTTGACACCAGTGTAGATCAGACCAACATGCTTGGATGCCAGCTCCCCACATTTTGGATGATTTCTTTCCTTTGTTATATCATTTTTTTTATTTTTGTTGCTTTTTTTTTGTTCTCAATGAAAACGAACATAACTGACAACTTTGTGACAAGAATCTGGGGAATGGTTGTGTTCTTTGTTGGAATGTGTAAAAGGAAGCAGAGGAACTTGTTTGAGTATTTTCACAAGGACTTGAAGGCAGAAAATTAGGATTGTCAGGGAAAAATGCAAGTGCAGTAGGTACTTGCTCATTCTCTACTATGCCCTGGTCTTCGGTTTTCTTCTAATGCAACACAAGTTTCTCTGGACTCCTGTATTTTTTGACTCGCACATGTGTAACAAGTAAGTGAGTGAGATTGTACTGTTTTCGGGGGTAGTGGGGCGAAAGGGGGAGGTGAGGGGTCTGGAAAACTTTAAGACTGGTATTGGCAGTGAGTGTAGATGGGGGTGATGGTGCCTAAGGGTGCTGATGAAGTAAATGGTCAAGGTGTACAGAAGAGAACCTGGTTAGTTGTCTGCTAGTGTTAGTGCTGACTACTACCTCCACTTTCTGTGCTTGTCCTCAGGTGGTGGTGTGAGAGTTGTATTGACAGGCCCCTCTGGTTTCCCATCCGCCCTCTGCCTGTCATTCTGCTGTCTCATGTTTTTTATCACACAAAAGTCAAAGGTAGGCAAATTGTCTGACTTGTTTATGCTGACTTCTGTGGTTCAGCTTTACTTAAACCTCAGGTCTGTCAGTACATTCAAGTTCAAGGTTCAGGAACTGATGTCACTGAACTGAATCAGTTATTCTCTGGGCGGTCGTGGCTCAATACATTTGTCCAAGGTTCAGGAACTGATATCACTGAACTGAATCAGTTATTCTCTGGGCTGTTGTGGCTCAATACATTTGTCCAAGGTTCAGGAACTGATATCACTGAACTGACTGGATTATCTTTCACGTTCATTCATCACACGCGTGTCTTTTGCTGTGCGTACTGCAAAACCATCATGGAACAGCAGCGATCTGGTTTGCCTTTTATGTCTTTCAGTGTAGTTTTCAGAGGTTAGAGGAAGACGCTGTAGCCTGGCATGACCCCAGCGTCAGCAGAGCCAGCCCTGGTGGGTCCATGGTGACTGTGCTGTGAAGAAGTGTTGCACTGATCAGGAGGAACAAACGCGAAATTGAATGATGAACAGAGGTTATCATGATCTTGGAATCTGTTTCTGCTCATAGCGTTTGTCGCCGTGTGCTGAGGCATGATGTTGTATGTTACTAAACAGTGAAAATCAGCCTGAAAATGATGAATTTTACCTTCATCTGAACATTCCCTCTCCTCTTCACCACCTCTCATTCCTGCTTGTAACCCTCACCCTCTTAATCATTTTCATTTTGTTCCTCTGCTGCCTGTTTGTTTCCGGGTTGTTGTTTTTTGTTTTGTTTTTTATTTTCCACCCCACCCCACCCCCACCCACCTGCACTCCCTTCGGGGAGTTGGCATGCCACACAATGGAAGTACATATCATTCTCATTGATCGTTTAAAACAGAAATATGGAGAAACGTGTCTGAACTTATCTGTGGCCACTCTTGCCCTGCTTTGATGGTGGAAGCAGTTTTGCTATTCCCTCCCCCTAGGATGCCTCGGGGTCAAGATCTCCACTGTGATCACTGTCGATGGATTCACGAAAGTTTCGGTTGAACAGATGGTGACGTGACCGTTAACAGTCGTTCCTTCTGAACTGAAGTTCTCCCATTTTGGCTCTGTGACGAAACAGCTGTCCTCATCGGTAGATGGTTAGTGGGTGGTGGTATCCTGCACATGTGAAATCAAGGCCACACTGAAAAATGCTGGAGTTATTCAGAAGCAGTGCAGTATCTCATGTTCTCAGAGGGGAGGGGGGGGGGGGGGGGGGGGGACAGAATAATGAGCATGAGAGTAAAGCTACAGAGGAGGGGGCAGCAAGGAGATTATGAAACCAAAGACCATTCTTAAGTGTAGAGACCCTCTATTGAGCTCCCTAGCGTAACTTGCCTTTGAAAGAGAGCTGCTTTCTGCCAGATAGTAATGTCCCTTTAGTTGAAATTTGTCAGCATGAGTGTTTATTTGGCATTTGGCAAACATAAGTGTTTTTTCTAGTTAGATTCAGTTGATCTTTGATGGGAAGAAAAGATGACGGAGAGAAATTGATTCAGTGATGAGTTAGTGTCAAAAGTAGGGAGATGCTAGAAGAAGAAAAAACGAAAACGAAAAAATTGCTCATCCAGTATCAAAATGTAGAGGGTAACTTTACTGATGGAACCAGCCGCCATGGCGAAGTGGTTAGCGTCGCGGACTCCCGGCTGGGAGGTCGTGGGTTCGAATCCCATCAGAGTCATGTGGGTTTTTTCTGCCCCGACCGGCTCCTACCCAGAGTTGAGTTTGCTGCGGACTCAGTTGGGAAGACTGGGACCACACAGTCGAGTTTCATCCACTTAATGGATGCGTTTCTGAGAGTGTTGCTCAAATTTCCTGACCAACACTGCAGGTGCCTGTATCTCTCGGGCCTGGTTGACGCCGGGATATATTATGAAAGGAAGCGTAGAGTACAGCCCTGTCATGTAGTCTCAGACCGAAATGGAAATCCGTAGCATCATCTTAATCATCCTCATTCTCATCAATCAGCATTAGAAAAAAAAAAAAAAAAAAAAAAACTTTACTGATGGATGGATATTTTTAGAGATGAGGAGGCCAGTTATGCGAGAGATACTTGGCGAGAGAAGAGAAGGTTGGTTAATTTTGTTCCATATAATAAGAGAGGAGGTTGGTTAATATATTCAAGGTATTAGGAGAAAATATTGATAAATACTTGAGGAAGGGGCAAATTGACATGTTCAAGAATTGATGAGAGTGAAATGTTTTGTTTGAAGAGTTTGATTGAGAGAAAATATTGTCATGTTTGGTTAGTACGATGAAAGAGAGAGTGAGAAGATGAAGGCTGGGGCCCAAATCTCGTTGAACTCTACTTGTTGTTGTTTGTTTTTTTTTTAAGTCACACATCAAAATACAACAACCTTGAATTAAAATGAAATTATCTCACACTTGAAACTCGAGGTCACACATCAAAATAGCAACAACTTTGGATTCTAATGAACTTATCCCAAACAAAAATCTAAAACAATGACGTGTGGGTTTGTGGTTATGTGCACATGTGAACTGTCCTTAGACTGTATGTAGTGGGTTACTTTACACCAAATCATGTGTTGTGAAACAGATCAAGGGAGTGATGTGGTTGTCAGTATAAATGATCAGTTCCAACTTTGTGAAAGAGAGGGATGAAAAGTGACAATCCTAATCAGGGGTGTTGTAGTGAGCAAGTGGCTTATTAGAATGAGGATGTGCACAATTGCCGACTGCTCTGTAGGAAACTTAATCTTTAAGTGTGTGTGTGTATCTGTGTGTGTGTGTGCAACTGCTGCCTCTGTCAGTACTTTCATCTATCTAAATAATATGGCTTTATAGACCTAAGTTCATGAGATTCATATGAAATATTGTGTGTGTGTGTTGGGTGGAAGGAAGAAGTGGGAGGGAAGAGTTGTGTGTGTCAAGTTTTGTTTTGTTTTGTTTTGTAAATCTAAAGATTTGTAAAACAAGTCAAAGGTGACTGCAGGAAGGAGATAAATGTCTCAAGAAGGAGACGAGTGACAAAGTGAAGCAGGGTTAATGTCGTCCAGCCTGAATAGAATGTATCAAGTCAAGACAACAAGCAGCATGTTTCAAACTTGGGGTCTCCTACAGGTGAAGCGAGCAACGTGTTTCAACAGTAAGGTCTACAGGTAAAATAAACTGAAGGGATGCTGAATTCGCCTTCTTGTGCACGTACGATGCTGTGTTCACTGCCGGTTTTGTCTGTCTGATCTCTAGAACTTGGTCAGAACATTGTTTTGTTTTTCATACTTTCCATTTGGCTGACTGGCTGGTTCACCCGCTCTTATGTTTGTTTTTGTTATTGTTCGGGAAAGGGGGGGGGGGGGGGGGTCTCAAATTTTGCATATAGCATTGTGTGAATAAAAAAAAAAAGAGTTTGTTGCTGTCTTTTGCTATTCCACCCGATCAAACTGACTTTATGTTGATCAGATCTGGTTACAAAGGCGTTGTTTTCTCAGAAAGCATGTTTCGAGTGAGAGCGTTAAAAGTACCACTGCGTTATTTTATTTTAAGAGGTGAATCAAGTATTGCATGTGTGTTTTGGGCCCAGGAGCCATGGCTATGTGGTCCAGTAGTGACCTTTCCTTTTTTTTTTGCTGTCGCTAGGTTTGAGTCTGAGGAGCGGGGCCACGCAGTTTGAGGTCATCTCCCCGTGGAGTGGCTAGAAGTTACTGATTGTCATTGTTACTGGTTGTGGCCGTTTTCGTTGTTGTTCTTGTATGCTCCACAGTTATTTCAGCAGTACTCTCGTACCTTGCCTGCCAGTGACTTGCTTGATGACTGTTCCCTTTGCTGCACAATCCTGATGCACTGTACTTGAAGTGAGTGACGCCGTCGTGTTAATAATTGACAATTCCATGTGTGTCTGTGAGCCTGTGTGCAAGCGTGTGTGCGTGTGCTTGTGTATGAGTTGATTTGGAAAACTTTAGTGAAAAATTGGAGTGAACAATAAGACAGTGGAACCACTTTTTTTGTTTGTTTTTTATATGACTACACCACCACCACCACCACAACCCCCCCCCCCCCCCCCCCCCCCCCCCCACCCACCCCCCCCTACTGCTGTTTAGTGTCTGCAATATTTGGTTGGTTGGTGGTTGGAGGAGGGCAAGGAAAAATTCTCTTTCTCATCGTTTTCTTTCTTCTTTTTTTTCTTTTTCGATCAGCAGTGCTCAGGCGTGATAAGGTCATAGATCAGCTACAAACATGGAATTTTGGGTTGGAATCTCATGGTCACATGACTGGTTGCATAATATAATGGAAGGTGTATTGTATTGAGTTAGTGCAGCTCCTTTCTTAATTTTTTGTTTTGTTTTGCCTTTTTTAAATTTTTTTAATAGAAATCCATCATTTTGAGCTTGCCAAAAATGAGAGTTAAAAAAAAGAAAATCCCGTCAAAGACAGAAAAAAAAGAGTGGAAACTTTGCATGTGAACTTTCATTTTTTGTAACGTAGAAACGGAACTCTTCATTGTCAGAATCATTGTGTAACTTGATCAAAGCACCATTTGTTGTTGAACAGCAGCACACAATTTCTGTTTCGTTGGTCCTCCTGTACATGGCAGAGAGAAAGGGGCAACATGTTCATGAAGGAAGGAACCGTTTCCCCCCCCCCCCCCCCCCCCCCCCCCCCCCCCCCCCCCCCCCCCAAACAGGATGCTTGCTCTGCGCCCCATGTTCCAGTTTTCCCCAGGTGCACCCATGCCTTGCCTTGTTGGTTGCAAAGTGCTGTTTATGCTTGCAGAGGCACTTTGAATAATAAACTGCATTGAAGTAAAATGCCCCTTTATGAAAATGAAATCTCACACCTCTTTGACAGGGAAAACATGCAGAATTTGAATTGGGTGTCTAAATCTTCCCCCCTACTTCCCGGTCCCCACCCAACCTCAAATTTTATATGGATGTGTGAGAATCCTTCATTTGACTTGATGTGAAGTTATGATTATACTTAGCATGGGGAAAAAACGTTACTGTGGAAATTCGGTTTCCCCACACGCCCCCACCAGCACACTCATACATTTTGTCCTATACAATTGTAGTCTGTGGCACGAAGCTGAAAATATGATGTCAAGTTTTCATGATTGTAAACCACATGTTCACCCAATTGTACACAGATTTCAGCTCATGCAAAGAACCCCATGTTACCTTGTGACATTCTGACTGTCTCAACTGATTGTCTTTTCATGTGGAGCAGATGCTGAAATGCTTCAGATATATACTGTAATTTCTGGGCTTTAAACCAGTTTTTTTTTCCCCTTGACTCGCACTCCTGCGACTACTATGCTAATAGTGGTTTTATTTATGGAGTATTCTGATTTTATACTTAGCAGGCGATTACAGACTGACTCGTCTGTTTGGGCATTTTCCTGGCTGCCAATCTGTGTAACTCTGCCTTCCTTTTCCTCACTCCCACGCCCGCCTTCTTATTCCCCACCCCCACGCCCAGTAAGAAAGAGGCAGTTGGTAATTTGGTGTACAAGGACATTTCGTGGCAGGTCGTTGGGGGTATGTGTTCCCTCTGCTGTGACCCCTCCTCTTTTGACGCCTGTCAGTCTTACAGGTTAACAACGCGCTGGTGGTTTTCTTGCGTAACAAGCCAGTCAGCTTCAGGTTTTGATGTTTGTTTTAAATTGGCAGAATAGTCGTGCGTGTTTCATCGCCATGTAATGAATTGATGACCATACCACTGTACAGTATTCACAACAATGAAGGAGGTTCTGAGTAGTTGATTCTACTTTGCATAGTATGTTTTGCTATTTTCTATTGGATTGCCTGTTCACAACATTCTAAAGACTGCATAGGCTTTGTTGTGCTGTGTTTGAATCTTATTAATTACTGCCATTTTTTTTTAATGAAATCAGTCAGGGCTGTGGCAAATAATCGAGTATTCTAATATGAACACCAAAAAATTGATGGGTGCATTGTATATACCAAAGCGCTGTACAACCCAAAAATTGCAGTATAAATTCTGATATGATCAGAGGGGAAGGTAAATATAGCTCCAACACTAGTCAAGAACTTGAGGGATGAGTCTACCTGTGTGTAGTTCAGTTTGAACTCGCCTATACATCAGGTCAGATGACATTTTGCTGGTCAGTGTGTCAAGTTAGTCCTACAAAAATGCCTTAGCATTTTGTTTTCGTTAAGACCATTCAGTGTACATTAGTTTCTGTATAAAATATGTAAGATTTATTGGGTTACATTTGGATTTGAAGTAAGAAAATTAAGACTGCTGATAAGATAAAGGTTTCAGGAAGTATGTGAAAACTTTCAGTTCTGAAGAATTTAAAAAAAAAAAAAAAAACTATGTTCAGTATGTGCCTTGTTAAAACTAACATAGAATGAAACATGTGAGGATGAAGTCATATGCTATTCAATTTAGTGATATTGAAATTGAGAGGACAGGTGGTGTCGATTGCTCTAGCTGTTGATTATTATTCTCTTGTCCTGTTTGAGAGCAATATACTAAAACATTCATAATTGTAGGCAAGAAAGAGATAGTAGTAGACTGTGACTACAGGCAGGGTGAAATTGTACGTGGAATGGGAAAAGGGGGAGGAGAATCTCTGCCCAGCTTTGCCTTTCATGTACAATCAAATTTCCGTTTGCTTTAAACCACTCAGCAGCCTTGATTCAACCTTTCACAATCAGCTGGGCTTTAAACGTCATGACTGCACATTCAGGAATCTGCTCGTTCCAATTTAATCTATCAGCTGGGCTTTAAACATAATGACTGCTCTTTCAGGAATTTGCTTATTCCAATTTAACCTAGGGAGCTGGACTGTCTGACACTGCATATGATAACATCATGGAACTTCAAATTGTTCCGTTGCATCCAAGTTGAAATGAGATTTTCTCTCCTTTCTGTCCCAGAAATGTTGCCTTTTCTGTGATTGAGATGAAAGGTTTGGAGTCCATTAGTCGCATTCTGGAAAACAAGTGGGATTTCTGGTGAAGCACATATTGTGGAGTTGAATGAAGTTTTTCACGGTGAGAGATGGGGGAAAATACCACATTGATGGTCTTATATTAAATGGCATCATGTCTCATTACAGCAGAAGTCTTGTGAGGTCTGTTCTTTCCACACAGTCGGTCCATATTCTCTGTTTCCTCCCTCTTTATGAGGAAAATTTGGTTATTTTTGCCTGTTTTTTTGCACGTGTTAGTTATCCTATCAAAAAGTATTTTTCAACAGAAATCTGTCGGGAAAACATCTTTGTTGTGTTATATTGAATCCGATTGTCTGCTGCACTTTCGTTGCCCGGCTTGAAAGTCTGTACTTTTTTCTGTGGTGTACCGTTTTTCACTGTAGATTTCTCTGGAACTCAGACTGGCACCAGTGGTCAGGTGAGGGAAAGAAAATGAGTCTAGTCCGTACATGATGAGTCTGAACGTCGGGCATTGCCTTTAACGACGGGTAGATGGTCTCCCTTAGGCTCTAGCTTTACGCATGCAGTATTCCCAGTCTGAAACTGTTGATCTTTTTACGGACTGTTTTGTTCCCTCTCGCACTTGTGATAGTTGAATGGCGTTCTCGTACCTACGTTCGTCAGTTTCCTGATGCCAATGCTGTTCCTGTTGATCTGCGTTTAAGCCAGTATTCTTTATTTGTTTGGTCCTGTTCCACGGAGCACCGGTGCTTAGTTGCTTTGACTGTGCACAGTCTGAGCTTGATCGTTTCATGTTGGCATTACTTGCAAGCAGATGTGAAAAGCAATATGTTACTGCTGAGCTTGAAGACATTTTGTTCTACCGTTCTCATTGTTTTATGTGTGTGTAATTCTGGTCTTCCGTTTCTTCCTTTGTTTTGTAGTAGCGTAGTTAGTGTGGCTTTTTGCCTTTACTTTTTTTTCCCTATTTTCAGACATATCGGCTTTAGTCAAAACCTGATGCAGATGGGGACTGTAAATGAATGTTGCTGTGTAAGGAATCCGCTTCTTATTCTTTAGATATGTATGCATCACTCCAGTGTATCCGCTTTACAGAGAAGAATACTTCATAATCGATTGAAGGTTGTCGTCTGTTGTTAAAACTGTGTGACCTACATAACAACCAGCATACAGTTGTTAGATGAAGGAGGTTGGCGTTCTGGTCTATGTTGAAATACATATTTCTCTCCTGGGAGAACAAAACATAAATAAAAATAAGGGGGGTGGAGGGGTTGAACAAGCTGTAAAAGTACTGGTTGGAATCGACATGCCCAGGGTGTTGAGGAGATTAGCGTGTGTGCACACCTGCATACATACATATTCATACGAGTGCTCATGTCCACCCATCTGCCCTATATTTCAGTTGTGTACCGGGCAACTAGAATTATGTCATATATTTCAGTTGTGTACTGGGCAACTAGAATTATGTCAGTACGCATGGTTGGGGGAAAAGTAGTGGTTCAAATTCATAAGTGTTTTAAAGTTGAAGACAGTTGCTTGTTGAGGACAGTTGCTGAGTGACAATGTTTTTTCGGTTTTTTTGTTGTTCTTCAAAGAGGATGGTGCTATTCTGTTAATAGTTTTCTTCCCTCAGTGCTTTCTTTGTTACATGTTGTGTTACAAGCTCGTCTTTGTGACCTAGGGTCAAGGAAGGACTTGAAAAAGGAAGCTATGAAAAAAATGCCCCTGGTTGTAAATTTTGCTTGTGTTGGTTGGTTCCAAGATCACAGTTATTGGCAAGTGTGCACATTTTATAACTGGTATCGTCTGATAGAGTAAGCTCCCTGTACCAGGTGATGATCTGAACACTCCAAACAAATACCCTCTGGATTAACTCCCTTCATTTGAAGAACTTTTTATTTGTTTTTGTTTTGTGAAACGGGAATTTGTAAGGATTTTATATGTTGTTTATGCTACACAGACTGCCCAGTTAGCACCCCCTCCTATTCAAGACCCAGGTTTGAATGAGAAGTGGAGGCCCCTATTGACTGGAGAGATTGGGTTGTGCAAGTTATATCTGTGTGATGCTCTTGACTAGTAGCTCTTCCAATTTCAAATTTTGCACTAGTTTGCGAGAATATGCCCATTGCTCTGTATGTATTTATGTGAATGAGTGAAAAGCTGTTTTTGTTTCCCTGAAATTGTGTGTAATAAACATACTCTGTGTGTGTCACTTGTGAGAAGTGTTGCTAGTGTGACACCCCCCCCCCCCCCCCCCCCCCCCCGAACATGCGATACTCAAATTGTACAGAGAACACAATAGCATCAGAAAGAGTGTGGCTGTATTATTATGGGGGAATGTACGTTGGTGACATTTATATCGGAGTAATGCCCCTTATAGACACTAAAGACACCAGAACTGTTTGAAAGAAAAAAAATTCTTCTCCATGCTTCACCTACCGATACACTAGAGTACTGTGTTTTTTTTCGTGTACACCTTTCAATGTTTACTTCCACAGTTCCCTATTCTAAACACCTACAAGCTGCAGAGATGATTCATCTCCAATCTACGTTTGGTCCTATCTGTGCATTCTAAGACCAAATCTTCCAATCGCCATAATTCATTCAGAGAACTGGCTTGGAGAAATTTCACCATGTACTCCCCCATGAGGATACCAGGGGGTCTTTTGTACAAATAGTCTCCCCTCCTTCTGGACAGTCTGTGCTAGTATTGTCCCCTTTTCCTTTCGCTCTCAGTAACTCGTGTCTCCTCCTTTGCTGTACTGTCGTCTACTGTCCTTTCTGTCTACCATATCTTTTATCTGTGTTTTTCCACAACCTCTTCCCACAAATTTCTGCACTCAACGAAGTCGGAGTGAACTGACTATACTCTCGAGTATAGCGTGAGTATCCCTACAAAATAAAACGAGTTCACACACTACCAGATACTGGAATGCTGAAGAAGAAGAAGCACCATGTATATGTGTACATACAAGCATGCAGGGCATTTCACTTTTTTTTTTCAATAAGATTTTACTTCCAGCCTATAACATTCCGTAGGCACTTCATGTACAATACTCAATAATTCACACACATATATACAAATCAATAAGGACATGAGATATCCAATGTCACAACAAACACTACAGTTTTTTTGTGTTCTGCTTTTCTGGTTATTTCCTCTAACTTGTAGTTGTGTCTTGCAGAAATGTGTCCATCACCCAAGACCTGTCAGCAAATTTTGGGATGTTTCAAGCATGTTGTTGAACTCTGGAATTATTTTAAAAAGTGATTCAGTGAATAATCTCGCAAATCAACAATGTTTAAAAGATTTCTCAATTAAAGCGATTTCAGTCTGTCTTCAAAGAAGTAAACATAACTTCTGATTAAAAAATGAGTGCTGATATCCATCAAATCAGACTGTGATTTCTACACTACAAATAATGCAATATTAATATTTACCAAACCCAACAAAACGTAAAATCTTAAGAAGTCTGCTTAATCATGGTATTTCATCAAGTTCATTAAAAAAAAAAAGGAACAATTAGAGGACAGTGGAATTTCTAATGCAGAGGATAGAAGAGCGTTTAACTTGCAGTCAAATAAACTGACCCTGCAAGATGATAAATTGCAGACATATCATTTGAAAAAAAAAAAAAACAATTACTGCATAATATTCTTTGATCCTCCATCTTCTCCTCACTGGACCACAAGTTAAAGTTCTCTAACAATACCTATTCAATAAAGCCAACATCTTATTACCAGAAACTAACCCTACCACCACTGACGGTTTGACCTACACTGGGCTTCCGTCCTGTGGCATTCCTGTCAGAAGTCCAGAATCGGGCGCCGGTTCCCAAATGATTTTCTGAACGTCCCGAAATTTGGGGTGGGCAGCATCCTTGCACAACAGCAGCAACATGCTCTCGCTGGTGGTCAGAAAGGCGCCTGCCTCACGCATCCTCTCCAGAGCATACATCCTGGGAAACGGAGATGGTTCATGTTAGTTCAGATCGATTAAGAAATGTTTATTACCTGTATCTGCATGGCTGCTTTAACCAGACTACAATGAAGACACAAAACAGACTGAAAGTTCATGCTTATTTAATATCTAATACACAAGACAAGATAGACAAGTGAATTTTTTTAAACAAATATTTCATCTTCAGACATCGCACAAAATAGTACTCCACAACCACTGTCAGCATGAAGAATACAAAACTTGCTTAAAATTCACTTGTGTTTAGTATAATATATTATGTAAGGGTTCTATATATTTTCTATGTTCATGTATACTTTGGCTGGACTTCAGTAATGATTCTGTCTGTTTAAGTTTTCCTGAGAAGGCCTATATTTTAAGTAACTTCATTTTTTGTTCCTACTGCCCCTCTTTCCCTTCCCCTTAACCCCTTGACTTCACACATAAGAACCCAGAGCATAACAGTTTTTGTATCCTCAAATGACCTGATACGCATCTACATACCAATTTCGTCATGAGAATTCCTCAACAAACTAAGGGTGAGAGTATTGCAACACACTACAGTCAGCTAGCTGATTCTTTTACAGCAGTTACACATGACCATTGAGACCCAATTGCAGCACAAAGGAATCTGTTGGCGATTAAGTGATAGTCATGGGCCTAACACTGGCTTAGCCTGTGGGCGCATGATCACAGGTTTCCTAATGTTGCCACATTTCAGTGGGCATTTCAAACAGATTTTGCAGTGGAGTTCAAGTCTATGGACAGTTGACCAACATGTTCTGTGGGCATTTATCTGGAACTGGCTTTTGGGGGGAGAGCACTTTAAAGTGTGGTAACCCACATACCTGGCACAAGCATTTCATTCATGGACTGGCCATTTCAAGAGCAGAATAATGGATATCGCCTTAATTTTTGTCTCGGTTCAGTTGGCTCATTTTCCATTGTTGGTAAGGTGTTCTCGCAGCAGAGGAGTCGAACTGACATTTAGCTTTTGCTCCAGCATATAGAAAAATCAAAGGGCAGTAATTCTTCAGCAGTCAACAACTAAGTGAAAGAAAAAAGCAACACCACTCAGAATTATCAGATTTAACATGTCTTCCTTTCCCTATATAATGTGAACTAATGAACATACAATACCTAGATCCACAGAAAGAAACTCGGTATGACAACAAGGTAGAGATCAGCCAGTCCGCACTCCTGGCTGCACCCAAGTACCAAGCATGATCTTGGAAAACGGCAGTGTGCAGCTGCATTTAGAAGTCTTCAGAAACACAGCATTCATTGGAACATGACCAATGTGTGCAGAGGAAAATATAGCCATCCCACTTACTCGCACCCTGTTCATACATCAAAACTGCAAGGAGTAATTCTCTTACCCACATGGTTTGACACTTGCGCAGAGGCACACAACATTCCTGAACACATTAACTTTACATTCCAAGTTTATGTATTGCAACCTTGATGTAACTCCTTTTTACAGGTAAATCTTCGAAGGTGTGGCCAAGTCTTTTAACACGCCGTTCAGTGCCACGCTCTGCTTTCAAATGCAATGCATGATATGACTTTTTGTGTCCTGATAACCCGCCTAGTTCGAACCTGCTGGATCTTTAGTCCTATAAATGGTGCCCAGCTCCTGACCTGGGATATCCCAAATATCTCGACCTTTATCCACCACGCAGACTTTTGTTGGGACTCAGTTACGTGGATGCTCATGGCAATAGAGGTTCAACACAAATAGGAAAAATTCACAGATTCCGTTTTTTGACTCGTGAGTGGAACAGATTTTCTTCTACCCTCTGCACTCCACCTCAACAGAATTTGGCAGTTTATCTTTCAGATTAGACTTCTGTCCAAGGTGTCATGCGCAGCAGGCTCTTAACACACACACACACACACCAAATAACACACAGAAAAAGACAGTTGTCCTGGCGACACTGCAGTATCTCCTCTGGAGGGTTGCCTCATGTGGTTTGATACTGACTGCTCCCTGTGGACTATCGGTGTTCTTGATGCAAAACAATGAATGGGCGTGGCTGTGTGCTTGAGAAGCCGGGAATGCGCATCAGGAGAATGAGCCTCTTGGGGGGACAGGGAAGATGAACACACACAAAAAGAAATGGAGACAGCTGATGGCAGCAAACTTCAGCCGAGCTCTGACAGAACAATCACTGTCCTCAGTATGGGGGCTCAGTAGACTGTCTGTAGGTCTGATCAGTGTAGGCACAACTGTGCACCACTAAGGTGACTAGAAGGCTCGGCAGTGTCTCTCCTGATGGGTTGCCTCATGGAAACTTGATACTGATTGCCTAGACTGCAAGTGCTGAAGCTGTGGCGTGACAACCTGGATGTGGCTCTGTGTGGGAAACCGTGTATGAGGTCAGGGGAGTAAACTGCATGGGTTGCTATGCGCAGTCATGATTTTGTTTAAAACACAGTATGATTCTGATTCAGGCAACCTCCAAAAAGCAATCGCCATCAACCATAAGCACACTTCGCAGTCGCACGTCCTTAAAGAACTGCCATTCACACACACACACACACACACACACACATTGACATGTACCCACACAAACACATGGCCATCCTACACCTCAAAAAGCACCGATTCACAGGAAGACATAAAGGGGAACAATCAACACTTTCAATGCACATAACGCTGCACTGCATGCCATTTCCAAACAAGGCAAAAAGCAGACAGCACTACAAACAGTTTTTTAGAATGTTAATGTAATGTCACAAATGAGATGAGCTCAACTAACAGACCAATACACTCACAAGCAACACACGCACACTAACAAGCTCTCTAGAATGAGAGTCAAACACCAATACAAAAATCAATGCCACATATGTGAAGAATGCACAGGTGAACTGATGGAAAACCAACTTATGGTGCGGAGATGACACGAGTAACAATCGAATGTGCATTAATACTATAAATGCGAACGAGTGAGTTCAATGCAAATGAGCGAGTGAATGTGTGTATGTGAACAATTCTTATGCACACATTTACTACTATCGATCCAGTGTGTGCGCTGTGTGTCTGAGTGTACACATCTCTGTATGAACATGTTCGCACGTGTGTGAGAGAGTGACAGAGAAAGTGTATAAACGTGCATGTTCATCACACTTGCGAAGACACACAAGAACATGTCTGAAGCAAAGAAAGAGAGGCATATTTGCACATCCCTATTGATTTTGTGAACTTTCATGAAAGATTTGTTACCATGTTCAGTGAGTATATGGACATACCTCTGGATATACGTTGGCATAAATGTGCAGGTCTGCGTTCAGTGCCATGCAAACGGCCAATGAGTGAGTGGAAGTATTTAAGGTTTGCCCTCAATTATACATACATTTATTTTCTTGTGGGTGGCATTCACACCTTTACATGCTCAAATGCATGCATGCTTGCATACTCACATATTCATACACCTATACACATTGCCAGCAGGATTTCTGATGAACCATGCAAAGAGGACAACAGCTG
>CM031614.1:41474871-41564871 GCA_018398815.1 Conus ventricosus
ATGTCAAGGAGTTTGGATGCTTGCAGCATTCTTGAAGCGACGCTGACAATCTGAGGGAAGTACTGAATGGTTGGTCTAAATTTCTCTTGCATGTCACATAAGAACAAACAAGAATTTTTCACAGCTAGCTTTCCCAGCTTCTTCCCTGCCATTTTCCTGGAGAAGTAATCAGCGGTCAGAGGTCACCAGCAGACGACGCGATTCGGTCTAAGCGGGTCAAGGCCATTGAATGACTTCGAGCTGGGACCGTACGGTCCCTGCTTCGAGACAACGGTGATCGTGAACAGTGTAGACTGTTTACCGAAATTCGAACAAAACAAGGATTTTTTTTTTTTTTTTAAAGATAAAAGACCGAACTCATTGATATACGGGAGAGCTTGAGTTTAAGAACTTGGATAAACATAGAGGACGAAAAACTCAGAGACAGAGAGAGGGAGGGGGGGGGGGGGGAGTTGGGGCGAAGAGAGGAGGACAAAACAAGTGTCTGACAGACATAACAGACTGTAATAAAAAGAAAAGAAAACCACAATTGCGAACAAGTGAGAAATCATTTTCACACACACACACACACACACACACACACACACACACACACACACAACACACACACAACACACTTGCATGCATGCACGCATGCACGCGCTCATGCATGCATGCATGCATGCGCGCGCGCGCCCTCACACACACACACACACACACACACACACACACACACACACACGCACGCACGCACACAACAATCATCATCATCATCATCATCATGAATAACATCGTCATGAACATGATTATGATAAGAATAGTAGTAAAATGTAAAAAGATATAAGATTTTGAAAAATAATGATAACTGTTCCGCCAGTTGAAAGATTTAACAAACTTTTCTTTTTGAGTGAAAAAGTAAACACTGCAAGCTTCGACCTCTTTTGTCTTCTTCAGGCAATACAGACAACATTCGAAGGACGAACGGTCACTCATCTCCACTAGCTGGGCACAATATATCAAATACAAAAGAACGGAGAGATTATGAAAATAATTTAGAGAAATAAATTAACAAAAGAATTGAGAAGAAAAAAAAAGCAAGAAACGAATGTGGTACAAAAATATGGCCAGAGACTGTAAAACGAACTCTACAAAAAATTACTGAGATATGTTCAGCAGAGGACAAATATTTGTACATATAAATACACTTCATAAAGTGAATGGCACACTTGCTGAGGAAGCCAATATTTTAAATGACGTATTTTCTTGTCATTCACACGTGGGAATGTACACGATATACCAACGATTATAAAAGAATGTTCTTGTTACTATGAGTGACATCAGGATGTCACATGATACCTTCAGAAGAAAATTGAAAGGATTTGACACTAATAAAGCACACGGCTCTGACCGGATACCACCTAGATTATTGACAGACGTGTGTGAGGAATGATCCATGCCACTCCGTGTATTATTTAACATGTCGTTAGAAACTGGAAGACAGGAGGTCAGAAAGAAACGACAGAATTGCTTCTTTTGTTTCTTTTAAAGTGGTGCATTGGATGAAGACCATGCTAGCACTTAAAAATGAGCTGTTGTCGTCATACTGTTAACGATGGTATCTCTCACAAAAGGCTCTAAAACTTTGCATAGCACGTGTGTTGGACTATCTGGTCTATAATTTCCTGCAGAGAATTTGTTTCCATTTTCAAACATGGCTGTTACTACTTTCTTCCTGTCCAGAGGTATATCTCTCCTTCTCTGAAATAAGAAGCATATAGTGGAACAGATAGCTCTGTGCCTCATTTAACACCCTGTCACGGACAAAAAAAGGAAAACCGAAATCGTGGTCAGTCGCCAGCCAGTTCAATCGGACTTAAGCCCCGAATTCAAACATCCTAGCGCCAGACAGACGACTCCATGCATCGCCTCAGCCAATTAAAGGCTATTTTTAGTCCTCACGGAGACTGACAGCACTGTCCAGCAGACAGACTAAGTAGCTGGACCGACGTCTCGAGAGGTCTGTCCAGACGGGTCTCGGCGCCTGGGTCAGACTGATCTAGCCAATTTGCGACCAGCGCCCAGAGTTAAGCCAGACATTGCCGGCTAAAGTAGGAAGGGGGAAGGTATTGTGTGGTGGGGGTAAAATCAAGCTAATTAATTAAATGACCCATTGACCACCACAGAGAGCAAGGCCAGTAGATGTGACTGTGACGATTTGAACGTCCAATGGAATTAGAAGGGAGGTAACCTTTTACAAGGCGGGAGAAAATTCTGCCCAAATGGTACTCACCCTTTGACAGATGGGAACGGGATAAGGAAGTGAGGGGAGTGAGAGAGGGGAGAACAAGAGAGGAGAGAGAAAGAAGAACCAGAGAGGAGGGAGAGGTTCTGGGAGTAGACTCTGACGAGAGAAGAGCAGAGAGATGAGAGGAGTGAACAGAACCGAGTTGAAGCATTAGCACTAGATAGAGTCTGCAGAGGAAAGACTAAGGTGAGATGTTGAGAGAGAGAGTTGCTAACTGATGAAGAGAAAAAAAAAAAGAAAAAGAAAAAGAAAAGAAAAGCAACCATGTCCATTTGATAGAGCAGACTAGAAGAGAGAGAAGAGAGAGAGAGAGAGAGAGTGCAATGCGTTAATGCAGGAAGAAAGAAAGGAGAACAGATCGATGTCTGGTAGTCACTGTTCAATCTGAACCGGGGTTCGACCTCATACCTGGCAGCGCCACTTTCATCAGCAGTCCAACCTGACCAACACCAGCGGTCTAACCTGACCAGTTGCCAGCAGTCTAACCTGACCAGTGCCAGCAGTCCAACCTGACCAGTGCCAGCGGTCCAACCTGACCAGTGCCAGCAGTTGTGTCGTGACTGGTGTTTGTGAAAGTGACAGTGAAAAGAAAAGAAAAGAAAAAGAAGAAAAGGAAAGACAGTGATTCGTGAATAGTTTAAGATCACCTGGCCAGGTAAAGTAGAAATCTATTTATACCCGGGTTAGTTAATGATGATTTAGATAAATGGTTTTGTGAAGTTCAAGGAAAGAGAGAATGTTTTATTTTGTTTGACTCCATGCGCATTGATGTTTGGTTCTATGATTATGTGTAGTAAAGTTATAGACTTTACTAGTGGTTTGATGTGACGAATGCATGATATATGAATGAGATCGTAAGCAAGCTGTGAGTGTGTTTGGGCTGTGCGCTAGTCCTTCCTCCACTGACATACCCCGAGGTTGACAATTTATTGGCGAGCCTGCCAGGATATTCTGGCCCATTTATTATAATTGTTCAACTTCTCAGAGAGGAAGCTGGGTGGGATTCAAGCATTGTAATCATAAGACAAGGTAGTGTCTTACTGTATGTTTCCAAGATAGTTAAATACTAGGCTTGGCATTGCTTCCAAGATAGTTAACACTAGGCTTGGCATTTCAGCCCCAGAGTACTTATTTCGCACAGATTGCCTATAATTCGCTCTCATAGTTGGGTCAGGCGCTAGGAGTCTTATAAAAACTAATTACGTTGTCCCAAGCTAATATTATCATTCATAGGATTGTGCTATTACGTCACTCGTGTCGGTAACCACCAGTTTGGCTGTCGTAGTAGTAAAATCTTGTTCAAAAAAAAAAAAAAAAAAAGAGAGATATAATGGCGGACGAAAAGAACACCCCTATTGAACAACTTGTGAGCGTCGCTCGTGATTTAGGCTACTCGGGAGAAGAGTTGCGTGCATTCGTTGAAACCCAACAAAAGATGGAAAGAGATGAGCGAGCGGAAAGACGCCGTGTCGCAGTAGAAATAGCAGAGCAGGAAAAGATTAAAGCTAGCGAAACGCAGGAAACAGAAAGAATGAAGCAGGAAACAGAAAGAATAAGGGAAACGCAGGAAACAGAAAGAATAAAGCAGGAAACAGAAAAATTAAGGATTCAACTAGAGTTAGAAAAAGTGAGAACACAGAGGGAGACCACCGATGATGGTAGTTCAGTTTCCAGTGACCCTGTGCGCAGTTATGCCCCCCGACCAAAGTTGCCAAAATTCTCTGAAGGATCAGATTCGATTGATGCATACATCAGTCGTTTTGAAACGTTTGCTGCTAGTCAGGGTTGGCCTTCAGAAGAGTGGGCAGTCATTTTGTCAACGCTATTGACGGGTAAGGCATTACAGATTTTCACTGCATTGCCAGCAGACACCCAATCTGATTTTGGTGCTGTGAAGGAGTCTTTGATGAAGGGATTTGACCTCACAGAGGGAAGGGTTCAGAAAGAAATTTCGATCCGCTAGATTACAAGCAGGTGAAACGTACACTCAGTTTGGTGCACGTTTAGATCACTATTTTGAGAAGTGGTTAGAGTTGAGTGGTACGAGAAAGGAGTTCGCTGAATTGAAAGAGCTGGTTATGAAAGAACAGATTTTGTCAGGTTGCAGTCCAGAGTTAATTATACATTTGAAGAGAGACAGCCAGAGACAGCAGGGGAGTTGCTGAAGTTAGCAGAGGTGTATAGGGAGGCACGTTTGGGCACTAAGGTGCAGGAGAAACAGGTGCCAGGCACAGGTTAGAAGAGTGCAAGGAAACTAGGGGAGTTTTCTGCAAAGTCTGCAAACCCAGTGGTGGGGCAGAAAGGAGGACAAAGGGACAATAGGTGTTTCATTTGTCACAAGAAGGGACATGTGGCGAGGGATTGTCGCATGAGGTTCCAGAAGGCAGCAGCCTTGCAAGAGGTTGATAAGGGTCGCCAGGGGAAACGACCTGCAGTGGAACCAAACGGGATCCAATCGGAAGAGGGTTAAAGTGCGGCCTATGGCTCGTGCTGGACAGCAGTCAGTGTCAGGGATGGAGGGCACTAGGCTGAGTGGTTCATTACCAGTGGAAGAAGGGTGGATTGGCCAGCAGAGGGTGAAAGTGTTACGGGACACTGGTTGTTCATGTGGTGTAAGAACAACGCTGGTCGAGGAAGGGGATTTGACAGGGCAAATCCAGACCTGTACTCTAATCGATGGCACTGTGAAGAAGTTCCCAGTTGCTAAGATAGAAGTACGTACCCCTTACTTCTCAGGCGAGTTGTCTGCGCTGGTGATGGAGAAACCCCTTTATGATTTGATCATTGGAAATATTCCAGGTGCAAGGGATCCAGGGGATCCTGAGTTGTTGACTGCTACAGGGGCAGCAGTTCAAACACGAGCAGAAGGAGGAAAAGGTTGATAAACCGTTAGTCGTTCCAGCAAGGAAGTCAGGCATAGATGTGTCGCCTGATGAGTTTAGGGCAGCGCAGGAACAAGACCTTCGCTCGTAAAGTCTTGGGAGTTGGCAAGAGGTGGAGAGAAAAAGTTGGTTAGAGGAGGTGAGACAGAATTTCTGGTGAAAGGCGGGTTGTTGTACCGAGTGTTCACCAAGGGGAAGACAGGTAAGGTGACAACTCAGTTAGAGGTACCAGCATGTTATCGTGACACTGTCATGTCAGTGGGTCACGAGTCGCTCATGGCGGGTCATCTCGGCACCAGCAAAACAGCTGACCGAATCTTTGATGATTTTCACTGGCCAGGGGCAATGGCAGACATAAAGCGGTTCTGCATGTCATGTGACGTGTGTCAAAGGTCAGCCACAAGAGGGGTGAAGAGGAAGGCGCCTCTTAAACATCCCCCTTTAATTGACACACCATTCAGGAGAGTGGCTGTTGATCTGATTGGCCCAATCTCGCCGTGTTCCAAAGGTGGGCACAGGTATGTGTTGACGCTCGTGGACTACGCGACCAGATATCCAGAAGCAGTCGCATTGAAAGGCGTAGATACGCAACAGGTCGCTGAAGGGCTAGTACACATATTTTCTTGCGTGGGTGTGCCATCACAAATTCTCAGTGACAGGGGGTCACAGTTCACCTCAGGCGTGATGAGGGAGGTCAACAGGCTGCTAGGGATCACACAGCTTCTCACTACCCCATACCACCCACAATGCAATGGCTTGGTGGAAAGATTCAATGGTGTGCTGAAGGGCATCTTAAAGAAGCTCTGTGAGGAAAGACCAGCAGATTGGGATCGTTACATTCCAGCGGCATTGTTCGCCTACAGGGAAGTCCCTCAGGAGAGCACAGGCTTTTCACCATTTGAGCTGCTGTATGGGCGGACAGTTCGGGGACCAGTGTGTATTCTCAAGAGCTGTGGTCCGGAGAACAGGAGTCAGAAGAAGTCAAAACCACTTATCAGTATGTGGTGGACTTACGCAATAGGCTAGAGGAGACATGTAAGGTTGCAAGGGAAAGTTTGCAAGAGGCTAGGGTCGTGCAGAAGAAGCAATATGACAGGAAGGTGAGGAAGCAATTCTCAAGGTGGGAGACCAAGTCCTGTTACTGCTTCCCACAGATCACAACAAGCTGCTGATGCATTGGAAAGGACCATTCACCATCATTGAAAAGGTAGATCAGGATTACCGAATTGATGTGAATGGGAAACCAAAACTTTTCCATGCGAATTTGCTCCGCAAATATATTCAGCGTGAGACTCAGCACATAGGCGCAGCAGCAATCATTGATGGAGGTGAAGGAGACCCAGCAGAAGAGGGGGAGATTTTGTTGCCTGAGTTTCCAGGAGAAGAGTCATACAGGGATGTGTCACTGTATGAAGGGCTAGACAGTAGGAGACAGGAGGAAGTTAGGGGGCTCCTAAAACAGTATAGGGCGTCCCTGACTGATAAACCAGGCAGGACAACTCTAGAGACCTGTACGGTGGAGGTAACATCGCAAAAACCCGTACATGTGAAACCCTACCCGATCCCGTATGCCACCAAACGAGTGATCGAGGAGGAGGTGGAAAAGATGTTGGACCTTGGGGTGATTGAACCGTCCAAATCATCGTATAGTGCACCCGTCGTCTTAGTGAGGAAAAAGTCAGGTGAGCATCGATTCTGTGTTGACTATAGACATCTGAACAGTGTCACCAAGGTCGATGCAGAAGTCATACCGAACGTGGAAGACCTGTTCGCTCAGATCGCCACAAGCAAGAGCAAGTATTTCACCAGGATAGATCTGAGCAAGAGTTATTGGCAAATAGCCCTGAGTGAGGACTCAAAGGAAGTCACAGCATTCTCCACTCCTATGGGGCTATACCAGTGGCGAGTACTTCCTTTTGGTATGGTCAACGCACCTGCAGTTTTCTCTCGGATGATGAGGAAGTTATTGACGGGTTTGGAAGGCGTAGTGAATTTCATGGATGACATTCTGATAGCATCTGAGACATGGGAGGAGCATATGAGGCAGCTAGGAGCAGTTTTAGAGAGGTTGAGACAAGCCAATCTCACAGCCAGACCAACAAAGTGCCAGATTGGTTTTCCAAGCCTGGAGTTCCTAGGTTTTGTTGTTGGAGGCGACACAAAGCAGCCAGAAAAGGGCAAGGTGGAGAAGATGATGAATTCAGAGAGACCAAAGACCAAAACAGAAGTCAGGAGTCTGCTAGGTTTTATTGGTTTCTACAGGGAGTTTGTTCCAAATTTCGCAGCAATCACGAGTCCTCTCAGTGATTTGGTCAAGGCGGAGAAACCGGCAGTGGTCGAGTGGTCAGACGCTGCAGAGCAAGCACTGGAGACAGTGCTAGAACGACTAGGTTCCCGTCCCATCTTGAAGCTACCTGATATGTCGAAACCGTTTTTGTTGCGTACAGATGCATCAGGTGGTGGAGTAGGTGCAGTATTGTTGCAGGAGCACGAAGGGGTCGAGTTTCCTGTGAAGCATGCTAGCAGGAAGTTGACAAAGTGTGAAGAAGGGTACGCAACGGTAGAGAAGGAGTGTTTGGCTGTCGTGTGGGCCATGCAGAAATTTCACAAATACTTGTATGGGAAAGAGTTCGTGGTAGAGACTGATCATCAACCACTCAAATTCCTGCAGGAGGCGCAGCTGAAAAACAGCAGGGTTCTGCGCTGGGCAATGGCACTGCAGCCCTACAGGTATCGAGTTCAGTACATCCCAGGTCGACAGAATGTCGGAGCTGACTATTTAAGCCGTGTAGTCTTAGCAAGCTGCAACTCAGAGGAAGTCAGTCATATCCGGGGTGCATAGCTACTTTGTTATAATATGTGTTGACTACAGTGAGATTGAGTGAATATGGGTTCATTCCCATTTGGCTATGGTTCATATTTTCATTGTGAGACTTGTTCATGTAAATGTAGTGATGTTTGGAGCATACAGTCGCTTGTGTAGTAATGCACTGGTTGCGATAAGTGAGGATGGAGATTCCTCAGTGAGGTGTCATGGATCGTGATCATATTAGATTGTGCTTTTCATAGCAGTTGTGAAGAGAAGATGTGGCAAATCCGCAGGTAGGGGATTGCATAGGTGCGCACAGAGGTTATCAGAAAATGAATTGGAATAAGGCAGAAGCGCACGTCAATGATAACCCATTGGGGTGATATTTACGAGTGATACATGCTGATAATATGTAAACCGTTGTGTAAATAATTTTTGCAAAAACTTGCACGTGTAGCTGTGGTGTCAGCAATTCGGTTGTTGTTTGTTTTTTTTGTGTACCGTTGTTTTGAGACAATGCTGAGCATAGTCTTTTGCAAGGGGGAAATTGTCACGGACAAAAAAAGGAAAAACCGAAATCGTGGTCAGTCGCCAGCCAGTTCAATCGGACTTAAGCCCCGAATTCAAACATCCTGGCGCCAGACAGACGACTCCATGCGTCGCCTCAGCCAATTAAAGGCTATTTTTAGTCCTCACGGAGACTGACAGCACTGTCCAGCAGACAGACTAAGTAGCTGGACCGACGTCTCGAGAGGTCTGGCCAGATGGGTCTCGGCGCCTGGGTCAGACTGATCTAGCCAATTTGCGACCAGCGCCCACAGTTAAGCCAGACATCGCCGGCTAAAGTAGGAAGGGGGAAGGTATTGTGTGGTGGGGGTAAAATCAAGCTAATTAATTAAATGACCCATTGACCACCACAGAGAGCAAGGCCAGTAGATGTGACTGTGACGATTTGAACGTCCAATGGAATTAGAAGGGAGGTAACCTTTTACAAGGCGGGAAAAATTCTGACCAATGGTACTCACCCTTTGACAGATGGGAACGGGATAAGGAAGTGAGGGGAGTGAGAGAGGGGAGAACAAGAGAGGAGAGAGAAAGAAGAACCAGAGAGAGAGGGAGAGGTTCTGGGAGTAGACTCTGACGAGAGAAGAGCAGAGAGATGAGAGGAGTGAACAGAACCGAGTTGAAGCATTAGCACTAGATAGAGTCTGCAGAGGAAGGACTAAGGTGAGATGTTGAGAGAGAGAGTTGCTAACTGATGAAGAGAAAAAAAAAAGAAAAAAAAAGAAAAGAAAAGCAACCATGTCCATTTGATAGAGCAGACTAGAAGAGAGAGAGAGAGAGAGAGTGCAATGCGTTAATGCAGGAAGAAAGAAAGGAGAACAGATCGATGTCTGGTAGTCACTGTTCAATCTGAACCGGGGTTCGACCTCATACCTGGCAGCACCACTTTCATCAGCAGTCCAACCTGACCAACGCCAGCGGTCTAACCTGACCAGTGCCAGCAGTCTAACCTGACCAGTGCCAACAGTCCAACCTGACCAGTGCCAGCGGTCCAACCTGACCAGTGCCAGCAGTTGTGTCGTGACTGGTGTTTTGTGAAAGTGACAGTGAAAAGAAAAGAAAAGAAAAAGAAGAAAAGGAAAGACAGTGATTCGTGAATAGTTTAAGATCACCTGGCCAGGTAAAGTAGAAATCTATTTATACCCGGGTTAGTTAATGATGATTTAGATAAATGGTTTTGTGAAGTTCAAGGAAAGAGAGAATGTTTTATTTTGTTTGACTCCATGCGCATTGATGTTTGGTTCTATGATTATGTGTAGTAAAGTTATGACTTCACTAGTGGTTTGATGTGACGAATGCATGATATATGAATGAGATCGTAAGCAAGCTGTGAGTGTGTTTGGGCTGTGCGCTAGTCCTTCCTCCACTGACATACCCCGAGGTTGACACACCCTTGGTGGAATATCATCTGATATCGCCAGCAGCCTGTCGGAATCTGTTAACATTCTTAAATTCTCATCAGCTGAAGCCATATTGGAAGGTTTTTTGTTTTTGTTTTTTTTTTAAATAAATCAAATCGGTAAGAGCATCATGGTCACTCTTTGCAGTAGGGTTGTGGCGTTTTATATCTGTTATCAAATCTGATGTACTACGTCATGTGTTAGTAAGTAAGCAAGCAAGTGTGTGTGTGTGTGTGTGTGTGTGTGTGTGTGTGTGTGTGTGTGTGTGTGTGTGTGTGTGTGTGTGTTTCTCGTCATCTAGTTTGCAACGCACACAATGAGGTAAGCTTTTCTAACAGCCTCCATGACATCATTGTCTTTTCTGCTTGAACAGCTTTTTGTCCAGTCAAAATTAGGGAACTAAAAGTCTCCCATGGTGCAAATATTGTCAAACTTCTGATTGCAGTTCAACTCGATTTTTTTAATCAGTCTGTCATGATTTTCTTCAGCAGAACCAGGACTCCATTCATGCCAAGCTGGGTCTTCTTTCCCGAGTCATCTAACAGATGGCACCAAACACTCTCTTGGAACGGTTTGTCATTTGAAAGTTTATTAGCTGTCAGGGCATTGAAACCGTCGTATATACATTGTATGCAACAGTCAAAACCAGTGTTATGTTGATGACATAGTTTGCTTTCGATTTTTACCGGTTATTTCAGTAAGTACCACCAGTGGTGAGCTCGATGGTCATATGTTGTGCCTACTTTCGCTGCGTTTGGCATGAAAAGGTCAGCTCAGAAGCCATGGGCGTTGAGATAGTTTGAGGATTTTCTGCCCCTCCAAATGGGCTAGTAATATATACGCTTCTTGCAATCTAACAGTGTGCGTAACGAGATTTAATTCAGAGTCAGCAATGTGCTGCTCTCTCTCTCTCTCTCTTCTTTCATTTTTGTCCTCAAAGTTAGTTTTCAAAAAAAAAAAAAAAAAAAAAAGGGGGGGGGGGGGGGAGAAAGAAAAAAGTGAACGGCCGAATGTAAAAATGTAAGAGCAAAATGTCATTCCATGCTGACTGACTTTAGGAATTTAGGGCACAAGCCCACGTGCCAGGTTCCGTTTTTCTTTAATTTCTCTTCTTTCTTTTCGCCTTATTTACTTCGTTTTACCTTGAGAGGACAGCCTAAAGTGATTGAACCTACTGGCGGTTATTTTTAGCAACGAAGTCTGTCAGGACGAGTATGAAAATTAAAAGACGAGAGAAGTTTCAGAAAAAAGATGTGCCTTTAAAAGGACGTAGTTTACGAGGGATACCGTTTTCGTTTTGATTTGAAATTATTTGCACTCTTGACAAAAAACTTTACGGATTCGTATGAGTGCCTGTTGGGCTCTGTTTCAACTTGCAGCTGTGATTCTACATTCTGGGTGGGAACCTTGCCGTAAAGAGGTCAACACCGCGAATCTCGCGAGATAGGAAGCCGAAAGGAATATTAGTCACTCAGCAGAAGCGGCCACTAGGCTTGTAAATGTGTGGAAGTTGTACTACGAGGTAGTGTTGAGTAATATTTTGAGGAGAGTGAGAAGCAGAGCACGGGGAACAAATGACAGAATACAAGCT
The DNA here is from genome assembly GCA_018398815.1 of Conus ventricosus. NCBI lineage: Eukaryota > Metazoa > Mollusca > Gastropoda > Neogastropoda > Conidae > Conus > Conus ventricosus. The sequence continues at coordinate 41,486,402 of CM031614.1, forward strand.
AGTGGTGGTTGGAGGTATGTAGCCATTTGAATGTTTTGTAGAGCCTAGTTTACAGTTGTATTCGTTGTTGAGCTGCTTAATCTGAACCCGACTGATGTGATAACACTTCGAGTGTCGTCTGCAAGTCTCACTATTTCGGTTTATTTTAAATTGTAGTACCCCTTGTTAGCATCACCGACTGTTCACCAGCTTTTAAACGTGGCCAGTTTACTTTGGTTTTAAAACAAATTTCCTCAAAGTTTAACACGTGACCAGTAATTGCGCGGTAACTAATAAGGAACAATAATTTTTAAACAAGAGCAAGTGGGTATGCGCAGCCACTTTCCGTGTGCAGACGCACAGTGGTATTTGAGCGTGTCAACACTCGGCAGAGCTCGATAGATCACACTGTTCGTTTACTTTTACGAGGAATGGAATACCGAATATTAATATCGCAACGGGTGATTTGATAAACATGAGTTGTTTATGGGTCGATTAATTGTCAAAGAAGTCTGTTTTTGTCTTTTCATTTGCTTCCATCACGGTAAAGGTGCATGTGCGGCACATCGAAGCTGGCATTGCTGCCGATAAACTAACGTGCAAGGTGTGTGAACTTTTAAGGAAGAAACCTTGGACTGTGCCAAGTGAGCATGTAAAACAAACACTGCATCCAGGAGCAAATCCGGAAGGGTAGGTGTGTGGTAGCCAGAGTCCCTCAACTTTTTGTTAAAAAAAAGTTTGTTGCATATTTAGTGGGGAAACAAATTCCTGGTTAATTTTCAGGAGAGGCTTCAAGTGTACTGAAAGGAAAATTTTATCTTCCCTTCAGACACCCTGACTGGGGTGTTGCCCCGAGACCCCACTGCGCCCAAGACAGCCTCTTGACAGGGGCCTCAGTTTGATTTGAAACTCCCTCTTCGTTAACACTTGATCCACCCCCAACCTTTGAGTTCAAGAGAGAAGAGTTAGGAAGGAACAGCACCTGAGGAGAAACGAGTGCATGCATGGAATTTTGTGGGCCTGTTCTTTGATGGCATATAATTTTCAGTTTCTGTTTCCACTTTGGAAAATTATTAAAGATAAACATTGGATTTAATCCTATTTCAGTATGTAATCAGGAAGTGGCATGGAAGTACCACTTCTCCTGCTGCTTCCAATGCCCTCCCTCCCTCCTCTCAGACTCATCCCCCCCCCCCCACCCTAGCGCACGCACACACGCGCGCGCACACACACACACACACACACACCACACACACACACACACACACACACACACACACACACACATTACATGTGAACTCACATCATAAACAGTAAAAACATTGTATAGTTGGAAAAAAAATCTGAAAAAAGAAAGTTCCTAACTGTTAATATTGTGGAGCAGTTGAGTTGCACAAAATTGTCCTGGCTGATGAAGAGATGGAGAAAAAAAAAAAAGGGAATGACATTGAAGCACATGAATAATAATTTTTTTTAAAGAAATGCTTATAATGCCAATAAACAGTTTCTGAACATTCATAAAAGGGAAAAGAAACAGATTGCTTAGGAGTTCGACAACCAGCCCACATAGCAGAAATTGCATGCTGTAGTCTGTATTCACAATGGATGAACATAGTCTTTTTACATCAATTTTTGAATTCTCAGATAAAATCATGGTTGTATTTAGCTCATCCTGTGGAAACACTTTTTGTTTATGCATGGTCACAATTGATGAAAATAGAACTTCAAACATTTTTCACGTCACATACCTGTTACTGTGTTCATTCTAACACTGGTTCTGCATTGTTCAGCCAAGCCATCAATTAACTTCTAGGTTGCTGATGATCCTGCCTCCAATGTTCACTGTTCCAAGATGATCTTATACTGTATCAGTCATGTGTCTTTCAGGAAAGATGTTAAAGAGGATGGGAAAAAATGTACAGCCCTGTCTAACACCAACACTTGTGCAGTAATGTTCGCCAAGGCTGCCACTGTAGAGGGCTTCACTAGTATAGTAGCAGCACTTTTGTAACGTTGTTCAGTGAATCTGACATGGTTTGTACTGATGTTATAACTCCCTCATGGTTGCCCAAAAGTCTGCATGCCAAAACCCTGACAAAAGCTTTAAGTTGAAAACATGGGTTAGATTTTGCTTGAGTTGTAGGTGTTCTTACAAAGGTTTTGGAGATTCAGCATTTGTTTGTCCTTCCAGCTCAGAAACCTGTCTGTTCTCTGACAAGAATCTGTTGTGGTTTCAGTATGTTAAGTGGAATCTTCAGCATTATTTTACTAGAGTGGATAGAGGCTGATCATGTGGTCACTTTGACATTGCTGAATGTTATTTTTCTTGGGGAATATAATGACCAAGGACAGGGCCCAAGGGTGGCCACTGTACTGTCTGCCAGGTCTTGCCACAGGACTTTGATAGCTGCTCCTCCCCCAGCCTATACACGGGGGTGGGGATAGAATGTGCATATATGCATGTACCATGGACAAGATTACTCAGTTCAGATTGAAAGAATAGAATAACCATTTTGTAGGAGCTGAAACAACTGCAAAGTGAACAGTTAAGGTATTTAAAACCATTGTAATTTGTGTTCTTAGATAACAAACATCAGAGGGATATATTATTGTGTTCTGTTAGTACTTTATCAAGAAAATGTGGGTGAAATTCATCAATTCACATACATGTAGGTGTCAAGTTTTACAGAACACCACATGAAACGTAGGTGTCTTCTTTTTTTTTTTTTTTTTTTAATGGATGTCTACTCTGAAAATGTCAATCGCTGATTTGATTTAAAAACACTATTGTGGTTGTGAAGATCACATTGGAAGTAATAATGATGTAGTCAAAATACCTTTTTGATGTTAAATTCAGACTGTTGATTTGTGTTACAAGTTGCTGTGTTGAAGTTGTATACTTTTAGGAAAACTTTTTTGTTGTTGCTCTTGGTCAGACGATGTAAAAACTTGAACTGAAATGGTACACCACTGGAACACCAGCAACACAAAAACTGACATAGAATTATTTGCAAATTACAAACTGTAGCTCAGATAAAAATGGTTATGAATAACTGGTGGTGTTATTGTTTTAATTAAAATTCTTAAACATTTTTAAAACATTTTCTTTTCATTGATTTATTTTTGTTTAGTATTTAGATTATTGGTTATATTTTTTGAGTGAGACTCATGTACGGAGACATATCATCTAAATACTATTAATCTATCATTAAAACAGTCAGACTCCAGTCTGACATTGTCTACAACAATGAGAACAGAACCGTGCACATCAGGTTCTTTTGATGAGAATTGTAACATATCCGTGGGTTTATTTTTCTTAAGAAATTCCCAAGTTGTACCATTAGATTAGTTATCTTGACCATTGACATGGTGTTACAGTCTTAAAGTAAACCAGTTGCCATGGTGTAGTGGCTGGAAGGCTGGGAGGTTGTGTGAGTGCCCATCAGAGGCCTGTGGGTTTTTTTTTTTTTTAATAGTTTTTCTGGCTGCGCAGTCATTCCAGAGTTCAGGGCGCTATGGGCCCAGATGGGAAGACAGGTACAACAGATTTGAGCCCCATCCTCTTGATTGATGTATCTCACAGAGTGTTTGAATTTCCATGTCAACGCTTCAGGTGTCTGTACCTTTCAGGTCTGGTTAATGCCAGGATGTGTAATGAAAAAGGCGTAGAGTGCAGTCCCTGTCGCACAGCCCCAAACAGAATGGAACCCCTTCATCTTCATCAGCTTCATTGCACAAAAAGTCCAATTCTGTGGCCCTTCAGGCCATGTTATGGTGGTGACCTCGGTTTTGATGTCCTCTTCACATGTTTGCCTGTGATAAGTCTTCGTCAAAGTATATTAACGTTCATGGGGGCTGTTTGTTGGATGGACATAGTCACGCACCCTGGCAGGGAATACATGTTCACAGTTGCTCTGTGACTAAGACATGCATCTTCAGCAGGGAGCCTAGTAGGTGATGAACTGTGTTGGATCAGAGCAGGCATCACTGAACCCACAGAAGTGACTCATCAGTAGTGTAGCGGTAAATGTGTAACACCTCTTTGCTTCATTAAAAGGAAAAGATTTAAGTGGTGGGGGGGGGGGGGGGGGGGGGGGGGGGGGGGGAGGAAACAGTATGGGGGATCACATGTGTCTGCATCATAGGTGTGTCTAAATTTGTGTCTTTACCGCTTTGTGTGTGTGTGTGTGTGTGTGTGCGTGTGTGTGCATGCATGCATGCTTGCATGTGTGTGTGTACATCAATGTAGACTAGAAGTTTCACATCTGTTTTTCAAAGCTATCAACCAGCCTTACTGGTGCTACTGCTATACTACAGTGACCTATTTGTGAAATTGAAAAGGAATATTTTGATTCACTGTTAAGCTCACTTTCCATACAAATGGGAGGTTGTTTCTCATAGTCGGTGACTCGGTGCATATGGTACATGACTGAGTGAAAATCAAGCTTCCATTATGTACATGTATGTGTACATACCTGTTGTTTTGTTGTTTGTTTAGATAGTTAGAATAAGTTGGCATCAGTTGATTGATAGATGATTTATGATTAATTCTTAGATCTGGGTTTTTAGCATATTTCATACACAGAAACAGTTTGACAAAGGTAGTGATTGATGCAGTTAGAAGAAAACTAATCTCTACATATGATCTGTGTGTGCTTTTTAAGCTTTTTCACCAGTCACCAGTTATTACCATGGATGTATTTTAACCATCTGATAATTAATGATATTAGAGAGAGGGGGGGGGGGGGGGGGGGGGGGGGGGAGAAGAACTGGAGTGAAGAGAGAGAGAGAGAGTGCACTAATATTAATATATAACAAGGACTTTTTTTTTCAAGTTCATATTCATTAGAAAATAAAAATGTTCATCAATTGTGCGTGTTTCATGTTATATGTAATGATGTTTTTCGTTATCCTGAAGGAGGAAAAAAAATATGCAGAACAATGTCACCTCAAGACTAAGCCACCTTGAGCCCACTTGAGTTCCATTTAATTTTAGCACACATCTCCACAGCCCTCTGAGTTAACCAAACAATCACAGTAACCCACAGCCAGCAGAAAGACCCTGGAGTGAGGGAGAGACCTGACTGCTTACCTGAGTTTTATGTCGTAGATCGCATGCTGAGATGTATGTGGACTAACAAACACCCAGAAAGCAGCACTGGGGGGAAGAATGTGAAAGTCTGATGGTTTATCTAGACTGCTGGGCGAGAAGGGGGCCTTCTTTTTTCCCCCTTTGTATGTGGATTCCTCCACACACAAATCTGATCTGAGTGGCTCAGAGCCACTGGCTGAGCTCAGCTGTAGTTATAAACATCCCTCACTCTCACTTCAGCTGGAATTTCATGAACTCATCCAAAGAAACTCACATCTATCTGTAGAGCGTTGTAGCACGCTTGTTCTGTCTGAAGAGGGACAGTGTAAATGTAAAGGTACTGATGTCATGTGGCTTGAAAAAAGGAAAGAGTAGAACAACAACAAATAACAAGCAACACCGTAATTTCAGCACTTTACACATAAGCTGTTCTGAAACAAAAAACAACAACACACGCACGCACGCACACACACACACACACACACGCACATATGCACGCATGCATGCATGCATGCACACGTTCATGCATGCGTGTGCACACACACACCACACCCCACACACACAACACACACACACACACACACACACACACACACACACACACACACATTATAAATACTTTGACAAGTTAGCAAAGGATAATTTTGTTGACAAGTTGAAGACCTTAGATATACAATATTCACATAATTGTGTAAAAGCTTGTGACACACTGCATTCGGATATAATAATTAAGAGTTTAAGTCAAATCAAATCCAGATCAATTACGTCTTTGATGTTTAAGATTCGTCTAATGCTCTCAAAACAAAATTTTGTAAAGATATTTGTGTTTGTGGGAGTCAAATTTCTACGAATCATCTGCTTCTGCACTGTCCTGCCATCAAAGCTCAAATGCTCAAAAATGGAGGCACTGTGTTCAACCTTCGTGATCGATAACATTACAGAAAATAGTTAATGACCTTGATCTTAAGTTGTTTTCAGAAACTTTGCATTCTGTTCTGTTGGTATTTTTCTTTGATAGTTGCTGGTAATGTTGAGATCAGTTGTGTTTGTAGAATTCAAAACTTAAGTATGGCATTGATGTTAATTTACTCAAAAACACTCAACACTTAAAAGATTCTCTCACATGCATATATTTACCTTTTTTTTTTCTTTTTTTTTTTGGTCTAATGTCACTTGAGGGTGAAGACGTTAAATTAAAGTACTACTAACACACACACACACACACACACACACACACACACACACACACACACACACACACACACACATTTGCGCACATGTGCATACATGTCTTCATGCATACACACACGCACACACACACACACACACGCACACGCACACGCACACACACACGCACATGCAAACACACATACCTTCTCTCTCTCTGTCTCACACACATACACGCTCACACTCACTCACACACACACACACACACACACACACACACACACACACACCACACACACACACACACACACACACACACACACACACATTCATTTGCAAATATGACCTTTCACATGTTGACACTGTGCTGTTGTGTAATCAATATTTGGCTATTGACTTGCTTTTAGGCACTGATAATGAGACCTGATAGTGGCTTATGCTTACAAAAGATTTGATTACACACTTCTTAACATGGGTGAATATTGCGTGATTATCATTATCAGGTTAAAAGAAAAAAGAAAGCTTAAACTACACTTTCATGCTTCAAGTTCGTTGTGTCACATTTTGAATATTTGAGAGAGAAAAAATGAGGCCCAGTTATTGTTCTGATGTGTAGGCAAACCAAAAAAGTCAATGTTTGAATGACCCAAATCAGACTCATGCAATAATAGCTCTCAAGAACAAACAATCGTTATCAGTGCAGAGGGCTAGGAGATTTAAAAACAGACAGATGAACAAACAAAAACAAACCCATCATTTATGCCAGATAGATTTTTAAAAGATGTAATGAATTTATGAAATGAAGGAATAATAGATTGCATCAGGAACATCAGTGCGTTATAGGACTATGATTTCCTCTGGCACAGATGGCATTAACTTGAATCAGTTTTGGGAAGAACATTGTTGAAATAATGGATAGCTCTGTCAGTCAGTGACCAAAGAAAAAACTTAACAGATTTAAATGAATTTTTCAGTGTTTACATCCATTAAGCAACAACCAGTCAACAAATCGTGAGTTAGTAGAAACCGAACAAGAGAAGAACTGGGTTCATGTGATGTATTTATTTCGGGCAGTATTCTATTATTTCGGGCAGTATTCTATTGCCAAAAGCTGTTTACCCTTGAGTAAACCCACATTATTTACATTGATCACAATGACACCCCCCCCCCCCCCCCCCCCCCCCCACCACCTAATCGCAATTGAAACAACAGGTACAAGCAGTTTAATCATCCAAGGGCAATTACTCTCATGTTCACAGCTGTGAAGGAAGAGAAAGCAGAGTGACAAACAGGTTAATCCTGAAAAGAAAGGTCTGAGGTTAAGAAACGCACATTCTACGCACCCTTGGTGTACAGGCTGGTCCGCCTGGCGTGTCACGCTGCGTTTAGTTCTGTGTTGAGTCCACACCCATTGCATGACAAGGGCCATTGCTCACACACCATGGCTGGGCTGGCTGGATAAGGGGCCATTATACTCCAAAACAAATTTCACCCATTGCTCACTCTTTGCTTTAACAATCATGCGTCTAGCACCAGTGACAGTTCTGATGTATATTTATTAATTGTCAAAAGGGAGACATTCAGAACTGTAGTTAGGGTGACATAGAAAAGAAGTTTTGAGGGGAATAAATAAGATAAATGGTGCTGCAAGAACAACTGTTTCCCATGTTTATGAGAGGCGCTGTCACAGCTTACGATGTTTCCAAACATATATATCCACATTCTGTTCAGGAGCAGTTATGTCCCTTAATATCTTAATGGAGTGTCCTGTGCGTGCCTGTACCCATCGTCACACAGCGCAGGCCTCCAAGGGTGGTACAGGACTGCTCTAAAGGCAGGTGAAGACAGTGCTTCTCTGGGTCCTCCCCAGCACCTTCGGGTGTTTCTTTTTCTTCCTCCACATTCACCAATGCACCTGTCCTCTCATGCATTATATACGAAAAGGCACAAGTGCATGCAGCTATGTAAGTGCCCCTCCCCTTCCCCTTCCCCCTACACATTAACTCGGACATACATACACTCTCTCTGTCTGCCTGTCTGTCTCTCTTTCTTTTCTCTCTCTCTCTCTCTCTCTCTCTTTTTTCTCTCTCCTCTCTCTCTCTCTCTCTCTCTCTCTCTCTCTCTCTCTCTCTCTCTCTCGCACACACACACACACACACACAACACAACACACCACACAAAACACACACACACACACACACACACACACAGATGTATAGATAATGAGACAGACAGGGAGAGAGAATATGGGAAGCAGGCTTACAATCTGAAATTGCACACATTCCTGAAAGTTTGGCATTGATTGATATAATCAACAGAACAAATTGAAAACAAAACAAACAAAAGGAAAGAGAGAGAAAGTGAAGAGGAAGAAGAAGAAATATATTGCTTATATGGATATATTCAAGATAAGGCAATGATGAGCATGCAGGACTTGGTTTTAACTCTTCCTCTCTCCCTCCCTCCCCCCCCCCCTCTCTCTCTCTCTCTCCTCCTCCCCCCCCCCTCTCTCTCTCTCTCTCCTCCCCCCCCTCTCTCTCTCCCTCCCCCCTCTCTCTCTCTCTCCCTCCCCCCCTCTCTCTCTTCTGTTCTCTTCCCCTTTCCTAACTACATCCCTCCTCCATCTCCCCTTCCCCACCATCTCCCTGTGCACCCTGACACAGAGAGGATCACCCCCTCTTTTCTCCCTCTTTTGAAATAATTGCAAATGGATGGATTCATGAATAACTTGAGAGAAACTTGGAATGTGTTTGGTAGTATTTAAGGTCTACTCCTCCCAGCAGTGTTGAACTTGAAGTTCGTTTTGCCCTACTTTCCTGTAGATGTGAAGTATTTTTTGTCGTGATTTTTTTTAAATTATTTTTTTAAAATAGATTTCAATCTTACAAATAACTTATGTTACCTATGCTCAAACTTTGTTCCTGACGTTCGAAATCTGTGTTGGATACTCTTTTAGGGAAGTGTTCTCTGTCCTGTTCCCCTGTGCCAGGGTGGGTTCCTGCTTGTGTGCACACACACACACACAACACACACACACACACACACACACACACACACACACACACACACACACACACACACACACTCCCTAACCAAACCGAACCAAACTTAACCAGGTTTTACCCATCCTTGATCTGACCCCTATCCTGTCCATAACCTCACCTTAACACTAACCCTAACTCTTAACCATACCTCTCAGTGGGGGCACCGAGGAACAGATGTGTGGGGAACAGGGGTAGTAGAAAACAGCAGCACTGGCATGTTACACTTTGAATCAAGACATGTTGTTTGTAGCCCAGCCTATCACAAGGGCCAGCTGGGGGCTCGCGAACAATGAAAGGTGAAGTAAATAATAACATTGCTGACAGACACATAGTGTGTGTTCTGTACACAGTTTGTACAGCAGCCATCTGCTCTCCCACAGTACAGCTCCACCTGTTGTTGTAAGCCTGTCTGTAACAATGTACAGTGTGCAAGTGCATGCTTTTGTGTAGGCCTGTACTGTGAATAACATACATGCACACTTAGTTATGTTTGTGGGTGTGATGGCGTGCACACAAAGCATACAGATACACATTGATGTGTGCAAGGACATGCGCATGCATATGCACACACACATGCGCATGCACACACACACCACACACCACACATACATACACACTCTCTCTCTCTCTCAATCTCACTCTTTCACACACACTCTCTCTCTCTCTCGCTCTCTCTCTCTCTCTCTCTCTCTCTCTCACATGCATGCACACACACACACGTCCCCCTTCCTCCCATTCTGCCCCTCCCCACACACTCGGACATGGGCTGGCCGTGGGCTTGTCTTAACACATATCCTTGCGTGCACATACACACACAAACATGTTTTCACTGACACATACAGACACTCGATTTGTACACACACACACACAGACACGCACACACACACACACACACACACACACACACACACACACACACACACACACACACACACACACACACACACCTTGCTAGCAGACACATGCACAAAGGTGATCGGAAAGAAAGTCAACGGGAAAGAAAGTCAACGCAAAAAAGTCAGGGTTAGGGATAGGGTTTGGGTTAGGGATAGGGTTAGGGATAGGGTTAGGGTTAGGGATAGCGTTAGGGTTAGGGCCGTTGACTTTCTTTCCCGTTGACTTTTTTTCCTACAATCATGCACAAACACAGCCACATTAACACAGAGACATAAGTTGACGGAGTGTTCAATCTTGTCATAATTGACCACAATTTTGTGTTGCAGCGGGTGGTGTAGGTAAAAGTGCCCTCACCATTCAGCTGATCCAGAACCAGTAAGTTGTGTCTTCTTCCTGTCTTTTCCCCCATCCCCCAGTGTTCTTCTTCCCTCTTTCCGTCTGTCTCGTCCTGCGCCTGTCAGTCTGTTCAACAGGTTTGGCTGTCTGTTTCCTCTCATTCTCCCCTTCCTCTATCCCTCTGTTTCCTTCCCTTGCTCTCCTTCCTTGAATTTTCATAGTATTGGATTTCCTCAATTAATTAAAGTCTAGTTTCATGTTCATCTTCTTTATATTGAGTTTTGTTAACACATATTGTTTTTTATGTCATGTTTTTAAAAAAATGATTTTCTGTATGAAACATTTAGTTTCATGTTCATCTTTTATATTGTGTTTTGTTAACACATATTGTTTTTTATGTCGTGTTTTTAAAAAAATGATTTTCTGTATGAAACATTTAGTTTCATGTTCATCTTTTATATTGTGTTTTGTTAACACATATTGTTTTTTATGCCTTTTTTAGGTGATTTTCTTTTTATGTCACATTTAGTTTCATGTTCATCTTCTTTCATACTGTGTTTTGTTAACACGTATTGTTTTTTATGTCATGTTTTTTCATGCGATATTTTATGTCACTTTTTGTATATCAACCCCCCCTAACTTTTTGTATATCAACCCTCCCCTAACTTTTTACCTCATGGGTGATTACAACATGTTAAACAGCTGTTCAAGTTACGTTTTCCCACGGAAACATTCTTCTTTGTCTGTCTGTGTGTTTTGCCATCATTTATTTCTAACCTCCAGAGGCATAATATTGTTCTCAGTAGTCCTGTCAGTGTATTCATTTTTCATTTAGATAGCTGGGAACAGTTCCATGAGTAGAGACATTCCTCTCATTGTAGATGATTTATAGCTCAGTACGCAGATCCGCGCGTGATTAGACTTGATTCCGTGAGTAGAAAACTGAAGAAATGCCAAAGAGCAAGAAAAAAAATATCAAATGGACAGACAAGAAAACATCTGAGCCTGAGAAGGGAAGCACTGTTGTTTGTGTAATAATGACTGAAACCTGATGGTGTTTGTCCCTTTCTGTTTTTTTCCCGTTCTGTTGCATGCACACACGCACTTATGCATGCACACGCGCGTGCGCACGCATACTCACACACACACACACACACACACACACACACACACACACACACACACACACACACACACACACACACTGCACACTTGCATGTGTGCATGCACACACACAACACACACACACACCACACACACACACACACACACACACACACACACACACACACACTATCTCACACTCTCTCTCACTCACTCACACACACACACACACACACACACACACACACACACACACACACACACACACACACACACACACACTATCACGCTGGCACACTTTATCACAATGTATATCAAAATATACTCGGGAGAGAGATTTTGTTTTATCAAGTCAGATTTGTTTTCTCAACCCACTTATGAAAGGGTGTGTCTTGGGTTGGGAGTTATGCAGTAGTGTGAAGATGGCGAGGAGTTGAACTGATTGGCTAGTGCTGCCTTAGTCCCTGTATACCAAGGGTGGGGCGTGGAAATGTTTCCACCACACCAAAGATCACACATGCTGCTAATGACCCTGCACTCCATTTGGGGGTGGGGGGCGGGGGAGAAAATGGATCATCCACGCTATGAATAATATAGACTGGAAAACTGTTATCCAGTGCTCTTTCTCTTGTGGAGAGGAAATGAGTATCCCTACTAGAGATGAGGTAATCTGGACAACTATAATCCTGTACCCCTTTCATGGGGAGAGGGAAATAATCATCACATCAGAGATAAGGACTACCAGAAAACCAATGAAGCAGACGAAGAATTACTACGCCACCAAATGAAGGAGCAAATTACAAAACAGTGACAGTGCGTTCAGCCTGCCAGGTCTTATTCAGGCAAGACAAATAACATTCAAGAGAATGAAAACAAAGGACAAACAGATAAATTTGTTCATCCTGTACTTCATTCTTGGAGTGGGGAAAATTGATCATCCACACCAGAAGTAAGGTCCTCTGGAAACTGTAATCCTTTTTTTGGGGGAGTGCAAAAATAATCCGCACTAGAGATCAGGTAAGCTATAAAACTGTAATCCAGTGCTCCATTCTTGGAAAGGGGGAAAGATGTTCATTCACACCAGAGATAAGGTCTCCTGGAAAGCTGTAGTCCTGTTCTCCACTCTTGGGGAGGGAAAAGCAATAATCCACACCAGTAAAATGTAATTCAGTACTCAAGAAGGGACTGGAAAAGCGATGATCTGCACACACACACAAAAATATGGTAGACTATAATCCGTGCTGCAAGTTTGGGATGGGGGAACGTCCTAATCCAGACTGGTGCTAAGATATGAAAAAGTTGAATCCAGGTACCTTAAGGGTTTAATGGGAGAAGTTATCCACCCCAAAGGTAAGATAATAATTGTAAAAATGTATGTCTCAGGATGTATTGTGTCGGAACAAATAATAGGTATCAGAGTGGTCATGAGAGAAATAGATCTTGCTCAAAATTGAAAGGGTGCTTTAGTCTTATGCATAGGATAACTTGGACTGTGTGCAGTGACAGCTTTGTGCAAACACGTCATTTCTATGAGTGGAATAAACTCTTAAGTGTATTTTAGAAAAAGAAATGTAGGAAATCACATTTTTGTACAGTATGGATTTTACATAGTTTAATGTTTTTAAGATACTTGCCAGTTTTTATTGTCGATTGTTCAGTAGTACCAGAGGAGCAATATCGTGTGTGTGTGGGTGGGTGTGAGTGCGTATGCATGCATACGTGTGTGTATGTACGCATGCGTACATGCATGCATATGTGTGTATATGTGTGCATGCATACATGTGTATGGGTACAAGTGAGTGCATGCAAATGTATTGTTTGTGTCTGCTTCAGTTCATGTATGTAGTCTGTGACATGCATGTGTCAATTCATGTCTTGGTGTTTGAAATAGGCCAGTTCAGAGAATGTCAGTTCATGTCTTAGTGTTTGAAATAGGCCGTGCAGAGAATATCGGTTCGTGTCTTAGTGTGTGAAATAGGCCAGTGCAGAGAATGTCAGTTCATGTCTCAGTGTATGAAATAGGCCAGTGCAGAGAATGTCAGTTCATGTCTCAGTGTATGAAATAGGCCAGTGCAGAGAATGTCAGTTCATGTCTCAGTGTATGAAATAGGCCAGTGCAGAGAATGTCAGTTCATGTCTCAGTGTATTAAATAGGCCAGTGCAGAGACTGTCAGTTCATGTCTCAGTGTATGAAATAGGCCAGTGCAGAGAATGTCAGTTCATGTCTTAGTGTTTGAAATAGGCCGTGCAGAGAATGTCGGTTCGTGTCTTAGTGTATGAAATAGGCCAGTGCAGAGAATGTCAGTTCATGTCTCAGTGTATGAATAGGCTGTGCAGAGAATGTCAGTTCATGTCTCGGTGTATGAAATAGGCCAGTGCAGAGAATGTCATTTCATGTCTTGGTGTGTGAAATAGGCCAGTGCAGAGAATGTCAGTTCATGTCTCAGTGTGTGAAATAGGCCAGTGCAGAGAATGTCAGTTCATGTCTCAGTGTGTGAAATAGGCCAGTGCAGAGAATGTCATTTCATGTCTCGGTGTGTGAAATAGGCCAGTGCAGAGAATGTCAGTTCATGTCTCAGTGTGTGAAATAGGCCAGTGCAGAGAATGTCAGTTCATGTCTCAGTGTGTGAAATAGGCCAGTGCAGAGAATGTCATTTCATGTCTTGGTGTGTGAAATAGGCCAGTGCAGAGAATGTCAGTTCATGTCTCAGTGTGTGAAATAGGCCAGTGCAGAGAATGTCAGTTCATGTCTCAGTGTATGAAATAGGCCAGTGCAGAGAATGTCATTTCATGTCTTGGTGTGTGAAATAGGCCAGTGCAGAGAATGTCAGTTCATGTCTCAGTGTGTGAAATAGGCCAGTGCAGAAAATGTCAGTTCATGTCTCAGTGTATGAAATAGGCCAGTGCAGAGAATGTCAGTTCATGTCTTAGTGTATGAAATAGGCCAGTGCAGAGAATGTCATTTCATGTCTTAGTGTATGAAATAGGCCAGTGCAGAGAATGTCAGTTCATGTCTTAGTGTATGAAATAGGCCAGTGCAGAGAATGTCAGTTCATGTCTTAGTGTATGAAATAGGCCAGTGCAGAGAATGTCGTTTCATTGTCTTAGTGTATGAAATAGGCCAGTGCAGAGAATGTCCAGTTCATGTCTTAGTGTATGAAATAGGCCAGTGCAGAGAATGTCATTTCATGTCTTAGTGTATGAAATAGGCCAGTGCAGAGAATGTCAGTCATGTCTTAGTGTATGAAAATTTCATTGAAATAGGCCAGTGCAGAGAATGTCATTTCATGTCTTGGTGTGTGAAATAGGCCAGTGCAGAGAATGTCGTGCTTATACAACAATGTACTAGATTAAATCACTGAGGACGATATTTTATCCTATCATTAGTTTATGATTAATTTTGCAGGTCGTAACCCCATTTTCTGTCAAATCTTACAGTGATGATTCAGTTCAATGCATATTAATGGTTTGTTTCAGTACTAGTACAAGTATTTATAGTTACCTGATTTTGAAATCTGAACCCATTTTTCATTCTGTTTCAGTTTGTGGAAGAGTATGATCCAACAATAGGTGATGTGGACAATTCATTGCACTGTCGTCATCACATTTTACATGTTTTTGATAAGCGTAATTAAATCAGGGCCCCCGGCTTGTCCACTATTTTGCAGATTTGAGCAAACATAAAAAGAGAAGGGAAAGAAATATTTTTATGAAAAAGAAGAAAAAAAAAAAAGATTGAGGGAGAAGAAAAAAAGTGCAGCGGAATCCACGGAGCGCTGATTGCTTTATTGGCATGTTAGCAGTCGACACTGACGTCACAAAATCTCGTAAGAGAGAGCAGTTACCATCTTGTCCACACGAAGGCAAAATAATGTCACACTCTGTTGTTGCACATCAGCAACACACTACAAAGGTGAAAGAGATCACAAAGGCTGAACAAGCAGTTAGTCCTGGTTATGGTAGGACCGGAAAGTGGGTGATTTTTTCTGGAAAGGGGATTTGGGATGACTGTTGGATCCCTTTCCCCCCCCCCCCCCCCCCCCCCCCCCCCCTTCCCTGTCACCCTAGAATATCATGAATGTTTTGCTTTTGGATGGAACCCTGTTATAGACACATGCAAACCATCTGACTTTTCTTTCGTTGACTTCTATCAGGGCTCCCATCAGCACCCACTTTGCATGTCGGGCGATAATGGCGTTCACTTGAGTCGAGGTCCTAATAATGTTGTGCAGTACCTGTAACAACAGCAGATCAAAGTTGTTGAACTTGGTGGAAAATGAAAAGAAGGCAGTTCAATTCTTTACACAGCCATATCCAAATTATTTCTTTACACAACCGTTTACAGATGACCGTACGCACTGACCATACTCATATAAGGTAAGTTCAAGGTGGAGTGCACTCGACAAACAATGCATTACACTTGCAAAGATGAGATGACCATGTTGATTACATAACTGAAGTGTTAATAAAACGATTCAGATGGTCGGTGATAACCCTGTAGCATTCTATTCAGGGTGTCAGGTGACTGCTTACAAACAATTGTTGATGGAAGCACTATTTTGTGAAGTTTATTCCAGATATATCATCTTCCAAAAACTTTTGAGTTTGAATGGCAAATAAGTACGAAAGCAGTTAGATTTGAGTAAAGAGTAAAACATATTTCCAGTACACTGCAGTAAGATTAATAGTTAAGAAGTTGAAGGAAAAAAGGGGAAGAAAGGAAAGAAATTATTCTCTTCTCTTTGTGTAGAGTTCAGGTTAAAGAAAGGCCTAAATTGGCTGCAGATATGTTTGAGTATTTCAGATTGATTGACTGACTGATTTTATCAATGTTCATTTTTTTATTTGGTAGATGTGAAAGGTGGGAGGTTTCCGAATCACAATACGAGCAGACAGAATCACACAGCAAGTTCTGTCTGTCTGTCAGTCCCCCCTCCTTCTCGACTCCCTCTCTCCCCTCTCTTTCACATTGCCTCATGTCTGTCTGTCTGTTTCTCTCTCTCTCTCTCTCTCTCTGTCTCTGTCTGTCTGTCTGTCTCTCTCTCTCTCTGTCTGGCTGGCTGGCTGGCTGTCTCTCTCTCTCTGTCTGTCTCTGTCTCTCTCTCTCTCCCTCTCTCTCTCTCTCTCTCTCTCTCTCTCTCTCTCTCTCTCTCTCTTTCGGTATTGTTCTGTGGCTGGGTGCCTGTCACAGTGAGTTGCTGATGGTTGTTGCAGAGGACTCCTATAGGAAGCAGGTTGTGATCGATGGGGAAACCTGCCTTCTGGACATCCTCGACACTGCAGGACAAGAGGAGTACAGGTGACCTCCCTTCCATCTAAGTCTAGCTCTTCAGCCCTGTCCTAAATATGAAGATTTTGCCATGCATTTTCCCCCCAAAGTGAATGATGATAATAAAAATTGAACAAAGTGGAAAATAGTTACAGTAATGATATTGATGATGATAACGATCATCTCACATTAATAGTATGTATGTGTCAAGTTTTTTAGTGCAGTGTCTACTAGAGACATATTCAATTATGTGGGAATTTAGGGAATCAGAATGAAGTGCTGTTGTCTCAGATGTTGATACTGTTTGTTGTCAAAATTTTCCAACAAGTTCAAATCAATAGCACTTTCGCTTACCACTGTGTGTGTGTGTGTGTGCGCGCGTGTGTGTGCATGTGCGTGCATGTGTGTGTGTGTGTGCATGTGTGTGCACATATTTGCGGACATATATATTTTCTCTGTTTGTGTCTGTTTGAATGATCAGTGTATCTTTGCACTAGTGTACATACCTTGAATCATGTGGAAGAGTGCCTGTTCTAACTGTGCTTTGCTGTGCTGATTTGGATGCTTTCAGTGCAATGAGGGACCAGTACATGCGAACTGGAGAGGGCTTTCTCTGTGTTTTTGCTGTCAACAATCTCAAATCCTTTGAAGACATCAATCAGTACAGAGAACAGGTAACTCATGCATGTTTTTGCTGTCAACAATCTCAGATCCTTTGAAGACATTAATCAGTACAGAGAACAGGTAACTCATGGGTGTTTTTGCTGTCAACAATCTCAGATCCTTTGAAGACATTAATCAGTACAGAGAACGGGTAATTGAAGGCATTAATCAGTACAGAGAACAGGTAACTCGTGGGTGTTTTTGCTGTTAACAATCTCAGATCCTTTGAAACCATTAATGAGTACAGAGAATGAGTAGCTTTCAGCCATGCTGAACTAGTAATTGTTTTTTTTTAAGGTAAATGAATGTGTAGATGTGCAGGCAGAAATCAAAACAAATTTGAAAAATGATTCATAAGGCTCTGCCCCAAAACACAGACAAATGAATCACAAGACAAAACATGACGTGTTTTGACCTGTTAGGTCTTTTTCAGGCAATATACACAACACTCAGGACAACGAACATCACTTACCTTCATCCAGTTTGGCGCAAGATGGGCGTTGAATGAAAACAAAACAAAGAACAAGACGAAATGCGTTGCGTTTTGTCTTGTGATTCATTTGTCTGCGTTTTTGGGCGGAGCCTTATAAGTCATTTTTCAAATTTCTTTAGACTGTAGACTTATGTAATTAAAAAAAAGACCAAATTCTGTGAGAGGAGGAAAAAGCAGAAGCAAAATCACTTAAGAGGATTGTGATTTTGCAGTGGTATCAGATCATTGTTGTCCATTTTAATTTTTTCTGTAGGTCAGCCAAATCATGCAATAACTAGTGAGATTTCCGTCTTAGTCTGTACCATTTTGAAGTGAAGTGAAACTCGAAATGCAACGGAGTCTGACTTGTAAGACATGGAGAACACCCTAGAGACAGTTTAGAAGAAACCAAAAAAAAAAATCTGTATTATATTGGTGATATATTACTTGCTACACTTAAATTTGGAATGCTCTACTTAAAATGTCAGAATTCTTCTCTTTGTGCTTTTTAGGCCTTGTAGCTCTGAAGACAACAGATTGGAACTTGAGTTTCAGTCTCTCTCTCTCTCTCTCTCTCTCTCTCTCTCTCTCTCTCTCTCTCTCTCTCTCTCTCCCCCTCCCCCTCTCTCTCCCTCCCTTCCCTTCCCTTCCCTCTCTTCCTCTCTCTCTCATCATGTATAGTAGGCAGTTTGGCGCCTGCTGTCTGATTTTACCGCTTTGTTTTCCAGTAATTGTTTGGAATGATTGGATATTTTCTTTTCTTGCTAAAGTAACTCTTTTTTCTCATAATTGCTAAATTCTGAGCGCGGTTTCCCACACTGGGTACTGTTGATAGGAATACAGAAGGAAAAACAGACGGGCGAGAATTGTTTGCAGTCGTATCTGATGGTGTGAGCGACCAGTACACAAGAAAGGGCTTGATAAACTGTCTATTTGAATATGTTTTACTGTTATATTGGATTCGTTCTGTGCCACAATGTATAAGAGCTCATCCTGACAACTGTTGGTGAATAATTTTTTGACATTTTATATAATGAACCATGCAACAGCGCTTGCTGTAAAACCTGGTCTGTGATTTTTGTTTCAGATTAAAAGGGTGAAAGATGCTGATGAAGTGCCAATGGTTTGTAAGTATCTTCTCATTTTGTAGATACGACTTTTTCTTAGTTTGTTAGATTGTTGTTGATAGCAGCCAATTCTTACTGCAAAACATAGCAAGAGTGTCGCATCCTCTCTCAGAAGAATTGACTCTGTCTGTGACTACTCTGGTCTGTGACTTTTCCATCGATTGCTGTGCTTAAAAGTCGGGCCTGATCTAAGTATTCAGAAAACATGCCGTGCCTTTCTCTCCCATACATTTCGGAATTATGCTGTCATCCTGTATTTAAAACAAAAACCATGGAATTATTCACGCTGCCCGAAATACCCATGGAAGGTTTGTATGGCTTATACCTTACTGATTGGGAGCCATCAGCTTTAAGTTATGACTCTTTTGTCAGAGGCACTCGGTAGCAAGATGAGGATGCCCGGCTGGGAAGGTTGATTACTGTTAACAACTGTTGCAGTGGTAGGGAACAAAGTAGACCTGCCCGTACGCAACGTGGAGCAGAGGCAAGGCAAACACATGGCCGAGTTGTACCACATACCTTACGTGGAGACGTCGGCCAAGACACGCCAGGGAGTGGACGATGCTTTCTACACCCTTGTTCGAGAGATCAGGAAATATGTGAGTTTTTTGTTTGTGTGTGGGAAGTTTGTATGGGATTTATTTCATTGCTCTTGTATTGAAAGGCTCTGTTCTTCCCAAGCAGTCGGTGTTATGGTATGCACAAAGACTTATCAGGTGTCTGTTATTTTGAATATTGTTATCCAAAAGAATATTTTCATCCATTGGGTCATTCACCTATGCAACCCAGTGTTCAGTATGAATTGAATATTGGGATTGATATCATTCATTATACCCGAGAAAAAGAACTAGGAACACAAAACAGGCACATAATTTTATACCGAGTCTTTTACTCAATAGCTGCATTCATGATTGAAGTCGAGAACTTGAGATTTTACTGTTTCGTGTCACATATTCACATTCATGGTTTATGTCGTGTCAATTTTACAAAATTCTATAATATCTACATTAATGATAGTGAGACCAAGACCATGGCATCTTCATGTGGAATGATGTGAAGTATATAATCATGTGAAATATATTAGTTATAGCCCAAAATCGCTATTTCTTCCAAAGGCCCCAAACTGACTGCTGGAAGGAAAGCTGGTGCATATGTTGCATGTGTCCAGAAGCTCTTGCTATGTGCATGTCGTGTCCGATTTTGTGTTATACATGGATGTTTTACCTTGATGGGCCCTTATTGTTATCAAACAGCAAAAGAAACATGCTAATTTATTTTAACTCTTTCATTCTTACTTTTCTATGAACCATTTCTTCCTCTTGTTCCTAGATCCTTATAATACGATTACTCCCTTCATTCCTGGATTTAGAGTAAAAAAGAAGAGTAAAGTGAGATCTGCCCTGTATGCAGTAGCAAACCAGCCAGAATAGAGCGGCGACCACTTTCCCATGCTGTAGAGGCCGTCTGGCATCCATTCCATTAATAAACAATGCCGCGCGAGCGACCCGGTCATGACATATACCGATGACGCGACTGGCCCAAAGTTCAAAGCGCTTACCACGAGAACGGATTTTCTGGGCTGTAGGAAGGAAAGGAGGGTTTTTGTGCTGCCCGGTTTTCCGGGCTGCAGGAAGGAAGGGTAGGATTTCTGCAAACTGGAAAACCAGGTTGTAGGGATGAAAGAGTTAAGTACACATTTGTTAGCATGCATGAATGCGATATTAAGCACTAACAATCGATTTCATAGCGACTCAGAACTGTGAGTGGTGGGAGACTGGAAAGGAAAGAGTAGTCATGTGTTAGTTCTATGGCTGCAAAGCCTGCTGAATATCTGGCAATGGAAAAGGAAATCTTGGCGTTTCAGAAAGATGTGGGAAAAAATGGGGTATGAGGATCAGTGTAGGGTGAGGTACAGTGTTGCCAACCAAGGCCATGATGTTGTGCTGCGCATCAGGAATCGGTGGACTGGCTGATGCTTTCGTTGGGACCCCGTTGCTGATCTGTAAATGCTTTCAGAAACGGTTGCCCTGGCACAGTGTTTGTATGTTCAACTGTAAACTGGGACATCGCTGGTTCAAGCACGTTGCGAGGTGTCGGTGGGATTGTTCAGCCCTTGGTGGACTTCATGAGTTGTTGAGGGTACGGTGTGCCCAGAGGAGGATAACGCAAATCAAACAATCCAGGTCTATTCACGTCATGGACATGTCTCATAGAACGTTCAGATTTCGCGACCAGACATGGTAGGTGTTTGTATCTCTTGGGCCTGGTTTGACACCGGGATACATAGTGTAGAAAATGAGGAGTACAGCTTTGATGTGGGATCTCATGACCAAAATGGCCTGCCGCAGTGCTTTGGAACCCCCAAAATGACTTGGCAACAGTACAGTTTCTGCTCAGGTGGGTTGCCCAGTGTGTTACAACTGATCATGGACTGTTGATACTGACTCTGTGGGCACGATGTTCTTGGATGTGGCTGTGTGTGCTTGAAGCCAGAGGGAGCAGTGTGAGAGTATTTCCAAGAGAGATCTGAACATAAGACAGATTAAAAAGAAGAAAAAAAAAGTGGAAAAAAAAAGAAAGGGGGGAAAAAATGAAGGAAAAAAAGTAATATTTCTTCAGTGAAAAATTAAACTTCACGCTGTATCTCCAGCTATCAGATTGGACAATTATAGAGACAGGAGCACTTTATTATTCATCTTATCAACATGTGGGGTTGAAAAGGTTATGGTCCTTTAATGCTGAACAGCCCATATTATGTAGTGCAAGCTCGATTTGTATGCAAGAAAACGGAAACTGCAGTGACTTTTGGGAATAGTCAGACTGAAAGGATAAAAAAAAACCCTGATAACTTCTAGTTCTGTGCAGCCTCAGACATGCTCTGACAGATGTGAACTTCACATACCTAGCAGTCAAGCACTTCTTTCTGTCTTGCGAGTTAAGGTAAGTTCACACTCCTTCTCGCCTTGAATCTGCTGCCAGTGATAAGTGCCGCTATATTGTCACAAAGATATCTGTGCTTGCTGGGACTAGTCCATGGAGCGCGTGTCAACAGCTGTGCTGGCCGTTTCATACTTGCTTCTTTTTTGTGTGTGTTGCTGTCCCATCTGCCATGCCACCTCTGTGGCGTGGCACCCACGTCGCCCATTCCAAACCTCTGTCCACAGTCAAAGCCTGGCCCAGCCCGTTGAAGCCCCGGCACTGGCAATCCACAGGGAGTAGTCAATGTTTAAGTCGTCAAAGAGGCAACCCACCAGAGGAGACACTGCACTGCTGTCGAGTCACTTTGGTGGTGTTCAGTGGCGCCTATTCTGATCCAACATACTGATGACAATAATTGCTTAGTCGAGGGATCATTAGAGTGAGCTCTACCTCCGGAGGGTGCCACCATGTCCATCCAGTGACAGCTCCCATGAAGTTGCCAATGCGGGTGACCCCAACAGAATCAAAAAAGGCCGTGGATGTGGAGAGGACATCGAAATTCAGGCCGCCATGAGAGCAGGGCATGAAGGGACTTTGAGACATTTTTTTATGCTGATGGATGAGAATGAGGATGATGCTTTTGGTCAGAGACTGCATGACTGGGCTGTATTTTACGCTTACTTTCATAATATATCCTGACGTCAACCAGGATCGAGAGATACAGACTCCTGCAGTGATGGTCAGGAAATTTGAGCAACACTCTCAGAGATGCATCCATTAAGTGGATGAAATTGGACTCTGTGGTCCCGGTCTTCCCAACTCAACTGTTGGTAAAAGCCTGTCGGAGCAGAAAAATCCCACATGGCCCTGATGGGAATCGAACCCACGACATCCCAGCCGGGAGTCTGCGATGCTAACCACTTTGTCATGGCGGCTGATCATATTTACATTTTTCATCATCACAGATGTATTGGTCTGTGGAAGGTTAGTAGCTGTGCTGTAGGCAGATAATGTCCCCTGATCAGAGGGCTGCACTGATTGGAGCATATGGTGCATTTATAGTTGTTGGACATAATATTTCCATTATCACTGCAAGTTGGTCCCCACATATGTAATGACATTATTTCTATTCTTGTGTGTGCAGAAAGAAAAGAAGGGCAAGAAGGAAAAGAAGAGAAAGATTGGCAAACGGTCCTGTGAAATTTTATAACGACAGTTATTGTAAGGCAGCTTTGTGCGGGAATGGAGACGAGATATGTTTGTTTGTTTGTTTCTTAGACCTGCATCCTTCCAGCTTGGGTATCATCTTGTAGGGCATAATGGTGGGACCTTTTTTTTTTTGGGGGGGGGGGGGGGGGGATAAGTTTTCCAGGGGCAGGACAACAGGGTTGGGTTAGGGAACAGGAAATACCATGTCTTCCTGGACATGTCTCACATAGGGGGAACAACCCTGGTGCTGCGATGTGTAGACATGGACCCAGTAGTTAAGGGGGAAACGACCCTGGTGCTGTGATGGATAGGGGACCCAGTGGTTGCCGTTAGCTGTGCGCCTTTTTAACTGTCACCAGTCTGGCTTCTCCCTGACTGGAAGGTTTCATTTGGATGTGGTCTCTCGGTGGTGGAAAGTATTGTGTGATTTAGATGTGTGTGCAAGTGCCTATGCAGGCCCACATGCACTCTTACGCTCTCAAGATTAGCCCAAGCACACATATGCACGCACGCACACACACATACATGCACACACACATACATGCACACACACACACACACACGCATACACACATACAAGCACACACACACACTCGCGCACACACAGACGCACAGTAATCATTGTCAAGTGCACACACTCCAGTGCACACACATACACTCAAACGCTCTCTCTCCCTCTCTTACACAGCTGAAGATTTATGGATAGGGCAGAAGAGCAACACCCATCATGGCTTTTCTTTTTTCAATTGATGCTTTAAAAGTGTGATTCTGTGGAGAGAGAAAAATAGCAAATTGGATACATTTAATCTGCATATATTTTGTACTGTGGTCAAAAGATTACCTGTCCCATGTTGTAACTTATGTAACCAACAGCCATGACGAGATCGTGTGGATTGATTGGCGATAGCTGAAGTGAAAGGAAGAATGAGCGGAGGAAGTGAAGACAGGCCATGTTGTATTTGCAATCAGCAGTTCAAACAGTGTTTCCCAAGTGGCTGTAGTTAAGATGGCAGTTGGCAAGGTCAGGCTCTTTATCAGGGGAAACAGGTTTGAACCAAAGAATCATTGAACCAAAAGATCATCATGAAATTAACCTCTTTATTCAGGATCAAGGCTATTACAGTTCACAGTAATTTATTATGATGTATTTCACAGATCTACAGCACTGTGTATTTCAAAAGAAAAAAATGTTTTATTTCTTCCTGCATGATTTAAGAATAATTTTTTTTTTGGTTAGTGAATGGTTATTTGTATTTACATTTGAAAGTCTGACAGTTGTGCTTTTCCTGGAAATGTCATGAAGGCAGCCTTGAATATTAAGTACATATCCACCCCAGTTTTGTTCCCTTGTAGTACACCCTTTGCCAGCTTGTTCTTTAATTATCTATTGAAAAAGTGGTCACTCTTGAAGCATTGCTTGTGAAACAAATGAATGGAAATTTAAGGTATTTTGTCCCTCCCACCCCCACCACACCCACCACTACCACTCCACCCCCCATTTTTTTAAAACTGTAAACAGATGTGCCTTGTCTGTCTCCCACAGAAGGCTTCCAAATGATGCAGAGAAATTATCCTTGATCTAATGTGGGCATAGACCATGGGGCATGCATTAGATGTAGAAACTGATCAGAATGAACAGTACCAATTGATTATTTTCTACCGCTGGACGTGCATCAGGTGTGAGAACGGATCAGAAATCGGCGACATCCAAGTCATTCTTTATTCTGGTTCATTAATTGGAGGATGTTGACATTGCTTGACCGAAACCACAGGCGAGATTTTCCAGCTTGTTACGTATTCATGGCCCCGCCTTTTTGAAAGGGTGGAAATGTGGCCAACCAGAAAGAGGTTACGGTTGGCCATTCATTTCCAGGCCTTTGGTATAACAGCAGCTCTTTTTTTTAAAAATTGAATTACCTCTAGAAGATGATGAAAACGATGCACTCGATCATGTGGTCCAAGTAATGGGTGCAGAAACTGCAGTTTTGAAATTCATAACACAGTGGAGGTATTGCTCTGAAATCCTTTCCTGACAGTGGGTTGGTGATGTGTGTTCGTTATTGTTGGAGTGACAGGTATATTGACTGGTGGTTCTGTCTGCGATGCGGAGGAGGATCAAGGATCTAGGGAGAGCAGGACATGCCTGTGTTTAGGATTAAAAGGATTGGGACAACTGGACTGCTCAGGTTTGTGCTCCCCATAGCAGATCTGTTTGCAGCCAGCTCAGTCCGGATCAAAAGAGAGTAAGTTAGATTATAAAAAGAAATGTTTTTGGGTTATTTGAAAGCGCAGGTGTGCACTTGCTGACATATGTGTATGCATACACCCACCTGTGCAAACGCTCAGAGAGAAATTGAAGTGCTCTCACTGCTCCATGTTATATATATATTTTTTTTAGAAAAACAATTTTATGCTCATTTGTTTTTTAAATTAAATATTTTAAACAAATGGAGCGGCTTGATGAAAGTAAGGGCTGCAGACAAACTGGCAAGGAAGTCGGTGATGCATTAGGAATGGAGAAGGAATGGCAAAGGAAGTTAATGTGAAAAGGACACAAACCTTGAGATGAAATCGGTTTAGCAGTCATAGATGTGGGTCCCAAGCATCATGCTGAAGATGTGATTGGAGGAAGGTTACACACACAGATGTGTCTCTTATTGCCAGTATTTTGAGATTTCCTTTTTGCTGGATTTTTTTTATGTGTATATTTTAATATGTGTTTAAACAAATGAATTGCCCATCTTTCTTACAAAGTTTGCGTGTTTGTCTGCAAGTGTTCTTGGAAAGTATCACTGTCTAAATGTAATCATGTCTGTGGCTCAGGCACACACAACAATGGCGTTTTGGAAAGAAAAATGAATTATGACTTGTCGAGCTAGATCAAAGCACGACCTCCCCAGCCCCATGTTCCCCTTTAACCTTTCATACCCCCTCTTTCCCTATCTTATGTCTCTCCTCTTCTTTCTGTGCGCTTCCAGCATGTGATACTTCAGGTATTCTTTGATTTCTGATGAAAATAAGTTGAAATGAAAAAGCATGCGATACATGTACCATGCTGTTGCACTTTGGTGTGTGTGGGTTTTTTTTTTACCATGCTTAAGTGCGCTGGAAAAGTGCATCTCCTGTAACGTAACTTAGAACATTTTACCATGGCGAATTGCAAGAAAGCTTTTAATTTCACCTGGCAAGTGCTGTTAAATTTTGTATGTTTAGAGGGTGTTATCCATAGCCCAGCTGGCCATGTTCCAGTGTGTTTGCGTGCTTGTGTTTAAGTCATGTTCTGGTGCAAAGGTGACGGTAGAAAATAACATAAGTGGATATGCATTTACTCGGTGCTGCTCCACCTCTCTCTGTACTCCCAATGAAATGTGTATCTAACTCAAGAGCAGTTTTCTATTTTTGTGTGTGTGGTTTACAGATAATTTTTTTTCTTGTAATACAGGCTTTGTTGAGCTGATACTTACGAAGCAAAATTCAAGTTTTCTTAAGTCAAAAAATGCATCTGTGTTATGCTAACAGAGTAACCAATTCAGTCAGATACTCCTTAATGACAGCAAAGCAGACAACTTATACTGACCCAAGCACTGTTTTCTTTTCACTTCAGGTGAAACTCGTTTTTAAAAGTTTTCATTTTTGCTGCATGAAACAAAAGACATGCTAGACTATGAAATGACAATTTGTTAAATGTTTGAAAAAAGAAGAAAGCATTTCCAATGTGTGTTGACTGGAGATTGACTGCATTTCTGTTATCTATAACAAATATCTAGTGACAACATCACTCTTGCTTGGGTTCCTGGTTTCTTTTCTTTCTGCGTACGCAGGCTGATAACTCTGCGGACACTCCCAGTATAGCCAGGCAGTGGAGTTTGTGTGTATGACCCTTTTTTATCCCGCCATTAAGGCAGCCATACTCCATCTTCGGGGAAGGTGCATGCTATGTGTCACGTGTCATCCATACCAACGGCCAAACTGGCCTTCTCTTCCGAAAGTTGGTGATGGGATTTTACGTGTGTGCAAGATTTTGTGCGTGCGTTCACACACGGAACCTCGGTTTATAGTCTCATTCGAAGGACTGTGTGGGGAATGGAGTCAGAACCAATGTTAACTCCGAGGGAAAAATCCCCCTATACCGAAATTCGAACCCGCAACTCCAGGATCACGAGTCCGGCGCTCTACCAACTGAGCTATTCCGGCCCCTGGGTTCCTGGTCATGTTGGCATTGGCGGGAACGAAATGGTTGATCGTTTAGCCAAGAACGCCACAAGAGAGAAACTGTCCAACATTTATATCCCCTGCTCAGATGTGAAACCCAAAATTAACGATTATGTGAGAGACCTCTGGCAGGAGGATTGGAACACACAGACGAATAACAAACTCTTTCAGATCCGTCCAAACCTTAAGGACTTCCTCCCATCTACATCGGGAGGTCGTAAAGAGGAAACGGTTCTGTGCCGGCTGCACACCGGCCATTCGTATTTTACCCATTCTTACCTTTTAAAGAGTGAAGAAGCTCCGTGGTGCATTCCATGTCATGCGCCACTCACAATGAAACATGTTCTTTTAGAGTGTTGGGACTTGCACGATGTGAGACACAAACATTTTACAGCGGAGTCCATGAAGATCCTGTTCAGGGATGTCCTGCCTGATGTGATCCTTGAGTTTTTGAGAGAGATTAACATTTTTCATCCGATTTAAGATTTTACGGAAGAAAGATTTTTAATGAAGTTTCTGGTGCGTTTCTAGATGTCATTTAAAGAGATGTGTGAAAGGTGTTTTTTTTTTTTTTTTTTTTTTTTAAATGACTGGTGAGTTGATTTTAACGTGGTGACAGCCCTGATGTGGCCCTTTGCGGTCGGCTGGGCTATAAGCAACATTATCTATCTATCTATGTAGCGATAGGAGAAGGAACGCAGTGACAGAAATGGACAAGCAAGCAAATAAACAAAAAGATGGCGGGTGATGCTTTTATAGACGAGAAAACGGTTCCCAGTTGAGCATTGTCCAGTTTATGTCGCCAACCTTTATCAGAGTTTCGATGGGCTGTCTTTGTGCTTACAGTAATTATGCTGTATGCTTATTTTTATCTTGTGTGACAAGGTTGAGTGAGGAGGTTGAATGAAAGATGAATGAATGAAGCCGATAGTAATTAAACTTTCAAGATCTTTGAACATGATATGCACAGTTTGTTGTGTTTTGCAACTGAAGATGGTACATAACATTATACAGTTATCATTCGAACTACTGGGTTATCATTTGGTCAATGCAAAGCACAATTGTGTAAATGGTGCATTTTCTAACAGATTTGGGAGCTCTGTATGTGTACTTGGGTCTGTATGTACTTGTGTGTAGTATGCATGTTAAATACAGTGTTGTCATGACAAAAATGTAAATGACAAATATATTGATATACTTTATTTGAAAAAGACTTCTAGTGTTTGGTTAAGTATCATGTTTGACTTGGTCACTCAGCATAGACTCTCACTGTTTTACTGTTGTTTTGGGAAATGGTTTGAATTCATACAATTTCATATGTTTGCAGCAATACATGTAAAGCTCACTGCATGCACAACATCAGATAATGATGACAAGAACAGATTTCCTCTAAAATGAAGAGGGGACTATCTCCAAACCTGGAAGGGAAGGAAGAAATACATTGCACCTGCAGTTTATGTCAACTTCACAGAAATTCAGACACCGCCTGAAAAGTACATTAAATAATACATGGCTTTATACAAAAATATAGTCCCATTCATTGGGACCAAGAGAGATTTGTGTCAGAATTTTCACTGGTAAATTCCTTTCAATGCAAAATACATTCTTTGCACATCTTTCTCAGGCAAGTATGTTACGTGAAACGTTTTGAAAGGCTGCTTTATTGTCAGCATTTTTCTGTTGACCTGAAACATCACTTCACGGTAGCTTGCAGACTTGGTAGTGACCTCAAGCCTAAGTTTTCACCGCTAATTTTCTGCGCTAGACACCGTTTGTGGGAGGGAAGAAGACCCGATAGTTTGCGAGTATAACACAAGGTATTTTACTGTGTGGTGGTCGCTCAGGGCATTTCCCATCACTGTGATAATGGTTGTGTGCAAAATGTGATGCCAGCAGATTGACAGAAGTAATACTTTCTGTGTCAGATTAGTCAGCCCGATTTGTGTTTTCAAACCATTATTTGCACTCCAGTGGCATGCAGCTGGATAAAACGTACAGAGGATAGAATCGACATTGCTGCCCATCTGTGGTGATAAACAGCATGTTTGTCCTTGTCTTTGTTTCTCATTAACAAGGTTGACCCAGTTGGCTGGAACACGAAACCGTGAGGCCCTTTTAAATGAGACAAAGCTTCCTACTCGCCTTGCATTCAGTGGAAACAGAAGTATCAGTTACCATGACTACATAGCTTGCGAGTTTTCAGTCGGGAATTGCATTGTCACGAGAAGTGAAACTTTCTCTGAAATTTCAACATTTTTTTTATTGCAGTTTGTTACCCAGTTGTTTCCTCTAAACTCCGTTAATGGATGCAGAATATCATGCCGATGCACTTCATTTTGATTACTGCTAATATGTGAAAGGTAAATAGACTTTTTCCAGCAGATGAAGGACACACGCTGTCACAGAAACTTTTCCCACTATGTGAAGGATACACATACTGTTGACAGTTTGTGTATCATTTGTATATTGGTAAAAGTTGACGTTAGTTGAAACATGGAAACAGATCAACTTGCATTATGGAAAGTACGCAAAAACCTTGTTTTTTTTTATAATGGCAGTTAAGTGTTTTATGTTGGCCTGTGCTGAAACATTTTCTTTCACCCGTGTACATAGTTTGAAGATTCCAGTTGGATGTATGCCATTGCCTTGTGTATGGCCTCTGTACATAATTACAGTATTCAGTATAACGCCTACATGTATGTCTTTGCCTTTGAGTACGGGTGGTCATAATCTTAACCCACATCTTTCACTGCTGCTGCTGCTGTTTCATTGACTCTTTGACCCTCGTGAGTGCTGGTGAAGCCATGTTGACTGGTATCACCAACAGTTGCAGGCAGGTGCTGTTATTTTGTTGATATATGCGGATTGAAACCAGCTCTAGGATGCTCTTTCACATAGACAACACAGAAGATTCCTGTGAAAATTCACTGATTGACCCTAGGTTTCAAAAACCTGTTTCCTTCCCTGAAGTTGAAGTTGATCATGGTCAGAAATCTTTCTACATCATAGGGGAAAAAGTGGTAGTTCATGCAAATTGGATTCTTTTGTTTACGTTTAACAAATTGTCAAAATTGTTTGAGTTTTTCCCCCCTGTCTGTCCTTTCTCTTTACTCTTGTCTTTCATCTCGGTGTATCTTTTTCTCCTTCAAAGAAACTCGAGCTTTTTTTTTCCTTTCTTTTGGTAACATACTCATACTGTGCACTGTGTTTTTCAATGTTCCTGTGCTCCAAGTTGGTTTTTGGAGTGTCCTGTACATGCTGAGCAGCCACTTGTGTCATGGTGCAAAGCGAGTTCAGTACTTTCACACACCTTTTGTAAGACATCTGGTGGAGTTATTAAACTTTTTACAAAACGTTTTCCAACAGTGTTCACATTTTTGTTGGTGCAAATGTGCTGAAGCTTCTCTCCCTCTGTCTTTAAAGACAGGCTGTCTATTTCTCTTCACCACTACAGTGACGTGGCGACCAAGAGGAGGGCCTCATGTTAACCCCCAACTGTACCTGTTGGTGAATTGGAATGGAAGATGCAGATAGGTTTAGTACTAGTATTCCATAGGCTGTATCCATGTTTGGAGGTTTAGTATTAGTATTCCATAGTTGTATCCATGTTTGGAGGTTTAGTACTAGTATTCCATAGGCTGTATCCATGTTTGGAGGTTTAGTACTAGTATTCCATAAGTTGTATCATGTTTGGAGGTTTAGTACTAGTATTCCATAGGCTGTGTCCATTTTTGGGTGCGGGCAGACAGCAAGTTTGTTTTTAATTGACCACAGTTGAGAACGCTATTCATGAATGTGAGGGCTGTTCATTTAAAACTGGGAACAGTTGGTATCGGCTAAAATATCGATATGCTGTGTAAATTGTCTCCTCTTCCATCCAGACAAGGTTGCAGTCGTTTTTGTTTACACCCAAAGACAGTCAAATTGAGACAAGGCAGGAAGCATTGAATTTACAGCGTTTTTAGAGGTTTGAGTGCACAAATTTCCTGTAAATCTTGAAGGGTTGGGGAGGGTGGAGGACTCTTAAGATGTCAACTTGAAACTGCAAGGCTTGTGAAGCTAAACCTGGATACTTAGGAAAGTCTCGGCTATGTGGACACTGGCTTAACTCTTTTTCGCATGTTATCCCACCCCAGGTCAGTGACCAGAAATACCTTGTGTTTGTATGTACTGGCTGTAATCCACCCCAGGTCAGTGGCCAGAAATACCTTGCGTTTGTATGTACTGGCTATAATCCACCCCAGGTCAGTGACCAGAAATACCTTGTGTTTGTATGTACTGGCTGTAATCCACCCCAGGTCAGTGGCCAGAAATACCTTGTATGTACTGGCTGTAATCCACCCCAGGTCAGTGGCCAGAAATACCGTGTCTGTATGTACTGGCTGTAATCTACCCCAGGTCAGTGGCCAGAAATACCGTGTCTGTATGTACTGGCTGTAATCCACCCCAGGTCACTGACCAGAAATACCTTGTGTCTGTATGTACTGGCTGTAGCCCACCCCAGGTCACTGACCAGAAATAAGTTGTGTCTGTATGTACTGGCTGTAGCCCACCCCAGGTCACTGACCAGAAAGACCTTGTGTCTGTATGTACTGTCTGTAGCCCACCCCAGGTCACTGACCAGAAAGACCTTGTGTCTGTATGTACTGGCTGTAGCCCACCCCAGGTCACTGACCAGAAATAAGTTGTGTCTGTATGTACTGGCTGTAGCCCACCCCAGGTCACCGACCAGAAATAAGTTGTGTCTGTATGTACTGGCTGTAGCCAACCCCACCCCAGGTCACCGACCAGAAATACCTTGTGTCTGTACATACTGGCTGTAGCCCACCCCAGCTCACTGACCAGAAATACCTTGTGTCTATAAGTACTGGCTGTAGCCAACCCCACCCCAGGTCACTGACCAGAAATACCTTGTGTCTGTACATACTGGCTGTAGCCCACCCCAGCTCACTGACCAGAAATACCTTGTCTGTATGTACTGGCTGTAGCCAACCCCACCCCAGGTCACTGACCAGAAATACCTTGTGTCTGTACATACTGGCTGTAGCCCACCCCAGCTCACTGACCAGAAATACCTTGTGTCTGTACATACTGGCTGTAGCCCACCCCAGCTCACTGACCAGAAATACCTTGTGTCTGTATGTACTGGCTGTAGCCAACCCCACCCCAGGTCACTGACCAGAAATACCTTGTGTCTATGTACTGGCTGAAGCCCACCCCGGCCTGCTGCCATCACTAAAGCTTTTTTTTTTTTTTTCCTTCACGCATCAAGCTATCTTGTACCCTCCCACTGTGAAGTAAGTTTCCCTCTGTGGTCACGATTAAGCCAATGAAAGAATGGTGCCAACTTCTGCTCTGCACAGGCATGGTGCTACCATGTGCTTAAAAAAGTATGAACATTCTCAAATATTACGAAGAGTTTCACGGTGACACCTTCAAAGAGGAAAGGGTAAGTCAGTGTCTTGGTGCCATCAACACAATAAAATGTTCATCCTGTTAAAAAAAAAAAAAAAAAGGGTACCAGCCGCCGTGGCGAAGTGGTTAGCGTTGCGGACTCCCGGCTGGGAGGTCGTGGGTTCGAATCCCATCAGAGGCATGTGGGTTTTTTCTGCCCCGACCGGCTCCTACCCAGAGTTGAGTTTGCTGCGGACTCGGTTGGGAAGACTGGGACCACACAGTCGAGTTTCATCCACTTAATGGATGTGTTTCTGAGTGTGTTGCTCAAATTTCATGACCAACACTGCAGGTGCCTGTATCTCTCAGGCCTGGTTGACGCCAGGATATATTATGAAAGGAAGCGTAGAGTACAGCCCTGTCATGTAGTCTCAGACCGAAATGGAAATCCGTAGCATCATCTTAATCATCCTCATTCCCATTGATCAGCATTAAAAAAAAAAAGTCTCAAATTCTGTGGCCATTCATGTCCTGCTCTCATGGTGACCTCAATTTCGATGTCCTCTCCACGTCTGTGGCCTTGGTTTGCTTCCGTCGGGGTCACCGGTATCGGCGAGTCCATGGGGGCTGTCGTTGGACGGACGTGGTGGCGCCCTCCGGAGGGAGAGCTCACTCACGTTGGCTCCGCGACTAAGCAATTATTGTCGTCAGTAGGGGGCTTAGTAGGTGGCGTCCTGCGTATGTTGGATCAGAACAGGCGCCACTGAACACCACCGAAGTGACTCGGCAGCAGTGCAGCGTCTCCTCCGGTGGGTTGCCTCTTGACGACTTGACATTGACTGCTCCCTGTGGATTGCCGGTGCCGGGGCTGCAGCGGGGCCGGCCGGGCTATGGCTGTGGACGGGGTGTCGGAATGAGCGGCGTGGGTGCACTGCCTCTGAGGTGATGCAGAGGTTGGGACAGCAAAAAAAAAAAAAAAGTATTGGTACAGCATCTCGCAACAAATTTAGTGATAGCATGTCGACCAAAGTTTGGATCTTGCGAGTTAAATATAATAAATGCAGTTCCGATACTGGAAACGCCTGAAACACAGTTGGCCTGATTTCTGTAGCCACCCACACATGACGGGGTCATTTGTTTGCGATGCCATGAAGTCGAGGTTAACATTCAAACACTGATTTTGAATAATGTCTTCAAGCAAGACAAAGCAACACTCAAACTGCAAAGTATTGCTTGTTTAATACACAACAATGTGGACAAGTGAATTTTTGACAAATACACCTAACATACCAATGGCGTATAAAATGCATAAAATTCTCCGCAAATCACAGCCAGTGAAAGAATGACAGTGAGGAAGAAGATAACAAATTTGTCGCAAAAGTTCACTTGTGTATTAAACAAGCATTAGTTCGCACATTGAACAGTGTGCTTTTTGTAAGTTGCCTCGTTTCCGATAATGGCTTTTATCCATTTCCTTCTCCCCAATGCCTGTAAGGGTTCAACTGCTAAGTTGTTTTTTCGTCCTATCTGTTTGGAAATGGGAGCCCCGGTGTCCTGATTCTCAATATGTTCAATCATTATGCACAGTTCTTTCAACTGTGCCTGTTAAAAAGTTTACATCTGTTTGTAACTTCACAGACTGATGTATTTGGTTTATTTTCAAAAAGTAAAAAGAGGGAAAAAACAAGTATGCCAATAACGGCAAAGTTGGTTTTCTGTGGTGCAGATTTTAAATGCTAGACGATTTCATTTTCATTGATGGTCAAACAACATGACTTGAAGATGAGGGTCCTTTGTTTAAACCCACAGCAGAGGTATAAAAACCAACAGTCCAGCAGGAATGGCAGATTTTCTCTGACTACGAGCAATGCGCTACATTAGAGGCAGACCGGTTCATCTCCAAAATGGCAGATTTGAGAAATG
Source organism: Conus ventricosus (assembly GCA_018398815.1). Classification (NCBI taxonomy): domain Eukaryota; kingdom Metazoa; phylum Mollusca; class Gastropoda; order Neogastropoda; family Conidae; genus Conus; species Conus ventricosus. The sequence continues at coordinate 41,521,209 of CM031614.1, forward strand.
CCCACTTGAAGTTTTTAAACAATGGCAGAAGTCACACGAGTACTTCTATAGTCACATAACTCACAATGGTTCAAGTTCAAGTTGTAATGTACAAGTGCTGTTAGCAGCATCAAGTAGTATTCAACAGAAAACATAAAAACACACATTTACAAAAAATAGTCATTCCTTGCTTGAAAACTGCATCGCAGGGCTCTTCATAATTTGGAGCACACCAGACTTCCAGTGGTAAGCCTGGTGTAGTGCTCCTTATCTGACCGTCCTAGCCTCTCCCCTCCCACATGGCAGAGCAGGCCATAAATCAGTGTAATGAGGAAGGCAGACGTTTTTCCTCTACTGCTGGCCCTTATCTTTCACAGCAGGGAAGAGTATCAGCGAAGTGTACGGAGGTAGCCTACCCTCCCTTCCTTTCCTCTTAACATATCCTCTTTCTCAGCACAGTTGGTTAAAGCGGGGTGTTCCGCTGTTGCTCCAAACACATAGGTAATCTTGCTCTGTGCCACAAGTGTTTTTTCGCTTTATCTCTGCTATTATGCAACATCACGTCACCAGGTTTGGAGCTCTTGATAAGACCATGAAAAGACACACAATGCACCAAAAAACCCAAAACCCAAAATTTGGAGGTAATCTGGTGTGGCTCTAAGGTAGCGAATGGCGCGTCTTGCCTTCATTAATTGACATCACATAATCTAATTATAATCCCCAATCAACCGGATCAGTTGTGGCTTTAATGTTTCGAAATTGTCAGAAAATGCTGTCCAACTGAAAACAAACATTATTCTTTAAGTACAGTATTTCAAAATTTCTTGCTTGTTTACTGAACTGCTGCACAAATTATCGTTTAGAATAACTTGTTCATGAGAAAGAACAACTTCAGAAAAAAAATTCTGCAGTATCGCTTTTGTCTGCACACCACTTTAAACCACAAAGGGGATTAACCTTGCAAATCATGACATCATCTTCACCCAAATTAAGTTTGGTCAAGTAAATCCCAAAATGACATAAACCAGTGCTGAAACATTGCCTGGGGTTCATGATGTTAATCCTCTTAGCATTTCCCTCCCTTTCACCGATCACGAATAAAACACTGAGGGAGAACTTCAACACATTTCATTTATTCAGTCGAGACAAGAGGCCGGACATGATGTATGCACAGCCACAATCCTTCAAAACTTACCGACATCAATATCATATCATTAAAATCGCATCTTAACCAGCGGCATGTTTCACATATCATCTCACTCATCACACATCAAGCATAAGCAATATTTTCCACATTACACATATCCATCGATCCTCACACAATGACAACAACATGACTTAAAACAACAAAAGGACCAAGATTCCCCACTCCAACCCTTCTGGCAAAAAAAAAAAAAAGCTGAGGGGCAACAATCCATTGTCTAGAACTAAAACCCATACAAATGGGGAAAAATAATAATACAAAGTATTGAAAGGCAAAAATAAATTGCCACTCTGAAATATTCTAATGACAGTCAATCAACACAGAATGTGGCAAACAATTTCAGGGCGTTGGTCTCTCCTTTCACGTGATGTATTAAGAATTCCAGTGAGATGCAACAGTCAGCTGCGACCATTCTGTTCAGGTTGATCTGTCGGTAGTGGCTACCTGCAAAAAGGATGAGAAGAGGCAAAAATACACATGCAGTACAAACTACTTCAATACAGAATTATCAAAAGTAAGGGAAACTCGCTCCCTTTATTCACATGGGGAGTGTGAGCAGCTAAAACAAGCTTACCTACCATGCATTCCTTTGGTCAATGTCCGTGCATTGCACAATTTCGGTTTACTCCGGGAGTGAACTCCAATGGTCGGTTAGGTCAAATTTGCTACATTAGCAAGTTCATGGGGGTTCCGACAGCCAAATTTTTTCACCAGTAGGGGGTTTAGTATGTAGTGCCCTGCTTACATCAGATCACAGTGTCTCCTCTAGTTTGTCGTCTCATTACCACTTGATAGCTCACTGTTCACTGCTTGGGCTGGGACATGACAAACCTGGGTCAGCTGGTGTTTGGGGAGCTGGACTGAGCAGTGACAGAGTAGGCATGTTGGTTTTATTCAGTCTGTCATCCTCCCGCCATAACACCTTGTCCTTGCAGCTCCAGCACCCTTACTCATTCTGTCAACCTTGTGTGCAATATAGCCAGTGTCTGTAAACTTTATATCGCTACCATGCTACATGAATCCGTTTACCAAACAAATTAATTTCCTGCCACTCATTAAGACTTGTTCATTCCATCAGATCATAGCTTGCTTCTGCCATCTCAAATACTGTACACCACACATGCAAGAACCAATAAAAGCCATCAAATATCCACACACACATGTTGCTTCCCCATTCAATTGCATACCCTGTGAACAAAAAAATGTTTTCAACAGTTTTGTAAAGTAAAATCTATGAAATGTGTATATTTCTTCATTTCATAGTTTGATTCCACTCAAAACCATTTATGTTTGAAGTGTCTGCAGATTTGCCGAACTTCATGGGTGAATCAGTCAAACCTTAGCCTGAATATTTTTTCAGGACTTTCTTGCATGAAAAAATGTCCCTTTGTGCAGACTTGTTTACCCTTTACAGAACTATTCAGCATTCAGTATCTTGATACAAAAATCAGTATCTAAATACAACATGACCTCTAACACTCATTTTCTCCCACATAAAGATGACCCAATGTTAATCCCCAGAGGAAAACAGCTATGTCATTAACTTTTAGCAATCAGATACCTTTACATCTTTGTTTTAAGAGCCAGATTCCTTAGCATTTCTTTGTTCATTTTCCGTTTGTATTTTTTCCTTCTTTTGGAAATGCTTCAAGCCCTTCACTTTATCAAGGATATAAGCTTGTATATAATCATTCCTATCTTGCAAACAGTTGGCATTGTTGAAAAACACTGATAATCCTATTCAGTAAAAGTAACTGATATATATCAAAGAGCTCAACTTAACAAGGGTAAAATCCACCTGTTCTATTGATACATTATCCACGTTCAGATTTGTAAATCCACCCGTTCTATTGATACATTATCTACGTTCAGATCTGTATATTCAATGTTATCCCTCCAGATATCAAACGTCACTCTGAGTTACACAACCAATTTGTCAGTTACCCTAATTTCCACATCTATTTGTTGCTGACAGATAGCCAGCTGTCTCTCTCTCCCCCTTTAGTAACACAACCAATTGTCAGTTATCCTTGTTTCCACATTTATTTGTTGCTGAGAGAGAGCCAGCTGTCTCTCTCTCTCCCTCTCTCCCTGTGTGTGTGTGTGCATGTACATGTGTATGAGAGAGAGAGAGAGAGAGAGAGTGTGTGTGTGTGTGTGTGTGTGTGGAGGCGGGTGAGGGGAAGGGGTGCCATGAAACCTGACCATTCCACTGTTTTTGTACTCACACTGACTTGTATCAGTCCTCCTGGCCCTGCCACATGGCAGGCTGTGTGTGTGTGTGTGTCACTGTGTGGCATGGTGCCATGAAACCTGACCATTCCACTGTTTTTGTGCTCACACTGACTTGTATCAGTCCTCCTGGCCCTGCCACATGGCAGGCTGTGTGTGTGTGTGTGTCACTGTGTGGCATGGTGCCATGAAACTTTACCATCACACTGTTTTTGTGCTCACACTGACTTACATCAGCTCTCCAGGCGCTGCCCTCTGGCAGGCTGTGTGTGTGTGTGGCATCACTTGAGGCGCTGCACGATGACGGCATTGGCCAGCTTGGCTTCCTCCAGGGTCTGGCTCTCCTCAGTCAGCTCTTTGTTGGGGAATGTGGTCATCAACACAAAGCTAGCACTGGCATACTGCCCATGGGAACTGACAACTGTCAAGGAACTATCGGTCTCGCCTTCATGCACACTGACCTAACTCTTCTGCTGGAACTAGACAAGGAGGAAAGGGGAACATTAAAAAACACACCTGGGAGAATGGATGACTAGTAGGATAACTAGAGACAAGAACTTGAAGGAGCTGAAGTCATGTCTCCCCTTGTCATCTCTCTAGCCCCCTTCCACCACCCCTTCCCCACACACATGAATGTACACAAACATGGAAGTCTGTTTAGGTAACGACTGCCACACAGTTTATAGTGAGAACTGTGATAGCTTTAAGGTACATATTTTTTCCCCTGCATTAAAAGGCCTCAGACTCTACTGACTGGTTGTTTTCAGAAATACGGCACAGCAACAGCAGCATCCAACTCCAAGTAGAAATCTCATTTCAATTGCAAGATCAAAGCTCTACAACAATAAACTTTAGCCTCACAGTTGCAGAACAGATTAAAAAACAACAACAACGAAACAAACATTTTTTGAAAGATTAGCTTGATTTCACTTACACTAACAACCTGTTCAAAAATTTACCGTTAGACAATTAAAAAACAACGACAAAAACAAAGTGAAAAATGCCCATTAAACCCTAAAGGTTTTCCAGGGAGGGAAAATGATCAATCTTGCCGTGTATACTAGTGTCAGGATTACTGTCAACAGTTCCTGGAAAACTACTATGCCTATCAAGATGAACTGAATGCAGTCCATTCATGATCTGATACAGAGAGCAACATGCCTCCCAGTACCAGATAGGAAAAAAACTGGAAAAACTCTGCAGAGTTTGTCACACATGACAGGTTCCCCCCGGTTAACAGACAATAAAGAAGGAAAACCTAGACTCTTATTGTTTGTAAAGCGTAACATTTTCTACAGTTACCTCACATGACGATGTGAACCCTGGACACTTGTGCACAGTTTGTCAAACATGACAGCTTCTCCTTGATAACAGACTGGAGAATGGAAAGAGCACAGTGTGTCAAAAATGAGTTTCAAGTCTGCCAGGTGGGTGACAGTAGAGAGTCCAGAGTAGTAGCAGTGGAGGAGGACGGAGGAGGGGTGGGGGATCTGGCAGGTAAACAGTTTCTGCGAAACAGTACCCACTGTACAGGAAGATCATGAGGTCCTTGCCTGCACAGCTGCAACTGAGCTCAGCTTGATAAAGATGACAAGTGTTTGGCTCACAACATAAACTTCCTAACTCCTTTCATGTCCTGTGCATCAGCATTACTGTTCACAGAGCACTGTAGACAGCAATGGCTGTCTGCCTGCCCCCGGCAGAAAATCACCTGTGTTGACCACAAGGTGAATGTTGCCAGCTACCCTCCATGCAAGAGCAATTCTTTTTCACATATCTGCTGCAGAGAAATGCATTCTGAACATGATTTCAATGACAATGGATAATCATTTTGACAGCTGATGATTTTGTTATGAGAAACAATCATTCTGTGTTGCTGCTTATGACATCGACACATAATGTATCATGCCAAGTGACTGGCTGAGTAAGATGGCATTAGCCAATCAACAATCAAAACGGGAGTACACAGGTTGTTTAGTTTCAGCCGCTTGCTGACAAAATGGCAGACAACAATAAATTGTTTTGATGTGTCTTCATCATCTGGTTTTTGTAGACTTTAAAATCATTGCTAATTCATGGGGAGTTAGTTTTTGCCTGGGGAGAGGTAAAAACTGAGCAGGCTGGAAAAAATGATGTCCTATCTTCAGAGAAATGATCATGAGACACAACATTTGAACTGTAGTTAAAAAGAACCAGAACAATACAAAACAGTGTATTGAGGTTACACAGTAAAAAGGATACGCTATTATGTGATTTCTGATATCTCTCACAGTATGTGAAAGGTTGAACTTGGCCACCATCCTGAAACAACAACACACACATACATACCCATGTACACAGATATCCACATGCAAACACACCTTCACACATGTACATCAATGCAAATGTTCATGCACAGAGAGACACAAGGTACCTAGAGAAAAGGTACAATCAGAACTAGCTAAAAAAATCAGTAACAAAACACCTCCATGTTTGAAAACATGTACTAAATTGCCCCCCAACAATATGCAATCACTCAGTGCAACCCTTCCTTTTAACAGTACTTCAGAAGAAATCACTGATAATTCTGAATCTGAAAACAGATTCCATTTGGTTTTGTCAAAACAGTGTTAATGAGAGTGCTGCAGCAGAGACCTTAAAACCATTTGAACAAAAGTAATAATTAAAAATCTCCCCAGCTTGTGCTCTATCCGTGTTCCAAATAAATTTCCCATTTCTTTCAGATGTATGCTAATATTTTGTTCAACTTCAAGGCAATCAAATGCTAGAGGCAAACATGCAGAATATATATCACCCCATCTACATACCAAAATTTAAAAAAAAGGGGTGGGGGTGGGGATGAAATAAAAATCACCCCCACAGATGTGCTGTAAAATAGGCACTTGCATCTCTTACACACCTAAGTGGGAAAAAAAACTTCTGTCGGCGCACTGACCTTTGACCGTCAGCTAATCTGATCTGAATGGTGGTGACAGGTTTCGATGAATCCAGGTTGACTTTGGGAGCCGAGGCAGCTGCAGCACTGGCTCCCGACGAAAGTGTGGTGACCACTGCTGGGGCGGGGCTGGTGCCAGACACAGGAACATCGAACATCACAATACAGGGAAGAACCATGTCTGCTGATGTGTTTCTCTGATAACAACTTTCTTCAAAGATGTTCTGAAGATTTTCCAAAGAAACAAATGAAACAGAAACAGCTGACACTGCGGTCTATGACTGAAACGTCAACTGTTTCTGTTCTTTTGTTCCCATGGAAAATCTTCAGGACATTCTCAAAGAAAGTTCTTACTGGAGAAAACGATTAGCAGTCAAGAAATATTTTGATGCGTTTCTCCATTTTTGACATCAATTCACACTCCAAAACTTGGAAAGGGAAGATGAAGAGAAAAATGACACAACAATCTGCCTGGGCATTCTTTACCCAAGAACCAACAGATCTTCATTATGACTTTGAGGATGCTCCAGACTGTGAAGAATTCCTCTATAAGGAGAAAGATACTCACACATGTCAGTTCAGCTGCCTGTCTACATGTGAAACATGCTGTCACGAGTTTGTCACGAGGCCTATGACGATTGACCCATCTAGGGTGGTGGAATTATTCATTTATTTATTGTCGTTGTTGTTGTCGTGTATCCGTCCCTTACTGTGGCTTGTGGTGTGTTTGCACCTTAATGTCGTTCAGCTCAGGTTAGGTTTGCTTTCTCTCTCTCTCTCTCTAATTCCACTGCCCGTGCAATTCATCCTGCAGGTTCACGGGTGGCTGGTACCTTTCTCTCGAACTGGCTGTCTCTATCGGCCTCTCACCTGTCTTTACCTGCCGCACGTGCAGCATTCCTCTTAGCTTGAGGTATTCTCACTCTGTGACGTAGGTGGCATGTTAGTTGCCATCGGTTAGGCAGGTTTTCTCTTCACTCGAGCGGAAGATGTCCCTGGGAGCGCCTGCTCCGGTTCTGGTTCTATACCAACTTCGTCGAAGTTACGGTCGGTACCTTCATTCCTACAGTCGGCCTGTAGGGGAGGGACATCACGTCATCTCTTTTCCGCATCTGCTCTGCTGGTCCTCTCGACTGGACAGAGGGCAGAGAGTCGCTTGACCCGCCACTTTTGGGTCACCCACGGGTAGCTGGTAAGCATCAGTTTCGTGGTTTGTTTGTTTTTGTTGTTGTTAGCCGGTTAATTCTTCTCTTTTGCGCAATTTCTTTTGGTTTTCAAAATTATAAAAGAAATATTGTTTGAGACCACTTTTTCTGGTTAATTCAATCTTTAACCTGGCCAGTCAAAATTATATCCAAAAGTCTTTCTCCTTTTTATGCATCTGGTGATGCGGTAGTCGGCGGGGATGGGGGGAGAACCTGGTGATTCAGGGTTGGAACTTGCTTGGTCTCGCTCGTCCGCCCCTGTCACAATCGCCGGTCTCTTATTCTTCGGCCACCGTCTATTTGTGTTTGCAAGGGGAACGAGTGTTTTGTGTTTGCGAGCGTGCGTACGCGTGATTAGTCGTTTGGATGCGTGGTTGGAGAATTGCTATTTTTGAAATGTTACTATAAAATGTGGGGATAATCGTGCCATTGAATTATGATTATTTGCAATTGTGGTGGCAGTTATAAAGCAATGGTTGCTGTATTAGTTCAGTTCCTAAGAAAGGAAAATGTTGAACGTGAGTGAGGGAAGGATGAAGATATAAATTGCTATTCGGTTGTTTAGCCTGTTAATGTAATCTCTTGCCTGCTTCGTGTGAGGAGACCTTTAGTGAACATTCCTCATTTGGTTTGTTTATTGTGTTATGCTCAGGTCTGTGTTGAGCTGGTGTTACTAATGTATTCAGCAAACACCTCCCCTCGCCCACCATGCGAGTGGCTGTTAGGATTAAGCAGCAAATTTCAGACCGTACTGACTGCGGGGTTCCAGTACCCTTTCTTCTTTCCTTCCAGTTCCGTTTTCTCTCCTCCCGGGGGCGATACCCGAGGCTTGCGCTGTTGGGGGCCACGCAGTGTGAGCAGTACGTGGACCTTGCTGGATGGTCCTAACCCCTGTCCGGGACCTTTAGCGACAACGCCTCGACCCACGGGTACCCTTCTTTCCTTCCAGTTCCGTTTTCTTTCCTCCCGGGGCTTCACCCGAAGCTTGCTCTGTTGGGGCCGCGCAGTGTGAGGAGCACGTGGACCTTGCTGGACGGTCCTAACCCCTGTCCGGGACCTTCAGCGACAACGCCTCGTCCCACGGGACGCGTTCTCCACTGTCCTCGGACTTCCTACAGCCCATGTCACCCGTGTGGTTCGCTCTGTGTCGTGCAATTTGGGTGTGTGTGTGTGTCGGCATTGAAAGACTCTGTTCGGGAACAGACCCGGTTTGGGGCACCTGAGTCGACACGGTACGCTCAGAGGACTTTGGAGAGACAGAGGTGTGGGGGAACCACATGAAGCACGGAAAGGAATGTGTGTTGAAAATGATTATTTATGATTGTGCATGTTGTGTGTGTTGGAATGCTTGTTTGCGACTATGTGTATGTTGTGTGTGTTGAAATGCTTAATTGTGATTGTGCGTGTTGTGTGTGTTGGAATGCTTATTTGTGACTATGTGTGTGCTGGTGTGAATAAATGGTGTATTGTATTGTAATCTTTCTTGTGTGGTCTCTTGCGAGGCGTGTGAGGTCCGTCACTCCCTTCACTCCCATCTAGACCGATCCTGTCAGGGCAGACCTCCAGGGGTCGGCCGTGACACATGCGTGCGACACACCTTCGCTTCCTTCACTGTTCCACAGAGGGATTCCTCTGCTAGCTGGTCTATTTGTCTGTATGTCTGCCTCTCTCTTTCTCTCTCTCTCTCTCTCACATGCATGGAAATGTAATAAAAGGTAAAGGTGTTTTTCTCTAAAATGTCCAGCTATTTAAAATGTTCCTGAACAAAGTTGACACCCTAAAAAACAAAACAAAACAAAAAAAACTAAACAAACAAAAATAAAAATTACATTGGAGATGGTTTTATGAGAATATAAACGTGGTAATTACTAAGAGTACCTATACAGTGCTTCTCTTCTTTCAGTGCATGCTTTCTTCTACAAAACGGGCTGCCTACCTGGGTAGAGCCAACTGAAGAGTTGCCTGCTGGCACTACATTCAGTTGTTTCCTGTGTCACATCCATTTTTCATTCATTCTTTCAGTGCATCAATACCAAAGGCCAAACTGGCCTCCTCTTCCAAGACCTGGTGGTGGGACTTTATTTATGTGCAAGATGTTAATAGACAAAGAAAAAAGGTTTATTAAAAAAAAAACAACCTTGAACAGGAGAAAGTACTTGTAAAAGAGTTTATTCCAAAGTATTACAGTTCTAAAGGTGGGATTAGACATTTTAATGTATGAACATTACTCAACCTTCCAATTACTGACTCACCCATTACATTGTGTTCCAATTAAGGCTAGTTGAGAAGCTTTGGGTTTTAAGACATGGCATCTGAATAAACCCATTAAACCAAAAGTGTATGATCTTTATGCAAAATTTGGTGTGATCTGGCCTTGAACTTTATTTGGTAATTGAAAAAAAAAATGGTATCCCTCTTTCACAATTTCATCTGCCCCTCTAAAACAGTAAATTGTACTGTAACATAAATGTTAGGTTAAAAAAAGAAAAGGCATCTAAAAAGTGTTTAACAACCATGCTTTCTTAACTTACCTCTCTGAATGTCTACCAGGCACAAGAGATAAAGATATCTACATACAGCCTTGGTCACTACGACAAAGTTAGATGATTTTATTTATCAGGACTTGCTTCTCTTGTGAACCAGTTGTTTCAGAGACCAAGGGAATGCACTCTAGCCAGGTCAGACTCTCACTGACAGCACTTCAAAAGAATCTTTTTATATGAAAAAATAAGGCAGAATATACAACGAAACAGAATAAAAAGAAACCATCGTATATATTTCAATTACCAGTCCTTGTGCTATCTTTTGATCATACACCCAACAGCTTCACTAGCGTCCCACCTGCCAAGCATGTGTCCTTCCCCGCTGAATGCCTGCACGCTGGCCTTGGGCTTGACAAAATCTTCAGTGCGGTGGTCTTCCATGCTTAAGTTGACCTCACCCCCTCTGGCCTGCCGAATCAGCTGCTGAGGAACCTCCCTGGAACATTTCAACACTTGATGCATGCCTACACATCACCAGACAGCAAATGAAAGTACAGAACAAAAATTCAACAACTGTCTGCATTCACAAACAAACGCGTGCACATGTGCATACACACACATACAAAGTCCAATACAATTTCAATAGTTTTGGTCTCTTAATGATCACAGAGAGAGAGACAGACAGAGAGAGAGACACACAGTGAGAGAAAGAGAGAGACAGAGAGAGAGAGAGAGAGACAGAGAGAAAGAGGCGGCACATGTGAAACACATCAATCAGATCTTTTACCATTATATTTGCTACTAGTACTTACAGTGACAGACTGAAATGAAGAACAGCACAAGCCACACAATAGACACAGTGCTTCACCTCAAAGCACAGCAAGAACACGAACCCAAATGAACATTTAAAACACACCCTCTGCGTATGCTCTCCAGGAACTCTTTGTTGACCGGGTCATCGTATGGCCGGAGTTCTCCAGAGTCTATACTGAAGCCTTTCTTCCACATCTTCAGGACCATCTCCACCTGTCAGCAAAATAACGAAGTGGTATGAAGAAAGCGACAAAGACATTCCCTGCCCATTCAGCAGTGAAGATGTGCTATAAAACCACAGTAGTTTTCAGTACACAAAGGTAAGGAATGAGAAAAACACACACACACACACAAAAGCCATAAACTTGTATTTGAAGAATGCCTTTCTGACAACTGCCAATTCTCACAAGCATACAGTAAGTGGATGTGGATGAAGAGGGGCTGGGTGGGGGTGGGGAATGAGGGACGAGGGATTTGCAGGATCTCCGATATGAAGTGTCTCTGCCATAGCAGTTCCTCCTGCTGGAGGTGGCTATTCGCTGCCACATATGCTTCAGCTTAGTCTCCATACCTTCAACTGTCACTCTACCAAAGGACAAGTGCAAACAATGCTTTTTAAAGTGTCCAGACAGACACTAGGACACACTGACTGACTGTTAAACGGAATGAAATCCTCCCTTCGTCCTTGACCATTCCAAGGTTAGGGACTAAGGTTTAGATTTCCTTTTTCTTTTTTAAAAAAAAACATTTCAAGCCACCGTTGGATGTTGCCGTGACCACGGTCAGCTAATTCCTTTTTCCACAATATCCTTCTGGTGAGGAAGATTTTAAACTTAACAAACACTTCTTCACCTACAAAGATGCTGGAAAGAATCAAAATTCTGAAAATCTATCAACAGTGTGTTATTTCATTTGATAGTCCACCACAAACACTTACATCTTCTAACAGAATAATTCAGTCTGCTTTCTGACTGGAAGAAGACCGTTCTACTTTGAGGGTCTCATTTTTAACTAACTTTTCATATTTTGAGTGTACACACAAGGTACACTCTTGTAAAATATCCACACATACTACTACAACATCCAAGTCAAATTTTTCCCAACATAAAGAAAACAGCACACACATACAAATGTGCACGTCAGTAACTTTACAAATTAAACAGGGAGAACAAACCTGTCGTCTGGGTGCAGCTATGCTTGGCCCGGCCACCGATTCCAAGGGCCCATCTGTTTCTCCCAGGCGATAACCTGTCCCATGGAAGACTGAAGATCGGCTGGCACTGGCAGTGGCAGTGGCTGCACTGGAGTCCATTTCTTCTGCACCATGACTGCACATCAACATCACACGCACTTCAATCCATCTGTGCTCCTCCCCCCCCCCTTTTCTTCTCTCTAGACATCTCAGTATTTAAGACATCTGATTACTATCAACTGCCAAATTACGACCAAAAAATCAACAAACAGAACTGTGCTCCTTCCCCTCTCTTCTCTCTAGACATCTCAGTATTTAAGACATCTGATTACTTCCACTGCCAAATTGTGACAAAAAAATAAAAAACAGAACTGAATGAGAAGTTGTTTGAAATTCACTGTTACCTTCACCATCAATTAAGCAGCAAATGGTATGCAATACACAGTAGTGAAAGGTCCCTGTTTCATTTTAATCCATCATTTATTTTAAAAAAAATTAATCTTTCTGCTGCACACACAGGTGGGCACTTGTTTTTTGTTACAAGGAAAGTTCTTGCTTTTGGACAGAGGCTCCGAGTAGTATGTTTTCACTTTATTAATTATTTTAGTTAGAATCCTCTCCTACACACACACAAAAGACTATTGCTATGGTATTCGTTGGTAACAAAAGGCAGATCTGGTTCAGATACTGCTACCAGTCTGCACCCCATAGCTCAGAACTCATGACAGGATTGTGGCTGCTGACTCACTCTCTGGCAGACTGGAAGAGATCTGTCACCATGGCATCGTTGTTCTTCTTCTTTGGTCCCAACACTTGCTGCCCACTATCACAGAAGACAGAAAACACACACACACACAAATGTACATATTATCTTCACGCAACATATCAAAGCACACACACAAGCAATGAAGAAAAAAACCCAACCCCACACACACATTCATTTACATGTGCCAAACACACACAAATCTCCAAGTTTGAAAGCATCACCAAGTATAATTCTAACAAGAAAATGACTGTCAAAGGAAAACTGAAGTTTTAACGGGTCAGTTTTACAGTAAAAAATAATGGCTACACATGGCAGCAATGTGGATTTGGAATGAACTGGTGTTTACACTTATGTTGTACTCAACAAAATTGAGTGACATTTCAGTCTGAAAACGTTTTTTAGTCAAGTTTTTTGTGACTTGACATTTTAATGTGTAGTCTTACTTCTCCTAAGTAAGACACACACATAATCACAGAGCACAAAAACACAACAGCATCTCATTTGATTGTATGTAATTCATGCCATGGTTTTATGCTTCTCATGGAGAACCAACTCATCTCTACTGGGGAAAAAAAGGATTTGTAAGCTGTGGCTGCTTTCATCAAGTCTATTACAAAAGATACTACTCAGAGTCTACTATCAGCTTGTTCTTTGCAGATGTCATTCACAATAGTGTGGACATATTTTGAATTTGCTGATAAATAACAATCCAGAACACTTTGCTTTTGTATTTCACAGAGCTTATGACTTCTGAAGATGGGAGATAGCTCTGTCTTCTAATTCAAAACATTGGGCTAGGAAGAACTTGCCAGATAAATCATTCAGTGATCAACCAAAAATTGTTGAACAAATTCTTCACTGGCAAGTCTGCTTTTCTTATGGTCCTCAAGAGAGAGCTTAGTGAGATGCGTCTCACTAAGACTACTGCCCCCCCCCCCCCCCCCCCCTAGTTCATTAGCATACAGTGCTTATTCTGGAGGTTCACCTAGCTTGAGATGATATGATATCAATGAATCGCTACTGATTGCTTGTGCTATGACTGCGACTAAACCTCCTAGGTTTGGTTGTGTAGGGGGAGCTCAGAATGTAAGACCTGTCAATAACACTGCTGAAAGGACGCAGAAGATGGGATGGCACTGAAAAAACAAACAAAACCAAAGGAGTGAGACTGATGACCAGCTGCTTCAAAATTTCACAGACATCTTCATTTTTCTGGACTGAATCCGGTGTCTAAAGTAAGTCTTTTCCCTGATTGTTGAATTATACGTCTTGCAAAGTGACAAACCCAGAATCTTTCATCAAGATTAAGCAGCTCCATCATATTTCTTTCAGATTTTATTTACACTGCAGAACAACGTACCTTTTTTTTCAAACAACAACAGAAAAGTCAGAATAATGACAAGAAGATCAAGTAATTTCCTTTCATGGAGTGCAGAAGTTTGAAAAAATGTCATCTTCACTTTGTTTTTGATGAAGTCTAAGATTCTACGTTTCTTCTCATCCCTGACAGCATCTATATCAGAAAATGATGCAAATTCAAGAACAGCAGTGAGTACTGCTGACACATCATTCTGTGTATTATGAATATTTCTCCCATCAAGTACATGGGTGAAACCTACAAAACTTGATTTGACTGAAATAAGGCTGGGGTCCGGGGGCTGCCTAAGCCCCGGCGGGGTACAGGGGTAGTGCCCTGTTTGGGGGTCCGGGGAGGCAAAGCCCCTGGGCGAAATTGAATTTTTTAATTTTTTAGGCCAATTTCGTTGGCTCCCCTGCACCAGAGAAAGCTTAATTGTAACATGATTTCTGCAGGAAAAAACTTAACTGTAACATGCTTTTGTGAGTTACTATTAGACTTTATGTTCCATTAATTCATTTAAATGGATAAAAATAACATTTATGGCTTATTGTACAAGCTCAGGAAAGTTAAAGTCTAAAAAGTGTAGAAATAAACCAGATTATAAAAACTCAAAAAGGGAAAATTTTCTCACCCAATCTAAACTGATCAAACATTCCAAAAATCAACAAAATTTCCCTCACAAATTGTTTAAAATGGTCATTTTACTATTTAAATCAAGACTGTGTTCAAAGGTAGAATCATCTGGGTGATCAGAATCATCTGGGTGATCAGCATGGCTTCGAAGTTTCTTTTTTCCGTTCGCTCCGTAACTGATCGTTTTTGAGCGAACAATGCAGAAAACGATACAGAAACACGTGCCGGCCACATTCATTTTCTTGCTCCGCTTGCGATAATATTCATTGCCGTCGTCATCAGTTTTGTTTAGCCACTGCCATCTCCATTTGTTTCTAATTTGGCCCTCGATGCATGCTACTGGATCTCCATTCAAAAAAGCCATGACTACTTTAGCACTTAATTTCCGGAGCACCGTGCAAACTTTCGTTGTCAACCAAACGCGCCAATGTTAGCCTGTGAAGACGCCGGTAATACAGAAACAGCTACTTCCGGTAAGAGATCGAAAGCTTGGATCGAACACAAAATCGGAACCGATAAATCATGATTTAAAAAAAAAAATTTTTAATTGATGGAAGTTCCATCAAGACTGATAGTCATTTTGACGGATTTCCGTCCACAGACGGAAAAGTTTCACCCATGCAAGTATCCATACATTTTGTTGACTTCTTTTTTCCTCATTTACTGGTTTAACTCATCATGATGACTGATGAGATAACTTGTAAAAAGATGGCAGCTGGAACAACTAACTTACGGAGTAACTCAGATTAGTGAGTGATGTCCAAATCCTTCACAAAGTCATTTATCTTCAATTAGGACCATGTTTATTTCCCTTGTACAACTTCGATGAGAACACTGAATGTCCATTGTCACCGAGTTGGAATTCTTAGATTGTAATTCTATTGTGTGCTTTGAGTTTTCTTCATGACAACCCTAGGCCACAGGGCTGAATTTGTTTTGGCAACTGAGTCAGAGATGGATAAGAGAAATAAAAAAGATAAAAGCAACTGAAGTCACCTTCTTTCTGAACCGCCAGCGTAGAAGGCTTGACCCTCCTCCTCTGAGCTTGACTCCTCCTCGGCTCGCAGGCTGTCGATGGTGCCAAACCTGACACATAGGCCATGACATAATTGTGTTGAATCTCACAACACTTATTTCTCAGCAAAGTGTCGATCGATCGGTCAATCCTCGTTTGATCTAAGTCTGATAACAAACATGAATTCAATGTAAGCATTGGGCCAGTGTCATCACAATCCCCAAGTCAACCCTGACCCCCTCATCTTCTAAAAACAAATAAACAAACAAAAACTCACCACAATCAATAAGTATGAGAGAAGCAGGGAGGAAGTTTGCGGGAATAGAGAAAGTGGGACCAACAAAACAAACAAAAAAAAGACAGACAGAAACAAACACAGCTGGCAATGAGAAAAAGGAAGACGGAAACACAGAGAGAAAGAAAGAAAGAAAAAGAGAAAGAGAGAGAGAGACTCAGAGACAGAGAGAGAGAGAGAGGCCACATCTGATGTCTCTGTAGTCATTAACTCAATCGAGTCCTGTCAGAAGTGGGTTTCAGACACTGATCACATGGCTTGAAGGAATGTCGGACGCATACTTCCGACAGAGTTTGACGATTCTTAAATCATACTGCCTTTTATTAAAGGACAAGAAGTCTCATTTCAGGGACAGCTTAGGGCCTTTTCTTTGCAGTTCCTTCCCTTAAATCGTTCTTTGTGTATTCTGTAGTAGTTTTGTGCAGATCTGAATTGTCCTACTCTCATCTCAGTTCCCGCAATCACACAATTTTGAACACAATCACACGATTTTGAGTGAATCAAACATTTTGTGGTCAAATTGAATCTTGTGTTTTATGCAACTGTCATGAATATACTATTCTCTGTTGTTCATACTAAGTGCTCAGAAGGGTAACTGAACTTGTGTAGGAGAGCATGAAGAAGTGGATTACAGTGTGCACAAAAACTTTTTGGTTTTTTTGCAAATGTGTATCATTTTGGATTACTTACATCATGTGAACTGTGTTAATTCCTCACTGAAGGTAGCATTTTTGATAATTTTTTAAAATTTTTTATACCCAATGGTGTATGTTTCATACTCCTAGGGAAGTGGTTGCTTTTTTTATGATTTTTTTAAAACTGCCAAAAATCGTGTAATCTGAGGGACAGACTGGTCCATTTTGGCTGTGATTTGATTGAGTTAACTCAAGTCAGCAAACCCCTGCTTGGACAACCACTGATGGCTGAAATCATATAACCTTTCCCTCTGATATCATCACACATCACCATTCGAAATCAAAAGTTACAAATGGAAATGCCACTCTGCTCTTGCCTTCAGAAAGAGGACATTATCTCCCTCAGGTGTCAACAAGTGACACATATGTACATACAGGGTTTCAAACAGACTCCCAAGAACAAAATTCAAATTGATGAAGTTACAAATTATCTCCCTTGGTTTTAAATAGCATACGACAATCCAGGATCCCAAAGATATTTGTGAAAATTTGCTTTTAAATAATTTTTTTCACCAACCTAAATGCAGAAAAATCAACTGCCATTCTTTCTTGCCGCATTAAAGATTTTTGGAGCCGATGGCTTGATTTTCAAAGGTTTTCAAGGAGGTTTGGTCAACAGAACCACATTTAAACTGATTTTCAAAGGTTTTCAAGGCCTTGAAATTCGCTGTCAGAATTCAATGAGTTTCAAGGAGCGTATGAAAGCCTGCACATATTTACATGGTTTTTACCAAGGGAGGTATGGATAACAACAGAAATTTTTTGTAAATGGTGATCAAAAAAAATTTTACCTTTAGGTTCCCCCCCCCCCCCCCCCAAAACAAATTTCACAGTTTTCTGAGAGTAAGGTGCTCAGTTTTCAAGGTTTCTAGGAAAATTTACATATAGATGCAATGGCTTTTGAATTTTAAGGGCATTTAAAGCCCTGAACAAGTTCTAAGATTTGAAGGATTCACAGTGTTTCAAAGAGCCAGCTTTAAGTCCATGTGTAGGTGTGTATGTTGGTTTTTGCAAATGGCTTGGACATATAAGAAGTGTGCCTGCAAATGGTATAAAGTAAAACATGTCAGGATAGTTAATGACATCCAATAACAACCCTAGTGAAGTGACTTGTGTGTATGTGTTTGTGGGCCTCCTGGTGGACAGATGTGTGCATGCATATGTGAAAGCTGAAACCTTGGACATCATCACACTAATAACAGACTGCCAAATTATCTTCAATGTTAGCAATATCGTTTTATCTCCTTGATCCATCAAAACTGTCAGACACACTTGCTCACATTAACACTGTGTGCAACAATGTACCTGTTTATCATTTATATTAATATCATTGTCTGTCAGTGTCATCAATGTGAATATGCTGCCATCTGACGAATAAAACCAAAATGGAAAAAAAAAAGTTCTTGTTCATGGTAAATGAGCCAATATGCAAATAGAGCACAAAATACGGTACAAAGTAACACTTATTAAACGCAAACAGGCAAAAACATGTCTAACAAATGTCTTTTTCAGCCATCACAAATAACAGACATAATAAATCCTCAGAACAATACTCCCCAGAAGGCTGCTAGCAGTTCTAGAATGAATAGCAAATGACTAAAAACGCAGTTTTATCATGGTGACATAGAACATAAAGGTGCATGATTTGCCTTGATTTATGTAATAAGGCCAAATTTACCAGCATCCAGTGACTGAAGCAGCACAAAAACAAACAAACCTCAAGGCAATACAAAAGGTACCTGCTGTTCTTCTGTTTTGGTGTCTTTTTCTTTTTATGAATAAGCTGTGGTTCAGATTCAGCTTGGTCATCCTCCTCTTCCAGCTCATCCACATCAAGAGGGTTAGCTGCACTGCCTTCATCCTCATCATGCTCATAGAAATTCGCCATTGCTACCTAAACAAACAGAATCATGCGCATGACCAAACGGTTTACAAACACACAATATATATATATATTATATATATATATATATATATATATATATATATATATATATATATATATATGTAATGTCTACAATTATCTGCAAAACACATTTAAAGACTCATTTATTCAAATACAGGTACTGTCAGACAAACAACCTTTGGGACACAGACTGAGCAGAGTCAGACTGACAGTGTTATCATTTAGTTGATATACAAGTATATCCAGATGCCATCTCACACTTTTTAAACCACATGATAGTATGTCCAAGCCATCCTCACCCTTCTTTTTACACCTACAAAATAATTCAGTCATGGTGCAGTAGTAACCTGGAATGACACTGATTTAATCTAGAAAAAGGCTTTTTTTTTCTTCAAAATTTTCAACCACAGCTTGTTTTCAATGTAGCCAGCTGATTCTGCTATGGGCTGAAATCAGAATACTGGAGCCATACAACAGAACTTCATCCAAAATGTTAATGGCTGTGTCTCTAAGACTCATGCTGCTCAGACTTCATGACCTACACTGCAGGTGTGGACCTTATCTCTCTGGCCTGGCTGATGTTAGGATAGTATCAAATAAAGTGTAACAGTACATAGAGTTCGGTTCTGTCACATAGTATTAAGCTGCATGTATGACCAATGGAAAATATTGTTTAACAGGGTAATTAAGACAGTCACAGAACCAGATGCACTGATACAAATCATAAACAAAAAAAATCTTTCCTGCTCACAAGTGCATTAAAGTCAGAAAAAAAATTCAATAGATTCCTAAGCAGTTTACATCTCTAAAAAGCAGGAGAAAAATCTTTAAAAGATTTTTAAGTACTGTATCCACCAAACATGAACAAATGAATCACAAGAGAAAACACAACTGTTTTGACCTGTTAGGTCTTCTTCAGGCAAGATAAAGAACTCTCAGGACAGCAAAAATGAAGAACAAGCAATCACTTGTCTCATCAAATTTGGCGTAAGCGTTGAAACAAGGAGAAAACCAGGAGAAAAAGTCTTGCAATGAAAGTATTACTTTATTTGATTAAATGAAACAAAAAGTTACGATTTTTCTTGTCACTCAAGTTTCACACCAGAGATACAGTGGAAAAATTCTGACCAACAAAGGAATTAATTGCAGTTCATCCATAACCCAGTTGTTTCCCCTGACAATTGCTTATCACTACCATGAGGCCATGGACATGGTACAGGTTGTGTGACGCAATCCATCTTCCAAGTGGTGATCAAAATAATGTACGGTGAAGTACATGTCTCTAGGGTTCCAGTAGTTTTGTTTATTCTGGCAACAAAACTGACAGCATTAAAAATTTTGTATGTTGCCCAATTTTTACCTGTGGCTGGATAAAGCTTTTTGCAGCAGGTCCAAGGTGCTGCATGATTTCGGAAAAAGACTCATGATGCGCTTCTGCTTTCCTTTTGCTGTAAGGGTACAGACTTACTCACAACATGTAGGAACCTTACATTCAGTGAAAAGCAGTATAAGCCCTGTTCCTATCAATTACATTTCCCAAGATTTTCATCACTGTCAGGGGCCTGTTTACTATTATGTAGATGTCACTGACTGTTGAGTTCCCATCTTTAGCATGTCAATGCGCACATCCAGTTATTCTCTCCTTCCCTTTGTATGTCTCTGTGACTACTAGTATTATTATTAATAACATTATACCTGCAGGCAGTATAATAGCGGGTACCAGATAGCAGTACAAAGTCCAAATCCGCTCGGCAAGTGTGTCACATATTTCAGTATATATACACACTGTAACACAGTTTGTAACTTATTACAATTTTTTTAATGCTACAGCATCATAACATTAGCGGGAGCCGGATAGCTCAGTTGGTAGAGCGCCGGACTCGTGATCCTGGGGTTGCGGTTCGAATTTCGGTATAGGGGGATTTTTCCCTCGGAGTTAACATTGGTTCTGACTCCATTCCCCATATAGTCCTTCGAATGAGACTATAAACCGAGGTTCCGTGTATAAACGCACGCATAACATCTTGCACACACGTAAAAATCCCATCACCAACTTTCGGAAGAGAAGGCCAGTTTGGCCGTTGGTATGGATGACACGTGACACATAGCATGCACCTTCCCCGAAGATGGAGTATGGCTGCCTTAATGGCGGGATAAAAAAGGGTCATACACACAAAACTCCACTGCCTGGCTATACAGGGAGTGTCCGCAGGAGTATCAGCCTGCGTACGCAGAAAGAAAGAAAAGAAATAACATTAGCAATCGAATATTCACTGAATCAACTTAAAAATTTAGTGCACACATGATGGACAATAACTTGCATACAGAATGCTATCATAGCTTTAAGATGAAAAAAATTGTGTGTGACGCAAATCTGGGATGTAATCCAGGACATTACCAAAATGATGGATGACGGAAAAGGAGATAAAGTCATTTGACTTGACTTTAAAAGAGTCTTTAAGTTAAGACAGTGCTGCATATATTACTGGCGAAAATGGCGGCAAATAGAATAACTGGTAGTATACAGAACTGGTTGAGAATATTTTTGACAAGAAGTTCTCAGGTTGTAAGAATTGGTGATATTAAGTCTTCCACTGTTGAAGTTTTTAACACTGCATAAAGCAACGTTCTTGGATCTATACATTTTAGTATTTTTACAGTCTTTATTAGTGACCCCAGGACTGACGAAAATGTATCGCAATGCTCTCTCAAATGGACTGCCCTCAAATGCAAAATGATTTGTATAATCTGAAGAAGTGGTTGGGTATGTGGAATCTCCATTTCAATGTGTCAAAATACGCCTGTAGGCATATCAGCAAAAAGATTCCAGTAAAGTTGCATCACATGAAACTGAATAACATGACAACCCCCCCAAAAAAAAACACACACAAAAAAACAACCCAAGACCCCCCCCCCCCAAATTGATTCCTCTAAAAATGAGGACTTTGGAGCCATTTCCAAAATCTCTTTATGATCATATGACACTCATAAAGCCATATCCAGTGCAATGAATAAAGTAAATCAAATGACTTGTATCAAGAACATGCATGTAGCTCCCTAAAACTGTATTTTCAAACCTGTACAAAGCACTAATCACACCTCATATGGAATATGCAAATGTTGTATGGCATCTTTATCTGTAAAGACAATCTGTAGCCACTGATATTGTTCAAACAAGAAATACAGACCTGAAGATGCGGTACCCAGAGAAGTATTGTTCCCAACTGTCAAACAAGATGGCTGGGAGAAATCCTAGATTGCTGACAGAATGTAATGGAATAACTTATGATGAAAGACTTAACTTAACCTGCACTTAAAAGGAGAAGATTAAGACTATAGTACACTAAGACAGTGAGAGGTGAATTAAATGAAACATAAAACTTTCAGTGGTTTAAATGACACTGATATAAGATTTTTGAATAAATATTTTATGATAAAACAAGAAATTCTGATATGAAATTCAAATACTAAGCCACAGCAACATTACTGATTTAAGGAGAGAGAAAAAACAACAACTCACTAATGAATAGCACAGATATGGAATACTCTTCCTGTTCACAGTTCAGCTTAAATTTGCGCCAAATACGTTAAAATAAATCTTCTGGATACAGGATAGTGACCCAAAATATAATCAGTTACCTTTATATCTAACACAGATTACTGTGTCATCTCACAGATTTATTAAGAAACATCACTGTAGGAGATTCTTGAAAGGCCATGAGGCCGAGGCTGTGCAGCCGGTTTTCCTTGTTATACTGAGCACTACAACTACCGCTAAACAATGCCAAATCAGCATAACCATCTAACGTTCTCTCAGTCTTAATATGTGACTGAAACTAAGCTTTTTCATAGGAATGGCAATAAAAGGATTCGGATCTTTCATGATTTCTTCGTCTTCTTTTTCTTTAGCCACATGTTATGGCGATTCATTGACTGGATAAATAGTAAAGTGGACCGGTGTTGTGCACGACTGATTTAAAATAGATCATCATCATTTGGTTCTTCTTCTTCTTCTTCCTAAAATACTGGTTCACTCAAAAACGAGTAGGTCACCAGCGCGCATGTTAAAAAGTAAAATAAAATAACATAAAACAGTGCGACTCAGACTGTTGGCCCCTGGAGCAAATTTGGCAACAAGGGGTCGCACTCGATATTCAAGAAGTTAAAAGCAATGGCCAAATTCAGGCCCAGGTAATAGTAAAATATCTGGGGAAGTAAAAATAGAAAATCGTCAATATGCAGATCTCAAAACTGTCGAATCAATTTGTTTTTTAAATGAGATTGCATTTGTGGCAATCTTGATGGCACCCGGCAGTGAGTTCCACAGCCGTACAGAACTGGGATAAAAAGAATGTAAGTGGCTGTCAATATTTGATGCAGGTATGGTATAACATTGACCGCCACTCCTGTTCCTGCTTTTATTCAATACTAGTTGTTCCATTGGAATATCAATTACTTTAGCTCTGCCTTTGAAGAAGATGTTAAGTTTGATAAAAGCTCTTCTCTCTTCTAAGGGTTTCCATTCTAATTTCCTCATGTTTTTCCTAGTATTCCCCTTTTCTCTGATGTGGTTCCCTGTTACAAACCGTGCTGCTCTCTTCTGAATCTTTTCGAGGTTATCAATGTCCTTTAGATGGTAAGGATCCCAAACTGAGCAACCATATTCCAGTACTGGTCTAACCAGTGTTTTGTAGCAGTCGTCTTTAACCTTTTGGGGGCAGTCATTGATATTTCTGTATAAGAAAGCTAAGATGTTATTTGCTTTCTTACATACTAAATTGTAATGTTCTTTCCATTTGAGACGACTATCTATAATCACGCCTAAATATTTTGCTGCATTAGTTTCTTTAAGAATAGTATTATGGATAGAATAATCTGATCTCATTGGTGAGCGTTTGTTACATATACGCAACACTTGGCACTTTGGGGGATGAAATTCCATTTTCCAAGTTCTTTCCCACTCTTGTAAAGCGTTTAGATCTTCTTGTAGAATGCGTGTATCATTCTTGCTTCTGATTGTTCTATATACTAAGCTGTCATCTGCAAAAAGCCATAGTAGTTCCAGGAGAGAGATTTCTACTTATGTCATTTATATAAATTAAGAAAAACAAGGGCCCCAGAACAGTTCCCTGTGGTACACCTGACAAGACTGGTTTACAATGGGATGACGACCCTTCCACAACAACTTTCTGCGTTCTCCCAACGAGGAATGATCTAGGCCTAGCCCATTTTAGCAAAGAACCGCCAATGCCGTTGTGTTCTAATTTGATCTGCTTGATTGCATTACTTTAGTGATACATTTAAAAATGATGAAAAACTTAAAGCAGAGGGTCCACATATCTCTTCCACTCAGTTTGAAGGCTTTTCACAAATATACCAGACATAGCCTAGAAACTGTCGACTCATTCAAGCTATCTCATCTGACTAACGGGAATCGAATGGTGACATAACAGCGTACTTTTGAAGCAGTGATTCAATTATGCTTACAACTATCACTCAGAACCACAAAACACTACCTCAAGATTCCATGCTGCTGCTTCCAGATGAAATTTGGCCCTGTCCTGATCAACACCAGTTACAACGGAGAACTGATTGAGGATTTCGTCTCTGTCAGCCATCTTTCTGCGTACGGTAACAGAATCTATGTAAAAGGGAAGCTACCTCCCAGAAGCACCGTCAGCTGTCAATATGAATGTTTGCCGAAATTCAGCAAAATCTTCCTATTTTCTCCGAAATCTCATCATTGCCCTCATGGTACAGCAAATTAAAAGCACGTTCTCACTAGACACCGGCCGTCTACCACAAGATTGGCTCGGAGCCAACATATCTTGTGCTTTCAAGAAAGGTGACCGGCATACCCCATCAAACTACCGCCCAATCTCGCTGACATCTGTATGTTGTAAACTCCTTGAACATATAGTCTGCCGCCATATCATGTCCCACCTAGAACAACAAAAAATACTCACAGATCTCAACCACGGCTTCCGTTCAGGCTTTTCCACCGAGACCCAACTGCTTACCACTACTAACGATCTCCTGATGTCCTTCGACAAAGGGAAGCAAGTGGATATGGCTATTTTGGACTTCTCAAAAGCCTTTGATACAGTACCCCATGACCGTCTCCTCCATAAGTTGACCAGTTATGGCATCACCGGCACCCTCCACACCTGGCTTACCTGCTTCTTAACAGAGCGAACCATGCAAGTGGTGGTAGAGGGCATTACATCCAACGCCACAACTGTCGACTCAGGAGTCCCACAAGGCACCGTGCTCGGCCCCCTCCTATTCCTGTGCCACATAAATGACCTCCCAGAGGCAGTCAAATCCCAAGTACGCCTATTCGCAGATGACTGCCTCATTTACAGGGAGATCAACGACTTTAATGACCACCACACTCTACAAG
Source organism: Conus ventricosus (assembly GCA_018398815.1). Taxonomy (NCBI): domain Eukaryota; kingdom Metazoa; phylum Mollusca; class Gastropoda; order Neogastropoda; family Conidae; genus Conus; species Conus ventricosus. Next base: position 41,546,325 of record CM031614.1, read on the forward strand.
AGGACCTCAAGTCACGAGAGTCATGGGCAGACAAATGGGGCATGCGGTTCAATGCTTCAAAATGTTACATTATGAGCATTGCAAATCCTCTACCTCCTCCTACTTCTATTCCCTAAATAATACCATCCTGCAGCAAGTCTCTCATAACCCATACCTCGGCATCAATTTGCTGACAACCTCAAGTGGTCCCAACACATCACTCCATCACGAAGAAGGCAAATAGCACACTAGGATTCTCCGGCGAAATCTCAGACACAGCCCCACCTCCTGCCGAAAAACTGCCTACCTTGCACTTGTACGCCCTGTCCTGGAGTATGCAGCAATCATTTGGGACCCGCACATGCAGCAAGAGATTCAACATGCTGGAGCGCGTACAAAGAAATGCAGTGCGCTTCATAGCAAAGGACTACCGCTCCACCACGCCAGGCTTCATAACGGGTCTACAAGAAAACATGAGCTCACTACACTCCAGGAACGGCGGCTTCAACTACGGCTGGATTCTTTTACAGGGTGGTTGAGGGTCTGGTGCCAGCGATCACCCGAGTGACTTCATCACACCTCAAAAACCAGGACGTCGCATCCGCTCCACCAGAGACAACAGAACGTACCTGACACAAACCCAGTGGAGAACTACATACGAAATAATGATAGATGCTACTGCATCCCAGAAACACACACCGATCAGTACCGAAATTCATACTTCCAAAGACAATAATTGAGTGGAACCACCTCGACGATAACATCGTCCCAAAGGTCAGTCGACAGCTTCAAGTCGGCTCTGGCAAAAGCCAGAAGTCGATGATTTCATCACGCTGCGCACCCCCACCGTCGCGCCTATGCCAGTAAATGGATGTCAGCGACGTACAATCCAGATCCAGAATAATGTATTCTGATAAGTTATGTAATCAAAAATGATAAGAAGCAGTGGGAAACAATTCCCTCGTGATCACGGCAAAGTCTTAGGAAAGATAAATTTTTAAAAGGTATTTATGATAGCTTCATCTTCTTCATCTATTGAACGTCCTCCAGTCATATGTTGACTATTCTGACGTTTTGAATGTGAGCTGGCGCAGCATTAAAGAAAAAAACAACAACATACAAACAAACAAACAAACAAACCAGAGGTTAATGTAGTTTTCTTGCTCTTGACACAAACATGTCAAGAGTCTTTGCCTGGACTACTGTGTCGGTGTCACGACGACCCCTGGAGGTCTGCCCTGACAGGATCGGTCTAGGTGGGGGTGAAGGGAGTGACTGACCTCACACGCTCCGCAAGAGACCACACAATAAAGATTACGATACAACACCCCATTTATTCACACCCAAAATAAACATTCCAACACACGCACCATGCACGATCACAATAAAGCACTCCAAGCCACACAACATGCACAATCACGATCAAGCACTCCAACGCACACAACATGCACAATCACGATCAAGCACTCCAACGCACACAACATGCACAATCGCAATCAAGCACTCCAACGCACACAACATGCACAATCACGATCAAGCACTCCAACGCACACAACATGCACAATTGCAATCAAGCACTCCCACACCCACAACATGCACGATTATAAATAAATATTTCATCATACGATGTACACAATCACAATTACAGCATTCCAGCACATATGGCATGTACACAATTATAAAGAAATATTTCCAGTATTGACCCTTTCTCACACCACGGAGTGCGTCCACCTCCCTGCCCTGTCAAGTCCGCAGGGAGCACCCTGTCGCACTAGGTGCTCCGAGCCGGGTTGGTTCTCGCAGGGGAGTCGCCAAAGCCGACACCCTCGACTCCCAAGCGGGCAGTGAAGGAGGTGTCCCGGGGGGGGGGGGGGGGGGGGGGGGGGACGTAGCTGTTACTGGAGGTCCTGGACGGGGGGTCCAGGCCGGCCAGTCGAGACGGCGGGCTCCCTAGCAGTCCCGGTCCGACCAAGGCGTGGCCTCGACCAGCGCGTGGCACCATCTCGTCCGTGGTCTCAGCCAGGACGTGGCCTCGACCAGCACGTGGCACCATCCAGTTCGTGCTCCAGGTGAAGCCCCCGGGAGGGGGGGAGGACGTAGCTGGGAGGAGAGTCGGAGAGGAGGAAAAGAAGAAGGAAGGAGGAAGGAAGAAGGGTACTGGACCTGCCGTCAGTACGTCTGACCATTGCTGTCAAGTCTTAGCCACTCGCATGATGGGCGAGGGGAAGTGTATTCAACGCACACAGTAAACTCATTGATCGAGTCTTCTCACACGATGCAGGTAAAAGACTGCATTAAATCAACAGGTTATATAAACAAATATGAATTATCTTCACCTTCTCTCACTCACGCTTAACGTTTTCCTTCCTTAGGAAATAAATCAACACAGCGACCATCGCTTAATAACGCCACCACATTGCAAATAATATTCAATGGCACAACTGTCACATTTTATAAACACATTTCAAAATAACACAAATCTCCAACCACGCATCCGAACGACAAATCATGCGCACGCACACTCGTGAACATAAAAATCGCTCTCCTTGCACACACAAACAGACGGTGGCCGAAGGATAAAGTCCGGCGAATGTGACAGGGGCGGACGAGCGAGACCAGGCAAGTTCGACCCTGAATCACCAGGTTCTCTCCCTTCCCACCGACTACCGCATCACCAGATACATAAACAGGAGAAAGAATTTTGGAAATAATTTAGAATGGCCAGGTTAAAGATGGAATTAACCAGAGAAAAGGTCTCACACAATATTTCTCTTACAATTTCGAAAACAAAAGAAAATTGCGCAAAAGCGAAGACTAAGCCGGCTAACAACAACAAATCAAAACAAACAGACCACGAAACTGATGCTTACCAGCTACCCGTGGGTGACCCGAAGAGGGGGTACAAAGGACTCTCTTACCCTCTGTCCAGTCGAGAGGACAGAGGCGAAGATGCGGAAACAGAAGAAATGATGTCCCTCTCTACAGGCCGACTGCAGGAATTGAAAGTACTGACTGTTACTCTCGACGATAAGGTAAAGAACCAGGACTGGAGCAGGCGCCCCCAGAGACATCTTCCGCTCGAGTGAAGAGCTAACCTCCCTCAGCAATGGCGGCCAACATGCCATGCTGCGTCACAGAGTGAGCATACTTCAAACTAAAAAAAAAAACGGAAGCACGTGCGACAGGTAAAAGACAGGCGAGAGGCCGAATAGACAGAAAGTTCGAGAGAAAGGTACCGGCCACCCGTGAACTTGCAGGATGAATAGCACGGGCGGTGGAATTAGAGAGAGAGAGAGAGAGAAAGCAAACCGAAGTTGAGCTGAACTATACCAGGTGCAACCGCACCACAAGTCACACTAAGGGACGGGTACACGACAACAGCAACGACAATAAACAAATAAGTAATTCCGCCACCCTGGTGTGGGTCGAAACGTCGTAGGCCTCGCGACAACTCGTGACAAACCCCCCTTCTAAAAGCATCTGTTTCTCTGAGATACAGTGCTCCTTTGAACCTTGTCGCATGTGCAACTTCCCAACAATGGGACGAACCCAACTCTCTGTGATCGACAGAGTACGATTAATCCAATACAAACATTCCACGATAGAATCACACAGTGAAATACATAATATCTCATTTATCAAACCATCTAAGCAAACCTTCCAACCATGAAAGTAACAATCCGAACCCATTGGTGATTCACTACCGTTAACATCCTGAAGTGAAAAACTTGTCACCTACAAACCAGATACAGAGACAAAAGGGGATCTAACCCAGGTTGAGGGGGAGTTCCCTCTGACTGACTTTCCACGTGCTGACTACGAGCTCGCTAAGATAGTCAGCATCCGTATTACATGACCCATTGATATGACGAAAGTGAACGCATGACTCTGCAGCTCCTCTGCCAACCCATGAGTCGACGACTGACTGGCCGGATCCTGTCCATGTACTGAGAGGATGATGATCGCTCACCAGTACAAACTCCGGCCCGTGTACTTCTTTGGCACGCAGTGCGCACCAATATGCCTGAGTAGAATCAGCAACAGTAGGGGCATCTGATAGTCCTAAGCGGGACGCCTCTGGTATCGACTCGCAGATTCTTCCACTACCGAAGTGTAGCGGGACCGGGGGGGGGGGGGGGGGGGGGGCGATCGGATGGAGGATTAATGGGTCCCACCAGTCGACCCCAACCTTGCTTGATGGCTCCCCAACCCGTGGTCACTGATCCCAAGGGGAACACGCCTCAATCTCCCCTTAGGCGTAGTCCGTATGGCAGGGTATCGCAACTGCGCAGTACTGCCTAACCTTGAGGTTCATCCTGGCCAGAAGAAATCTGCCAAACTCGCACGAGAGTCCGCTGGAGCCCATATGACCTGCCATGGGGGAATCGTGGGCACTCGGAGACAGACCTCTCATCAGGCTTTGGAACCACAAGCTGCTTGGGCCAAACGATCTGCTGGGAAAAACCCAAAAAAGGATCCCCTTGTGGAGCTTGATCTCACGCTGTCATGCCGGGCAATACTGAGCAGACGACCTACCAGTTGTCGCAGGCGTTAGACATCCAAGTCCCTGGCCTGAAGACGGACCATGGTAAGCAGGATCGGCCTGGCCAGAACCTCAGTCAGAGGATCGGCTGGAGAACGTGACGCAATACCTGTTTCCTGCTTTCCTTAGCATTGCGCGTGTGGAGACTCCCACACACGCCCTGTACGGCAAATCCGTAGACACTACTGACTGCGTCCGTCTGCGAAGGTGACAGTATTCCCTAAGAATAAGGGAATACAGAGGTCGCTCCACGCGATGGCCATACTTCGCCCACAGAAGTAGGGGGTTGGAGAAGGAATAATTACAGAAGGACGGGTGGAGGTAAAACCAGCCTCCAACCCGCACACATCATAACTATCGCCCCGCCGGGCCTTAGGGGAATCTAAATCCTTATCCACAAAGATGATGAAGCGCCCGAATCCCTGATGGTGTCGACCAAGGAGAATCAAACCAACAGAGAGAAACACTGGACACTCTGAACCACCAAAGCGTGGATGGCCCCACGTAAGCCGAGCTCGAGATGTGGGGGGGGCCACGGACAAGCCCCATGACTACCACGCCTAGGGCAATCTTTTTCCTATGTGGCCAGGACGACCACCAAAGAAAACACAGTCGGGGCGCTGAAAATCCGATGAACCGCCTGCCTTGTTTCACCCACTAGCATTTGTCGGCACCAAAATGCTATTAAATCCTTGGAGGGCTTCCTCCCGACAGGCGATGCCCCATTAAGCCTGCGAGCTTCAGCAAACACCTCAGCGGTGTGAAATCGCAGCCGCGAAATCCTGAGGTGCTGTCTCGCCTATCCGGATCCACACTCTGGGGACACAGTGTTGGTGAGCTGTTCAATGAGATCAATCCTCCACTCCAACTAGCTAACTGACGCCATACCCTAGCGTTTTGCGCAGCCTATCACCAAACTGCACGAAGGTCCGTCATTATTCTTCTTCATGGACCTAACTTCCTCCTGTAGGTCTCTGGGTAAGGTGGAAACGCTTACGCAGAGCCAACTGCATGTCTGCATAAGACGCGCCTTCATTTAGAGTGAGCACACACTCCCTTGCAGCACCAGATAATCCAGAAAAAAGGTGCATAGCCTTTTGTTCCCAGACAATTGGTATGAACAAGCAACCTTGTCAAAATGCTCTAAGAACATTCAATGTCCTCACTAGTCTGAACCTGGAAGCTTTAACTTGGGCCTCTAACTCTATCACCTGCCTGGTGATTAACCCCCTGTTACAGACGGAGCCGCGAAAGATGTGTTCCATCTCCTCCCTACGCAGAGCCTCATCCTGTCAGTTCTTCCCTACGGAGGGCACCTCCTCCTACGGATCCTCCTGTCTAGCAGCCTCCTCCTACGCTGAGCAGCCTCCTCCCTACGGAGCCTCCTGTCGCAGCCTCTTCCTTACGATGGGCCTCCTGTCGGCAGCCTCTTCTCTCGCAGACATAGCCTCTTCCTATGCATAATCTCCTGTCTGTCAGTCTCCTCTCTGCGCAGAGCCTCCTGTCCTAGCGCCTCCTCTCTACGCTCTTCCCTACGCAGAGCTTTCCTAGCCTAGCGGCCTCCTCCTACGCTCTTCCCTACGAGGCTTCCTGCCTAGCCCTCTCCTACGTGGGCCTCATCCCACTCCCGTCGCTGTCGCTCTAGAAACATCAGGACGGAAGTGATGTCCTGGGCGGGTTCACCACTCCCGACACGGAGGATGATCCGTCTGACCCGTCCCTTGGGTCTCGACTTTCCCATAAGGAAAGTCTTCTGGCATGCCCCTTAACGAGGGAAGCCTGAGAGGAGAGAAGGTTTCGGTCTCTGCGACTCAACAGAAGCCCACAGTTGCTTCGCTATACTCTGAGACGCTTCCGAGCGGAAGTGCCAGTCGGGGTCTCGACAGGGAACCCCCCAGCGAAGAGGTAGTAAAAGTACTCACTGGACTACCTGCTACAGCACTGGAATAGGTAGAAGTTACCGTAGTCGAAGTACTGGTACTAATAGTAGGACTACAGTAACATTTTGAATACCCTTCTTCTTCGACGCACGCGTCGCCACACCACCAGCGCCGGACGTCGCCATGACAACAATATCCTACAGTTTTCCAAATACAGGGGAAAGACAATTCCACTAGAAAAAAAAACAAAATATTTAGGGGCGTGTGTATATGTGTGTATGGTGTGTGTGCGTGTGTGCGGACAAGTTCCGGCTGCTCCCACTCTGGCAACACCGCGCTCTACAGCACGAGCAACAGTGCGGTGGGGCTCACCGAAAAAAAAAACAACAAAAAACTATGTCCGCTGCCCCCACTCCTGGCAACACCGCGCTCTACAGCACGAGCAACATGCGGTGGGCTGGCCGAAAAAAAAAAACAAAACAAAAACCTAGCAGACGGAATCCGAGAGAGAAAAAAAAAACACTAGCGTCCGTAGCACCCCCTGTACTCAACATCCGGTAGAGAAAAAAAAAACAAAATGGCAAATACAACAGAAGAAGACTGAGCGCAACAAGCCCCTTTGCCCGGGCTCCCCCTAAGGGGAACCATTAGGGCATCCCCCGGCACCCTCCACCCCGGGGGAAACCTTGGCTTTAAACGGCAAACCATGCAATTTGGTGGTAGGGGGCATTACATCCAAACGCCAAACGGGCCCGGACTCAGGGCCCCCCAAAGGCCCCGGGCCCGGGCCCCCCCCTTTTCCCTTTTCCAAAATTAAATGCCCTCCCAGAGGCATAAAACCCCAAAGTACGCCTTTTCGCAAAATGACTGCCCCTTTTACGGGGGGAAAATTCAACGACTTTAAGGGCCCCACCACACTCTACAAGAGGCCCTCAAGTCACGGAGTCAGGGCAACAAATGGGGGCTTTTGGGGTTTAAAATCCCTTCAAATGAAACATTATAGCATTCCCAAAATCCTCTCCCTTCCTACTTCTTTTCCCCTAAATAATACCATCCTCCCGGGCAAGTCTCTCATAACCCATACCTCGGAAACCCAAATTTTTGTTTGACAACCTCAAGTGGTCCCAAACATAAACCTCCATCACGAAAAAGGAAATAGCACACAGGTTTTTCCCCGGCAAAAAACTAAAGACCCACCCCCACCCCCTCCCGAAAAACGCCTACCTTGCACTTGTACCCCCTGCCCGGGGGATTGCGAAATCTTTTTTTGGGACCCGCACATGCGAAAGGTAAACTTTGGGGAGCGCGAAAAAAAATGCAGTGCGCTTCATAGCAAAGGACTCCCCGCTCCCCCAAACGCCGGGCCCTTCATAACGGGTTACAAAAAAAAACATGGGGCTCATACACCCCGGGAACGGCGGCTTAACTCCCGGCTGGGATTCTTTTACAGGGGGTTGGGGGTTTCTGGTGAAAAGCGATCCCCCAAAGGTGACTTCTTTCACACCTCAAAACCAGGACTCGCACCCGGTTTCCCCAGAGAAAAAACAAAAACTTTCCCTGCCACAAAACCGTGGAAAAACTACTTTGGGAAAAAAATGATAGATGCTACTGCATCCCAAAAAACCACACCGATAAACCCCAAAAAATTTCCATATTTCCCCAAAAGACAAATGGGGGAAACCCCCCCGGGACGATAACATCTTTCCACCAAAGGTCAGCCCGACAGCTTAAAGGGTGGGTTTGGAAAAAACCAAAAGTCGATGATTTCATCACGCTGCGCAACCCCCCACCGTCGCGCCTTTTTGCCAGAAAAATGGATGCAGCGAGGGCAAACCAGACCCAAAGTAAATGTTTTCGGATAATTTAATGTAATAAAAAATGATAAGAAGAAATTGGAAAAAAATTTCCCCTCGTGATCACGGCAAAGTCTTAGGAAAGATAAATTTTTAAAAGGTAAATTTTGATACTTCATCTTTTTCATCTATTGAAGCCCCTCAGTCACTTGTTGACTATTCTGACTTTTTGGAATGTGAGCTGGCGCAGCATTAAAAAAAAAAAACAACAACATAAAAACAAAAAACAAAAAAAACCCAAAGGGGGTTTAATGATTTTTTCTTGCTTTTGGGGACAAAAACATGTCAAAGTCTTTCCCGGGACAAACGGGTGCGGGGGCACGCCCGCCCCCGGGGGGTCTGCCCTGACGGGGATCGGCTAGGGGGAGTGAAGGGAGTGACTGACCTCACCCCGCTCCGAAGAGCCCACAAAAAAAAGATTACGATACAACCCCCCATTTTTTCCCACACCAGCAAAAAAAACTTTCCAACACACGCCCCAAACACGATCAAAATAAACCCCTCCAACGCACACAAAAATGCACAATCACGTTTCGGGCACTCCAACGCACAAAAACATGCACAATCCTTTAAAGCACCCAACCCAAAACAACATGCACAATCGCAATTTCAAGCACTCCAACGCCCCAAACTGAAAAATACGATCAAGCACCCCAAACCCCCGCAAAAAAAATCCCCCAATTGCAATCAAGCACCCCCCCACCCAAAACTTCCCACATTATAAATAAAAAAAATTTCATCATACGATGTACACAATCACAATTACAGCATTCCACACTTTTGGGATGTACACAATTAAAAAGAAATATTTCCAGAAATTGACCCTTCTCACCCCCGGGGATTTCGTCCACCTCCCTGCCCCTGTCAATCCGCGGGAGAACCCTGTCGCCCCTGGGGTTGCCCCGGGCCCGGGTTGGGTTTTTCGCGGGGAAAGGTCCCCAAAGCCGAAAACCCCACCCCAAGGGGGCAGGGAAGAGCGGCCCGGGGGGGGGGGGGGGGGGGGGGGGGGGGCGTAGCTTTTTACTGGAGGTCCTGGAGGGGGGGTCCGGGCCCCGGCCGTCGAGAGGGGGGGGGGGGCCCCCCTAGCAGTCCAGGGCCCCGACCGGGCGTGGCCCGACCACCGCGTGGCACCACCCTCTTTCCCGGGTCTCAGCCAGGAGTGGCCTCACCAGCACTTTGGGCACCATCAAGTTCGGCTCCAGGTGAACCCCCCGGGAGGGGGGGGGAAACTTTTGCGGGAGGAGAGTCGGAGAGGGGAAAAAAAAGAAGGAAGGGGGAAAGGGAAAAAGGGTACTGGGAAAAACCCTGCCGTAAACCCCGTCTGACCTTTTGCTTTTAAAGCCCTTAGCCACCTCGAAATGAGGGGCGAGGGGAAGTGTATTAAAACGCACACAGTAAACTCATTGAATCGAGTCTTCTCACCCATGCGGGAAAAAACTGAAAAAAAAATAAAACGGGTTAAAAAAACAAATATAAATTTAAACTTCACCCTTTCTCCCCACGTTTAAACGTTTTCCTTCCTTAGGAAAAAAAATAAAACACAGCAACCCCTCGTTTAAATTTCCTGCCCCCACATTTGCAAAAAAATTTTCAATGGCACAACTGTCCTTTTTTTTAAAAACCATTTAAAACAAAACAAAAATCCCCCCAAAAACGGCACCCAAACCCCCCCAAATAAAGCGCACGACACCGGGGAAAACATAAAACTCGCCTCCTTGCACACCCCAACAACGGTGGGGCCGAAGGAAAAAATTTCCGGGGCAAAATGTGACAGGGGCGGACGAGCAGCCCAAAGGCAAGTTCCGCCCCAAAATTTAAACCGGGTTCTCCCCCTTCCCCACCGCCTCCCGCATCCCCAGATACATAAACGGGAGAAAAAAAAATTTTTTGGAAAAAATTTAAAATGGCCGGGTTTTAAAGATGGAATTAAACCAGAGAAAAGGTTCACACAATATTTCTTTTACAATTTCGAAAAAAAAAAAAAAATTGGGCGAAAAAAGCGAAGACTAACCCCGGCAAACAAAAACCCAAATAAAAACAAACAAAACCACAAAAACTGAGTTTAAACCAGCTACCCCTGGGTGCCCCCGAAGAGGGGGTAAAAGGGAACTCTCTCCCCCTCTGCCCCGTCGAGAGGCCAGGGCGAAGATGGGGAAAAAACAGAAAAAAATGATGCCCCCCCCCTTCAGGCCGACGCGGGAATTGAAAGATGACGTACCCGACGATAAGGAAAAAGAACCAGGACTGGGCAGGGGGCCCCCCAGAGAAATTTTTTCCGCCGGGGGAAAAGATTAACCTCCTCAGCAAGGCGGCCAACATCCATGCTGCGCCCACGGGAGTGGCATACTTAAACCAAAAAAAAAAAACAAGCAGGGGGCGTATTTTAAAAAGGGACGGGCGAGAGGCCGATAGACAGAAAGTTCGAGAGAAAGGTCCCGGCCACCCGTAAATTTGAAGGATGAATGCACGGGCGGGGGGAAATTTGAGAAGAGGAGAAAAGAAAGAAAACCGGGAAGTTGAGCAAATATCCCAAGGTGCACCGCACCACAAGTCACCCAAAGGGGGAGGGGTTCCCACGCCAACGCAACGACAAAAAAACAAAAAAAGAAATTCCGCCCCCTGGGTGGGCAAAACGTCGAGGCCTGCGAAAAAATCGTGAAAAAACCCCCCCTTCTAAAAGCATCTGTTTCCCCTGAAAATACAGGGGCCCCTTTGAACCTTGTCGCGGGGGTGCAATTTCCCCAAAAAAGGGGCCCAAACCAAACCCTCCTGTGATCGCCAGAGTACGATAAACCCAAATTCCCAAACACCCACGAAAAGAACCCCCCCGGGGGCAAATAAATATTACTACATTTATCAAAAACTAAGAAAAACCTTCCAACCATGAAAGAAAACAATCCGAACCTTTTGGTGCTTCACTCCTTAACTCACGGGAAATTTGAAAAACGTCACTAAAAACCGTTTACAAAAGACAAAAGGGGTTAAAACCCCGGGTTTTGAGGGGGATTTGCCCCTCTGCTGGATTTTTCCCAACGTGCTGACTACGGACTCGGTTTTGATAGTCAGCATCCGTTTTACGGAACCCTTAAATAGACGGAAAGTGAACGCAGGGACTCTGAAAGCTCCACTGCCCAACCCATGAGTCGCGACTAAAGGGCCGGGAAACCGGTCCGGGTTTCTGGAGAGGATATGATCGCTCCCCAGTACAATTTCCCGGCCGAAATTTTTTGGGACGCCAGTCCGCCAAAAACTCCCTGGGGGATTCACAAAATTTGGGGCATGATATTTCCTAAGGGGAAACAGCCTTGGGTATCGCCTCCCAGTTCTCCCACTACCAAAGTGAAAGCGGGGACCCCGATGGGTTAGGTTTAATGGGCCCCCACCGGGTCGCCCAAAAACCCTTTTGCTGAATGGCTCCCCAACCCGGGGCATTTGACCCCAGGGGAACACGCCTAAAGCCCCCCTTAGGCTTTTGTCCTTTGGGCAGGTATCGGAAAAACTGCGGCAAAATGCCAAACCCTTGGGGGTTCACCCCTTGGCCGGGAAGAAACCCTCCCTTTTCTCGCTCAAAGAGCCCCCGGTTTGGGGCCCCATGGACCTGCAGGGGGGGAAATCGGGGCCTGCCGGGGGACAGACTCTCCCGGGTTTTGGGGGAAACCCCAAGCTGCTTGGCCACACGATCTCCCCGGGTTTAAAAAACCCAAAAAAGGACCCCCTTTGTGGAGTTAACCCTCACCTTGGCATGTCGGGCTTTACGGGGCAGCGCCCTTACCAGTTGTCGCAGGCTAGGCCAATCCAAGCCCCCGGGCCTAAAGACGGACCCCAGGGTACAAAAAGGGCCCCCGGCCAAACCCTCGTCAGGGGATGGGCTGGAGAACGGGACGAAATTTTCCTGTTCCTGCTTTTTTTAAGCTTTGGGGGCGGGGGGTGATTTCCCCCCACGCCTTTTAAGGGAAATCCGTGAAAACGGATGACTCCCGCCCTTTTCCTGCCGAAGGTGAAAATTTTCCCAAAAGAAAAGGGGAATCAGAGGCGCTCCACCCCAAAGGCCCAAAATTCGCCACAGAATTGGGGGTGGAGTTTAGGAAAAAGGGCCCAAAAGGACGGGTGGGGGAAAAAAACCACCCCCCAACCCCACAATCATAACTAGCGCCCGCCGGGCCCCTTGGGGGGAAAACTAAACCTTTCACAAAGAGTGTTGATGCCCCGAACCCCTGATGGTGTCCCCAAAGGGGGAACCAACAACAGAAAAAAAAACTGGACACTTTTGTACCACCCAAAAGCGTGGAGGGACCCCAAAACTTTTGCCAAAGGCCGGGGATGTGGGGAAAGGACTACCCCCCATGATACCAGCGGCCTGGGGGCAATTTTTTCCAAATGGGGCCGGGACCACAAAAGAAAACCCCAGCCCGGGGGCGTTTGAAATCCCCGAAAAAACCCCCTCCTGTTCACCCCCACTAGAGTTGTCGGCCCCTTTTTTGCTATTAAACCCTGGGGAAAAGGGCTTCCTCCCGTACGGGGCCGTCCCCCTTTAAGCCCTGCGAGCTTCGGGCAAACACCTCAGCGGTGTAAAATCCCCGGCCGCGAAATCCAGGGGCTGTCTCGCCAAACCCGGACCCTCAACCCTGGGGAAAACATTGTTGGTGAGCTTTTAAATGAGGATCAGATCCCCCACTCCAACTTAGTAACTGACGCCTTCCCTAGCTTTTTTGCCGGGCCTATCCCAAAAATTTGCACAAGGCTCGTCTTATTCTTCTTCTGGACCAAAAAATTCCGGGTGGGTTTTGGGGGTAAGGGGGGGAAAGGGCTTAGCAGAGCCAACTAGGGCTGCATAAAGAAACCTTCATTTAGAGAGAGCCCACATTTCCCTTTTGCAGCACCAAAAACCCAAAAAAAAAGGTGCTTAGCCTTTTGTTCCCCCAGATTTTTTGGTAGGGAACCCAGGAAACCCCTTGTCGAAGGGCTCTAAGAACATATAAAATGTCCCATGGGTCTAAACCTGGAATTTTTAAAATTTTTGGGGGCCTCTAACTTATCCTGCCGGTGTTTAACCCCCGGTTTACAAAAGGGGGGAGGCCGCAAAAAGGAAGTTTTCCATCTCCCCCCCTACGCAGAGCCCCCATCCTGTCAAATTCTTCCCAGGGGGGCCCCCCTTCCCCTACGCTGACCTCCTGCCCTGGCACCCCTCCCCCCCCTACAAAGAATAGCCTTTCCCTATGCAGAATCCCTGTCTGTCTTCCTCCGGCCGCAGGGCCTCCCCCTAGCACCCTTCCTCTCTACTTTGGATCCAACCCTTCCCCGCGACCCTTTGGGCCTTTTCCCTAGCAGAGTTTCCCTCCCTAGCGGGCCTTTCATTACGCGGGGCCGCTCCAAAAACCCAGAAGGACAAAAGGGGATATCCTGCGGGGTTCCCAAACTCCCGCCCCGGGAAAGGAGGGCCCCGTTGCCCCCGTCCCTTGGGTTTTCGCCTTTCCCAAAAGGAAAGTCTTCTGGGAAATGCCCCTTACGGGGGGAAAACCCTTTGGAGGGAAAAGGTTTTGGGGCCCTCTGCGACTAAACAGAACCCACAGTTGTTTCGCTTTTGCTCTGGCCCCCCTCCGAGGGGGAAGTCCCAGTGGGGGTTTCTAAAAAGGAAGCCCCCCCACAAAGGGGAAGGTTAGAAAAGTACCACCTGGACTACCTGAACAGCCTGGGAATGGGTTTAGAAGTTAACCGTATTTCGAAGTACGGGTACAAAAAGAAAGGGTTTTAAGAAACATTTTGAATCCCCTTTCTTCTTCGACGCACGCTTTAAACACCACCACCAGCCCCGGGACGCCCGCCATGACAACAATACCCCTACGTTTTCAAATACGGGGGAAAGCCCAATTCCACTAGCAAAAAAAAACAAATTTTAAAAGGGGCGTGTTTTTTGGGGTGAAACGGGGGGTGGGGCGTGTGTGCGGACAATTCCCGGTTTTGCCCCCAAACTCTGGCAAAAACCGGGCCTCTACAGCAGAGAAACCCGTGGGGGGGCTCACCGAAAAAAAACCCCCCCAAAAAAAACTATGCCCGGGGCCTCCCCCCACTCGGCAACACCGCGCTTTTAACACCCTCGAGCAACAGTTGGGGTGGGGCGGGGCCGGAAAAAAAAAAAAAACAAAAAAAAAACCTGCGGGCCCGGAATCCGGAGAGGGGGAAAAAAAAAACATTTAGGTCCGAAGCACCCCCCGTACTCAAAACCCCGGAAAGAGAAAAAAAAAAAAGGAATGGGGCCAAAATAAAAAACGGGAAAAGGGAAGGGACTGGGGGCCCAACAAAAGGGGCAGCTTACGGCCTTTACCTGCTTGGGGGGACCCGGCGGAAGGGGGGGTTCTGGAAGGGTCAAACCCCCTTTTGGCCCTCACCTCGACCCCCGAGCCCACCCCGGATGTTCCCCTCAGGCCCCCAAAAAAAGGACCCCCTTTCCCCTATAGAGCCCCCCCACCCAACCCACCCACGAAAAAAACACGACAAACTGAAAAAAACCCATATACAAAACAGACAAAACAAAAGGTACTCTGCGAAACGAGAGAGAGACACCCAGAGCCCTTCACTTCCCCCCCCCAAACCCCCCCCAATTGTCCGCCCGACCCCGGGGGTCCCCCCCGACGGATCGGCCCTGGGGTGGGAGTAAAAGGGAGTGACTGACCTCCCACGCTCCCCCAAGAGCCCAACAAAAATAAAGATTACGATACAACCCCCCATTTTTCACCCCCACAAAATAAACATTCCAACACACGCCCCATGCCGTTTCAAAAAAAGCACTCCAACGCACACAACTTGCACAATCACGATCAAGCACCCCAACGCACACAACATGAAATTTTCACGATCAAGCATCCAACCCCACCAACAGGGCCCAATGCAATCAAGCACTCCAACCCCACACAACATGCCCCTTTTCACGATCAAGCACCCAAACGCACACAACATGCAAAAAATCGCAATCAAGCCCTCCCACCCCCCCAAAAAATGAAAGATTTTAAATAAATATTTCACCCACCGACGTACACAATCAAAATTTAAAAACCCTTCCAGCACATATGGGCAGGTACACAATTTATAAAAGAAAAAATTTTTCCAGAATTGAACCCTTTTCTCACCCAAAGGGAAATTGCGCCCACCTCCCTGCCCCTGTAAATCCGCAGGGAGCCACCCTGTCGCACTGGGTGCTCCGAGCCGGGGGGTTTTTTCTCGCAGGGTCCCCCCAAACCCGGGAAAACCCCCGACCCCCAGGGGGGCAGTGGAAGAGCGTGCCCCGGGGGGGGGGGGGGGGGGGGGATTTAGCTTTACTGGAGGTCCGGAAAGGGGGGCCCAGGCCGGCCGCCCGGGGTGGGGCGGGCCCCCTACATCCACGGCCCCCGCCCAAAGGCGTGCCCGACGCGCGTGGCACCATCTCTTTCCCGTGGCTCAGCCGGACGGGCTCGCCCAGAAACGTGCACCTTTCCCATTTTCGTCCCTCCAGGTGAACCCCCCGGGGGGGGGGGGAGGACGAAGCGGGAAGGTCGGAGGGGGGAAAAAAGAAAAAGGGAAAGGGAAAGGAAGGAAGAAGGTACGGGCCCCGGGGCCGTCGAAAACCGTTGACCATTGTGTAAAACTTAGCCACTCGCATGATGGGCGGGGGGAAGTGTTATTCAACGCACACGAAAAACCATTGAATCGGCTTCTCACACGATGCAGGTAAAAGACGGCATTAAACCCAAACGGGTTTTTAAAAAACAAATATGAATTATCTTCCCCCTTCTCCCCACTCACGTTTAAAAACTTTTTCCCTTTCCTTAGGAAAAAAATAAACACGCGCCCAAACGCTTAAATTAACCCCAACCACATTGCAAATAAAAATTAAAAGGGCACAACTGTCAATTTTTTTAAAAAATTTCAAAATAACAAATTTTCCAACCCGAAATCCGAACGACAAATCATGCGCACCCCACACTGGAACAAAAAAACCGCTCCCCCCTTGCAAACAAAAACCAGAGGGTTTGGCCCGGGAAGGAAAAAAGTCCGGCGAATGTAAACGGGGGCCCGGACGAGGGGAGACCGGGGAAAGTTCCGACCCTGAACCCCTTTTTTTTTGTTTTTTTTTTTTTTCCCCTTTCCCCTTCCCCCACCGACTCCCGCATCCCCGTTTCTTTAAAAAAAAAAAATTTTGGGGAAAAATTTTTTAAAAATGGCCGGTTAAAGATGGTTTTTAACCCAGGAAAAGGGGTTTACACAATTTTTCCCTCTTACAATTTCGAAAACAAAAAAAAATTGCGAAAAAACCCAAAGACTAACCCGGCTAACAAAAAAAATCAAAAAAAACCCAGACCACAAAACTGATTTTACCACTCCCCGGGGTCCCCCGGAAGGGGGGCGGGTAAAAGGGCCCTCTTTTCCTTACCCCTCTGCCCAGTGGGAAGGACGAGGCGAAGTTTGGGGAAAACGGAAAAAAATGTTGGCCCCCCCTACAGGCCGACTGCAGGAATTAAAGGGTTTTTTGACTGAAAACCCCTCGACGATAAAGGGAAAAGGAACCAGGGACTGGGGGCAGGCCCCCCCAGAGACATTTTTTCCGCTCGAGTAAAAGAGCTAACCCCCCCAGCAATGGGGCCAAATCCCCTTTCTGCGTCACAGGTGAGCATACTTCAAAAAAAAAAAAAAAACAAAAGCAGGGTGCGACGGGAAAAAAAGCCCAGGCGGGGGGCCGATAGGACGGGAAAATTTCGGGGAAAAAAGGTTTCCCGGGCCCAAACCCGGGGGGAACTTGCAGGATGAATAGCACGGGCGGTGGAATTAAAGAGAGAGAAGGAGAAAGAAACCCGGGGAATTGAGTTTGGAAAAAAACCCAAGGGAAACCCCGCACCAAACCCACACAAAGGGGAGGGGGTTCCCACGACAACAGCAACGAAAAAAAACAAATAAGAAATTTTCCCGAAAACCCTGGGGGGGGTCGAACGTCTTTGGCCCTCGCGAAAAACTCGTGACACCCGGGCGGGGGCTTTCCCAGTCCTTTATAGTACTGGAAAAAAAGGACCCCTTGGGGGGGGGGGTTACAAAGTTCGGCATTTGTGGTTTTTTAAAAAGGGCTTTTTGCCCTCAAAGGGCTGACGGGTTGGAGCAAAAAATTTCAGTTTGGGTTTGGGCCCATGCAGACCAAAGCCTGTATGATTTTAAAACGCTTGGCCAATCGGGTTTGGCCCTTTTTTTTGGGCTCCCTTTAGGGGGTGCCATTCCAGTTGTTTGATGGGCTGCTGACGTTAAAGGGAACGTTTTCAAAACCGAATCAAAAAACAAAAATAAACGCTTTTTGGGACCCCCTTAGGTTTTCCCTTCAGGCAAATAAACAACCCCCGGGGGTCACGAGTTTGTCGCGAGGCCTACGACTTTTCCGACCCACCCAGGGGGGGCGGAAAAATTTTTTTTTTGGGTTTATTTTTTCGTTGCTGTTGTGGGAAACCCGCCCTTAGTGGGGCGGGGTGGGTTTGGTTGCACCTTGGTATATTTTCAGCTCAACTTGGGTTTTGCTTTCTCTCTCTCTTCTTTTTCCCAACCGCCCGTGCTTTTACCCGGGGCAAGTTCACGGGGGGCCCGGGGGGTACCTTTTCTCAAATTTCGGGCTATGGGCCTTTCCCTCCCGTTTTTTTTCCTGTCGCACGTGCTTCGTTTTTTTTTTAGTTTAAAGGGGATGCTCACTCTGGCGAAAAAAGCTGGCTTTTTGGGCCGCCTTTTGCTGAGGGAGGTTAGCTCTTCCTCAGGGGAAGAGTCTCGGGGGGGGCCCTGCCCCAGTCCGGGTTCTTTACCTTACCCATCGAGAGTACAGTCAGTTTTTTCCCCCCCAATTTGCAGTGGGGCCCTGTAGGAGGGGGGAAAAATCATTTTTTCTGTTTCCGTTTCGCCTCTTTTCCTCTCGCCCGGCAAGGGTAGGAGAGAGTCCTTTGACCCCCCCCTTCCCGGGGTCACCCAGGGGTTTGCGGGTTAAGCATCGTTTCGTGGTCGGTTTTTTTTGTTTTGGGGTTTTTGGGTTGGGCCGGTTTAAAGTTTTCACTTTTGCGAAATTTTTTCTTTTTTTTCGAAATTGTAAGAGAAATATTGTGTGAGACCTTTTCTCTGGTTAATTCCATCTTTAACCTGGCCATTCTAAATTATTTCCAAAATTCTTTCTCCTGTTTATGTATCTGGTGATGCGGTAGTCGGTGGGGAAGGGAGAGAACCTGGTGATTCAGGGTTGGAACTTGCTTGGTCTCGCTCGTCCGCCCCTGTCACATTCGCCGGACTTTTATCCTTCGGCC
>CM031614.1:41569871-41584871 GCA_018398815.1 Conus ventricosus
ATTGCGCGAAAGTATTCTCAGTTTGGTGTATAGTTTTAAACGTATTATATGTAGTAAATCGTTCACTGTTCGCTATTTTGTTATGCCAGTTCTGTTTGTAACAATCTATGATTCTATTGTTTTAGTGTTATGATAAATGTTTGCTCGTTTCCTACGCCTTCGTCAGCCAAACTTCAAGAAGCCATATGTATCCAAGCAACGTTTAATTTCCAGTGCCCAGTTCTGTGGTTTGTCAATTTCTATTTTTCTCTTTCATATGCCTGTCTAGGTATCCTGTCTGGAGTCATCTTCATTAATTTGAACCAATATCTGATTGCTTTTAATGAACTATCTATACTCAATCGGATATCTTCCTAGTTCACCGTATACTAAGTTGTTTGGCGTTTTCTTCCCCACCCCCATGTATCTTTACATGCGAATAGATGTATATTTTCCACCGCTGAATAACGAGTCAAACCCCATACTTCTGCTGCGTACAGTAGCAGTGGCTTGACCGTGTATCAAATAGCTTAAAAAATATGTTTATATCCAAATGTCCTAAGCTATACATTGTTTTCATTATTTCACCTATTTTCCCTTTCGCCCTTCCTGCATATTCTGAAAGTGAAATCTACTGAGAGTTTAGTCGTTAGAGTGAAACCTAAGTATTTGTAGCTGTTTACTACTCTCAATTTCTTCCCTTTGTAGTTCCATTTTTTAGTCTTGCCAAGGTATCCTCCTTTTCTAAAGACCATGATTTTTGTTTTTGGAGATTAACCTTTAGTCCAATGCGGTCTGAGGCTTCCTGTAGGTTCTTAATTTGGTTTTGCAGACCTGCTGGTGTTTTAGCTATTAAACTATAGTCATCAGCGAATAGAAGTGAAAATATTTCTGCCTTTCCGGGTAAAAGAATTGATATCCGTGTCTTCCTTTAGCTGTGACATTGTCTGCAACTTCTGTAATTAGAAATGAAATAGATTGAGGGGAAGGTAAACACCCTTGTTTCACTCCTGTGTGGCATTCAAGAATTCTGTAGTTCAGTTCCATGTCTTACACATGCTTGTACTGTTTTATAGATGAACTTTTAGCATGTTAATCATCTTCGTAGATATTTTTTCTGTAGAATTTCCCAAAGTTTTTCTCTATTTACTGTGTCAAACGCTTTCTGATAATCAATGAAGGCTACAACAATTACTTACTTCTTCCTGCCGTATAGGCAGTTACTTATTATAGATGTTAGTGTGAAAAATATGGTCTACTGTTGGAAATCTTTCCTGAAGCCTGCCTGCTCTTTGCTGATTTATTTCTGCTTCTGCCCAATCATATAGTCTTCTGTTTAATATTGCTGTGTAAATCTTGCTTATGATGCATAATAAGGATATTCCTCTAAGTTTTCCTGGATTCTGTCTACTCTCCCTTCTTGTGTAGTGGTATGATCACCGCCCTTGACCATTCTAGGGGAAGTAGCTATCTTGATATAATTTATTGATAATTTCGTTAAGAATGCACTATAATTTTTCCTATAGTTTGAGAAATTCAGGAGGGATTTCCATCAATGCCTGGTGATTTGCCTTTTTTTTTAATTTTCTGTAGCTGATCTTACTTCGTTTTCGGTTATCTCTTCGTCTAATTCTTGTACATGAATTACGTTTAACACTTCTTCTTGTGGTCCTCTCTCTCTATCGTTTAGCATTTCTGTGTCTTGTGGATTCAGATGCTTTCGAAATGTGCTTTCCACGTGTAATATTAATAGATGTAATGTGTTATTCTGTCTTCTAACACGTTTTAATGGTGCCCAGAACATTCCGGGCTGTCCATACGATTTTGTACTAGTGTGTCGTATGTTTGCTTTTTATACTGTTTTTCTTTTTCTCTAATTGTTCTTTGTATACTGGCTCTTTTGTTCCTGTAAGCCTCTCTCCTTCCTTCATAAATGGTTGGGTTATTTATCCTTTTTTTCGTCCATGTCAGTCTATTGAGTGCTTGTTGTGCTCTTTCTTTTGATTTCGCATGTTTTATCATACCAGTTTTTTTAGTCTTATATTTTCCTCCTATACCTATGTTTCTGTACATGTCTTTCCCTGCCTCTTTTAGTAGCTTATTAAATCTGTCTATACTCGTGTCTACATCTCTTTCTATTTCTTCTGTATATTTGTGCCATTGTTTGTTTCGCCGAGAGAGAGAGAGAGAGAGAGAGAGAGAGAGAGAGAGAGAGAGAGGAGAGAGAGAGAGAGAGAGAGAGGAGAGAGAGACTATGCGGACACTTTGCGGTAGTTTGCTAGATCGTACTTCTTGCCAACGTGATTATGACGTTCGTTCTTCCAGCGAAGGAGGACGTCCCAAAGTCCGACCTTTCCTAGATTGTGGTCAAGATCTCTCAGACCTTCTCAGCAGCGTCCATAAACTATACCCCATGCAACTGTCTCATGTTCCATGTCCACTTACCACCATGGGCATCGTTCCTACGTCGTTCATTCTTGATCTGCCACACAGCCACGCCCCGGTCACTGGTGCTTACTGAAGTTACTCACTTGTGCTCTACGTTTCTTCTCGCATCGTCAGAAAGGGGTCCTTCAAAGGACATCACACACACACACACACACACACACACACACACACACACACAACACACACACACACACACACACACATCTATCTGTCTCTCTGTCTTGCTATCTATGCATATATCTATGCATATATGTATGTATGTATTGTGTGTGTGTGTGTGTGTGTGTGTGTGTGTGAGAGAGAGAGAGAGAGAGAGAGAGAGAGAGAGAGAGAGAGAGAGAGAGAGAGAGAGAGAGAGAGAGAGAGAGAGAGAGAGAGAGAGAGAGATGTCATTATCTCGTATCAAAAGAGAGATTTTTTTTACATCGCTCCTCTTGCTAAAGTAAGCAGTTTGGGCTTCAATTACTGTTGAATCATGCTACAATATTGTGCATATGTGAATATAATGAAGTTAACTGCTTTATAGGAGAAAAAAAAAGATTAAACAAGTCGTATTTTATATGCCGACCATCATGTTTGAAAATATGCGTGATTTAATTTCAAATGTATGACATGTATTTCCTCTATTTTGCATTGGAGATTTAATATATTCAGCAACACACATGTTCGTGGCGAATTGTTGTGTTTTACAAATGTATGTGCAATGCTTTGCGAGTGACATTATAAGATAAGAGATAGTGTCACTTGCAATCATGTCATCATTTTTCAGTAGTAGGCCTACAAATAATTCTATTGAAAACACAGTTCTGCATTAGTACGTTTTTCTTTCATTATACGGGAGGAGGCATTTCCCGCAAAACTTGTTGACGGTTACATTTCAAAAACGTATATTCAGTGCAATCTTCGCACGAACGATAAAAAAAAAAAGTTGTTATATTCAGCAAATCCAATCTCCTTCAAACAATATTTTTGGGTCTGTGTGTTCTCACGCCACCGTGCAGCCGTGTGCGTGTGTGCGCGCGCGCGCGTGTGTGTGTGTATGTGTGTGTGTGTGTGTGTGTGTGTGTGTGTGTGTGTGCGTGCGTGCGTGCGTGCGTGCGTGCGTGCGTGAGCGGATTTACATGGCTGCCACTTTTAAACCCTAATCCAACTACTCTCATTTATATACCATATGAAAGATGATACAACAAAAACTCTACGATATTGAACTATGAGAGGAA
This sequence comes from Conus ventricosus, assembly GCA_018398815.1. Taxonomy (NCBI): domain Eukaryota; kingdom Metazoa; phylum Mollusca; class Gastropoda; order Neogastropoda; family Conidae; genus Conus; species Conus ventricosus. The sequence goes on from CM031614.1 coordinate 41,573,519, forward strand.
ACTTAAAACAAAATACACACACAAACACGCTGGATCAAAGCATACTCTGTAGCTGCAGAAATGCGCCTTGCGCGCCGAAAGGGTGCATTGTGTATCTTTTGTCCCCTTTATTTGTATTGTTGTTGCTTAGGACTCATTAAAAATCAAGAGCCATAACTGCTCACTGTTATATCATTATCTGACATTGTCGACATTTTGCGGTGGGAGGCCATAAAATTTGTAGGCTTGAAAGTGACAGTCAGGTTGTGCATTTCCATGGTTGGAATTTCATGGACCACCGCTTCTTCCAAATGGCGAGGAAGTAAAGCACGTGCTGGTCGTCGTCTCTCATCTGGATGGCGTTGCACATGGGCGTCATGGGCGAACACCCTGGCGTTGGATTTGATGGTCTTGCGAAGATCGTTCAACAATTGGTAACACAAAGAGACCTGGGTATAGCCCGGAACTGAGCCTTGAAGGATACGCACAAGCACACCAGAGTAAAGTCCAAGTTTGTTCAATCCACGGCAACGACCCGTTTGCCATCTTCTATTGAAAAAAAAAAATTCTGTTTTTCTTTCTTTCTTTCTTCTTCTTCTACTGCTGCTGCTGTTGCTACTACTACTATTAGCCTACTACTACTACTACTACCACTACTGCTACTAATACTGCTACTTCTTTAACCCGGGGATTAGAGGTGACCGCTGATGCCATAGTGATGCAGTTTATGAAAGAAGAGCGTGTACCTGACCACATCGAAAACTTTAGAGAAGTCATGGACTAGACTAACTTGCCCCCCCTCTCTCTCTCTCTCTCTCTCCTGTTCTACTGTGGTTTCATCAATGTGCCCTAGGAGCTGCGATTCTCTGGGTCAACTGTGTCGTAGACCATGTTGCTCTGGGCACAGAATAAGCCTAAAGTTGATTTTGATGTGAGACATCACGACATGATGTAGCTGGTCACCGATAAGCTTCACCAGTTAGCCGGCAGGACACGCAGGTAAGGAGACGCGGCAGTACTTTGATGCTCTCTGTCACTTGCTTCCTTCCAGTGAAGACTGGTGTGATGTCAGTCTGTTTCCAGTCATGTGGTAATGTTCAGTGTTGTAGGAATTGTTGCTGAAAAGCAGGTGGCCTATATGCCGTCATCCATGAAAAGGGAGCCGGAATGGCTCGGTTTGTAGAGCACCAGACTTGTAATCTTAGTGATCCTGGGGTTGCGGATTCGAATCTCCGCCGGGCTCTTTTGGTACAGGGGGATATTTCCCTTAGAGTTAACATTGGTTCCGACTCCATTTCTCAAAGAGTCCTTCGAATGAGACTTTAAACTGAGGTTCTGTGTGTGAACGCACACATGATATCTTGCTCTCATATAATATCCCACCACCAACTTTCGGAAGAAAATTTGGTCGTTGGTAGGCCTATAGATGACACATAGCATGCACTCTGCGTGAAAAATCGAAAGAATGAAAGAGTTGTTAAAAATTGAGTGAATGATACTGACTGAATGACACGGGAAACGACTGAATGAAGCACCAACAGGCAGCTCTTCAGTCGGCTCTACCCAGGTAGGCAGTCCGTTGTGTGAATGAGAATGCGGATTGTAAAGCACTTAGAGCTTAGTCTCTGGCCGGGGAATGGCGCAGTATAAGTACTCTCTTTACAAACAACAACAGCCAAACAAAAACCCAAACAAACAAGCAAACAAACAAAAACTAAAAACTTCTGATGTTTGTGAATGGGATAGCCTTCTTCAGAGCCTTTGTAGGCCAGTGCCATCTAGCGGGGAGATAAAGTCTCAATCTATTCGCTGAAGGTTTATATGCTCTCTGCGATGGTTAGACAAAGCACTGGAAATGTGCGACAACTGTGCAGCTTTTTGTTCATTCACAATACATCGCAGCCAGTGGTCAGTCAGCTCTGGTCCTTCATTGAGACAGAAGAAGTCAGCTCTTCAGCAACAGCAATAAATCTCTGGCCTGGTTTGCTTGGTCTTCTTTGGCCATGGTGGAGAACTGAGTCCGAAGATTGAAGGGTCGAGTCAGCCATGACTCTCGCGAGGTCATCAGCTGTAGTAATGGTTAAAAACAAACAAACAAACTGAACTTTTCGTGTTTAAAAAGATTGACTGATTTTTTTTTGGGGTCTGAGTCAGTGTTTATAGTAGAAATTGTCACCCACCACAAGTTAAATGACAATGTTGTATTCTTCAAAGATTGCTGAAAACTATGACTTTCGATGCTGGAATGTCTGCCCGGTCTTAAAAGTCTGCTATTTTGTTATGCTAGTAGTATTTACAAAAGCCAACGTTAACTACCATGGACACACACATTCGAAAAATTGCACACACACACACACACACACACGCGCGCGCGCGCGCACGCATTTGCACTGGCACACTTGAATTAGACATGGTCTGAACATCACGGAAGAAAAAAACAAAAAAACATGCATAGATTGTGAGCAATTGTAACAACAACGATGAAAAAAATTCTTCCTGGTTGATTTCCAGTATGGTTAAATTTATCTATTTACGGCATTTTAACGACTGCCGTAGCAAAACAACATTCGACGAGTCGCCTGACTTTTCCAAAACAGGCATCCATTGGATATAAATCATCGTCTGCTAAAACGATTCGTATACACACAAAAGACATTTCATTTTGAACTCAAGTGACTGTGCATATAGTTTGCAACTGTGCAAACGTTTGTCTTGTGTGCTTTTATAGACATTAACTAATAATTTCCACGATCTTATGTAACTTGTGGTGTGTGTGTGTGTGTGTGTGTGTGTGTGTGTGTGTGTGTGTGTGTGTGTGTGTATGTGTGTGTGTGTGTGTGTGTGTGTGTGCGCGCGCGCGTGTGTGTGCGTATGTGTGTGTGTGTGTGTGTGTGTGTGTGTGTGTGTGTGTGTGTGTGTGTGTGTGTGAGGTGCTTTTTTTTCTTTCTTTATTTCTAAGGTTAGCCATTTTCATCTTTCTGAACGGAAGTGCGCACCACCCGCAAGTATATGACAGACGGGCACTCAGTTTAGAGGCCAATCCATTCGGAAATTAAATATTAATACGGCTTATCTTCACAGGAGACTGGTGTCGTCTCATGGTTTACTGTTTATTGTCACTCTGTTGTCTCCTTTAACATTTTCGGTTCATAAATCATTTTTTTAATAAAATGTCTCCTCCTCTCAAAAGGTACAGCATGGGTGCCCACATGATGAGATAAACAATTACACACTCAACCAGTGATCTCCATATTTACTGAGTTTGGTACATTGTACCGATGAGGGTAGATTATTTACTTACTCGAAAAGAAAACAAAAATCAGGATAACATGCATTAAGTTTGAATTCATATGAAACATTGTGGGATCTCATCTGCTTATTTCTTGCACTGACAAGCAGCAAGTGTATCATGACAATAATGGCGCTCCTATGATGTTACTGACTAGAGATGTGCAGGGAACAGAACCAGAACTTCTACATTCTCTTTGTTGGCCTGATAAAAACTTTTGATACTGTTAGTAGTGAGAGTTTGTGGGTTATGTAGGCCTACTGTCTAAACTCATTTGTCCACCGAAGTTTATCAGGATCATAATGATCCTTCATATGAAGTCTCACTTAGTGGAAAATGACGTGTCTAACCCCTTCCCAGTGTGCAATGGAGTGAAGCAAGGATGTGCCCTGGCACTGACTTTGTTTAGCATTATGTTCACCAGAATGTAATTGTTCTCTTTACTCTCCTGTACCAATGCACCCCACTTCAGGTCTGGGAAGCGCTCATTGTCACAGGTCAACGTGTCAGGTGAATGGCTGTCCAAAAGGGAAGCGTTTGCAGGAACTGGACCAGATTTTTTCGCTGCCATCACAGTAAGGATCATGCCAGTGGCTGTAGTGACATGTCAGGTGTTTTAGTGATTCACTGTATCTATAAATGAAACCAATATACAATCTAAGAAGAAAAAAAAAGTTCCCTCTTTTCAGTTAAAGTGTAGTAAGTTATAACAACAACAACCAAAAAGTTCTTTTTAACGATAATCGGTTATCGTAAACTCATCCCTCAAAAGTTTATTATGCAGCAGTCGGTTATAGTAAACTCAGGCTCCAAACGTTTATCATAAACAATAATCGGTTATAGTAAACACAGCCACAAGCAGTTTATTATAAACGATGTCACCCACAGTAAACCTCCGGTTATAATAAACGGGTCAGTGGGTCCCAAGGGGGTTTACTATATTCGGAGTTCACTGTAATTGTCGCCCTGTAACGTTCCTTTAAAATTCTTTTTCTTTTGTACATACAGAAGCACTTCTTAGACATTTTGATGTATGAACATGTGTAACTATACCTATGATATGTGACCATTGGCACGTGCTTCTATGTCCAATTATCCACTATTGAAAAAGAAAAGTATGGTAAAGGCTGATGCTCAATAATTGGAAGTAAACTGATCAATTATGAAGGAAATTGCTGTACAGGAGACAGATGGTGACATGTTTAAAAGCTGGAGAGCATTTAAGTCATCTTTTACATCGCAAGGATAAAAGGCATGACAAGTTAAGAGTTTCCCTGATCATGTAACTATGGTGACGCATAAAGAACAACTCATGAACAATCTAAATCGATGAGAACAAAATACACTAACTCATGGGACTGAGTAATTGACTTAATATTCTTGTGAATTTTATGCTATGAATACTCATCCCTATGAACACTGACACATTTCCGTTTACTTTGTTGCATGAAAAAATCATGCATGAGTGTAAATATGTAACATTTAATGAAAATTTAAGTTAGCGTGATTGCAAAGTTGCAATGGCTTTGGAAGTCAGTCCTCTTGAAACTGTCACCGAACTGTCACCGTTGAATAAGGCTTCTGATGCTGGTCTCTCTCTCATCTCACTAATGTACCTATACATACAACTGACGTGACAGGTTTTCACAACTGAGCAGGACTAACAACCAGAGAATGATCATAAAGGCTACCTAGACACTCGTTTAATGTCATGACATCAGTTGTGAATTGTTCATCAATAAAATTGGCTCGACATCATACATACCCTTTGTTCAGATTCTTTTTTCATTAAAGCATTCCTGGAACAGTTCTGATTGGTTTGAGGTTAGTTTTTACATTCAGGTTTAACGTTCACACCTGCCTGAGGTTACCTACTCCCCCTCCCCCCCTCCCCTCCCCTCAGGAAAGGTTGGGGAGAGCGCTACTCACACTGCTAAAACGAGACACTTTAAGATAGAAAGGAAAAATATCAGCTTTATGTTAGTTGCTCAAAGGGTTCGAACCCGCAAAGTTTGACGGCAAACTCGTTCCTCAAACCATGTGAGTCCTTCGGGCACCGAATTAATACTCCAAATTGCTGTTCATATAAATATCTAATGCTACCAAGGACTCGGGAAATTTATGACTGTGTGTATAATCTTCCAATTTTCATTGTCTCCCCTTTCAAACAGATGTCTCTTTGAATATTGTCCAAAACGCAAAAATGGAAGACATTCAGGTAAGTTACGATTTGTAAACAATCGATGCTATTGCAGTCGTTCTTGTGCACGAATTCATGCACTGATTTTGTACGACTGTATGCTGTCTTCTTTTATTGTTGACTGTGACATGGTTTTCGTCTTGTAATCGCAATTGTCGACTCGCTTGATAGAATCCCTCAAAACCGAACGGTTACGCCCACCCATCCATTTCGAAAAAAGAAACTTAATTCTGTTCTGCCATCAGATCAGATCAGATGGATGATGGACGTTGATAAGAAAACTGATGTACAGCGACTGTTTTAATTCATTTGCAAACTGGATTGACTGTTTCAATCACTGAATAATCTTCAACTCGATGAAGGTGGACACTCAAAGAAAGAAGAAGAAGAATATGTCAAAGTAAGTTCTCCGTTCAGTTACAAGCGACAGATTTTTCAGAAATTTATGATCCATGTTTAAAAGAATATCAGATGGAATTGGAAAATATAATCCAGATAATGGATTTATGTTTGAATGAAAAGGATCTAACTTCTAAGTGTGACTTTTGGGAGCATTTTGACCTTTGATACTCAAATTCATGATGAACAATAGGCCTATAAATCAAAAGTAATAAAAACAACATTCTCATCTCCCATCTTGATAAAACTGTAATTAGTTTTAAACCAAACTTCTTGTAAAACTTTACATAACATTCCTTAGACCTCAAGTTTAGTATGAATGATGCATCACATCCATATCTTTGGGAAAGAAAAGTGTGATAATTAAAAAAAGATTTTAAAGAAGTGATCAGACTGCTGAAGGAATGAAGTGGATTTAAAGTTTATGGGAAAACTTGAGTATCTTAACATACATTTCTTTAAAAGTAGAACTGGAAACAGGCAGTGTAATCAAAGCCTATGAAATTTGTAATTATTCAAATGATTCGCCATTAAAATAAATACAAATTTCATACAAGAAAACTGATAGGGCACATTAACACTACGACCCCTAGTTTAAACAGAAGAAAGCAGTGTATCCGCGATTACAGACTGAATTCGTTCCAACCATGTACCATCCAGGAGTGGAAGGACAACTTGGCAGAGGCTGCTGTAACATCAGAGACTCCTTACCTATTCAGGTCAAGAGCTTGCAGCCTCCTGCAATAACTTTCTTTCTTTTTTTTTCTTTTTTTTGTTTTGTTTTGCGTCTGCCCCCTAAAGTGTCAGAATAATCAACTTGATGATTGTGGACACTCTATGGATGATGATGAAGCAAACAACAAAACAACAACACAAACTTGTTAACAGAATTTCTCAAATTTGGAAGAATCTTTATCTTCATCTACTATATTAGAAATCGTGTGCACAGTGATGTAAAATATGAGACATTATTTTTTGAAATGATTAACAAAAATCATTATGGGGAAGCACAACCAAACAGATTAATTGGTGAAATATCAAAGGTAACTTTTTAGATACTGGAAGGACAAGATGGTGAAGTCTAATACTAATTGCGTGTTCAACTTCTTCTACATGTAATAACTATAAGGTGAAGGTCTTGTATTTAAACACACAACACAGCACAGCACAGCACAGCACAGCACAGCACAGCACACACACACACACACACACACACACACACACACACACACACCACATGCATACACACACACACACACACACACACACACACACACACACACACACACACACACACACAAGCTCGTACATACACATGCACTCCAAAATAAAAAGGCGTTGCTGGATTATGTCAAGTGAGTTACATGAAGATTAAGAGTGCTGTGAGTCTGTCCCATTAAGGCATCTGCGAATTATATAGGACAACAGTAATGAGTTACGATATACATCACCCAGAGCATATGAAATTTATATTTGTTTGGGTATGTCATAATTTCAACAGTTATTTCTTTGAATGAAAAGTTGCTTCTATAACAATAGAGTAATGGAAAGAAGGAAATGTTTATATGTGTTTTTCAGCCTTCAGTAAGTGGGTCTAAATAAAAGTTAGAATTTTGCTTATCTTGTCGGTGTGACTTGTTGTATGCCTGTTCCGTAAAAATCCTGAGTTGAGAGTTGTTCCAGTTTGTACCACAACAGAACTGCTATTTGGTGGTTTGGTAGAGGATTGTGTTACTATCAGGTCCAGTAAAACAGTATAATGGACTGCACTAGTATGTATAACGGGGTCCCATTTGAGACAGTCTGACATGACTGGGTCCCATTTGTGACAGTCTAACATGATTTCAGATGAGAAGAAATCATGTCCTATTCAACACAATTAGGAATTGTCTTCTGATCAAGTACCAACTGTCACTGTCAGTTTCTTGCATTCTTTGTGCGACTTACGAACTTTAGAAAATATTTAAGAATAGTATTTAGGTCTTTAAAACACCAAAACTCTTTGAATAAAAAGAAGCAGTTGGAAAATTCAACAGTTGTGATAGAAATGGATCCTGAATAGGAGAATGAAATATCTAAAAAGCAAGCAGGTATATCAACATTACAAGAACAAAGGTATATATGGATGGTGTTCCTCTGTTAAAGAATCGAACTGCCATCTGATCCTCATTTGCAGTAGATTAAAAGAATGCCAAGCATTTTTATAAACAGTGAGAAATACAAGCATTTTTATTGAACAGTGAGAAATACAATCTGCAAGATATTCCACTTGTTGACCAGACTGAGTTTTGTTGTTCCAAATAGAAACAAAGAAAGATCTATTTGCAAAGTGAGGTGTCTGCTGACGGAAGCCTAAACAAATTTGAAAAATTATTGCTGAAGCTCCGCCCAAAAAACAATGACAAACGAATCACTAGACAAAACACCACATGTTTCGACCTCTTAGGTCTCCTTTAGGCAAGAATCACAACACTCAGGACAACAAAAATGAACGAGCAAAAAAAATTTTTTTTTCATTCGACGCCCATCTTGCGCCAATTTGGTTGAAGATAAGTGATTGCTCGTTCATTTTCATACTGAGAGAGTAATTTTAAGGTGATTTCTTCTTTAATCATGTGCGCTCCACTTTGAGTTAGCAAATTTTGAATGAATTGGTGAGGTTTTTTTTTTTTTTCCTAAGGTGTCCGTCTTCCATCACCATGAACCTACAAAGTAAAGTTGCAGTCAGGCAAGTTTTAGATGAAATCATAGCGGTCAAGTGTGAACGCAAAGTCCATGTCAATGTACATTGTTGCTGTGAAAATAATACTTCGTGATGATATAGTCAAGTTTGATACAGATGTTTATCACAAATGTAATCCGGAATAGCTCAATTGGTAGAGTGCCGGACTCGTAATCTTGGTGATCCTGGGGTTGCGGGTTCGAACCTCCGCCGGGGCGTTTCGGTACAGGGGGATTTTTCCCTCGGAGTTAACATTGGTTTTGACTCCATTTCCCATACAGTCCTTCGAATGAGACTATAAACCGAGGTTCCGTGTGTGAATGCACGCATAACATCTTGCACACATGTAAAATCCCATCACCAACTTTCGGAAGAGTAGGCCAGTTTGGCCGTTGGTATGGATGACACGTTACACATAGTATGCACCCTGCGTGAGAAATGGAAAGAATGAAGGAAGTAAGGAAAATGAGTGATCGATATTGAATGATATTGACTGGATGACACGGGAAACGACTGAATTAAGCGCCAGCTGGCAGCTCTTCAGTTGGCACTACCCTGGTAGGCAGCCCGTTGCGTAAACGAGTGTTGATTGTAAAGCGCTTAGAGCTTGGTCTCTAGCCGAGAATAGGCGCTATATAAGTATTCATTATTATTATTATACTAATTAATACAGCCTGTTGGAATATGAAGTACTAAAGAAGTGATGAAGGCTCTATTTGGCCTCTGTTTATCAAGGAACCATGCATCACAGGATAACTCAAACATATTGAAAATATGTTAAAGGAAGAAAAAATGGTGCAGCTGTTCCTAAATGTTCTGCTCCAGAATTATGACAGTTTGAGTAAGGCAACCCCAGTTTTCCAGTGAACCTCCAATACATGCCAGGCTAGGAAAGCGGCACATGCAGTTGCTATTTCAGAGCTGAAGAGGTTAAAAACTCTGTCACCACTTTCAGGTTTCATACTGTGTGTGTGTGTGTGTGTGTGTGGGGTGTGTGTGTGTGTGTGTGAAGTCAAGTCAAGTCAAAATTATCTTTATTGAGGGTTAAAAGAATAACCTTTACAGCTTTTTTTTATCCTGCCCTCCTGTGTGTGTGTATGTGTGTGTGTGTGTGTGTGTGTGTGTGTGTGTGAGGAGTTGTGTGTGTGAGGAGTTGTGTGTGTGTGTGTGTGTGTGTGTGTGTGTGTGTGTGTGTGTGCATGAAACTGTGTGTGTGTGTGTGTGTGTGTGTGTGTGTGTGTGTATGTGTGTGTGTGAGAGAGAGAGAGAGAGAGAGAGAGAGGAGTTGTGTGTGCGCGCGCGCGCCTGTGTGTGTGTGTGTGCGCGCGCGCGCATGCGCACAAAAAGAGTGCGTGCTGACAAAGCCCAGATTTCAGCCTTTCACTTGGTTCTGTTCAAAAGAATGAAGTGGCCACAGAAACCAGCACCCAAAAGAGTCCACTACTACCACTTAACAATGAAGAACAAACACACCCTTATAATTCAACAGTGAGCCACACATGTCAGCTTTGTTGGCTGAAGTGCTCAGGGCTTGTGTATTGATGCTGAAGTAGTCTGTCAGCCCAGGTCATGGGAAAAGACAAGTACTAGACGACTACCCTGTTGCAACAGATTCACCAGCCTCTGGGAATGAAAAGTGTTTTGAATGAATTGTCAATTGTTAGTTTGGGGCAGCCTTGTTTCGTCTTGCTGCTTAGATTTGTTATACTAGAAATTAATGCATTTTATTGTGATGGGTATTATCTTGAACTTCCCATTTGAGAACTTTGTGTGTTTACAATCTGATAAAAAAAAGGTTTGCTTCTCTGGAACTTAAAAAAAAATCTTCCTTGCCCCCTCATTAGCATTACTTGCTAGCCTCTCATTCTGGCCACCCCTACACAGCTACATACATGTTCATCCTGTGGTAGCCCCAGCTCCAGCAGTCTGTAGAGAGCAGCTGATGTCAGGTCGCCTTGAGGCAGCTAACCAGGGGAGACACTGCACGGGGTCATGGAGAGGAAATAGTTATCGATGGCACCATGAGGGCAAGGAATGAAGATTCACAGAATCTTAACCTTTTGATTTTATTTACTTGTTGTATTCATTTTTTTTTTTTTTTGGGGGGGGGGGGGGGGGTGATGATCAAGGAGGATGATATTAAATGAAGGTTATGCAGTTGAGTTTCACTCGGGTTTGGGAGTATATGGCTTGATTGTACTTCCGTTCACAATACATCCCAGTGCCAACCAGATTGTCGATGTACAGACACCTGTGGTGTTGGTCAGGAAATTTGAACAATGCTCTTTGAGAAATACTGACTTAGTGGATGACGCTTCAACCTTGTTTTTCTAGGCTTCCCATTAGAGCCCATAGCACATTGAACTTTGTCAACGAATTATGTGGAGAGGACAAATCCCATAAATTGGGACTCAAACCCATGATCTAGCAGCCTGTGGTGCTAACCAATGCACCCTCCCCATCCATGTAAGACCCAGTTTATAAATGTTTCTCTACATCATTATGACGTGTTTCTGCTGCAGCAGTGTGATGATGTCGCTGGAGAATTGTTTTGTGCATTTCTGTCTGCTGTTTGTAATGTCTGGAGGACACATATTTGTTGAAAATATACATGTCTCTTTTGTGTGTAAAATCTGCATTACTCTACATGTTGTTTTATTTGCTTACCTGTATTTTGCCTTGAGTTCATAACCAACAAATTTTCCCATACTGCCCTATGCCATGAAGGTGATGAGGATAGTTCCAACATTTTCATGTATCATCA
>CM031614.1:41587371-41602371 GCA_018398815.1 Conus ventricosus
ACAGGAAGGTGAAGTAGACATGAGTCCTCCTGGACTCCTCCTGGGGGGGGGGGGGGGGGGGGGGGGGTGTAATTGTGTGCTGCCAAAACAGAGCAGTGTCAGGGAGGCCTGGCTTGTTGCCACTGTTCTGATGTAGTGTGGCCCTAACCTTTCATTGTCAGTGCTGGGGATCTGTTCCTGTTCCTGCTCTCTTTCTCCTTTCACTGTTTCCTGGTGGTCCAGGGTGCAGCGGTTGAATAGGCCATTGTTTTCTGCATGGCAGACAATGGAAAGTACCTGCCTAAACATCCTGCAGTGTTGAGTGCGGTCGTGACACTGTGAGTTTCAGTTTAGATGCTGGGCCCGTTAGGGATGGTCGATGTGTGTGTGTGTGTGTGTGTGTGGTGTGTGTGTGCTTGTGTGTATGCCTGTGTGTGTGTGTGTGTGGATGTGCGTGCATGTGTGTGCATGTGTATGTGTGTGTGTGTGTGTGTGTTTGGAGAAGGTTGGGGCGGGGTGGGGGTGGGGTGGGGGGGGGGGGGGGGAGAGGGTTAAAGGGGTTACAGTTTGCAGTCATTTGAATGAAACAAGGAAAATAGAACTGAAAAAAACCCCAAAACCCCAACGAGCCAGAATTTTGTTGAAATGGAGAAAACAAATTAAGATCATGTTTTATTTTTCGAAAATAAGTCACATTGAAAATTTAGTCATGTATCTGGGAAAAAATTTTTTTTTCAGGAAAAGTCAACAAATTGATGTCAAGAGATTACAGGGTCTGGATATAATGGACTTTGCAGCCATCTTGTCAACTGATGAAAGTCATTGATGTCGGCTTATGTCACACATCCACCACCATGTATGTGTGTGTGTGGTGACTGCGTGTGCCTTTTATCATTTGTGGGAAATGAATGTTCAGAAGATGACTTAGGATCAAGTACAAGAACATCAAATACAACATACACATGCTCACGCACATGATGATTTGGGAGCTCAGTATAGTCTTTGGTAAACAGACTGACAATGTTTTAATGAAAGGTGTGATAGAGAGAGAGAAAGGAAAAGGAGTGAGTGGATGGGGGGAAAAGGAAAGAACAGCTTAGGCGCCGACAGGGCAAGAAGAGTTTGTAATCATGCAACACCTCATGGCTGTGCTAGTTCCTGGATACATTGCACCGTTTTGGTTCAGTGGCCAAGGACGATCACTTGCCTGGCGGGACATTCAGCTTTTGATGCGTATGCAGATAGATATGGTCACCTGCCTATGATCTGCAGCCTGTGTGTAGTAAAGGAAGTTTTGTGGGTGTGTGTGTGTGGGTGTGTGTGCATGCGTGTGCTTGGTAAGATGGGTGGTTGGGTAGGTGGGTGAGTTGGTCAGAGGATATAGGGGAATGTGCGTGAAGTTATGAACATATGCATTTCAGTATATTGATACCAGCAGTAATAAATCAAATAACGGGGAAAAAAAAATCTTAAAAGGGAAATTTGGACTAAAACATAACATTTTACAAACGTTCTAACCAAAATAAGCTTTCTGGGCTAAAAATCAATACGTAATCCTTGGTGTCAAGTTCATTTATGTGCACATATATACCTAGCTGTATGAGGGACTGAACATGCCTAGTGTATAGGTACGAAAGCATAGGATTGAACAGTCATAAATCTTAGTGTCCCCAAGTCGGTGATGTTGAAGCCATTTAGAGAGTGAGTGGTTTGGGGTGGGCACTTTAGATGTGTCAGTTTAACATCAGATTCTGAAGCATGCTACACACAGCACACTGTGCCCTCATTATTATCCACTAATGATAGTGTGGCGTTGGTCAGAAGAAGCTGAATCATCAAGCTGATCAGCCCTACTGTAAGTCAATTGTAGGAGTGCTTCTGACTAATTATAGGCACTGGAGAGACTGTGTGGGGCTAGGCTGGCCTTGGTGGTGTGCACAGACTTCCTTACTGTGAGTCTGTCTGACTGAGTGGCTGTCGCTGAACAGTTCCTGGATTGTGTTGGTGCTTGTATGGGAGTGTGTTGATGCTGGGCTGACTGTCTCTCTCTCTCTCTGTGGGCTGACTGCGGCTGGTGGTGTGCATAGTTCTCATATAGTGATGGCTGCTGAACAGTGCCCGTTCAAGGTAGGTGTTGTCCTGGTGTGTAGTAGGCCTCTGCTGATTTTAAATTCAGTTTATTTCGAGATCAGGTCAGTAAGCACCCGGTGGGCACCATGAATATGCATGCACACTCTTAGTCTTACATACTCATCCTGTATGTTATGTAACAAGTGATAGGCCTTTGATGATTATGTTGATGAGACTCGAGGCAAGGTTTTGTGGTATGACAGTTATTTTGACATCACACTTAACAGATGCTCGGTGCAGGCATGGTTGACTATTGTGCTGATATGCGCACACTTGATATATGCTTCTTGCACACGACATGAGTCATATGCACCCCATGACATCAACACAAAAATGTTACGTTGCAAAACTGGAAAAAAAAAGTCTACGGTCATGAAATGGACTGTAGTGTGGACAAAGTATGTTCAGTCAAGTCCAGAATGACCCTGGTTACTTTGGGACTGCACAGATGGGGGGGGGGGGGGGGGGGGGGGGGGGTCCTCACTGGCGACAGTCCTTTGTGTGTAGGGCCACTGATGATTTGAACCTGACAGCCTCTCAGTCATCCTTGTGGCACATCAGCAGCATCTGTTGTCCTGTTTGTCATCAGGCTGCTTCGCAACCTGTGCAGCTCTTCACTCTTTCGTTGTGGTACATGTAGGAGCTTTCAGCAGGGTTTTTTGTTGTTCCCTTACCCTCCTTCCCCACCCCTTCCTCAACACTGTGTCTACTGAGTACATAATTCTGATTTTTGTTGTTGGTTGTTATCAACTTATCAAAATCAGATAATAAAAAGCTGGTCCAGTCTTTTCTGGATTTATCAGACTGGCACTTGCATAATGTAGACACAACAAACGGACAAACAATAGAGTTCCCCCTTCCAAATATAACAGATGCAATTTTTGAACTATTCACGCAGAAAGAAATTGACTGTTGCTTCGGATATTTTCCTCTCCAAAAGCAATACTTTTCAGTGCAGAAAAAGAAAGACCCCCCCCCCAAAAAAAAAACAACAACAAACAAACAACAAAGACTGAACAGATTCTCACCGACTGACAGTGACCCTGTGTCTCTGATGTCTTGCAAACTGGCCTCAGAACAATGCCATAAAAAAGGTTTGCATTATTCAAGAATGACCTCACTTTGAATTTTAAAACAATCTGACTTAATGAAAGCCCCCTCACCTGTGCATATGCTCCCTGAGAAGTCAGTAATTTGATTCCATATTCTAACAGGGTAAAGTACCAGAAAAGAAAGAAATAGGTATTAATCATTCATGTTTAAATTTAGTCATGAAACATCTTTATTTGTAGAATTATGAACCTTTTATATTCTGCTTTTCGTTTCTTTTCACAGCATCTTAATTGAAGGTTTGACATGTCAGTTATTGGCCAGTCGCTGCATTTTCTTTAGATTTAACTTGGTGGCACCCGGCATGTCACCACAGACAAGAAAAGAAGTGAATCTATCAATACAAGACTCAGAAATATTTTTCCTCTCAATAGCTGTTATAATTTACATTTTTTTTGTGTCGATTATATCCTTTTCATGTCCAAGCATATACCATACAATCATGAACTGGAGCATAGTTCCTGACCGAACTCCATCAGCCAAGGAATTCAAGGCAAACGGCCTGTGTGTTTTTGTATATCTAGCCTGTCATGTTCTCAAGTCTGCCCAGTCCCACATTTTACTTCCACTCTGCCCCCCTACACAAACCATCCTATTTTCCCCCTTTTTTATGTTGATTCCTGGGTGTGTTGGGCTTTTCCTTTTCACTGCATCAGAGCTCCTTGGCCTTCTGTCCTTCAGCTGCTGTTGGTGCTGGGAACGCTGTGGGGCAACTGAGCCCTCAGCTTTCCTCATCCTGTGTCTCTCCCACATCAGTCATGCTGGTTACTCACTGATGAGATATCCCTTCATCATCAAACACACACACACACACACACACACACACACACACACACACACACACACACACACACACACTGTCCTCATTGTTGCTGTCTGAGAGGTCACCATAGCATTGTACACAGCAGTGGGGGAAAGCCTTGACACTTTGAAGAAAGGGAGTTAAATGATGTGTTTTCCTCGCTACCTACTCATCTTGCCATCTTTTACGATTATCATGAAGCGCCTATCCTCGGCTAGAGACCAAGCTCTAAGCGCTTTACAATCCACACTCATTTACACAATGAGCTGCCTACCTGAGTAGTGCCGACTGAAGAGCTGCCAGCTGGCGCTTCATTCAGTCGTTTCCCCATGTCATCCAGTCAATACTATTCAATACCGTTCACTCAGTTTCCTAATAGCTCCTTCATTCTTTCCTTTTCTCATGCAGGGTGTGTAATGTGTCATCCATACCAACAGCCAAACTAGCCTTCTCTTCTGAAAGTTGGTGATGGGATTTTATGTGTGTGCAAGATGTTATGCGTGTGTTCACACATGGAACCTCAGTTTACAGTCTTGTTCGAAGGACTGTAT
Source organism: Conus ventricosus (assembly GCA_018398815.1). Lineage (NCBI taxonomy): Eukaryota > Metazoa > Mollusca > Gastropoda > Neogastropoda > Conidae > Conus > Conus ventricosus. The sequence continues at coordinate 41,591,944 of CM031614.1, forward strand.
GGGAAATTGGTTCAGAACCAATGTTAACTCCGAGGGAAAAATCCTCCTGTACTGAAATGGCCTGGCAGAGATTGGAACCCGTAACCCAGGATCACCAAGTTTACGAGTCCTGCGGTCTGCCACTGAGCTATTCTGATGCCCTTTTCAGTGATGTGTTCTGGTTGCTGTGGATCATCTTTAGGGTGTATGTGTTTAGTGTCAGAAAACATTCAGGTTTTGGAAGAAAACATACAAATGTATGGTTGTCAACGTAGAAAATGTTTACAGACATTCATACATCACATGTTATTGTACAGAAAAACACAGATTTTTGTCTAGTTAGATACATGTGTATCAAAATGTGCATATGTGCACACAGCTGTAGACAGAAAGATCGACACACTTATGATTGTATTCTTTTTTCCTCTTCCCCTCCCTCCTACCCCATGCACATGCACAACACACACACACACACACACACACACACACACACACACACACACACACACACACACACACACACACACACACACACACACACACACACACACTTTCTCACCTTTTGTCAGTCCCCATCTCCCCCTTTTCTTGTCTGGCATTGTCTCTGGCATGATGTGCTCTCTCTCTCTCTCTGTCTCTCTCTCTCTCTCTCTCTCTCTCTCTCTCTCTCTCTCTCTCTCTCTCTCTTCTCTCTCTCTGTCTGTCTGTCTCTCTCTCTCTCTCTCTCTCTCTCTCTCTCTCTCTCTCTCTCTCTCTCTCTCTCTCTCTCTCTCTCTCTCTCCTTCCTCCTACCATCTCTGCTTCCTTCCTTCTAACCCACCCCCTTCCTCCTGTCCTCCCCCTTCTCTCAGTCCCCTTCTGTTAGTCTCTCAGTTCCCATCTCTCTCTTTTCTTGTCTTTGTCTCTGGTATTCTGTCCATTGAGCTTACATTGTAATTGACATTGAGCCATATATATACATGTGTTCACACACACACACACACACAACACTCTCTCTCTCTTTCTCTCTCTGTCTTTCTCTTGCTTGCTCTCTCACTCATTCACACACACACACACACGCACGCACGCACGCACGCACGCACGCACACTACACACACACACACTACACACACACACACACACACACACACACACACACACATATAGACTCTACATTACTATTTTTGTGGTAGAGAAAAAGGCCTCTATTTGCATCTTTTTCACGTAAGTTACCTTATTTTTATCTGTTTCACAAGACAAACCGCCACTGTTTTCATCAGTTTCTCACAAAAATGAATGAATTCATGACAACAGACCGCTGTGTACATAGGACAGGGAAGGAAAAGATGACAGCCAGCATACAACTGAACAAGGGTTGTGTGCCTCTGAGTCTGATCTGATTATATGATCTCTCTGTCTGTCTGTCTGTCTGTGTATCTCTCTCGCGCTCTCTCTCTCTCTCTCTCTCTCTCTCTCTCTCTCTCTCTCTCTCTCTCTCTCTCTCTCTCTCTCTCTCTCTCTCTCTCTCTCTCTTTCACCCCCCCACACACAGGGAAAACAGTTTCGTTGATAAAGCTAGTTTATCATAGGGCTGCAAGTGCAAGCACAGATCATTATATATATGTGAGGGTCGGGGTGGGGGGGAGCGCCAGCGCATGTGTTTGTGTGTGTGTCTGTGTGTGTGTCTGTGTGTGTAAAGGGATGAAAAAAAGCATCTCAGTAATCTGCTTGCTGTGGTCATGATTAATACAACACAGTGTAAATTTGGCCTGGTTAATGTCTGAATGATTGCGTTTGCCATAATCATGAGGACCTTGGGCTTCCTCCCATGCTCCCTTACAATAACACAAAAAAAGTCTGATTGTGTGTTTCAAATAAGAAGACCATAGGCTACCTCATATGTTCCATTACAATAATAAGCAAAAATAGAAAATTAAAAAACTTTTAAAATTGCATTCATACGTATATACAGGGGAAAAAGGGACAGGGGAAAAAAGGGAAAAAAAGTAATGAGGGAAGGCAAGTATGTACATAAAGAAATAAACAAAGAAAGAAATCACCCAAACAATTTGAATTCACATGTTCATGCAAACATTCTCAAATCAAAGCAGACAAACAAACAAAAACAGAGAGAGAGAGAGAGAGAGAGAGAGAGAGAGAGAGAGAGAGAGAGAGAGAGAGAGAGAGAGAGAGAGCGGTGGATGTATCAAGAAAAATCATGCTGACAGGGATGTTTCTCACATCATTATGTTTTGCAAGATATTGAACTCGGGCCTCTAATAATGTACAAAAATGTGTTCATTTACACACTTCATCTTACACTACTGAATCTATTAGTGCAAGTTGTTTACAAAAAGAGAGACAAAATGGTATGGTCTGTATGCCAGCCATCTGGTAAAAAAATCTGCATGGTTTAATTTGAAATGTGTAATATGTTCCTCAGTTTTGTATCTAAATTTTAATTTGTTTATGAATACATGTATTTGTGGCAGGGTGTTGTTTATTTTACAAACGTATATGTAATGCTTTGCAAACAGAATTATAAAGTAAAAGACGGTGTCGCCAACAATCATATTGTCATAGCCAAATAGTATGAGTATTTCTGTCAAAAGTACATTTTCAGCATTCAAAAATTTTTCTTTCGTTAAGCCAATGAGAGCATTCCAAAATACTTGTACATGGTGACATTTCCAGAACATATGATCGATGCTATCTTTGAATGTGCTACAAAAACTGCAGTTATTATTTTCAACGATTCCAATCTCCTTTAAAACAACATTTGTGCATAAACACCTGTGTAATATTTTCAGTTGAAACCACAGCAGCCTTACATCACATATCTTATGCACATGCAAAAAGCAGGATTTCCAATCATTTTGCATCAACAATTTTATGCCCCATTTATCACAGCATTTTGGCATAGGAATATTCGCAGTAAAGATATCATAATACAACTTGGAGCCTTTATTTATAGCAAAAAGGTGTTTAAAGCACAATGATTAGTTTATGTATTTATCATTTTTTTTATAGTGATACCAGACATTTTTACAGCCCTGATGTGGCCCTTTGCGGTCGGCTGGGCTATAAGCAACATTATCTTATCTTACCAGACATTTTTACATGTCCATTATAGTCGATTTATAGCCAGGAAAAGTGACAAAATCAATATTTACATTATATTTTTCTTTAAAAAGTGCATGTGGCAAAAGCTTTCCTTTATCATCAAAAAAGTGGGCAAGACAGTATCTTTGCTACTTAGTTTTTCTGATGCAATGCACTTCTTTCCGATTTGAAATTATTTATTATGGCATAATGGTTTGGCAAGAAGTTCAGTGGAGTTTTGGGGAGAACACTTGTAATAAAAAACTTTATATGCATCAAGAACTTTAGCCCAAAACTGATTGTACTTAGTGAATTTGGAAACGAATTCTGGACCATATTTTTTCATAAGCGACCACTTAGGGGAGTTATACAACAGAATATTTCACCATTTATCGGTTGATGTTTCAGCTTTATGTATCCAGGACAGCTTCAGAGATAAAACAAAAGTTTTTAGTTCAGGAAGACCAGTATGCCATCCTTGATACTAGTATTGCAGTTTTTCGGTTAATCTTATCTGGCTTCTTATTCCAAACAAATTTGTAACAAGCCTGTTGACATGTCTGGTGGGTTTGGTAATAGTAACCAGAGGTGTGTCAACTTTGAGAGGATAAGAGATTTTAATATTGCTACCCTATCAATGGGTGTTAACTGTCGTTTTACCCACATTTTGAATAAGTGTTTGACATCTGCTAGTCTTTCTGATTAATTTATGTCTACACAGTCTTTCAGGTCATTAGTAAACCACCCTCTTAATACTCAGAATTTAGATGGATTCCATTCCATACCTAAATGTTCCATATAACGGATTTCAAACTTGTTGTTACTTCCCAGCCAAACAGCTTTAGATTTTCCTACATTCATATGAAGGCCTGACATAGAACCAAACCTATCAAGAACATCTATACAGTTTTCAAAAGAACTCCTATCTCCTGCAAGTAAGAATTCTGTGTCATCGGTGTACTGAGAAATCTTGTGTCCAACATTGTTCACAGAAATCCCATGGATATTGGAATTCTGTCTGACCATAATACTTAATAGCCAATATTTCTACACATAACACAAATATATAAGGAGAGAGAGGGTCTCCTTGACTGCAACCTCTTTTAATTTTAAACCACTTTGAAACATGACCATTTACAATTACACATGATTTAATATTTTTATAGAACGTATGTATCCATCTGTATATATCATCTTGAAAACCAAATGCTTTCAGTACTTTAAACATAAAGTTCCAGTTTATCAAATTGAAAACCTTTTCAAAATCTATATTCAAAAGCAATCTGGGTAGATTATGTTTGTCTACATAAGCTATGATACCATATATTAATCTTAAATTATACCCAGTATATCTATTTCTGATTTGATAGAACTTGCTTTAACCGATTTGCCATACAGGATGATCCTATTTTATAAATTACGTTTAAAAGTGAGATAGGTCTCCAGTTTTGTATGTATTGCCTTGGTTTATCACCTTTAGGGATAGAAGTTATAATTCCTTCTCTCTGTACACAAGATAGCTCTCCTTTTCTGAAACTCGCATTAAGTGCTCTTGCAACAAATCCACCTAATGTCTTTCAAAATACTTCAAAGAATTCTGCGCTAAAACCGTCTGTGCCTGGACTTATGTTATTTTTCATTTTAGTCAGAACAAACATAGCTTCTTCTAACATTATTTCTCCCTCTAATCTTTCTGTATCTGTTTCGTTTATACAAGGGATATCATTCACTAAGTTTCTAATCTCACAATCATCTACAACAGATTCTGCATATAATGATTAATAAAACTTCTGCACTTCTTGGATGATGTCTTTCTGGTCAGTCAAAATTTTATCTTGCTGATCTATGAGTCTAGCCATGTTTTTACTTACATAGTGTTGCTTTTCTAGATTGCAAAAATAGTTACTAACTTTCTCCCTATCAGCTACCCATCTAGCCCTCGACCTTAATAATACCCCTTCCATTCGTTTTTCATGAATATGTCTTAATTGTTCTTTCTTCATTTCCATTATTAATATGTCTTCTCCCATTTTCTTTTCAGCTCTCCCCAGTTTTCGCTTATCCTCTTCTTGCTGTCTCTCTTCATCGGCCAATTTCTTTTTATTCATTGTAGCATATGCAATTGTTTGTTGTTGTTTTTTCTAGATTTCATCAGCAGAAAATTGAGGATTAGACATCATCTGGGATAGAAAACTGTGTATCTTCATCTAATGCCTTTACAACTACATTTACTGTGTGTTCTTCTTTGACTTTTTCAATCTCCATATTTATTTCATGCATATGTTCTTTATCTTTTAAAAGGGATACATTCAATTTCCAAAAGATATTATGCTTGACAGTTTCTTTACATTTTAGCCTAAGTAAAATTGCAGAATGATCGGTTCTGTATCCACATTCAATGTTAGCGTCATTTACAAATGAAGCAACTGAATCTGAAATGAGAAAACAATCTAACCGGGCCTGTTGAAAAGGGTTGGTTCTTCTCCATGCGTAAAGGAGACATTCTGGGTTTAAATCTCACCAAATGTCGTTAAGCTCCAAGCTTTCAATCATGTTTTCAACTACTTCTTTCGCTTTGGGATTATTTACATGTTTGTAATTATAGTAATCCTTCTCAGGCTGCAGAACCAGATTAAAATCCCCGGCCATTGTTGTGTTTTCAATGTTTGTATCATTAATCTTCTGTTTTGGGGTTATCATAGAATTCCGGATCATCTTTGTTTGGTCCACAGATATTGACGAAGAGGAAGTTGTCATTTTGAATTTCTGCTTGAACAATTATATAATTTCCAGAACTATCTTTAATGGGTCTTTTGATTTTAAACTCAAAATTGTTATTAAACAAAATTGTGACCCCTCTTGCATTTGATGTAAAACTTGAAAAATATCCCTGGTATCCCCATTCAGCTACATGTATTTCTCAAAATGCGTATCTTGCAAAAAATAACCGAATGTGTTGTATTTCTCAAATAATGAAAGTCATCAAGTCTTTTCTGTGAATTATTGAGTTCCTGACAATTTACTGAAATAACAGATATATTATTATCCATAGTTAACAAATGTTTGAAATGAAAAATTAAAAAACATATACTCTCTAAAATTAAAAAACATATACTCTCTTCTACAACATCCTGTTTCAAATCTTTTAGTCATATACATTGAAAACCATAGAACAAATCCATCCACCCTAAAGAAAGCAACATAGTTGTAATAGACAAAAAATCTTAAAGGACAAAAAAAAAAAAAAAATATAAGCAAACATTATATTGTGTGTGTGTTGCAGGTTGAGTGTCTGTATGACTTTGATGGGGATGCACAGAATGGAGAGCTGAGCTTCTGCAGTGGGGACATTTTGACCATCATTCGACAGGTAACTGATTAAGGATTCACTCCCGCATTCACACACACACACACACACACACACACACACACACACACACACACACACACACCCACCACCACAACAAAAATAACAGCAACAACAACAACACACAACAACAACAACAACAACCACACACACACACACACACACACACACACACACACACACACACACACACACACACACCATACACACGCACACACACGCACACACACGCACACATACACACTTAAGCACACATGCACATGTTCATTCAGATACTTGGATTTAGATGGTGACACCCACCACCTTATGTATTTGCATGTATACATGTACCTACATACAGAAACATAAAGTCAGATGCACCACATGGAAAACGTGAATTCACACAGACAGATATTTACAGTTGCACCCACTCGTACAATCTCACAACACAACACACACACACACACACACACACACACACACACACACACACACACCACACACACACACACTTTTACACACACACTTTTACACACACACACACCACACACACACACACACACACACACACACACACACACACACACACACACACACACTTTTACACACACACACACACACACACACACACACACACACACACACACACACACACACACACACACAGAAACTTACACCCATGTAGACAGTGAAGTATGCTCACACCCCTGGCTAAGTCTGTATGCATGTAAGTTGGTGACACACACAGGCTCACGGACACAAACTTGTGAGTCACACAGATTTGAAACTAGTCTACATGGCCAAACTGAACTGTAATTGCACTCACATGCTTATATTAGAACTCGCACAAACACACATGTATATAGATGCACACACATATGCATGCACTCACACATGCATGCACGCACGCACACGTGCACACACACACACACACACACACACACACACACACACACACACACACACACACACACACACACACACCACACACACACACACACACACTCTGTGGCATGCCATTTGAGAAATGGTGGTTTCAACCTCAAGCGTTCATTGATACAGGGGCATGTGTATTGTGAAACAGCCTGACTTCCTGTTCAGTGTGACAAACTATAGTCAGTCTCAAGCCAAGCTTTCCTGATCGGATGACAGGTTGGCCATTCTCCAGGCCCAGAACCCAGTGGGAAGGAAAAAAAAAATGCTGCAGGACTGTTCTTACCTGCGCACAGGTGAAACGCTGTGGAGCAGGGTACAGTGAAACCTGCCTATGTAGGCCCTCCAAAGATTCTACCCCTTTACCCTGTTCGCTATCAAATTGTGAGCAAAATGGTCCCCTAACTACCAGATTATTTATCTTTTTTTTGGTTTTTATTGCTACACAATTAGAGTAATATTGGGGAACAAAGGTAAAACAGTGTTAGAAGTCTGACTGACACCAAAGTTTGTAGGGAAGAAGAATTTAATTCCTGTGTTGTAGATGCTTGTGACAGATCACTGTGGTCTCTTTGTATGCTCTGTAAAGTCGGCAATTAGCACACAGTGATTTGTTATAGAAGGAAATAAAGAAACATGAGGATAAAGGGTTTGTTACTGCTGTAGGCACGAGCTGTCTCATTTCTGGATAAACCCCACGGAGGCTTTTCCATGTGTCTGTTTTAAGACAGTGTGTTGTAGCATGGCTGGAAAATTTTTTTTTTTTCTGCTCAGTGTGGCAATGTTCACTGTGATGGTAACGAATCTGAGATTCAAGTAAGAGTGGGTCTGAACTTCAACAAAGAAAAACAAAGAAAAACAAAGAGACAAGTAAACAAACAGGGCGAACAGGAAAGAACTGCTTGACAGTATATTCCAAAGGCGACCTTGATAACACAAAATTATCAGCGTCAGTGCATGTGTGACGGCCTCCCCAGAGGAAGTCATCAGGTTTTTTTTAAACTGTCCATTTTCGCTGCAGTTTCAGCTTTCTTGGCAGCAAATCGTGCGTGCTCGTGCGTGCTCTTGCAGCGTGGGCTGTGTTAAGCATGCCAGGGGGTACAGTTCACACAGCGTATGTTGGTAGGATAAAACATAATGGCTTGCATGCTTGTGTCTCTTTATGCTTGTTCCTCATTGTGTCACCCTGTGCATGTGATCTGAGTCCAGGGATGCTCTCTGTTAGGACTCCTTCTCAAATTTCACAGAACTTCTTTGGAAATGACTATCAAGCGTTTGCTCCATCTTTTTTCAGAACTTTTTTTTTTTCTGTCTGTGCGTGACTTTCTCTGCAGGGTAAAGTATGCAGACCTTCCTACAGGATTTTTTTCAGGATCAGTGTCTCTCCATCCTTTTGCTGATGGTTGTGGGCATATACTATAGGTTTTGGTGGTGATTCAGGGAATGAATTATTGAATATTGCAAAGAAACATAGCACACGAGGAAGGAGAAGGGGGATGGGGGCAGGGATGGAGTGGACCTGTAAAGGGTGGTAGACTGGGGGAAGGAGAGGAGATGGGGGGAGGGGGGGATGGGGACAGGGATGGAGTGGACCTGTTAAGTAGGCAGGGAAAGGGTGGGGGTGGGGGGTGGGGTGGGGGGATCAGTAGGTTGAAGGCGGATGGTGGCAGGGATGGAGTGACTCCTGAAGGGTCCAGCAGTTGCAGCCTTCTATCCACTGGAGATGATGTCACTGCTGTAGGTGTGAGCAAAGACAGTACTTTGGTGTGAGGCAGCTCCTGTCACTGACGGTGAATGAGAACATGGACTGACTTCCTGTTGGTCGTTTGGCATGAAAGGACAGATGGGTCATCTGGTGGGTGCGGGCAGGATTGTTTGTCAGTTGGTTGAATAGGATGTGCAACAGCTGAAGGTGGGGTTTTCTCATTATTGAAGGGATAACGAAAAAGTCCAACAATGTGCAAGAGGGACGAAGTTGTCATCTGTGGAGGGAATGGAATTCAGCAGGGGTTGTTTATCCACTCTTTGCCTTTTTTTTGTGTGTTGTGAATGGTGTAGATCAGGAATATGTGGGGTTTCTGGAGTTTTGGAACCTCCCCATCCAGGACCCCCATGCCCCCACCCCCATCCCAACCTGTCCCCCTGCCATTCTCTTAGACTTTGCCCACGCTCCACTTTGAAAACTAAAAAAAATCAGAAAGTGCCCAAAGTGAGTGTATCCTTGAAGAAAAAATATTTGTAAAAGGATGTCATGGAAACACATCACCGGCAAAGCATTTTTGACACTGCACTGTAAAGTAGGCTTTGCAAATCTGCTCCCACACCATCCCTTTCCCCTTCCTGCTCAACTACTTTTAGACCCCTGAAAAAAAATTGAATCCCAAGTATCCTGTCTCTAAAGGAAGTGATCCTTTAAAGTAGTGTTGGTTGTAGTCTACTTCATATTATTATTTTTTTGGTTGTTTGCTTTATACTACGCAATGAAACGTATAGGCTGTGGTGCAGGACAGGTAATGTTCTGTTCTTTGCCTTACTTGGTTCGGTTAGTTCCTAGAATTGACATTTTATTATTGTCGCCCACATTACAGTCTGAGCCAGTGGGTACTGGGATTACCATTCAGGGAGTGTGGGGGTGAGGCAGAGAACCTCCTTGTATCACCTGAATGACAGCACAAGAAGGTGGACATTGTCAGTGCCAGTTGACAACTGCCAGAACACCTTGAGGTGCCGGTGAAGGGTTGGTGGTGATGGAGAAGGGAGGGGGTGGGAGAATGAGGAGGGAGAGGGACATCTTCAGGCTTGATTTTACTGATCAGCGACACTTGGCGTTTGGATTGTGAAGTCCTCTGGGAAGTGCATGACTGTGGAAATGTGGCAAATGCACAGTGTGTGTGTGTGTGTGTGTGTGTGTGTGGTGTGTGTGTGTGTGTGTGTGTGTGTGTGTGTGTGAGAGAGACATACTCTCAATGTCCGCTTTTGATATATTTTGCAGCTTCACAAAAAGAATTTTGAATATATTAACATAATATCAATCTGTTAAACTAAGACGGGAAAATGTCATTGTGCCCATTTCCGTCACTGCAGGATAC
>CM031614.1:41607371-41649871 GCA_018398815.1 Conus ventricosus
ATCTTGTGGGGATGGATAATCAATCAGGTTTTTTTTTTTGTCTCCTGTAAAATTTGATTTTCAGACTTAAGGCAGTTGTATTTCCGGGCAACGATATGCAAATGTATGCACATGCGCACACACTTGTATCACACATGGACGCGTGCAGACTCATATACAAACAAGAAACATAGTTGATTAATTTGACTTGCACGTACTGAACACACACCATAGAAAGGTGGAGGATGAAGAGTGGGAATGGGGTGGAGAGATGGTGAATGGAGAGGGTTGGTGGAGAGATGGGAAAGAAAGTTGTTTACATTGTAGTCCTGGTTAGTGGTCTGTGGGTAAAATAACATGTGCCCTGCCAGTGACCTAGTTCAGGCAGACACTTGGCCCACAGTGTCCTTTACTTGACTGTTCCAAATGTGCATCAACAGGAAACTTTGACATGATGATGTTATGTCATAGTTTGATGAAACACATCTTATCTTATTTGAGACATCTCTTGGATTTTCATGTCAGTATCACCTACTGTCAATGTAAAAGAAGTAAAATTACAATGTATTGGTAAAGTTTTTGTGTGTGTTAAAACCTGTTATTGTTGAAAAGAGTAAACCTAGTTTATCTGCTGTTTTAATACAAATTCATGTATTTGATACAGCATAGTGATAAATGCTTTTAGTCTTTACTAAGCTACATTTTACATTTGTCACACACCTAAGTTCTATATTTCTTAATTGATTTTAATCAGATTTACATTTCTGCATGGCAGAAATTGCGGTAAATGATCTGACCTTGAAAGAATGTATCTTAGTGTTTGCCATAACGTTTGCATAAAATATGATTTATTATACTTATCAGTGTGTGAAGCAGTAGTTGTAACTGTTCACAATTCATGAGGGAATGTTAGTTCTGCTATACAGAAAACATTGCTGAAAATGGTGGTGGCAGACAAATGGCCTTTAACATTGTATGGCGTCTTCATTGGGGAAATGGCCGAAAAGGTCTCATCAATATTTATTGTTTTTCCAAGTTTTGCTTTGCTAGCTCTTGTACTTCTTGACAAAATGCCAGACTAAAGAGTAGAGCACACACACACACACAGACACACACAGACACACACACACACACATACACACACACACACACACACACACACACACACACACACACACACACACACACACACACATACACACACACACACACACATACACACACACACACACACACACACACACACACACACACACACACACATATGGACATCAGATAACGAGATGATTACTTGGATACACTCTGTTTACACAAGTGTGTCAACAAGGATGTAGAGAAAGAGGATATACAAGCACAGACACACATACACATACACACACACACACACCATCAGTATCGGAGATGATCTTTTTAAAGTTATTTTTGGTAGATCAAGTTGTAACACCATGCACGAAATATTCACACTTTCTTTTTTTCGCCTGCAGAAAATGCTGGTCATGTTAATGTTTAAAGCTGTTCATTAGGTCAAGTTGTTCATAGATTGTGAAATATTTATGCCACTAGTATTGTGGATCAGAATGGATGACTCATGTTGACAGGCAAGAGTGGTTGGTACAACTTTTGTGTGCAGGCTTCTGTGTGTGTGTGTGTGTGTGTGTGTGTGTGTGTGTGTGTGTGTGTGTGTGTGTGTGTGTGTGCGCGCACGCCCACATATATACATGTGTGTATTGTTGTTTGTGTTGGTGCATGTGTGTGTGTGTGTGTGTGTGTGTGTGTGTGTGTGTGCGCGTGCGTTGTGTGTGTGCGCGTGCGTGTGTGTGTGCGTGCGTGTGTGTGTGTGTGTGTGTGTATGTGTGTGCGCCCACATATATACATGTGTGTATTGTTGGGTGTGTTGGTGCATGTGTGTGTGTGTGTGCATGTGTGTGTGTGTGTGTGTGTGTGTGTGTGTGTGTGTGTGTGTGTGTGTGTACACTGGGGAAGTTTGTGAAGCTGATGTTAAGGAGTGAGACAATGTCTCCCATTGTCCAGATGGGTACTTTCTTTGGAGGCGTTCTCAGCACAGAGGGCTCAGACCTTGCATTTACAGAGTTTGATGAAACCTTTCCAGACTTAAACATTGATTGATCATGTGACAGTAGCAGCCTGCCCCTCACTTGAATTTTAATTGATCCTCTTCACTGGAACATCTCTAGAAACAAGAGTGAAACATTGAAACAGCTGAAAAATCTTATTGGATAAGCAACGTAACCACTCTGTGCCATGTTGTGCTCTTAGTGTCAACTGACCATTTTGTTGTTGTTGGTTTTTTGTTTTTCTTTTTTTTTGTTAAATGTAATTTTTTGTTGTGGGCTTGTGTTCCTGTACACCTAGCATTAGCAGGTCACAGGGGGCAATTGATATTTAGCAGTCGTAAAGCAACCTGGCAGAGGAGACACTGCCCCCCCCCCCCCCCCCCCCCCCCCAAAAAAAAAAAGAAGAAACTGTTTGTTATTGTTATTTATTTACCTTTTTCCCTCCTTATTGATAGGATCAGTTGGGACAAGGCAACTCAGGTGTGACGACTCGGAAAGAGCGGAAGCAAGCTTCACCAACAGGAGAAACATCGAGATACGGCACTGGCAAAAGCAGTTTTAACCGGTTAGTGCTGAAGGCGCGTGTATGTTGTGTTTCAGAGCAATCAGTGAAAGGTGCCCCCAGCTGGAGAAACGCCCTGACACAGCATGGTTAAAAACAGTTTTACCTTGTCACCATAAGTGTTTCAGGTGTTGTATTCACTTGTAATCACTGACAGGTGACTCTGTCAACAGAAATATCAAGACACAGGGACTGTTAAAAGCAGATTTCATGGTTTAAAGCAGTGGTGGTGTATGCTGTGACCATCAGGCTGAAGTGTTTTGAAAAAGAAGAAGGAATGTTGTAGAAAATAAAACAAAACAAGTCCTACTAAAAGCACAGTACATGGGAAGAAAAAGGCCTTTGATATCATGGACTTGCATCAAAGGTATGATCGAAGCGAGTGATTGTTCATATATTTGGAAAATCCTGGCTTCCAAGATGTACTGTGTGGAAAAGAGGTAACTGTCAGTTTCAGTTCCAGTAAGGATGTGTCACTGTGGACAGAACCGCTAAGTTCTATGCTTTTGGCAGAGCATACTGCGATTATGTTAACGGTGCTACACTACTGCTCTCTGTGATGAGATGCTAAACACTAAACAAACACCGAAACAAACAAACAAAAAGCCCCATGGACTTACCACCAGCTTAAGTGCAATCGAGACAAGACAGATCTTTTAGACTGTAGATTTATTTGGTCAAGAAATGGCAAATGCAGTAAGGAGAGGAAGACAAAGCAGAAGAAAAGTTGCTAGCGATGACCATGATTTTGATGCCTTATTGACTGGTTTCGTTGTCGACTCTTTTGAAATTTTGTAGGTGAAGCCGAAAAGCCAATGTGTGCAGCTAGATTGAGAGATGAATAAGTAAAAGCAAAAGAAAAGATGTGGGAGGAGGGTCTAATGTGTAAGACATGGCAGGTTGGATGGCTGACCTGTGCATTAACCCAACATGCCTTGGATAAAGAGAGGTAAAACATATTTTTTCCCCACGTTGTGAAGTGGGAAAAGGCGAAAAAAAAAAAGAAAAGAAGAAATCAATTAATAGGATTAATACTCAGTAGACTGATGATTATCTTCGACAATTATACATATTTTCCTTACAGCTGTGAAACCAGTGATCTGTTTTAAAAACAGACAGAAAAACTGACTAGCTTGCTGGGTTAATATGAAAAATAGGCACCTGCTAAGACTTGTGCATGAGCCCCACATTAACTATCCAGATGCATTTCTTCTAATTTGTTCAGCTAATTAACACCTTACACTGAGGCCTCATGTTTAAGTAGATGTGAGATAGTGTGTATGGACTTTTCCACATAAAATAATGCATTCTTGAAACTTTTGTTCCTAATCTCAGGTACTTAAAAAAAGGTCTTTGTAAATACTTTTCAGGTAGATGCCCTTTAAGGACGTATGAGTTTTCCAAACACAGTTTGTGAAGAGGGTGCCTGTAAATGACTGTAACCCTGGCACTGTGTTCGAAAGGTGAAAGTAGTTTGTGGGATATTGAAAAGGGGGACATGGGGGCCAGAATAGCACAGTGGTAGAGCACTGGACTCATAATCTTGGTGATCCTGGGGTTGTGGGTTTGAATCTCTGCCAGGCCGTTTTGGTACAGGGAGATTTTTCCCTTGTAGTTAACATTGGTTCTGACTCCATTTCCCATACAATCCTTTGAATGAGACTATAAACCGAGGTTCCGTGTGTGAACGCACGCATAAAATCTTGCACACACGTAAAACTCATCACCAACTTTCGGAAGAGAAGGCCAGTTTGGCCATTGGTATGGATGACACGTTATACATAGCATGCACCTTCCCGAAGCTGGAATATGACTGCCTTAATGGCGGGATATAGAATGGTCATACACACAAAACTCCACTCCCGTGAAACAAATCTTAAATAGATGTTAGTAAACCGCCAAAAAAACATGGACAAACGAATCACAAGACAAAACACAACATGTTTTTGACCTCTTAGGTTTTCTTCAGACAAGATACAAAACAATTAGGACAATGAAAAACAAAACAATTAGGACAATGAAAATAAACGAGCAATCACTTAACTTCAATCACTTCAGCACAAGATAGGCATTGAATGAAAATGAGGTGGTTCGCTAGCATTTATTTAAGATTTGTTTAGATTTCTGTGAGTTTTGAAAGACCTTTTTCAGTTGGTTGTATGTTCTTGCTGAGATTAATTCGTGACTTTAGGATGAATTCCTAGCCAGTGATGGCAGGTAAGGTGTGTCACCTTAATTAAATTAAGCATACTTTTTACTTTGTTGCTGTGGCTGCTATTGCTGTTGGTAGACAGATTGTGTGAAGAAGTCATGGTTTGATGTGTGCAGGTTCTCCACATTCTCCAAGACGGGCGGCGATTCTTTTCTGATGGGTGTGGTGGAGCTCAATGTGCCTGAGAGTGACCGCATAAAGATTGTGGTAAGATTTCTGTGTTTTTTCATTTGGGGTGTGTATGGCTGTGCTTACTTTGAAGTATTCCGTATTGTTTCCTTACTTCTTTGTATACTGATTCACATTTGCAAAAATGTTTGACTGATTGGATTCTGACGTATATGTTGTATGCATTCCTGGCAGTATGATTTTTTTTTTTGTGGAACTGTTTTAAGTGTTGTTTATCATATGATGTGGATCAGCTCAGTACATAGATTTCTTTCTCATGCAGTTCTTTGTTATTTCTATTGCTGCTTCTTCAGTAGTCAGAATGGTGGTGGAGAGTGGAGGTGGGGATGGGTGGGAGAGAAGGAGGGGACAGGGGGGTTTGGACACACAGGGACATCCTACTTTGTTTTAAAGTCTTGCATATTTTTTGATTGAACCTCCATGTGAATTAGTCTCTCAGTCGATTATGGGTTAATTGATAACGTTTTCATGATTAAGTATTTCAAGGATTTTTAAGATATGTCATTAAAAAAAAAAGGGGTTTGGTTAATTTTTTTACATAATAACATTTACATGTGGTGAGCGAGGGCGTAGTTTGGTTAGCTGTCTGGCTGCTTGTTGGTTGGATGGCTAACTGGTTGTTCTGCTTACTGTTCTGTTGTATGTGTATCTGTCTGTCTGTCTGTCTCTCTGTCTTTCTGTACACTTGCTGTCTTAAACAGAAGATGTTGAAGTGTGCTCAACATGTTCTCCAAGTTCTGTTTCTTGTAAAATTTCAACATTAATTTGTGTTATTTAATGCAGTGGTAAAGCACTTCATGCTGTATGGATAGAGGCTGTAGAAGTCATCTGTGTAATGGTAGTGATCATAATAAAGAGGATGATAATGATAGTAATGATGATAATAATAGTAATGACAGTCATGATGATGATGATGTAATGATAGTAATAATATTCTGTTGACTTGATCAAGTTCTGCTTCAGCCAGACCTTTCTGTAGTGGTCATTGCAATATATCGAGTGGATGCAGGACAAGTGGACGGAAAGCACTAGTATGAACTGTGTGTTGATTCCCAAAAGCGTTGTATTCAGAACAGTGTATTGTGTTAATGCAGGAAATGTATAACAGATTTTACCCTGAATATTATTGTTTTCACTGTGATAGCAGTTGCTGTATGTCCATGGCATTAGCAGGACTCTCTCACAAATTGTATTCTCAGCTTCTAGAAATTTTGTGGTCATAATTTCCTCTTTCCTGTCACGTTCTTTCATTCTCCCCTGTGTGTGTGTGTGTGTGTGTGTGTGTGTGTGTGTGTGTGTGTGTGTGTGTGTGTGTGTGTATTTCTGTTACTATTCCAGAACATCTCAAGATTGTGTTTGTGTGACAATCTGTTACATGCCAGCTATTTTTTAATAATCTGGCTGCAGCGTCTTTCTGCCCATATGTGTTTTTATTCAGTCAGTTTTGTTACAAACTCTTCTTTACATTTTTTTAAATTTTTTTACAAACGTTTATAATCTAAGGATGGAGTATGAAGGGGAATGTCTTGTGCCCTCAGCTTTGCCTGTCTTACCTGCTGTAAGGACAGCAGTACGCTAGTTGTTATGTTGTTAATGTTATGATTATTTTGTTAATAAATTGTTATTGTTGTTTTATGCTGCACTTTTTTTTTCTTTGTGGTGAAGCACAGAAAGCTCCAATGTGGTTGGTTGGGCTCTGACGGCAATAGAACTGGGGAAAAAAACCCGTTGAAACTGAAGTTTTCTGAAGCCAGCACCTCAGAACTGGGGTAAAAGTCATGGATGGTACACATGCTATCAGATTATTGTGGCCAGGAATGGAAACCATTTTCACTTGAAGTGTGTGACACGGTTAACCAGATTCAGACTAAAAAAGCTGGTATCAACAACAACAAAAAGATTCCTTGACTCATCCTCAACCTGGTTGTCTTTGTCAAGTGGAGGTCCATTCAGGACTTGCTGTAAATTCCATTTTTTTATTTTATTTTTTTAAAAATAGAAATTCAGACAAAATATTAAAACAAAGCATATTTGTTGAAAGGCAAATGCCAGTCAAAGAAAAAACAACACTTCATTTAAACATAACAGAAAAGAAGAAATTGGTTTGGGAAAAGAATTTCTGAGACTTTATCTTTGTGAGAATGCTCATAACCAGGCCGTGGAAGCTGTTCTGCAGAAAAGGGCACAGTACCGCACTAATCCAACCTGTGTCTTTCATCCAGTCAGTGTGGCATTGACTACAGTTGAGCATTCCCTGCAGTATACATGGGTAGGAGTAGTTCCGTATTATACAGATTTCCTTACTGGTGTTTTGGCGATTTTTTTCCCCCCGTTTGCACTTCGGTGGATGCATGCGCTGGTTGTTCCAAGTCTTCCAAAAAAAGAAGAAGACTATAACTTGGACAATTCCAGGTTATCATTTGCTGCCACCTGTACTCGGTGTAAATGCGAGTTAGATATCTCTTGAATTACGTTTGTAGTTATTCTGTTGTTTTTTTGTCTGAAATAGTTTTAATCATATGGTACTGAAAAAAAATAAAAAATTTGGAGCTCGTATCAGAGGAGAACACAGTAAACTGTCCTTAAATGTGAAGTGTTCGTCAGCGTCTGGAGGGCAAAGCCCCAGACCCCGCAGCAGGGCGTTGCCTCTGCACCCCACAAGGGGCCTTAAGGGGTCCCTGGACCCCGGCTGCAAAGGTTTCAGTATTACAAACATTTCTCACTCCCACCCTTGAGTATAGCGTTAACTAGGGTGCAGCATTGACCCCCCATGTGTTGCATTGCTGCAGGAGACAGTGGAGGGCCCTCAGTGGTACAACCAGGACAGCCCCTACACCTGCTCTGTGGCCTCCCAAAGAAAGAGAGCAAGATGAAAGGCTTGAAGAGTTTCATCGCCTACCAGCTCACACCCACTGTGAGTGTGGATGGCGTCCACCTGCCCTTTCCCTGTCACACATGCCGTTGCTTAGCAGACCCCTGGACATATTTACAGTCTTCCTGATGTTCCATTTGTGTGTGTGTGTGTGTGTGTGTGTGTGTGTGTGTGTGTGTGTGTGTGTGTGTGTGTGTGTGTGTGTGTGTGTAAGACAGTGCTGTCGAGGGAGAATGGAACAGACATTTGCAAACTTATGTGATTTTGTAATATGAGACATCGCTTAATCCACCAGTATTCTGCTGCTTATGTTGCTCACAACCTGTGGTGTGCCATAGCTTATTCAGTTGGTAAATGCAGATTTAAGAAAGAAAAAAAAAAAGCACGCATATGTGAGGCAAAGTACACTGGCCATTTACTTGACCATTTAACTATATGCACTTCTTATCTGTAGGCTGAAAATTGTGCTTTTCTCTCCGATGGTGTTGTTTTGAGTCAAGTCAGAGGTTTCTCTTTACGTAAACAAGATGGCAGAGTGAAGGCAGTGCGTTGTTGTGTGAAGGGATTGAACTTTTGATAAAGGATGCAGTATTCAACAGGTGTATTTGACTAGGAGAATGTTAGTAAAATGGAAAAGTCGTCAAATTTTTCCTAGTGCATGTTTTGATAGATAGTAGAAATATTCTAAGGTAAGCATGGATTCCTTTCACACTTTTCATTTGTGTGTGTGTGTGTAGAATTTAGTGACATGATTTAAAATATTGCAGAAACTAACAAGGAGGACCATGCTCTGCTTATATATTTTACAAATAAACATTATAAGCATTCAAACTGGGCATAGTTCATATACTGCTTATCATTACATGTATAGGTCTGTTGAATTTTTAAAATATTGCCAGAACAATCTATGTTGATGTAGAAATAAGTCTATTTTTAGTTTGTTGTGAAAGTTAAACAAAAGAAAAACAACCAAATAAAAAACAACAACAACAACAACCAAATGAATCAAAAAACAAACATGCACATACTGATGTCATGTTGGGAAAGTACCAGTGAAATGGAGTGTGAGTATTTTACATGAGGGATTAAAAAACGAAAGCAAAAAGAAAACAAAAAAGACAAGAATTTCATACTGAAAAATCTCACCAAATATGAATCTCAGTGTTTCAGCTGAGAAGCAAAGAAGAAGAAAAAGAAGCCCCAGTACAGAAGCATTTATTGAGTTAGATGGTTAAAGTAAACAAGTGTTTACATGCATTAGTATTTATTGAGTTAGATTGTTTGATCTAGTTGCAAAGTGAGGCAACTGCAGGCAACGCCAATCTTGGGCTGAAGTGAATGAAGATAAATGATTGCTCGTTCATTTTCGTTGTCCTGAGTATTTTGTATCTTACCTGAAGAAGACCTAAGAGATTGAAACGCCTCGTGTTTTGTCTTGTGATTCGTTTGTCTGCGTTTGCTTGGTGGTTCACTATTAATTACATTTAACATTTGTTTAGATTGTTTAAGCTCACAACTATTCACAGAGTTCAATTGCTTAGGTGTAGAAGTATTTTTTTTTAGTTAAATTATTTAAGAACACAGTATTTGTTTAAATAATGGGAACAAAATATTTATCAAGTTAGATTATCATCAGCACACATGTATTCATTAAGGTTGAAAATATGTCTTTAAGAACACAAATATTAACTGAGTCTGACTGTTTAAACTCATTGGTATACAGTGAGTAGAACTGTTTAAAGTAATGAGTTAGATTATTCATGAACACCAGATTTATTGTGCCAGATTATTAAGTATAGACATATTTTTTTAGGTAAATTGCTAGCTAGAGTTCAGAACCTTGTAAGGGATTAGATTATTTAAGTACACAAATATTCATTGAATTAGTTTGTTTAAATACACTTGTAGTCACTTGATGAAATTGTTTCAAGTACACAACTGTTTGAGGGCTATTTTGATTTCAGTTCAGCAATATCCAGGTGAGCCGTCGATACAAACATTTCGACTGGCTTCATGAACGCCTGGAAAACAAGTTTGCCTGTGTACCCATACCTCCTTTACCTGACAAGCAGGTCACAGGTAGACTACACTCACTTCTTTGATTGCATTTTGTTTGACTCAAGACCCTTTTGTGTCCAGAGGTCTTCATCTTTACCTCTGTCTTTTCTTTTCTTTTCTCTGGATTCCTCTATGTCAAACTGTGAAAGCTAAAGAATAAAAATGACAGTATACATGCACATATATTTATGTCCATCCATCGGTCAGTCTGTCCATCTATATGTACATGCATACATACATTTCTGTGTGTTTCTGTACACTATTGTTTTATCCCATCATTTTATTTTCATTTATTATCATTATTATTTTATTTTGATTATTTATTTATTGTTTATTAATCAGTTATATTCTATTCCACCCTTACAGTGCCATTGACCCTATGTTGCCTTATTTGGCACCAAGATCCTGTGTTTTAATTTCTTATCTTTTTTTTTGTAAGTGTTGTGTGTGTGTGTGTGTGTGTGTGTGTGTGTGTGTGTGTGTGTGTGTGTGTGTGTGTGTGTTTACAGAAATAAGAATGAGCTAAGGGGAGGACAGTTACATGCACTGGATGTTCATTTACAATAAAGGTCCTTCATTTTGATTTTTAAAAATTCAAATTGAAATTACAATGTGTTAATAAAAATTCATTATATATGTCCACTGAGCTAGTCTGCTGTAGGTAAATGTGAAACAAGAGAAAATAGAATGTAACGAATAAGAAAGGATAGCAACTAAATTTACAAAGTGACGCAACTCCAGGTCTGATAATCGAGTAAGCAAAATACCCAACCAGTGCTGTGTAAACTGTAAACATGAAATAACTGAATAAAGACCCATTAAATCATCTGATCTTAAAACAACAACAACAAAACCCCTCAAATAATACAGTTCTGTCAGAAAGCTTGGCACAAAACCATACTGGTGTGGCACTGTTCTTTCAAAGCTCAGTCCACGGTCTTACAGGCAATGATTGCTGCTGGTTGTCTCCGGTTTCTGGCAAACGTTTCTGTCATTTTCAGGGCGTTACGAAGAAGACTTTGTGCAGGAAAGAATGAAGCTCCTACAAATGTGGGTTGACCGAATGGTCCGCCATCCTGTGATCAGTCGGTCTGATGTCTTCTTGCACTTCTTGACCTGCACAGATGAAAAGGTAAGGCTGACCAGTTCTCCAAGGAAAACGCAGATGTTGTCTAGGCATATTCTCCCATGCACTTACTAACTTTCACAAATACACAGACCCCATACATGCTGACATTCTTGCATACACAGTGGCTGTTTCAGCATCATAGGCAAGTGTTCTGCCAAGGAAGCGATCAGCACAGTCCACTTTATGGTCACCTGTGCTCAGCAGTTAAATGAGTCAGCAGTATGTAACTTGCTTGGAAGACAGAACGTGGATGCCTGTGTGTTGAGGTAATAACCAGAAGGACACTCGGGAGAGTGCAGACCTCTGTCATGATCCAGCAGATCCTGGGTTCGCTGTTTGATCCAGATCTGCACCAAGGATCTGCTCCAAAATCTTATGGGTTCGTCCTTGGATCACGTTCTGTTTTCCCGCTACATTCTTTTGAATACATTTCGGTTAGTTTTGCATGATCTTGCTGAAGGAGTCCTGAATTTCCATGTTGGTATGGTTCTGCACCACTGACTGGCAACAACGTTGAGTGGATGAACACATTCCCACTTTCCACCATGTTTCATTAAAATTGGTCTTGTATTTTTTGCGTAGTCTTGCAGACACACTAGCATATGAGTGAAAACATACTTTCTTGGTGGAATTGACATTTGATGGATCCGTTAGTCCTCCCCTTTTCTCCTTTATGAAATGCACTCTGTGACCGGGCAGTTGCTTGTGGGGATGTGTAGACCAGGTAAGGCCCAGAATGTTTCACATGTGAAAGTACGGTAACAAACAGCAGTGTGTAATTTACCACAGAATCACCATTTAGTCTGCCATTGACTAACATAGCACAGCTCACTGCATCCAGTATACACTATCATCGCTTCCCTTACATTACTTTTGAGTTTAAACACACACACACACACACACACACACACACACACTCACACACACACCTGGAAAGAAAAATCCTCAGAACTCTTTTCTCATCCAAATTCAATGTAAACTTATGTGTTCCTTTGATTTTTGTTGTTGTTGTTGTGCTGTTCTCCAGTGAATTACATAGACTTCCAATGTGATTATCTTGTAATTCCTAGCCAACCGATGCAATCCATTGATTGCAGAAATGCTTCTGGTATAGTCCAAAGTTACAGGAGGAAAACATCAAGCACACAGTGTAGTACAGCGCACAATGTAGTACAAACTGCCATACAACTGGGCCTCTTGTAGTATTACACATGTTAGAGAACCATTGCCATTAGGCTAGAGCCTGATATGTCTCGATATATCCGATACCAAAACAATGCCATAACCTGTTTCTCCTTAAATCATGGACGTCATGGTATATATATATGAACTTGATGAAATCTGCAGGAAGATTTCACTCTTGCTTCTCTGAACTGTTGATATGCTTATATCCTCAGGCCCCCCCCCCCCCCCCCCCCCCCCCCGCCCCCCTTTCATTCCTTCCATCCCTCCTTCCACACACTCACAAAATTATGCATTACATGCACATTGGCTTAGGCGTATATGTGTGTGTGTATGTTAAGCTGAATTCATCTGTGCATCCTTGTCCGTGGGCAGAAATGGAAGAAAGGCAAGAGGAAAGCAGAGAAAGACGAATACCAGGGCGGAAGTTCTTCTTGATGCTCAGTCCTCCCCAACAAGCGCTGGACATGCGAGATGTGTGAGTTGACCGTTCGGTTTCCAAACAATTCATGTGGACAGTAAGTCAGATAGTTCATGTTTAGTAGATGTTATGGTGCTGTAAGCGGTAGATGCAGCTTGACTTTAGAAAAACAGAAAAGATGGAGTGTGTGATCTCAGGCTGGGAGCTGTAATGGATTTTATGAAACTCTGGGAATTTTGATCCATCGTCATGCCAATAGTGTGCTGCGTGTGGCGTGTAGAAAATCAGGATGCATTTCTTTGTAGCCTGTGAACGCATCTTGCTCACACATAAAATCCCATCATAAACTTTTGGAGTAGACATAAAAAGATGGAAAGAATGAATGAGAAAAGGCTGAGTGAGTGGTGTTGACAGAAAGACATGGGAAACAGCTGAATATAGCGTCAGCTCTTCGGTAGGCAGGTAGGCAGCCTGTGGTGTGAGTGATGGCATGGATTGTGAAGTGTTCAGAGCTTTGTTCCAACAAAATTAGCAAAAATAAAAAGACACACATGACACACATTCATCAGAGTGAAATGATGTTCCTGTTTACAAAGCATTATGTTTGGACAGGTCTACCATATTAAAACAGAGCAAGTAACGGTGAGAAGAGATTTGAAAGGAAGAATTTGTGGCCATAGTATGTGATGACAATCATGCAGCGTAGGAAGACGACAAGCAGATGAAGCACATTTCATGCTGCTGTAATTATTGATTTTGATTTCTGCCATTGCACAGTGATTTTTTTTTTTCAAACCATGTGTAAGTAAAAATGCATGTAGTGAATACAATTTTTGTTATGAAAATTGCACCTGGCCAAGTTGTCATTTAACACTTAAATTAAAAATTGAACTGCTACTAAAAAAATGAGCTGTCTTGTTTCCAGAGATGCCAAGATGGAACAGTTCCAGAAGTTTGTCACCAACATGAATGAACACGTCAAGCAGCTCAATTCTATCATGCATGATTATGCAAAAAAGCAGATGGGACGTGAGTACTGGACTTAATGTGTACTGGTTTTTTCTTTTCATCCTTTCATCAAAATATCTCTCTTGAATTTTATCAAGCTTACTCAGTTATGTGGCACTTTGTTAAAATCAATGTTGTATATCGATCAGTTTAAAGTGCTTTGAGAATGTAGAAAATCAGTGAATGTTGGAACAGTAGGAACTGAAATGTAGGGATAAAAGTACTCTTCTCCATTGCAGCTTCTTGACTTTTGTCAACAAAGTTCCGTTTCTTTTTCTTTTTTTTTTTTTTTTTTCAAATTTCCAGAAAATATAGATGCACAGCACTTTAGTTTTTAAAACTGTTGTTGTTTTTTTGTTTTGTTTTTCTTTCTTGCTGTCTCTTCTTCAGTGCCACTTCAGTGACATTACCCCACACAGCTCATTCAGCCCCCCCCCTAATACCCTCCCCCTCCCCTCCACCTCCATCCAGTGTCACATCCTGGTATGTCCTGTCACAGCCCTGATACTGACACTCCACAGGGAGAGTGGCTGTCATGCCATCATGAGGTAGCCACCAGAGGAGACACTGCAGTGCTGCTGAGTCACTTAGGTGCTAATCAGTGGCACCTACACTGATTCATCATACGGGGACACCACCTGTTAAGCCCCATGCTGACGACAATGATTGCGTAGTTGAGGAGCCAGTGTGAGTGAGCATCTCCTGTTAGAGGGTGCCATCACGTTCATCCAACAACAGTCCCCTTGAACTTGCCAGTACCAGCAACCATGACACAAACTCACCATGGGCATAGACGCGCAGAGGGTATCGAAACCAAGGTCACCTTGAGAGCAGGGCATGAAGGGCCACAGAGTTTGAAAATTCAGTTTTTAATGCTGATCGATTGGGATGAAGATGATGAACATGATGCTGTGATCCATTCCAGTCTGAGACTACATAACAGGATTCTACTCTACACTTACTTTCATAATATATCACCGCATCTTGCCAGGCCCAACAGATACAGATACCTGCATTGTTGGTCAGGAAATTAGGACATGGCTCTCATGGATGCATCAGTTAGGTGGAGGAAATCTGTGTGGTTCTGGTCTCCCAGCTGAGCTATAGTAAACTCAACTCTGTGTTGGAGGTGATCTTTGGCTCCAAAATTCCACAAATATAAATGGCCCTGAGGGGAATTGAACCCAGTCGAGAATCTGCCATGCTAACCACTGTGCCATCATAACAGGTGCTTTTTTGATTGTCGTCTTTTAACATACAGGAAAGAATATGTATCACTGTGCCATCATAACAGGCGCTTTTTTGATTGTCGTCTTTTAACATACAGGAAAGAATATGTATCTCTATACCTATGTAATATCTGCCAAGCAGTGCTTTGTGTTCTACATTTTTAAAACTATTTTGAAACTCTGGTATGAAGTTATTATTTTCTATATCATTTTCATAGTTTGTGGAAAAAGACAAAAGAGAATAAATGGCAGAACTGGCACTAGTATGTTGGGATTCACATGCATGCCATTGCACCTCTATTCTCACTGACCTGTTTGGGCATTGTAAGACCAGGGAAATCAGTCAAATGCACAAAGCCATTCAGCGCATCAGTTTCAGAGGCATTCTTGGAGGGAGTTCTCTAGGCATGTCACGGATCTCGTCTCCAGTGCACCTCTGTCTTTAAAGGCACTTAGTGGGAAGAAGGAGTTTTTTTTTTCTTTTTTAATGTTCTGTGAACATATGAAGGATTGGGAGGAAGAAGGTGGAGGTGGTAGTGAGGGGGATGTGATGCAGGGTCACAAGTAAAACACGGGGTTTGCAGTGGCTGAGGTAAAAAGAGCACCATAGCACCATGGAGAAATACTCACTGCGAGCATAAGAGGATCAGAAGATCTTTCTTCGCTGAGAGAACCATGTTGCAACTAGCTGTAGACAACTTTCATCCCCTGGGTGAGAATCGTTGAAGCTCCAACCCAGCTGTGAGTGGCAGACACATACTGCTTGTAACAAAGTGGTGGCTGCTTCATCACAGGCCAGCGTCACCATACTGTGGCATCTCAAAGCGGCCAGCTGTAGATGGTAGGATGAAATGGGTGGAGAACTTTACAGGAATAAAAGTTGCAGAAAATGACAAGTGAATGTTGTGGTTGATTAGTGTTTGTTGTTGTTGTTGTTGACTGGTGGTTCACTGGTGGTGTTGGCAGCTTTCAAGAGGGAGTACTCCAAGATTGGCTGTGCATTCAAGCAGCTTGCTGTGACTTTCAACATGGATTCCAGTGAAGGTACACATCATAACTCGTCTCTTCATTTCTGATTTGTGTGTTGTACAGTTGTCATGCTTTTCTTTCCAAAGAAAGGATGGCCTACTTTTAGTACTGGTTTGGTGTACCAATGGAAAACTGATTAAGATAAACGGCCAGCATAACTGATTTTAGTTTTACTTTTTAGAATGTTCTGTGTACTGTTACAGTTTTTATGACATAAATACAGAAAGTAAGCTAGCTAGTTATTTAAAAAAGTTTTTGCTGTCTGATTTTGTCTTCATTGAAATGAATATATATTGTGTGGGGGAGGAAGGGAGGAGGAGGATATGCATGTGTGGTGTGGTGTGGTGTGGTGTGGTGTGGTGTGGTGTGGTGTGTGGTGTGTGTGTGTGTGTGTGTGTGTGTGTGTGTGTGTGTGTGTGAGTGAGTGAGTGTGTTTGATGTCATTCATTTTTTCTTTTCATAATTTTTTAACATTGGTAGTTTTCACATCGTCAGATGAAATGCTCATCTGGCGCTGTATCTTTTTTTCAAAAGACAGGTAAACTAGTTAAATCAACACGAAAAAACATTAAAATAGAATCAGGGGAGGTTGTCTGATATTCTCCTGTCCTTTAACAGTAGCTCAACCAGTTTGGCTCTTCCATCTAAATGCAGTTTTGCAGGACGTGAAAGGGTAGGATGCTGTATACCCCCTGACTCTTGTTGAGACTGGTGTAGGCATTCAGCTGTGATGCAGAGTTGTGTGTGCAGGCTCCAGGCAGTTGATGGCAGCCATTGATCACACAGGGGACCTGTACAATGATATTGGCATCGCCTTCGAAAGACAGGTAAACTGATCGTTTCCTCTCAGACTGGTCAGTCAGTAGATAAGGGGTGTAATGATTCCATGTCTCATGTTTGTGAAACCACAGTCACCTTGCCTGCTGCTAGACAGCAAAGTATGTTTTGTTTTTTTTTAATTAAAAAAAATTTTTCTTTAATTTTTTTTTTACAATTTTTTTTTTGCTGTCCCAATCTCTGTGCCACCTCAGAGGCAGTGCACACACACCACTCATTCCGACACCCTGTTCACAGCCATAAACCGGTCAGCCCCGCCGCAGGCCCGGCACCGGCAATCCACAGGGAGCAGTCAGTGTCAAGTCGTCAAGAGGCAACCCACCAGAGGAGACACTGCACTGCCGCCGAGTCACTTCGGTGGTGTTCAGTGGTGCCTGTTATGATCTAACATACGCAAGACACCACCTACTAAGCCCCCTACTGACAACAATAATTGCTTAGTCGCGGAGCTGGCGTGAGTGAGCTCTCCCTCCGGAGGGCGCCACCACGTCCGTCCAACAACAGCCTCCATGGACCCGCCAATACCGGTGATCCCGACGGAACCAAACCAAGGCCACAGACGTGGAGAAGAAATCGAAATTGAGGTCACTATGAGAGCAAGGCATGAAGGGCCACAGAATTTGAGACTTTTTTTTTTAATGCTGATCGATGAGAATGAGGATGATTAAGATGATGATACGGATTTCCATTTCGGTCTGAGACTACATGACAGGGCTGTACTCTACGCTTCCTTTCATAATATATCCCGGCGTCAACCAGGCCCGAGAGATACAGGCACCTGCAGTGTGTGGTCAGGAAATTTGAGCAACACTCTCAGAAACACATCCATTAGGTGGATGAAACTCGACTGTGTGGTCCCAGTCTTCCCAACTGAGTCCGCAGCAAACTCAACTCTGGGTAGGAGCCGGTCGGGGCAGAAAAACCCACATGACTCTGATGGGATTCGAACCCACGACCTCCCAGCCGGGAGTCCGCGACACTAACCACTTCGCCACGGCGGCTGGTGCAAAGTATGTCTTATTGTTGTGGGATGTGGTCAGTGCAACACCCAAATGGGAAAGACAGTATGTTCTTACTGCTGTGTTGTTTCTGATGTTTATCATCTGTAATGCTCCTGACTGCGCTGGAAGGTCTCTATTTGAGGTCATTGAAAATATCAGTACAATACAGTCTTTACAGAGAGGGCTCTTTGTGGAGAGGTAGACGGACTGGCTGTTCACAACATGGGAAGATGCTCAGAACAGGTAATGGGACAGTGATGTAGATGCACAGAACTGACACCCCCCCCCCCCCCCCCCCCCCCCCTACCCACCACCTACAGAGTACGCCTCACCCATGCTGAATAATACGTTGCATACAGCATGGGTGAAACCACACGTCCGGAAAATCCGGAATCCGGATTTCGTATTGGTCGTTTGTCCGGAAATCCGGACATCGGCGTTCGTTGTGGTCGATTTTCCTTTTTTGGGTAGTTTTCGGTGAAGCTGCGTTCTTGAACAACTCGCGCATGCGCCGTCCAAGTTGTTGCAAAACTTGTCTTCCGATATGCGCCATTTTCACGATAGCCTACAGCGTGTTCACGTCGCACGTCTTCATGTCGCAACGATCTTCACGTCGGAACGATCCCGTCGACCTAGATCTAGTCTGAATCTGCTGCACTTCATTCTCTTCTTTGAGCACGATGCCGTTTGTGGCTGTGAATGAAGACACGTCGCTGATCGATGCTTCTGTCCCCAACAAATGGTCTTGGCGATGGCTGGACGAAAGAGGTCCGGACAATGATGGCGAAATGGGAAAGGGCGACATTTCTGACTTGGTGCCGCAAAACCACAGCTGCTGGCGTTGCCCGGTGCATCGTCTGCTTGCAGGACATCAAGTATGGAAGCTCTGGCATAACGGCACTCAAAAAGCATGTCAAATACAAGAAACACCAGGAAAATGCAAAGGTAGTCAACGCTCTCTCTATCTCTCTATCTCTCATCATGTTGCTATGTTGAATTGTCTGTATGAATGATATGTGCTGAAGTAATGTATACTTGACAAGGACAGATTGTAAGACTAGGCTTTGGCCTAAAATCTTCATCCTTGGGTATTAAAGATCAATCAATCAATCTCTCTCTCTCTCTCTCTCTCTCTCTCTTTCTCTCTCTCTCTCTCTCTCTCTCTCTCACACACACACACACACACACACAGTTTTTAGAATAGGAGTGGGTGGTCGGCTTTTATTGTGGGGTTTTTTTTTTTTGGGGGGGGGGGGGGGGGAGGGGTTGTCAAAATAGTGTGCTAGATGAACATAGACGGATGCTCCTGAAAAGGAATGCTTGTGTTCAGAGCACCATTAGAAAGTTTTTTAAGTAGGTATAAGAGGACACATGCTTCAAAGACTTATGAGCTGTGTATACTACATTGGACATATGAATGTATAGACTTCCAGGATACCTTGCTTGAGCATCTGGGCTTGGACACTTTCTGCAAGGTTTTGTGTTAATATGTGCTGTATGGACTCCTTCATGAATGTGATCGTGTGGGCTATAAGAATACTGTTCTTGGACATCTGCGTTGTAAAGATTATTTGAACACCTGTGGGTTTGTTTGTTTTTTGGATAGTGGGCTTTTTCAATTTTGTAACTGCTCAGTGATGACATCTGGACACCTGCTGCTGCTGGATAATGCTGAATACATTCCTTGGACAAGTAATGCACCAGTCGTAAGTAAATTCTGCATAACATACAAAATTATGCTGGTTTAGTGATTTTTATTATTCTTTATGATTCACAAGTTTTCTTTTCTTTTCTTTTTATTTTTTTTTGGGGGGGGGCAGCATAAATTACTCTGGGACACAACATTAGTCTTATTTCACTTATAAAAACATGCTGAAAGTACCTCAAAATGGTCTGATTTTAATAACGAAAATGTAAAATGCTTCAGCTTCAGGGGGCTTCGCCCCCTGACCCCGACAAGGGGCTCTGCCCCTTGACCCGCCAGGGGGCCAGGAGGCCCCTGGACCCCACCTTTCAGGATTTTTCAATTTTCCCAGGTTTACCCATGATACAGATAAAGAACAGTTTTCATTTGTCTCCTGAGATCACATTCGGCACAGAACCAAAAATGACAGAGGTGACAGGTTGAAGGAAGTCAAGAAGTAAGAATGGTACGTCCCACAGTGACTGAGATGACAGGTTGTTAGCAGTCGAGAAAGCAACAACTGGTATGTGAAGAAATTCCAGCTGGCGGTAGGTTTCAACCAACTGGTGTTGATTGGTGTGTGCAGCCTCCAGTGACATCTACCCCTGATGGACTCGCTATATGAGTACAGGGGCATCCTCAGTGTGTACCGGACGTTCTCAAAGTGCATGAGGTTTTGTTGTTTGTCTTGCCTGTGTGGGGGTGGCTGTCTGTGTTGTTGCAGTTGTCTTGTGAAGGAGCGAATGGATGTCTTAATGAAGGTTATGAAACTCGAGAGGCTTGTATAACAGGCTGGTGTTTTTTTGTTTTTTTTTTTTAGATGTTGGTGAAGAAAGCAGTGTTGATGTAGTGTCGGATACGAGATATACTTGAATGCAAGTGAAAGAGCGTCTGTGTGTGTGTGATGTGTTGTGTGTGTGTGTGTGTGCACATGTGTATGTGTGCCTGTGTTCTTTTGTGTGTGTGTATATATGTGTGTGTGCATGTGTGCGCGCACACACGTGCACATGTGTGTGTGTGTATGTTTGTGTGGTGTTATGTGTGTGTTCTTTTATGTGTGTGTGTGTGTGTGCACGCGAGCACATGTGTGTGTGGTGTGTTTGTTGTGTGCGCGTATACACACGTGTGTGTGTGTGTGTGCGAGTACATGCACGTGTGTGTGTGTGTGTGTGTGTGTGTGTGTGCCTGCGTGCGTGTGTGTTCATGTGTGTGTACGGTTGCTGGCGCTGTGCCCAGGGGGCGACTGGGAAGGCCAAGGAGTGCCTGAAGGCGCAGGAGGAGGGAAAGATGGCAGAGGAGGAGGTGCAGAAGGTGCTGCAGCGGGCGGACATCATCTCCTACGGCACGATGGCGGAGATGAACCACTTCCACACTGACCGCGTCAAGGACTTCAAGCTCATGATGCAGCTCTACTGCGCTCCCAGATCAAGTTCTACCAGGATGTGAGTGGCTGTGGGCTGGGAGGGCAGTGGACAGGAGAATGGGCGGGGTGTGTGTGTGTGTGTGATGTGTGTGTGTGTGTGTGTGTGTGTGTGTGTGTGTGTGTGTGTTGTGGTGTGTGTGTGTGTGTGTGTATGTGTGTGATGTGTGTGTGTGTGTGTGGTGTGTGTGTGTGTGTGTGTGCATCGAGAGTGAGTTATTGTGTGTGCATCATGAGTGAGTTAGAATGTGTGTGCACGTGAGTGAGTTAGAATGTGTGTGCATCGTGAGTGAGTTAGTGTGTGTGTATGTGTGTGTGTGTGTGTGTGTGTGTGTGTGTGTGGTGTGGTGTGTGTGTGTGGTGTGTGTGTGTGTGTGTGTGTGTGTGTGTGTGTGTGTGTGTGTGTGTGTGTTGTGTGTGTGTGTGTGTGGTGTGTGTGTGTGTGTGTGTGTGTGTGTGTGTGTGTGTGTGTGTGTGTGTGTTTGGTGTGTGTGTGTGTGTGTGTGTGTGTGTGTGTGTTTGGTGTGTGTGTGTGGTGGTGTGTTTGGTGTGTGTGTGTGTGTGTGTGTGTGTGTGAGTGTTTGGTGTGTGTGTGTGTGTGTGTGAGTGGTGTGTGTGTGTGTGAGTGTGTTGGTGTGTGTGTGTGTGTGTGAGTGTCTTTGGTGTGTGTGTGTGTGTGTGTGTGTGTGTGTGTTTGGTGTGTGTGTGTGTGTGTGTGTGTGTGTGTGTGTGTGGGTGTGTGTGTGTGTGTGTGAGTGGTGAGTGAGTGAGTGAGTGAGTGAGTGAGTGATGTGAGTGAGTGAGTGAGTGAGTGAGTGAGTGATGTGAGTGAGCGAGCGAGGTAGCGTGCGTGCGTGCGTGCGTGCGTGCGTGCGTGGTGTGTGTGTATAGAGGGAGGGGGTTGGGAGTGAAGGTTAATTTTTTTTAAGGGCAATAAAAACATAAATGGAATTTCGCAATCATTAGAACAACAGAAGGACACACTCCGCTGACGTGCAACATGGTGTACACAATCGAAATGAAATCAAGTCAAATCAACTTTATTCATTCCGAAAAGAGGTTATTTGAGAAGAGAAAATACCTTGTGGTTGCACACATACCTACCACAATGTGTGATGTAAATTGCCTACCCCCCTCCAAGGTTCAGTGCATGCAATATGTTAACAACTTCACACATTTCTCTCATACAGGTAAATATATGGTAAAACTACTTTTAGTGGAAATATTCCTTTTTTGTATGAAAAAGCTAGCAGGGTAAAAAGATAACACATATTACATGTAAAACTGAGTCCATAAAAGCACACATTCTTATGGATGCAGACTTTCTTCCCCTCCCTCTCTCCCCCTTCAATCTTTCTCCTCTATGCAAACTCTTATGCATTCACACAAACCAGTGCTCACAGAATAAGCTCAGAAATATGGTGATTAGAAGCTTGTCAGAGATGCAATTCACTAACATCGACAGAGAACACTTCTATGCAGTGTTTACACTCTTATCAGGGACTCGCTTCACATGTTGTTACGTACATGTCTATACAGTGGTTAGTGCCTTATCAAATATGTATTACTTAACATCTCACATGATACACCCATTGTTAGATCTTTCCAGGACCAATTGACATGACATGTCGCATAATACAATCTATACAGTGGCTAATTCCTTATTAGGATGAAAAAAGTTCACATGACATGGTTACATGATGCATTTGTATCACAGTTAGGTCTTTATCAGGACACAATTCACATGATTTGTCATATATATACAGGGTAATCTGTATTGGGACATGATTCACATGACATGCCATGTAATACATGTAGACAGTTAGAATTCAGGTTAAGAATTCGCATGACTTGTCATATAATACAGTCTTTATTAGAGTGTAATTCACATGACATGTATGTGGTATGTCTGTGTATGGTAAGAAACTTGTTAGGACACAAAGACCTGTTTGTGAAAAATTTGAGAAGATAATGCCTGTTTTTCAGTTGCAAATAGATTTACCTTCTCATAGTTCGTTTACTTAGACTTAGGTGCTCCCGCACCAAAGGCTCACCATTGCCAACACCTTTACCCCCACAAACTGTCAAGAAGAACAACCTGGCATGCGCCGAACGGAATGACTCACAACCAGATCGACTTTGTCCTCACTCCGCGGCGCTTCAAAGCAAGCATCAATAAAGCAAAGACGAGGACATACCCGGAGCTGATATAGGCAGCGACCACGATCTCGTGCTGCTCACAATGAAGATCAAATTGAAGAAAAGTACCAACCGCGCAGCCACGCAACAAGTTTGACCTGGAGAAGCTAAAAGACCCAGAGATAGAAGAGGCATTCCAGGCACAGCTCGGGGGGCGGTTCGCAGCACTCAACCTCCTGGACAATGACATCAACGACCTCACAAACAGCTTCAATGAGGCAGTCTGCGAAACAGCAGAGGAGGTACTTGGGCGACAGAGGAAGAAAACACCAAGCATGGATCTCAAACGACATCCTTGACCTCTGCGACAAAAGAAGATCACTGAAGAATACGAAAAATTCCAGCCCTGAACAAGCCGCACAGTATCGAAAAACCAACAACCTTGTAAAGAAGGAAATGATTGAAGCCAAAGAACAATGGATCAATAATCAGTGCGAGAACATCGAGAAAGGCATGGAAAAGGGAAACAGCAAACATGCCTTCACCACACTGAAAAACCTCACCAAGACGCAGCAAAACAGATCGTCAGTCATCGAGGATACCTCAGGCGAGCTGCTGACAGAAGCTCGCTGTTTTGAACAGATGGACACAGTACTGCCAAGAACTTTACAACTACCCTATACAGCCAGACGACAGTCTGTTTGAGGGGGACTCGACACCATCAAGGGAATCCTCACCACTACCAGTGATGAGAGAAGAAGTGGAAGAAGCCATCGGCAGCCTTCCGGCAGGGAAATCACCTGGAGCAGACAATATTCCAGCAGAGCTGCTCAAACATGGAGGGAAGGAATTGGTCACTCTAGTAACATCGATTTGTCAGAAGATCTGGGAGACAAAACAGTGGCCCACAGAATGGACTCAATCACTCATCATCCCCCTGCCCAAAAAGGGAAATCTACGCCCAATGCCAGAACTACAGAACAATAAGTCTCATTAGCCACACAGTAAAATCATGCTCAGAGTCATCTTGAATCGACTGAAGAAAGAGGCGGAAAGAACACCTGGTGGAAGAACAAGCTGGATTCAGGGCAGGCAGAAGCACAGTAGAACAGATCTTCACCTGCCGGATACTGAGGAGAAACATCTGCAACATCAGAGAGACCTGTTCCACAACTTCATTGACTTTAGGAAAGCGTTTGACAGGGTGTGGCACAAGGGTCTGTGGCAAGTGCTCAGAAAGTTTGGCATAGAGGAGGGTCTCGTCCAAACCATCCAGGCGCTGTATAACACCGCCAGCAGCGCAGTCCTCCTCAACAACCAGATAGGGACTACTCAAGACACCAGTTGGAGTCGTCAGGCTGCCTGCTATCTCCCGTACTGTTCAATCTCTTCCTGGAAAATATCATGCGTGAAACCTCCATGACTTCCACTCCACTGTCTCCATCGGAGGAAGAATCATCAATAATCTGAGGTTCGAGATGACATCGACCTGATGGGAGGCAGCAACGAAGAACTACAAGACCTGACAAAGAGACTGGAAGAAAGGGCAGGTGCTATGGAATGGAAGTGAGCACAGAAAAAAGCAAAGTCTGGTCAACAGCACAACCAACACCCATGCTGAAATCTACATGAACGGACAACAGCTTGAAAGAAGTGGGCGCTTTCAAATACCTTGGCGCCACTCTCACCAAAGCGGTCGCTCTACAACAGAAATCAAGACCAGACTAGCGATCGCAACAGCAGTAATGGCAAGCTAAACAAGATCTGGAAGAGCAGGGAGATCAGCTTTCCTACAAAGATGAAGCTGTACAAGTCCTGGTGCTGTCCATCCTGCTGTATGGCTGCGAAAGCTGGACCATGACAGCAGAGACCACCAAGAGAATCCAGACGTTTGAAACATAAATGCTTCAGGCGCTTGCTCGGGATCTCTTGGCAAGACCGGAAGACAAACGACCTTGTGATGGAGCCAAATAACATCACTTGCAGGCCCCCAAGAACCCCTCTGGCAACAGTCAAGAAGAGGAAGCTGTCGTGGTTCGGGCATGTCATACACACAATTCACTACCCAAAACAGTCATCCAGGGCACGCTGGAAGGCGGCAGACGAAGGGGACGACAAGCCAAATGCTGGATGGACAACATCAAAGAATGGACCAGGATGGATGGCCCTACGCTGATGCGACAGGCAGAGGACAGGGCCGGATGGTGGTGCCTGGCTTCGAGAGTGTCTCTCATCTCTCCTCTACGCCCATCATGGGCAAGAGAATGATGATGATGATGATGAGGTCTCCCGCATCTTGTGACGCATGAGGCAGTCAAGGCGCTCCACTGTGCATGGTCCTCAGCCAGTCAGTCTGCTGATGTCACTCCATCCTCTGTCAACGAGTCGGAGGTCTCTCTCCACTGTCTGTCGCCAGCTCATCCTGGGTCGTCCTCTTTTTCTCTGTCATGCTGGGGTCCATTTAATGGCCTGGTTTGCAGGGTCTTGAAGGGGTTAAACTTACGACATGACCCAGCTTGTGGAGGTGCCGTCTGCAGACAATTGTTGACACGGGGAGCTGTTTGGACCTCTCCCAGACATCTTCATTTGGTATGAAGTCTGACCTTTGATGCCAAGATCTTACGTAGGCGCTTAGTATCAAAGCGTCGAGTTTTTCTCTGGGTGGTCTTCAGTTGCCAGGTTTCACAGCCATATAACAGCGTTGAAATCACACTGGAGTTATATTAGTTTGCTGGTAAAACAAACACTGATTGAGAGTCATAGATTTAACTTGAAATGCACTCCAGGATAATGATTGGGATTTCACCTGTCTGCATTACAGGTGCCCTTTTGACTCCCATGGTTTGGCCTTGTCTGCATTACAGGTGCCCTTTTTGACTCCATGGTTTGGCCTTGTCTGCATTACAGGTGCCCTTTTTGACTCCCATGGTTTGGCTTTTTCTCTTTATGATTGAACTGTAAGCTGACAGACGGGGCAAAATGGATTTGGGCACGCTTACCAGCAGCGTTTGCTGATGGCAGTCACTCTCACAACATGAGCTGTAACCCAGATTATGTTCATTGCAGATTTCTGAACATCAGTTCACATGGATGATACATCTGTTCTCTGGTTAGATCCTAGAAGTTATAATACGCATGACATGTGCGTGGTATTTCTGTACAGCAATCAGGATATAAGTCACTTAAAGTGTCATGGTACGTGAACAGTGATTACATCCTTATCAGGACAGAGTGCACATAACGTGTCACATGGTACATGTGTACAGTGGTTCGAGCTTTACCAGCACAAAATTCACATGACATGTCACTTTGATGAGAAGTACAATTTACATGACATATCGCTTGATAAAACATCAAAAACACAAAATGTGCATGATTTATTTCACTCCAGATCATTTTGAAAAAGAAGTGTGTGTGTGTGTGTGTGTGTGTGTGTGTGTGTGTGTGTGTGTGTGTGTGTGTGTGTGTGTGTTGCATGTGTGTATTTGTGTGTTGTGTGTGTGCATATGTGTGTGTGTGTGTGTGTGTGTGTGTGTGTGTGTGTTGGACAGATGACGAAGAAGCTTGAGAATGCCCTTGGCCAGTACGACAAAGTGCAGAACCCAGCTAGTTCCCCACTCCTTACCAGAGCAACGTGTCACAGTGAAGGGGTCTGGCAGAGAGGGGGCATGCTTTCCTGCTTCCCGTCACACCTGCTGCACTCTCGCGCACCTGATGTAGAAGACAGTGTAACCAGCTTCTGTAGAGAGAGAGAGAGAGAGGGATGACCCCTGCACCTGACACACACTGTGGTGAAACCTGTTTGGGCCATCGGCCTTCAGGCCTGGATTCTTCTCTAAGGCCGTGTTGAAAAACAGCTGCGTCTGCGGTTAGCAGGAAAAGGGGAGGGTTTAGGGGATAGGAGAGAGAGAGAGAGGGAGAAGAGAGAGTGGATGGGGGATGGAGAGGGGGGAACATGCAGGGCTGTTGGCTTGAGGTTCCTGTCGCTCTGCTTACTGCTCAGCAGGTTTAAGCCGTATGATTTTTGTTTTTTCACAGTGGGCAAGATATACATGTTTTCCGATGAACCAGACACTGACAGGGTGGTGTAGACTGTGATCAGTTGGTGTTACAGGGAGCAGCGTTGAGAGCCATGAGGTCTGAATTGTTGCTGAGAATGAAAAGTCCTAGGTGAAGGTGAACAAAAAAAAAAAGAAAAAAAAGATAGGGCAGGATAGGGAGAGGGCATCAGTTGGAGTAAGACAGGAGGACCGGAGAGAGAGAGAGAGAAGGACTTGGTGACATTCAGGTGGAGACCACTGCAACCAGTAGTGATACAACTGACAGGGACAGCTATCCCAGGGGAGCGGAGAAAGGAGGAGAACAGGGGATATGTATACTGAATGGTGATATTTCTCGTCACTGCACTTATACGGCACTACCCACCAGCGCCAGTCCTGAGGATCTGTTATTGGAACAAAAAAAGTTGGAATCTTTGAATGGTTCAGTTACTGCATAGACATTTGGCAATGTTGCCTTTCTCTGATATTCTGAAACTAAAAGGATTAGCAGTAAACAAGTGGGGTATGTTTTGCTCCCATAAGGAAACCCACTATTAGATTGTTCGTCTATGTATTTGTCTGACTTTATTCAAGTTTAAAAGGCTGTGCCAGTCTTGAATAAAAGTTACTCTGTGTTAGGTTTCCTTATGGGAGCAAAACATACCCCACTTGTTTACTGTTTATCGTTTACTGTTCCCTACCTCATTTCATTTCCGATAAAAGGATTAGTTTTGTCATTTCTTTGTGTGCGTTCACATCACATAATCGGCACAGTTTTTGAAATTGGACGTTCCCAGCATAAAGATTTATTTCAGTGATATTTATCTTGGTTATCAGCATTATGTTTATTAACACTAAAATTGATATAAAGACATACATATACATATTTCGCATTAAAAAAAAAATCCTGTTTGCTGTGGAAATACTGTATTTCTTTGTTGTTGTTGTTTTCACCTTGCTATCAGATATTGCTTTTTTTTTTTTGTAGTTCAATATCTTCTGGCATATTTTGTTGTGCTTCAGTGATCATGTTACTTAAAAAAAAATTGAAGTCAGTTAAATGAAAGAAGAGAAATTGAAAAGAAATCTGTGAATACAGCAGAACTTGTATTTGGGAAAAGAGAAAAGAAGAGGGGTAAAAAAAGTTGACTGTATCCATATTCAAAGTCAGTCAAAGGAAAAATGAAGGCAAAGCTGGAAATAAAAGAGAAGGCTTCTGTCGGCTGTTAAGTAAAATGACTTGGCAGGTCATTTCCTAGCACTGATTAACACTTCCTCAGATTTTTTAGCATTTTTTTTTTATTTGAAAAAAAAAGAGATGAATAATCTTTGTACCATTTTGTAATTAATCTGAGCTGGTCAGTAATGAGAACATACTGCTGGTTAGCTTGGAAAATGAAATTTAGGTACTGAAATTGATTTTCAGCTGTGGGCATTTAAGCTAAAGCTCTTTGTTTGTGATTCCTTTGTTTGAATCCATGGGTTGGTTCATGGATGGTCCAAACTGTTTGGATTTTTTTTCTCACCTTGAGCCTGCATTATTTGATCAGCATCTGGTATGCGACCAAGGAATGTTTTCTCAGAGGTTGTGGTGAGACAAGAACCTTCTCCACCTTGACATGACTACTTTTCAACTTGTTGCTTGATGCTATGAAACTAAAGGACCTTTTGTCTTTCATCTCTGTCTTCCATCTCTCCATCATACAGGTGAAAAATCAGTTTTTTTGTCTTCTGTAGCTGTTGTTTTTCCATCTTAGAAAAGGTATGGAATCTGTGTAGCATGGCGTATATTTTTTACGCTGATTCTTCTCGCACTGGTACAAAAAGACATCAGGGGTTATATAGTTGCTTTGTCAGCTGCTGTGTGCATGAAGGAGCCGTGCGTTTACTTTGCTTTGGCATCCAAAGGAACAGACCATTCATATGTGATCTTTTCCTGAGTTGATGTTCACTCTGTGTTGTTGAGCACAGCGAGTGTCTTATGGGTTGCTCTGCTTCAGCCTTATTTAATGTTTTTAGGTATATAGATCTGTGTGGTGTTCCGAGTGTTTTAGGCTGTCTTTGAGATTATTGGCAACACTGTAGTTTTCTAACAGTTGTTTTTTTTAGTCAATTCTCTCTGTCTGTCCCTATTATGTCAGCTAAAAGATCTGATTGAAAACATATGGATGAACAATTTGTTTTTTTTCACTAAGAGATCTGGATAAAAAGGTAGCATGGCTATCTTTTTTGTTTTGTTTTGTTCACTTTTTGTTTGATCTGTCTTCCACAGGTGATTGGTGGTGAGTTCAAGGGAAGCCATTTAAGAGCTTTGACCTTTCAAGTATTAAGACAATTGTTCATCGAACAACAAAAACTGAACTGGGGGCTGAATTCCTCTCACCTTCAAATAGCCATTTACTGCTGAAAACCTTCAGGGCTTTATTGGTTATTTGGTAATTTACCTCTTCACATCTGGAAACAGTCTTTGAAAACAGTGTCAGGCTTTCAGATGGGTTGGTTGAAGGTGGTTGCAGAGAGACAGGGCCTGTTGTGTCGTAACTTGTTGAGGGAAAACATGATGATGGAGCAGGCTGCACCCAGCATTTTTTTTTTCTGTCTGTATTTGTGTGAAGATCATGTAGCATTACTGTTGGTATATTTGTTATTGCATCATTGATTGATTTTTTTTAAAACTCTTACTCAGTGAGTGCCCATTTGATGATTTTTCTTTTAGACTCTTACTCAGTGAGTGCCCATTTGCACATAAACATAGGTGAGTGTCAGGTGGAACGTCTGTGAAATCAGATGTCGGCTTTGACTTCTGGTTCTGACAGAGTTGTGTGCAGGTGATCCCACATGTGTTCCAGCTTTCCATCACTGCTGTGGTGTGTAGCATATCACCTGGTTGGTTGCAATGCCTGTTCGGAACAATCAGAAATGAACAGTTCGCCATAGGTGGGTTATTTTGTGGAAGTGTTTTGTTTCTGAGGGGATTTACCGGCATGATGCAGGACATTGAATGCTTTGCATGCATTTGTGATGTACATGTTTTGAGTTGAGCAGGCCTGACATGCTGTCGGTGGAAAGAAGTATGTTCTGTACAGACTGGGCATGAAGAGGGACAGAGAGAGGCCAGCTTATCCTTCCACTAGAAGCTTTGTGACTGTCTGCTTAGCTTTGTCAACACAGCTTCCAAACTGGATCTAGTCTTTTGAGTGTCAAGCAGCATCGATGTGTACAGTATCTATATGTGCACAATATCTGATGCATTATGGAAATCATGAATGTATTGGTATTATGATTACTTCTTGTTAATTTTGAGATCTGTTATCATCCAGGTTGCCGTGATAATTGTGCAATTTGTTCACGAACTTTGTACTTTTGTTTTCAGTTGTTCTTGCGTGAATTATCAAACCTTTTAGGGATTATTCTGTAGTTAAAAGAAAAGGTGAAGCACAAAACTAGTGAGTAGACTTCTACTCTCTGTGGCTGTGTATGGGGAAAGAAACAATGTATCTACTTGTACTTACTGATGATATCTTATGCTTGCTTGGGATGTGCTTTTAATGTATGCATTCCAATAACACCTGAAAGCTAACACTTTGGCATGTATTTTAGGCTGGCACACCTGCATGACTATGTGTGCTCATGTGCATGTTTACATATGATGAGCACTTCACCTATTTATTTCTTGAATGAGCAAACTTGTTTCGCTGTCAATATACTAATGCACATATGCATGCGGGATATTTGTATACATTTGCTTGAGTAATATATACATTTGTATGAGTATGAATTTGATGAATTGTTGCATGCCTATGGTGGTAACATGCACTTTTATGAGTGCCTAACACCTTTCTTTTTTGTTTTTTGTTTTGTTTTGCAGTCTTGCCTTCTGTGACCCCTCAGTGGCAATACCATGGGTGTCAATCTGTTTGGACTCATAGGATGTTTTACCATTATAACCAGCCATGTGTTTCCTTTATTTCTTTCTTCTTCATCATCATCGTTCTGGCACTGGACACATTTCGTGAGGAACATAAATGTGCAACAGTTGGAGAAGTTGGTTCACTGGTTGAGGACGTGGATGGCTTGCCACTAAGTCTCATAAATGGAACAAATGCAATAGAATAGTAATCGTTTTTCACACTTCAGTGACCTGGAAGTGATATTGATTGGAAGCCAGAACATGTGCAGGCCAGTTTCAGTGAGAGGCATCATGTGCAGGCGTAACTTTCCAACTTACAGTTTGACAATTTTAAAAAAAAAATTGATTTTCCCAGTATGAAAATGGGTATATGGCCGTATAAACCCCAAATGCTAATTTTTCTGAACAACTGTACAGTGTGAACGGTGAACCATAACGGTGAACACAATGTATAACTCCCACGCCTCTCATCTGCCTCACCCCCTTTAGACACATCCAGGGCTGTCCTGTCGCAGGCCAGCACCAGCACCCATGGCGAGCAGTCGGTATCAGGTTAGTATGAGGCAACCCACCAGTGGAGACTCTGTAGTGCGTCTGAGTCACTGGGGATGTTCAGTGGTGATGGTTCTGATTCAACATACACAGGACACCACCTTCCAAGCCCCTTGTTGATGAGAATGATCGCATGGTCGCTTAGTCATAGTAAGTGAGAATCCTCTTCAGAGGATGTCACCATGTCCGTCAAGACAGTTGCCATGACTTTCCAGCGAACAAGCTCAGTATGGAAATAAAGGGGAAATGGTGGACGAGGTCCCAAAAAGATGACATGGGGGCCATAGGTTTGAACTTTACTTTTTTTTTTTCAG
This sequence comes from Conus ventricosus, assembly GCA_018398815.1. Taxonomy (NCBI): domain Eukaryota; kingdom Metazoa; phylum Mollusca; class Gastropoda; order Neogastropoda; family Conidae; genus Conus; species Conus ventricosus. Next base: position 41,639,214 of record CM031614.1, read on the forward strand.
TGAATCGTGATGAAAGGGGGTGATGAAAAAAACGCTGCCGAGTTGTATCTGAGATGAGACTACTATAGGGCTGTACTTAGTTTCCTTGTAACACATTTTGAGGGAAATTTTTGAGGTGGGGTTGTAAATTTTTTGCTCAAAGTTTTTTAGTTCTATCATTTCTTCCCGTTCATCAAAACTTTTTGGTTGGTTCGTTCGTTGAAAATGTGCTTACAGTGTTGTAAATACGGAGTTTCCACATGTTAAAAAAATAGGGTTAATTTGCTTTTTCCCGTCGTGTTGTTTTTTTCTTTTTGCACTTCTTCAAAACGGGTGGCAACGAATTTTACAGATATCCATTTTTGGTTTAAAATGTATTTTTTTTTTTTGTTTCATTTATTTTTCTGTTGTTTTTTTCTTTTTAAAATTTTCATTTTTTTCCCCCCCTTTTTTCCCTTTTTTTCCCCAAAGGAATATAAGGACAAAAAAAAGAAAAAAAGTTGTTTTTTTTTTTTACCCCCCCTTTTCTTTTATTTTTTGGGGGTTTTTTTATTTTTTTTTTTTTCCCCTTTTTTTTTTTTTTTTTTAAATGAATTTTTGGTGGGAAAAAAATCAATGCCACTTGGTATAAATTTTTTTATTTTTGTTGAAAAACTGCTAATAGGGGGTTGTTTTTGTGTGTTTTGGGTTTTCAAGGGTTATTTGAAATTTTATTTTTATTAAGGGATGTTTGGGGCCCCTTAAATTAGACTCCGTCCCAAGGGGGGTTTCTTTTGGGAAAAAAATTTGCTAATAAAAGGCATGTCTTAGTGTGCTTTCTTAAAAGGAAAATCACTGTGGCTGTATTGAAGGGGAAGTCACATATTCAATATAAAGGACATTTTACAAAGTGTGCTTAATTGAAGGACATGTACATTTTATCATATAAAGGCTTTTTCCCACATTTATAATTTGGGAAGGACATGTCTTTGTTTCTTGCAAAGGGCATGTCCATTTTGTGCTAGTACTTGTAAGGACATGTAATTTTAAATTCCCAGCTTTAAAGGAAATGCCCAAATTTTGTGTGTATGCTTTTTAAGGCTTTCCATTTAAAACCAGCTTGAAGGACATGTCACATTTTATCCGCAAATGAAGGCATGTCAATTTTATACCAAAAATTGGGGGCTGTCCATTTTGTGTGTGGGTTTGTAAAGGCTGTAAAAATTTTAATATCCAGTTAAGGACATGCCTTTGTGGCAAATAGCTTTAAAGGAAATGTACATTTAGTGGCAGTCTTTAAGGCAGTAATTTAATATCCCAGCTATGAAGATTTTGTCCATTTTTCCCTTAAAAAAGGGATGTCCTTTTTGTGGTGTAGTTGTAAGGCATGCATTAATTTCAGCTATGGGCTGTCACATTTTGTGCCTTTTTTTTTAAAAGGCTGCCCTTTTTGTTGCTGTAGCTTGTGGGCTTTTAAAATTTGATTCCATTGGCCCTGTCCCTTTTTTGGTGTATTTAAAGGCATTCCTTTTGTTGCAAAATTTCCGAAAACTTTCTTCATTTAACCCCCAAAAAAACCCCCCAACAACAAAACCCCCCCCAAAACCCAAAACCCCAACTTTAAAGGACATGTCAATTTAAAAACCCATCCTATAAAGGGACAGTCAAAAAATTCCACCAGTGGGGCATGTCGGTTTAGGTGCTAGCTTAAAGGGTGGAAAACAGAAGCGGTAGATTGTAAAAGGGTCCTTGGTGTATTATAAAGGACATGTCTAAATTATGGCAGCTTATGAAGGCTGTCTAAATTGGGGCTAGTAGAAGGAATTTCAATTAGGAGTGCTTTTTAGAATAAAGGGATATGTCCCTTTTGGGTTCTCTAGCATAAAGGACATGTATAAATTAGAAGCTGTGGATATAAAAGGCAATCTCAGTTAGTGTGCAGTAGCATATGAAGGCAGTCTGAATTAGGTGCTAGTAGATATAAGGATTTTTTTTTTTACCCCATGTAAACAGAAACAAGAAAAAGAGGCATATTTAAAGTCTGTAGCCATGCTACTTCATTTTTTTATACCCCCAAAAATTTTTTTTATTTGCATTAAGTGGGACAGGTTTTAAAAATCAGGGGCAAAAGAGTTTTTGGGGGCAAAATTCTGTCTAGGATATGATAGGAAAAATGCTCTAGGTCCCATGTGTGCAAAAAAGAGTGCATTTTTGGGCTTTTTAACACCTTTTAAATCTAATTTTTGTTACATTCAAGCAAGATTTTTTGTCAGAAAAAACATTTTCTCTTTTCAACTTGATTCATTTTTTTGTCCTTTTTGTTACTCATTTTAACTTATTTTTTTTTGTGTAATCAGTAAATATTTGTATGTCATGGGCCATATGGGGATGCGGGAGCTTTCGTATCAATTATTCCCCTTTTTTCGGGAAATTTTTTTTGCCGCAGTTTTCTGTCTTTCCCCTTTGACTCTTCCTTTTTTTTAATTTATTTTTTTTGGGTTTTTTTTTATGATCCCCCGCTTTTTTTCTTTCTTATTTCTTTATTTTTTTTGTTTTTTTCATCCAGTTTCTTTTCCCTTTGGGGCCCCATTTTTCTTCTGGTTCTTGAAAGTTAAAAAACCATTGCATTTTGGTCGTTGATATCGGGCCAGTTGTGTTTTGTGATAGGGCAGGGGGGGAAAGGGGAAATGCTCCCCTTGGAGGACATGCATCCATTTTTTGGTGCCTGTTGCCGGTTTTGGCCTTTTTCAGCTCCCCATTTTCCTAAATTTTTTTGGGAATTTCTCTAATTTAGAAGTTATTCCCAAATCCTGATTAAAGTGCCAGATCCGGTTTTTTTTTTTTTGTTTTTTTTGTTTTAAAAAGGGGGCTTGGGGGTCTTTTGTGAAAGGAGGTGATAAAGTTATTTTATACAGAAAAAAAGTCTAATGAATTTTGTGGTTTTTGGGCAATAGCATGTATGGAACTTATTGTTTTTTTAAACGCCCATTGAGTAAGGGGGGGTTGGAAAGCTTTCGTTAAAGTCAAACTCCCCCCCTTTCCCCCACCCCAACCCCTTTTATCCCCTTGATTCCAAATTTTGACCCCAGAGGGTTGGCACTATGCCTTTTTTATCTTAGTTTTTGTGCCAGTTAGATTTTCATAATTAGTTTTTTTTTTTTGTTTTGAAAATTGAGTAAGAAATTTGGTGGAATGTTTTGGCTTATTGGCCTGCCTTGTTTTTTAAAGGATACGGGGAGAGGTTTATTAAATCTTAAGTGTTGGAAGCTTTTGTCCATATTTTATTTTTTTTTTTTTCCCCCGGGAATTTGCTGTTTTTGTTAAAAGGTTTGGAATGGTTTTGTTTTTTTTTTTTTTTTGATATTGTCGTTGACTCTGAAAAAAGAGGAAAACGGGAACTATGGTGAAACTTTTTGGGAGGCTGGACGCAGTCTTCAGAGAAAAACCCCCCCCTTCCCTTTCCTGTCCCCCCTGCAACCCCTTTCCCCCTACCCCGTTTTAAACCCCTTTCTATTGTGTTTGCCCAGAACGTTTTGCTTTAGGAATGGGGTGCATCCAGGTCATATTTTTTCCTTTTGCTTTTATTTTTACCTTTTTTTTTTCTTTTTTTTTTTTTAAAACCTTGGTACTGCTTGGTTTAAACCTGTGACTCCTCTGGAAAATTTGTCTCAGGGCCGGTTGCCCCAAACGTGTGGTCTGATCACTGTCAGACACTGTTCCAGGGGGAAATTTTTAAGCCTATGAGTTCCCCTCTTTCCCCTAGCCCGGGTCCTGCGGGAAACCTTTTGTCAGAGTTCTCCATTGCTGGCGAGGCTCTGGTCCTCTTTTCCAATTTTGAGGGTGGTTCATGGTCAGAAGGGCGTGTTCATTTTCTTCCCCAGAATCGCGATTTTTGTTTTTTTTAAAAAAAAGGTAAGTTTTTTTTTCTGCCGGAAACCTCAGTATTTATTGAAACCCAAAATTTGGAGGGGTTTGATATTACGTGTGGATCTTACTGTTCAGATCTGTATAAAACATTTAAGGTTTATGTAATTCGACAGTTTTTTTTTTAAAAATTTCATTTCCCCTTTTTTTACATTTTACACACTTTTTTTGCGAAATGGACGGATTGTCACCCAATTTTTAGTTTTGTTCTTTTGGGAGTGATTTGGTGAAGTGTTGTGCCTTTTTATTTGTTGGAAAGTGTGTATTTAGTAAAAGAATTTTTTTTTTTTTAGCACCCGCAAAGAAAAGGACTGCGTTTGTGGGGGATGCCGGGGGTTTTTTTTCAGAACAAAAATTTTTTCCCCACCTTTTGGAAACCTGTCTGTCAATTCCTCTTTTCCCGTCACCTCTTTGATTGGCTCTTTTTTTTCCTTTCCTTTTCTGCCCTCCACTGTGTTCTGTTTTTTTGACCTTTTAAATGTCTTTGTTTAAAGGGGGTAGGCCTTTCTGTCCAAAAGACATAATTGCCAGCTTTTGTTGTTGTTTTTGAAATGTAGTGGCTGGTACACACACGGTTTTTTTTCCCCCCTATAGGTCATTTTTGGGTTGGTGTGTGTTTTTTGGGGTTGTTGTGCATTTAAAATTTTTTTTTTGTCTTTTGTACTTGCTTTTATAAAGATAAAGTTTAAGGAGAATGTTGTTTTACCATTTAGCAGATGTCAATAAGTCGTGAGTATGATACATGAATCGGTAAGTGCAAAATTTGATTGTTGTTATTTTTCTGTGGGGGACTTTTTTTCTCAAAGTTGAGCCTTGAAATGGCCTCAGCTGGACTACAAGAAGGAACATGCCTTGTCACACCCCATTTCTTTGAAAGTAGAAAATTTAATTTAAAATAAAGGGTTTTTTGTAAGGCTGTACTGCTGTCGTTCATGTCCCGTGACCAGAGGGCCCATTTTGAATCCGGGCCCCGGATAGTTTTCTGACGTTTTGCAGGGCCCTGTATTTTTGTGATTTCGGCTGCAGGACCAATGTTCCGGAGAGGCATGGATCAAAAAGAAAACCCTTTCCATGTTAAGATTCTGTAAAAGCATTCCTGTCCCGGTCCATAGCCCCCTTGAGTCTTAACAAAGTTTTGCATAGTCCCACATCAACAACGTGCCTACCTTGGGTTTGAAAGCCATTTTTTTGTGCCGTTTTAAAGGAAAATCCCGGTGTGCGAAAAAATTTTTTTAAAAAGCGTTTGCAAAATTATGTTGCATGAAAAAAAAATGCGTGGGGCTTTTTGTCAGCTCAAAGCCCTGTTTTGGGTTAAAGAGTGTGTTGTAAATTCTGTTTTATGGATTTAATAGGACCAGCCTAACCTGCTCCAATATTTCTTTTGTGTTGCAGCTAGGTGTCGCCTCCATCATGTGTTGGGTCAGGCCATTGGGGGAGGGGGAGTGGATATAGGGTGGGGGGGGAAAGGGGTAAGGGGCCAGCATTGGAATGGATCGTTATCTCATTGCGCTCGGGATTGTGGCATTTGTGGTGTCTGTTTGTTGTTTTTATGGTTTTTTTTAAAAAAAAATTAATATGGCCTCTAAAATCCCCTGTGCTGTAAACAAACACACACACAACCCCACACACACACACCACACCCAAAACACACACACACACCAACACACCATATATTATGTGTGTGTGTGTGTGTGTGTGTGTACAGGGTTAATGAAGGTACTGCGCTTGTCAACGTTATTTTGGTGTGTTAATGACTTTCTATTTTGCTGCTGCCATGGCCGGTTTTCCCTTTAACAAGAACACAAATGTACACTTGGGGACATTTCACTGAAACGATTTCCAGACCATCCCATCATTGCCCATCTTTGGATGCCTAGCGGCACCAATCGGCCCAAAAAAGGATTTATTTTCGACAGAAGTAGCTCTGTTTACCTCAACTGCGCTCAAATTCGCTAGGAAATTAAAAACGATTTATTCGTGTTTAATGATGTGATGAAAATGTTTTCCGTTCACCTACACCGAGATACGCTCACTGCCGACCCTCACGATTAATGCCCTTCTCTTCCCGCTCAAATATTTCGTTCTTGACGGGTTTTTTGCCGCTGTACCTACGATAATTTCGTCTAGGTACGTTCATTACCTTATCCCCGTTCTATGCCGTGTTCATAGCTTAGATACCCATTTAAAAAAAAGATGCCCCACTGGGACCGTGTACCAATTTTTTGCCTCATACCCAAGGGGGAGATGGATCCTGAGCATACAGCTTTAATGCTCCTGGTTTTTCAGCAACGGCCTTTTTCACCAAGCTGATTATGATGTGGCGGGTAACTGGAAAGAAGAGCAAAGGCTTTCTGGGGGAGGCCTGGCTTTTTGCAGACAGAAGACTTAATTTTTGGGCAATATGCACTTAATGGAAGAATTGGGTAGAAGATACCGCTTATTCTTTAACTACCTGGAATGCCGGCAGAAATGTTTGATGAATTGGGGCCCAAAAACTGACCGCAAGATGACCAAAAAAACACCAACTTCAGCAAGCCTTTGGGAACCCGGGTTTTAAGTGGCAGTTACCCCAGGCACCCGGGCGGGGAAAATACCCTCTCTCCCCATTGGGCTTCAGGTTACGAACACCCTTTGCAATTTTAAAACCCCGAGGTGGTCGCGCCCTAGTGATGGGTACAAAAATGAAATCATCCCCGTCCTTCTTCCCCCCAAAGGGAAAGGAATGCCTTTCTGGCATTTTTTTAAAAAGGGGAAAAATCCCCCTGATTGGGGCTTTGGATGGGAAAACAGTGGCCATTAGGGAAGCCTCCAAGTTCTGGTCACTGTACCACAACTCCAGGCTTTTTCTCGATTGTTTTGTAGCATGGTTGATGCCAACTACCATTTTTTGTGGATCGACGTGGTGGCATGGGACACATGTCAGTGTCAAGTTTTCAAAGCCCCGGGCCCGAAGGTGTATTTGAGGATGCTAAATTGGTTCCCAGATCCCGACCCCAAAGCCCAAAGATGACAGGGGGCTGCCATACTTTTCCCCGGGATAAAGATTCCTTGCGGACAAAACTGATGAAGCCTTCTCCAAAAGGTGCATGAAAATAGGGGCTCATCGCAATTACAGGGGTGTCCGAGGAAACGGGGTGGGAAAAATGCCTTTGGGATCCTTTTGAACAGGTGGCGGACTGCTAATATCTCCAACAGGGGCCGAAGTTGTAAAGGGGCATCAAGAAACACCGTAGCCCCCCACAACATCATGAGAATGAGGTTCCGTATACAAATGCAGACTTGGAGGAAAGAGTTCTCACAACCTCATTCCCGGGAAAAGGGAGCAAATGCGAACATGCATGACCCCAAGCAGTTGTCGGGCCAAAAAGGGACACCAGGACGAGAAACAGCGGGATACCCCGATTTACTTTAACAGCCCCGTGGGTTGTGGAGTGGAGATGAATGATTGCCCCGAGCGAATAGAGAGACCTCTTCGCTTCCCGTGCAATTTTACATATTGTGATTTTATTTTTCTTCAATGTTTAAATTCAGCATTGTGCTCATGCATTTGAGTGTTTTGAACTGTATTTCTTTTAAATTAAACATTGTTTCGTGCATAAAAAGATAAAAGTGTATTAAAACTGAAAATCATGGGTGTTTTTAATAAACTGATACAAAATGAACAAATTCAAAAATAATCACAGTTTTTTTATTAACCCATTTCAAAAATACGTAATTGTGTAGATCATTAATAAAATTTAAAAAAACTTTTTTTCTGTGTTTAAAAACTGAACAGTAATCATGAAATATCAAAATAAACCCCTTTGTTGGGGAAAAATCTATGTCTATTGTTATAAAAAATAAATTATTAACAAAAAAAATAATTAAACAATCATTTAACTAATAAAAGATTTTTGATTGAACACCCATTTTTTTGGATCTGTTTTAGTTTTTATATAAAAAAACAGTACAACAAAACAAATGTAACTTCAATTTAAACACGGAAAAAAAACGAAAAAAATAAGTTTTCTGTCATGTGCTTTCGATTACTATGGTGGCATCAGGGCAGTCATTTCCAACCCCAAACGCTCGGCAAACATGCTGAGGTTAGTATGAGTGTTTTTCCCGTGCCGGGTTTTGGGGTGGATTTAAATGGGGTACTTGCGGAGCTTGCAGGTGTAGTTTTTGCGTCGGGTCCGATTTGCTCCTCCGGAAAAATTTTGCTGCCCCACCTGCGTCCCCGGGATCCCCCCACAGACTAGTTTCCTTTGATTTTCTGGGGCATGACGGGGGGGCGGCGCCACCTTTTCCACCACTTGTTTTGTCAAGCTGCTGCTGTGGCTGTTGCGTTGTCCTCGCGCCTGCCCCTTTCTCTGTGTAGCGCTGCAGGGGCCCAAATTCCTTTGCGCTGTTTTATAAATCCCCTTGGGAAATTATGTAGGCAGCTGGACACCTTTGCAGAGTTGTCAAGCTCTCGGGGCCGAAGGGTTTGGGTTTCACTGCTGCAAGGTTTGGGGCATTGCCAAAAGCTGGGTTTGCATCTGGTGAAGAAGCCAGGGGACATTACGCCCTTTTTCCGCACTTGGAAAACCCCGGGGCTTGGACCCGGTAATGTTGAGGTGACGGTGTTGTGGGCACTGACTTTGGCCCGGGTCTTTCCCTTGCCCGTGGCATATGGCGTGTCCTCTTTGGCCGGCTCTCTGCTTCAGCTGCTGAAATTGACGATGTGGGGTGGTGTGGCTGCTCCTTCTCCTTAAACTTTTCGACGTTCCTTCTTTTTTACTTCAACAAATGTGGCCGGAAAGGAAATGTCATAGATCCAACGTCCCGTTCTGTAAAGTCCCATCCCTTGGCCCCCCGGGCCTGGTCTTACGTTGGCGGCTGACCTGGGCGAAAACTGTCATACCAGGTCCGTATTTCATTTACCGTTTGTTTCATCTGTTCGTGACCTGCCCCAAAACTTAACTTTTACAGCTTTGTTTTTCCCAACTTAACCCTTTTTTTTTAAAGGCATTCGTGGGCAGAAAAAACTCTGCCATACAGATTTGTCTTCTTCGTAAGAGTGCATGGAACCTGGGTTTCTTGTGGCCGGATTTTTTTGGTGTCCGACTGTTGGCCCCTTCTTCCCCGGTTCCTTCCTTATCTCCGGAATGTTTTCGGTTTCAGGTCTGGCTGGATGGGGGGTTCCCCACCGCCTTCCCCTGGAGGATCTCCAGAGGGGTTTGAGGTATTCTTATTCGTTGATCACAATTTTGTGGAGGTTGGATGAGAAATTGAATGGATTGATCGTACAAAAAAGGGAAACGGATCATTTGAAAGGGAAAAGAGCGGAGTGGGTCGTGGGGGCAGTGTCTCACATCCCGTTGGGCCCGAAACAAAACGTAAGTAGAGCGTAAAATTTCACCAAAAGCTGAGCGGAAGTCGATCGGGACGATGCCGCTCGTGGGGCAAAACAAAAGGATGATCGGGGAAGCGGGAAAAAGGCAGGAGAAGGGGAAGAGCGGCAAGCGCGTTTAATCGGGCCAATCTTGGGCAATCGGGGTCACTATTTCTTTTCCCGCCCTTTTGCTTACCCCGAGCACCCCACAAAAACCCCTCAAGAACGACATTCCGAGAATCTACGTTTAAAACCCATCAAAAAGCCGCTCTAAATTTGATGGGGAGATCGGGCTTTTTTTGACATGTTCAAAGATTTTCCCCTATCCCCCTATTACGTTTAAATTCCCGATACCTCCCCCTTAACAGATATTCCCCCTTTTACCCTTTAAAAACCCCCATTGTGACCCGATTTGCTAATTTTTTTGATGGGAAAATCGGGGCTCATGAAAAAGGGGGGTTTAAAACTCGATTTTTCCCAGGGGAGAAATATGCATTGCATCTATAGAAGAGTTTGTTTTCGGGAGAAAAGAAAAAATTTTTTCAGTATAATAGAAATGTTTGTTTCCCTTTTGGGGAAATGCTGCAACAAACCCTTTGAAAATATTTTTTTTCTGGAGAAACGAGTAATGGATCTGTAGGGATTTTTTTGAGGAAGAAAATTGCAAAAGGGTTGTTGAAGAATTTTTTTTTTCCCCTTGGGGTCAAACTGCAACATTATTTGTAGAAAATGTTTTTTGAATCTTTTAGGGGATTTGTTGAGGATTACTGAGGATTTTATTTTTTTTGGGGGGAAAAGTTGCAACTGATTGTTAGAGCAAGTTTTTTTTTTTTCAGGGGAAAAATACTGCATGATTAACAATATCGTAGGGGGTCTTTTTTTTTTTTATGGCGGAAATCTGCAAAAGGCTGTAGGGATTTTTTTTTACCCAAGGAAGAAAGGCTACAGGGTTTTTTTTTTTTCTGGGGGGGAGCAGTTTATAGTTTCATAAGGGTTTTTTTTCCCCAAAAGTGAGACAGGGCAACGTATCGGGAGGGAATGGTTTTTTTTTTTCCCGAGAAAATTCTGCAACAGGGGCTTTGGGTTTTTTTTTTCCCTGGAGAGAAACCTCAAAAGGGTCTGTGAATTCAGTCCAACAGGATCTGTGGAGCCTTTTTTTTTTTTCTTTGAGAGAAAACTGCAACGGATCGTGTGAATTGCTTTTTCCCCTGGAAAATTTTTTTTTATCGGAAAAAAACAGTTGCAGTAGAATTTTTGGTGGTTTTTTTGTTGCTTCTTCACGACCTTGTATTGATCTTTGAACTGTGGTGCTTTTTCTCTGAAATGTTCACTACACAGAACTGTACAGGTTTGTTGTCACTGAGTGTACATACGGCCATGTTTTCATGGGTGGTATTTGTGCTGCAAATATGTTGCAAAT